>CM066727.1:105271433-105871433 GCA_033961575.1 Aselliscus stoliczkanus | reverse complement strand
TCATCTAAACTCATTGGACAGTTCCTCTTCTCCCATTCCCTCTTGACTTCACTTCAGTCAGGTTTAATCTCAGACCCACTGTACTTGATCTCCCAGCCAATTACTGTCTCCTGTGGGAACCACTTGTTTCTTGTGCATCTCATGGCTTTCCTCTTTCCTGCTGTGGCCGCTGAATCTCAGTCTTCTTTACCGCCTCCTGCTCATCTTCCCACCCTCCTAATGTTGGAATATGCAAGTGTTCAGTTTTTACATCTCTTTTTTCCCCCCACTAGCTACATTTGGTCTCAAGGTAATTCTATCTAGCCTCTTGGGCCTAGACACCATTATATGCTGAAGACTCCTGATTCATGCCTGCAGCCCCAACCTCTGCCTGAACTTCAGATTCATATGTCTCACTAATTACTTGACGTCTCCATTTGGAGATCTAATAAATGTCTCAAACTTATCATGTTCAAAGTTCATCTTTCCTTTCTCTCCCACAACAATATCTGTTCCTCCAGCAGGCTTTGCCTTCTCAAGAAACGTTAACTCCTTCCTGCCAGTGGTTCAAACCCTCCAAGTCATCTTTGGATCCTTTTCCTCCCATTTCACAGCCGGTCCATCAGCAGATCTTGTTGGCTATATCTTCAGACTAGATCTGGAGTCTGGTTGCTTTCTGTGAGTTCCACTGTTGTCACTGTTCAGCACCACCATCCTCCCACCTGAATTATCACAGCAGCCTTCTTCTAACCACCTGCCTGCTTCACGCCTTTGTTCTTCCTACAGTTTATTTTTAGCACAGAATCCAGAATGATCCTGTTAGACCCATAGTCATATCGTGGCCCACCCCTGCTCAAAACCACCAGTATCTTTCCATCTTATGCAAAGTAAAAGCCTGAATCCTTACAGTAGCCAACCAAACCCTAAGGGTTTGCTATTCCTTACTCTCTGACCTCCTGTCCTGCTACTCTCCCTGCCCTGTCTCCCTTCAGCCACACTGTTGACCTCTAGTTCTTGTAACACAGCAGGCATTTTCCATCTCGGAGCCTTAACATGTGCTGCTGTTCCACCCAGAACACTCATCCCTTAGTTATCAGGATGCCAGCCTCCCTCACCTTACTGAGGCCTTTGCTCAGATGTCATCTTCTCAATAAGGGCTTCCCTGGTCATCCTACTGAAAACTGCAAAACCTCTCCCCAGGCAGCCGACACACATCCTGTCTTCCTATACCGCTTTATTTTCCCCAAAGCATGTCTTAGCATTTGGCCTATGTTATTTGTCTCATGTTATACCCCAAGCACTTGGAACTAGGCCAGACACATAATGGGCACTAATAAATACTTGTTGAATGAATGCAGTGGATCACCTGGAAAAAGAATTAATCTGTCTCCTTCCAAGAGGGGCATTGGGACACTGGGGAGCTGGAGGGTGAGGGACCACCTTTAGAAGAAGAAATAGTCTCCCATATAAGTCAAGTGTCCCTTCCTTGGCCTAAAGGACTAAAATCAAGCATGATCTCAGAAATAGTAATTACCACATTCCCCAGAAGACAAACTGGGGGTGGAAATTGCAGAATCAATAAACAGCCAATTTAGGGTCTCCTGGTCTGTAGATACTAGAGCAATCACATACAGAATAGTTGTGTGACTTCTATGAAGACATAAAGGACGCTATTATAATAAAGAATATTGGGAATTCATAGAGAAACTTGAAAAGAACATGAAACAAAGTTCCTGGAACAGAAAAAATATAACTGATGTCGAAACACAATGGATGAGTTAAACAGCAGGTTACATATAGCCAAAAAGAAGATACATCTGAAGAATTTAACCAACATTTACCGAAGGGAGATAACAAGAAGGAAAATAAGAAAGAGAGGGTAAGAAACACAGAGGGTTAGATGAAAAGATCTAAAATATGAATGATTGGTGTCTCGGGGGATAAAAGGGAGAAAAATTTCAATGATAGTGACTGCAAGTTTGCAAAACTTAAAAAACACCCCATGAATGCAGGAGGACCCAAAAAGCACAATGCATCCCAAGCAGATACTAAAAAGAAGTCCACACCTAGAAACATTGCAGAGAAACTGTAAAATACCAGAGGAAAAACAAGATAAGATGTCTCCGCAGCAGAAATGGAACTTAAAATACAATGGGTTAACAATTACAAAGCGATGAGAGAGAATCATTCAGCCTAGCATCCAGCATTCCACAAAACTATTGTTCAGGAATAAAAGTAAAATAAAATATTTATAAATTTAGAAAATGGGAGAGTCTACTACCAAGAGACTTATTTCAAAAGAACTTTTAAATTATTGACTTCAAAAAAAAGGAAAATGATTCTAGAAGGATAGTTGGGGATGCAAGATAGAATGGTAGACAACAAAATGGTAACTATTTATATAAATTCTAACAAGTACCGTCTGAAAATTACAAGGATGGTTAAAAACCAGCTCAGAATTCCAATGTCTTCTCAAACTGTACCCACATTGGAACAGCCGCCTTCTCTCAGCACCCTGGTAGCTGTACCCCGCCAGGCCTCAAGTTGTCATTCTGCCCATGCTCAGCCTCATATTTGCTCAAAATCTCAAAGGGATTTCGGTGCAGTTTTTTGAGGCTCTTAATTTGTGTATTTCCATCTTCCAGTAGCCTTCCCCTCAGATTCCAGCTGCCTTAGCAGCACTGCCTCCGACCATGGCGTCTTCCTGTCTGGGTGCCCGTCTGGGTGCTGCAGTTCCAGAGGTGCCACAGACAAAAGCAGCATCAATGTGGAGCTCACCTGTGTGTTTCTTTTTCCCAAAGATCATAGACTTGTGCCACCTGTGGTCCATTGCCTGAAAATGATTGTGTCTTAAATTTTATACAGGTTTATAATTATTTACAGCAGAAGTTACTTGTTACTCCCTCATGGCCAGTACTAAATCCCTAATCATTAAATTTTTTAACCAAAACCATCATTTATAGCTATAAATGATGAATTATAACATGCAAGGTTAATCAATTTTCTTCAAAGCACTATTTTTATTGCATTTCCCTAAGTTTTATGTAATGTTCTCAATGTAATTTAATTCTGAGTTTTTCTTTCTTTATCATCCTTATCATCCTTTTTTTTTTTTTTTTTAGCTGAGCCATCCTGCCACCTGTTGGCAGCTCAGCAGCAGCTCAGCTCTGGCTGGACATCAAACTGCTGTTGCTCAGAGCTCAGATCGCACTCTTGAGTGGGCTCTTAACCAACTGAGCCACTCGGCCTGCCTTGGTTTCCTTTTTGATATGTGACTTATTTAAAATTGTATTTTTTAAGCAAAAGACACAAATCTTCATAGCCACTTTATTCTTTAAAGCCAAAAACAGGAAACAACCCAAATGACCATCAACAGAATGGGCAACCAAATTGTTGTGTATTAATACAATGGAATTCTACTCAGCAGTAAAAATCACCAAGTTCTAATACATGTAAAAACTAGATGAAACTCGAAAACATTATGCTGTGGAAAAGATGCCAGACATTAAAGTGAACAGATAGTATGATGCCATTTAATAAGAAAGTCCCTAACAGTCCAAACTAATTTATGGAATTAGAAATCAGAATAGTGGTTGCCTCAGGGTTGGGGGAGCAGTGGGGATTGCAGGGGTTACCTGGGGAAGGTCAAATCAGTGGGTATAAAAGCCAATGAAAAACTTACAAATGAGAGAAATAGAGCTTTAACCCTTTTTTCATGAAAATTAATTCCTAATCTCTTAATCCGGGGCATCCCCAATGCTTCCTTCCCTCTGCTTGGGTTCTGTCATGACCCCAAGGTTTTAGTGCAACTCCAAAACCCCAGGGGCAGGGGACACACTGGCCATTGGTCATTGGCCCACAGATGCCATCACTCCTGACGGCAGAGTCCTTCTGCCACTTCTGCATCACTCTGGGGTACCTGGTCCTGTCTCCCTAGATGTGGTAGGCAGCATTTCCTCTAGAATAGAGGTATCTTTCTTGAGAAGTTACTGAGAAGCACAGTTCAGAGCCCCTCAGCAATGTGGTCCGTCGATGTCTCCCCCTCAGCTCAGGGAGAATCTGTCAGGCTTGGAGTGGGGGGCTCCACAGTCGCTCTTACTTCTCCAAGGTGTGTTTTCTCCTACATGCATGAATCCACTCCTCCTTTTGAATTTAGCCTTTTGGAAGTCCAGCCAGGAGAAAGCATGTTTGTCAGGCAGCCCTAGTTCTCCACCTTACCACTCCACCTGATGGAGCCATAGCTCAGAGTCCACTCTTTGGAAAGTGGGAGGACAGAGGGGAAGTAAAGAGAGGAAATCTACATAGTAATGTCAAAATACTACCATGCTCCTATTACTTTTCTATTATCTAGCTTCCTGCCTTATGGAAAACTCAGGCTCGATTTGAAATTCCAGTTATAGGGCACTCAGATACTCTTTTTCCTGACTAGGTATTGCATTGTGGTCATAATCACCTCTCTTTAAAAATGGTCCCATGAGGCAAGTGTTTTCTTGACTCTGGGGAACCAGTGATGTAACAGGATTCTCGTTGCTGAATGTTTACTATTAACCACTGAAATCCCGGCTGTTGGAAGCGGGATTCTAAGCATGGATAATCTTCTGGACACCATGCCATCATTCTCTATTCTGTTTTTGCAGTCACCTTTATCTGAAGCACACACAGCTTACTTCCTGGACAGAAAGAGCCCAGTTGGTCAAGGCATTTATTTCTGTTTCATTCTTAAAATGGGTAAGAGTTTCTGTTCAGCTAATGACTAAGATGGGTAAAGGACAGACGAAGTTGTTAAAAGGTCACAGAAAAATATCCTTTGGCAATAGCTGATTACAACGTTCTACAGAATGTGCTGGAATAAAAAAGTATTTTTTAAAAAAATAAAAAAATTTAAAAAATAAAAAAGTAATTGTGAGCCACTTCGGTTTAAAATTACTTTTTCCCTTGACTCTCCTAGGGGCTGTTTCTGACCTTTCTCATGATTCAAATCACTGCTCCATTATATATATATATATATATATATATATATATATATATATATATATATATATATACTTTCCATGCAGATGAAAACAAAAGAGCACAGTATTCTTGTAATCCTATCAATTGTAATAAGTGCCCAGTTTGTAAGAGTCTTGTTCAAATACAAGGTCAAAGTGGACAGACTGATTGTCTTGGTTACGAGCAACCAGTTAGAAATATTAGGTTGGTGCAGAAGTAACCGCGGTTTCAGACTGTGAATTTTAAATCATTATAACTCGGATCAAATACATCTTTATTAATCAAAATAGGAACCATTACAATCAACACATTTTTGTGAATGAGAAATAAGTTTGTTTATTCCTGTAGTGTAAAAATCCATGCTTCAGGAATCCATGAACTCTTGGAAAAGAATTTTCTGCATCCTGCTGGTTGTGGACGTGTTTTCCCTGCAAAAAGTTGTCGAGATGCTTGAAGAAGTGGTCGTCAGCTGGCGAGGGTCAGGAGAATATAGTGGATGAGGCAAAACTTTGTAGCACAATTCGTTCAACTTTTTTTTTTTTTTTTGAGGGCAGTGTCACTGGCCCTCATATGTGGGACCCAAACCGGGGCCGCTGGCTTCCCAAGCCAGCACTTAACCACTGCGTCACATGGCCGGCCCTCGTTCAACTTTTGAAGTGTTGGTTGTGCTATGTTCAGTTGGGCATTGCTGTGGAAAAGAATTGGGCTCTTTCTGTTGACCAACGTCGGCTGCAGGCATTGCAGTTTTTGGTGCATCTCATCGATTTGCTGAGCATACTTCTCAGATGTAACAGTTTCACTGGGATTCAGAAAGCTGTAGTGTATCAGACCAGCAGCAGACCACCAAACAGTGCCCAGGACCTTTTTTTGGTGCAAGTTTGGCTTTGGGCAGTGCTTTGGAGCTTCTTCTAGGCCCAACCACTGAGCTGGTCATTGCCAGTTGTCATATACAGTCCACTTTTTGTCACACTTCACAATCCAATTGAGAAATGGTTTGTTGTTGTGTAGAATAAGAGAAGACGACACTTCAAAACGACAATTTTTTTGATTTGTGGTCAGCTCATGAAGCACCCAATTCCGAGCTTTCTCACCTCTCCAACTTGCTTCAAATGCTAAACTACCATAGAATGGTTGACGTTGAGTTCTTCGGCAACTTCTCGTATAGTTGTAAGAAGATAGGCTTCAATGATTGCTCTCCATTGGTTGTTGTCAACTTCTGATGGCTGATCACTACGCTCCTCATCTTTAAGGCTCTCGTCTCCTTTGCAAAACTTCTTGAACCACCACTGCACTGCACGTTCGGTAGCAGTTCCGGGGCCAAATGCGTTGTTGATGTTGCGAGTTGTCTCTGCTGCTTTACGACCCATTTTGAACTCGAATAAGAAAATAGCTCGCATTTGCTTTTCGTCTAACATCATTTCCATTGTCTAAAATACATATACAATAAACAGCAAGTAATAAGTCATTAGAAAAAAAATAAAGTGAGAAATGTGCATTAAAATGATATATAATGTAATCACATTATTTAAGAATGTATTCCAATATCAAAGGTAAATTCCAACAATGTGAAAACCGCAATTAGGTTTGCACCAACCTAATAGAACAGATTCACTTAGTTTCTCATGTTGACTTTTTGGTTTAAGATTGGGTGCCCAGGTTCCTCAGAGGCTGGCAAGCCTCAGGGGCACCTAGTTTTTATGGACCATGGACATGCCCTACAGGCTTCTAGGGGAAGGTTGTCCTTGGCCCTTACTGTGCTCCCTGTGCCCTCTCTGCAGTCCTTATCTGGGGGTCCCTGAGATCACCCCCAGCACACACTGCCTTGCGTGGCTGACCTTCACCTGTGCTCCATGTACAGGCGGAGGATATGGCTCTACACTGAAGAGGTCTTCTCTGCCTCTCCTGAGGGGTATGTTTTTGAGGTGTCTGGTGACAAAGAAGCAGGCAGGTGAGACATTTTGGATCCTTTGCCATATTCACTGACTTCAAAATACCAAAAGAAAAAAAAGAATTACTCTTTCCCAAGACTCACTTTTTGAAAATGCTGATAAACAATTACAGTTAGTTAATATCTTTTCCTGCCCAATCTTTGGCAGTGACTTAGCATCAGTATGCTTGTTGAGTGTTGATAATCAGATAAGCAATTGCCTGCTTACTAAACAACTAAAAACACTAATTTACTAATCTAAGTTTTCCCTGGAGGCAGTTTCTTACTTTATAAGCTAATTCCTAAATTGAACTTTAGAATTTACATAGAAAGTAATGCTTTTGATCTGGGAACAATTAGTTTTGTAATTTATATAATTTTCCATATGCTTCATTCACTGATTCAATTAGAATGATGGGGTGAGTGACTTTAAGAGTCAGAAGTGGTGCTGTAGACCGCCTTACGTGTTCCTGACACCTCAGGGTAGATAAAGGGTCTCTTACCAAGATTCAGTGGGCGACAGCTGTGGCCCCAGTACATGCTTTGAACCAGTAACCAGTATATGGTGCTGTCCCTTTCACAGCCACAGTATATGGGTCCTGGACCCACATGGTGGGATTGGGCATGGCCACTATACTGTCACACTCAGAATGTCTGTATTCCATCCATGCAACCAAGAACGGAATGTGTCCACCAGGGGAATCAACAATGATCCCAGCAAATCGGAATGAGGACTGTCACTAGTTATGGGGGTCCTCATAGCCCGGGGAGGTTGCTTTCTTGGCAGTGGTGAGTGACAGTTTTCAGTGGGAAATCAGGTTGCTGCTGCACAGCTGTAACGGAGTAGACCAAATCTGAAATCCAGGTGGTTCTCTGTATCCTAGCGGGGACTGTTTGGAGGGTGTGGGAAAGGGAGGGCCAGGTCCTTCTCCCTGTCTGTCTCTTGTGTGGCGGCATTTCCAGCAGCAACTGTGTGACTCTGTGACTCCAGTTCTGACTCACAGGCCTGCCATCATTCTAGCTTCTGCCAGTAATTGTAACTCCAGACTGGGGTCCCACCACTGTCTTTCTGGGTCCTTCTGCCTAGGAGTGGTAGTGGCTTTCTGTTGTTGCCAATCTCTAGATCGTAACACTGTCCCATGGTTTGGCTTTTTAGTTCTTCCACTACGTATGCACCAACTTCCTGTATTAAATTATCTTTGTTTTAGATACCCAAGATGGTTTCCTTTTTCCTGGCTTTATCTTGTCATGCATACAGACTTTCTGATGAATCTATATGTGGTCTCTCTAGAAAATATGAATGTGGTTACTGTCTAAACACTGAAGAGTCCCAGGTCCATATCTTCTATTCTTACACCTCTTCTGAGAGTTGGCACCCTGTATACACATGGCACTTAGATGCTGTAACAGGAAATATAGGAACAATGACCCCAATAGCTTACAACATTTTTGAAAAGGTTTTTTTCTTGCTCAAACTACATATTCATCTCAGATAAACTGCTGCTCTGCATTGTTTTCCTTCTGGAGTCCAGGCCTGATGGCAAAATATCTGGCTGTTAAACTTTATGCCTGGAAAGCCCACGTGGCCACTCCTGCAGTCATCAGGCAGGGACAGGCTCACAGGAGGGACACTGGGATATTTGGCACATAGTGACAAGCACACAGATGCAGCGTGTCCAGACAGAAATCTTAACCCTGAAAAACTCCTCCACCTGTGCTTCTGTTCATAAAATGTCACCGTCATCCACAGTTACCTAAGGCAGAAACCTGGATTTCCTCCATGCTCTCACTCTTTCCTTAGTACCCTCACCCAGTACATTCCTTTGAGTCCATCTCCTAAGTATCTCTCAAACCCATTCCTACCCCACTATTCCCACCCTCTCTAAACTGGTGTCCCTGCCCTCAGTCTGTTCTCAAGAGAGTAGCCAATGTGGAATCAAAAAAGATCTTCTGTAAACGGTGGCCTTGCCTGTGGAGCAGTGAGTTCCAACTGTATTAGATGTGAGGTCTTGTGAAGACTGAGGAACTAAGCCCACGTGGGCACAGTGCAGGAAGGCTTGTTAGTGCTGTGCTGAAATTGCTCTTGTGGGGATGATAAAGGAGAAGCTATGGGATGTTTCCATTCCTGCTGTCCTGGAAGCATGAGTTGTAATAGCAGTGCTGTCGGAGGCTAGCCAAGTGTGGCCAAGTTCTAAGGACACAACATCTTGTCCTGGTCCGTGCATTTAGGGAGTTTCTCTTTATGTGTACTACTAGAGTTCAGGGTTGAATCGTCTAGCTATTTATCCTGTAACATTTGTAATAGATTATATTTTTCCACCTAAGTTATAAAAAGACAGAAACTGACTTCTCCTGTACTTAATTTAAATCTGTAAATGCTGAGTGAATTCTTTGTTGAGCTAAAGCATTTTTGATGGCCCAGTCTGTCTCTCTCTGTGTATGAATGTCTGTTTTAGAGAGATTGTGGCTTGTTTGGGCAGCTCTAATCCAGACAAAGTATGAAGCGTCATTTCTTCCACATCAGAGAGAGATTTCTGTAGCTTCTGAACATGATCATGTCACTTCATGCTTCAGTAATTCTTCCTTGCTCTTAGAACTTTTTAGTCTGGATTAGGCAGCCCTGTGTATTCCATCACTAGTTACTTCTCCAGCCTTCTATCAACCAACCTGCCCAGGCTTCATAAGGACTTTCCCTCCCAATGGCCATATTCATTGTTCCCTTGCCTTGGGTAATTCTTCCTGTGCCCTCTGGACTCCAGTCTTCTTCCCTCCTAGGTTCTGAGTCTGGTTTTCTCTGGTTCATCTCTCACATGTCAACTTGGCTGTCCCTTCTCATGACACATGCCCTGGTTCTTTAGCCTGGGTAAAGTTCCTTTCCCTCTGTGTGCCCAGAGATCCCTCACTTGATCTGTGCTTGATCATGCCATGTCCTCATTTACTTTCCTACCTCACCCACTAGACAGTAAGAGCAGACAGAGGTCATGATTGTCTTAATAAATGAAATGATAATAATAGCTGACATGACTAAGCACTTATATGCTAATGATTACACTCAATACCTTACATGACTTATCTCATTTAATCTTCATAATGTCTGTATTCATTAGCAACAGCATCTGATGCTGGCTAAGTTAAATGCCAAAACAAAATTTTAAGAGGACTGGGAAAGATGCAGAGCAATTTACAGAATCAAAGGAAAAGCTCAGCAATCATGCTGTGGGATGCGTGACCATCAGGGGCATCCTGGGAACCTAGGCCACATCTGTACTCTGCAGCCTTCTGATTACATATCAAACAGTTCCCACACAAAAAGATCCCAAGGCTTCTTGACAGAGGAGGGAATATTCCTATAAAGGAGACATTGTTTACAGCTTTATTTAGGTATAATTGCAAATAAAATTATAATATATTTAAATAGTACATGATGAGTTAATATACACAAACACTGTGAATGGATTTCCACCATTGAGTAATTTAACACATCCATCACCTCACATATTTACTTTTTTTTTTTTTTTTTAATGAGGACACGTAAGTTCTGTTCTCTTAGCAAATTTCAATTATACAATACAATCTTATTAACAATAGTCACCATGTTATACATTAGCTCCTCAGACCTTATTCATCTTATAACTAAAAGTTTGTAACCAGCCTCTCCCTTTTTTTCCCACCCCACAAACCCTGGCAACCATTCTTCTATTCTCCATTATTGTGAGTTAGTCTGGTTTTCACATTTTAGATTGCACATATAAATGTACTCTCTTTCTCTGCCTGGCTCATTTCATATAGCACAATGCCTTTCAGAGTAATCCATGCAAATGAGAGAATTCTCTCCTTTTTTAAGGCTGAATATATTTATACCATAGTTTATTTTTTATTTTTACTTAGTAATTCCTTTTTTAATTTAAAATTTTTAAAAACTGTAGTCGACATGCAATATTCTATTAGTTTCAAGTGTACGCCATAGTGATTAGACATTTATATACCTTATGAAGTCATCACCACTGTGAGTTTAATACCCATATGGCACCATACATAGTTATTACAATATTCTTTTTTTTTTTTTTTTTTTTTTTGAGGGCAGTGTCACTGGCCCTCATATGTGGGACCGAACCGAGGCCGCTGGCTTCCAAGGCCAGCGCTTAACCACCACACCACTTGGCCGGCCAATATTCTTATTGACTATATTCCCTATGCTGTACATTAAACCCCATGACCAATTTGTTTTACATTATAATATTATTTTTAATGTATATTTTTATTAGTTTCAGGTGTACAAAGCAATGTAATAGTTAGACATTTAAACCCCTCATAAAATGATAACCGCCCCCCCCAAGCTGCTACCTCTTTGACATCTTATAAAACTGTTACAATACCATCAACTATCTTCTGTGTTGTACTCCACACCCCGTGACTATATATATATATATACCTATATATTTAGTTATAGTTGACATTCGATATTATTCTACATCAGCTTCAGGTGTTTAGCTTATTGGTTAGGCATCTACACAGTCTATGACGTGATTCCCCTGTAAGTCCAGCGCCCATCTGGCACCCTACATGATCTTTACAACATTGTTGATTATATTCCCCATACTGTATTAACTACCAATTTGTATTTCTTAATGCCTTCACCTTTTTCACCCTGCCCCCAACCCCATTCCCATCTATCACTCTGATAGATCTAGTACCTATCTGGTACGATACCTAGTTATTACAATATTATTGACTATATTCTTTATGCTATACCCTATATCCCCATGACTACTGTGTAACAACGAATTTGTACTTCTTAATCCCTTCCCCTTTCCCCCATCCTTAACCCTCCTCCCATCTTAAAGAAGTCCCTCTAATATTCCTTGTAATACTGGTTTGGTGGTGATGAATTCCTTTACCTTTTTCTTGCCTGGGAAGCTCCTTATCTGTCCTTCAATTCTAAATGACAGCCTTGCTGGGCAGAGCAATCTTTGTTGTTGCTTTTCATCACTTGGAATATTTTCTGCCAATCCCTTCTTGCCTGCAAAGTTTCTGTTGAGAAATCAGCTGACAGTCTTAAGGGGGCTCCCTTGAAGGTAACTAACTGCTTTTCTCTTGCTGCTTTTCTCTTTGTCTTTAACTTTTGGAATTTTAATTTTGATGTGTATTGGTGTTGGCCTCTTTGGGTTCATCTTGTTTGGGACTCTCTGTGCTTCCTGAGCTTGTATGTCTATTTACTACATCCCCATGACTACTGTGTAACTGTAGCTTTGTAATGTTGCTTGAAATCAGGAAGCATGATGCATCCAGCTTTGTTCTTCTTCCTCAAGATTGCTTTGGCTATTCAGGGTCTTTTGTGGTTCCATACAAATTTTAGGATTATTTTTTTCTATTTCTGTAAAATATGCCATTGGAATTTTTTTTTCAAGATTTTATTGGGGAATTGGGGGAGGGGAACAGTGTTGGGGAATCGGGGAAGGGGAACAGACAAGTTGCTGTCTTATTGTTCTTCAGTCTAGTTGAGGACGTTGCTTCACTGGGCCATGTTGGTATCGTCATTGCGTTTTTCCCGGATGAGGCAGATCAGTCGCTGGCCTCCGGATGTCGCTCACCGTGGCTATTGGCATCTCACACTGGCTGCCAGCCGCTCATGCTGGCTGCCGGCCACTCACTGTAGCCTATGGCAGCCACTGCAGCAGGGGCTGCAGCCCACACTGTCACCGGGGCTCGCACAGCCCAGCTCCAGGAGGAGCTGTTGTTAGCTGTAGAGGGCAGTGTCACTGGGCCTCATATGTGGGATCCGAACCGGGGCCGCTGGCATCCCAAAACCAGCTCTTAACCAATGCACCACTCGGCTGGCCCGCCACTGGAATTTTGATAGGGATTGCATTGAATTGGTAGATTGTTTTGGGTAATATGGACATTTTAACACTATTAATTATTCAAATTCATGAGCATGGAATATCTTTCTATTTATTTGTATCTTCTTCAGTTTCTTTCATTAATATCTTACAGTTTTGAGAGTCTAGATATTTTATCTCCTTGGTTCATTTATTCCCAAATATTTTCTTGTTTTTGATGCTATTATAAATGGGATTTCTTTCTTCATTTCTCTTTCTAATATTTCATTATTTGTGTGTAGAAATGCAACAGATTTTTTATGTTGATTTTGTATCCTGCAGCTCTGTTTATTATAATTTTTTTTATTAGTTCCAGCAGTTATTTGGTGGATTCTTCAAAGTTTTCCATGTATAATATCATAACATCCACAAAGAAATACAATTTTACTACTTCTTTTCCTGTTTGGATGCCTTTTAATTTCTTTTTCTTGCCTAATTGCTCTGACTGGGACTTCTAATACTATGTTGAATAAAAGTGGTGAGGGAGGGTATACTTGTCTTATCCATGATCTTAGAGGAAAAGTTTTCAGGTTTTTCAGTGTTGAGATGATATTAGCAGTGAGCTTGTCATATATGGCTTCATCATGTTGAGGTATATTTCTTTTATACCCAATTTGTTGAAACTTTTTAATCATAAAGTTTTTATCATATTGAATTTTGTCAAATGCTTTTTCTGCATCCGTTGAGATGAACATCAGATTTTTATCCTTGTTTTGATATGATTTTAATCCTTGTTTTGTTAATATGGTGAATCACATTGATTTATTTGCTGATGTCAAATCATCCTTGAATTACTAGAATAAATTCATCCCATGTTTGCAGCAGATATGTTTCAATATCCCCCGTGAATGCCTGAAACCACAGATGGTACCAAACCCTATATATGCTCTGATTTTCTTATACATACATTTATATGATAAAGTTTAATTTATAAATTAGACATACTAAGATATGAACAACAATCGCTAATAATAAAAATAGAACAATTATACAATATATTGTAATAAAAGATACATGAATGTGGTTCTCTCACTCGCTCACTTGCTCTCTCTCTCTCTTTCTCTCTCTCCAAGTCTGTCTTAAGAGAATGTTTCATGTGCACTTGAGAAGAATGTGTATTTTGTTGATTTTGGATGGAATGTTCTGTATCTGCCTCTATATGTCTGTTAGGTTCACCTCATCTTACTTATAGTTTAAGTCCAGTGTTTCCTTCTTGATTTTCTGTCTGGATGATCTATCCATTGATGAAAGTTAGGTATTAAAGTGAGTTAATATTAATTTCTGTATTTCTCCCTTCAGACTTGTTTATATTTGCTTCCCCAAGTTAGGGACATTTTAATAAATTGATCTACTTGGTGGTATCCCGTAAGTCCTTTAAGCTATCGTCACTCTTTTTCCAAGCCGCTATATTTGTTCTTAGTGGCTCCCAGTAGTTGAGGGTATGGAAGATGCATCAGTATCCCAAAGGCAAGGATTATAGTCAGCACCAGGATGCAGGTTGATTAAAAGCTAGAGCCTCAGGGAGATCCTGGGAAAGTATGCAGTTAACTCCTTCCAGGTGTTTTAGCCTGTGCCCTCTGTACTGAGCCCTGAGGGAATAGCCACAGCCAGTGTTTACATTTGTGCTCGTTAATAACTGTTTCTTTGCTACAGTCTTGTGGGACTCATGAATGCAAGCTCCACTGGCTATCAGAGCCAAGCATTCCAGGGGCCTGTCCCTCAGGCAGCAGCCAGCTGCAAAAGCTGGGTTGCCTGATGTGTGAATAAGCTTCTACTAGACAGATTGTAATGAACTGGTTTGATTGTTGGAGCAAGTCAGAGGGAGAAGGCAAGGGAAGTGCACACTGACTTTTTGGGATACAGGAGGATCTCCACCAGCAGCTAAATCGGGCTAATTAGAAACCGAACCCTGGGGAAGTAGCCTGTAATGTATGCAGTCAAACTCCTCCTGGGGAGGATTGGGAGATGGTCTTTCTCCCCTGCTCCCTCTGCACTGAATCCTGGGGGACCCATAGTGAGGGTTCATGTACTCATTATGAACTGCTTCTTTGTTTGACAACAAGTCCCATTCACTTTCAGAGCTAGGTGTTTTGGGGGCCCATCCCTCAGGTGAGAGCCATAAAAGTTGGAGCACTAGATCCTTTGCTCCTCAGGGAGAAGCTGGGAGTTGGGGTTCCCTCCCAATTGTGTGGCATGGTACCAGGGGTGGGGTTTATGGTGAGTGTGTCTTAGCCTTTCATACCCATTTTGATGTGGGCATTTTCCCATTCACCCAATGTGTAGGAGTCGCTCAACTCATTGCTGAATTTCTCTCAGAGGGGTTTGCTTTGTATTAGCCCTACATTCATTATATTGGTGGGAGTGATTTAGGAGCCTCCTATGTCACCATCTTGGTCTGAAGTTTATAAAGAAAATTCATAAAAAGGCAGGAAGGTGAGGCAAAAACACACTTAACATGACTATCCCATGAGGTATTCTTATTTGCCGATGACA
Source organism: Aselliscus stoliczkanus (assembly GCA_033961575.1). NCBI lineage: Eukaryota > Metazoa > Chordata > Mammalia > Chiroptera > Hipposideridae > Aselliscus > Aselliscus stoliczkanus. The sequence goes on along the minus strand of CM066727.1, from coordinate 105,856,163 downwards.
AAATCGATGCTTTTAGAGGGTAAATGATTGTTTAGGAAGTAACTGGCAGAGCCAGGCCTTAAACAAGCCTATTTGACTACAAAGTCCATGCCTAAAACCCATATGCTATAATGACCCCTTAATCACCCTTGCACTCCCAGTGACTGGTACAGTATTAGCATATAGTGAGCATTCTATAAATATTTTGTGGGTGATTGAATAAGATAAATGGAGGAAGACAATGGCAAGTGGTGAAAAGTGGCTGAAGTCGAGATTTGGGAGGGGGGTATATGAGGGGGGAGGTGTAGAACAGGCTGACATTTCTCTCCAAATCTAAAGTAGGCTATGCTTCCTGTTTCACCACCACAGTCCACTCATCTTGCCTCAATACAATATATTTTTACTTGTTCTTTGGCCAATAATGCATCTCCCTTTACCAATGGCTCATTTAACCCCTTAATGATTGAAGTCTTCCTAAATAGTTTCTCCTCTCCTAGATATTCCTTATCGAAGAACCCAAAACAGAGTTTCATCTCTACAGCATTAATCATATTGATGATATTGACACACACAGCTTGCTTTGTGACTAATGCATATTAAACAATGCATCTCCTCAGTCAAATCGGCATCAGCTATACAGGTAAGGGATACTCCCAGTTGGCCCCAAACTGTGGAAAACAAAAGTGCTCCAGGAGTAATTATTTCTTGATTAATTGTTGAGGTATTGGTTAACAAATCCACAGCCTGTATCTGGAAATGGTGAAGTTGAGCTCCCTGGTTGTAGGTCAGTCTGATGGTGATTTAAAGGCACAGAGCTGGGGCCTGGCCCTGCCACAGTTCACTGACCTGATGCAGGGGCCTGTCTGTACTGTGTGTGAATTCCCCTCTGTCTGCTGTGCAGGGAGCAGGATGGAAGGGCCAGCACCATACAAAGTGCTGAGAATTTTTCTATAGATAATATTTAGGAATGAAACTAGAAACTCAGAACAAGCCGCTGCTCCCTGAGTGTCCTGCCTAATTTATTGAAAACAAGGACCACTCCTGACCTGGTCATTTCTTCCATCCTAATGTAGAAACCGTAAAATGACTTTACAATCCATCTCTCTGATTTGGTTTGTCTTAGGCAGAGTCCAAAATCCTATTTCTTTTCAGTGGGTTCCTTACTTTATCTCAAGGGATTAGTTTTCTTGTTGTAAATGAGGCATACGATATTTTGTGTGTGTCAGATATCCTGGAACTGACAAAATGAAATAGAAGCTTACAGGAGTTAGAGAGTGTAGCAAGACACATGCACTCACACATACATATAAATTAACCCTTACTAACCAAAATAAGCGTAGCTAACTCTCAAATAATCCTCCCTGATAACATTTTTACAGGACAATGACTGGGCAAATGTTACTGAGCCTCTGTCTCATGATCATCATTTATTTCCTTTCTTTACCTAGTCCGTGGTGGCAGGTGAGATTTTCAGCTGTTGTCAGATTAGAATTCCCTAGATCAGCAGGATGAGTGCCTTAGTCCATTCGGCCTATTGTAACAAAAGCACCACAGACTGGGTGGCTTATAAACAACACACATTTATTTCTCACAGTTCTGGAGGCTGGAAAGTCTAAGACCAAGGTGCCAGCAGATTTAGTGTCTGTTGAGGTCTGGTGAGGTTCTGCTTCCTTGTTCATAGGTGCCATCTCTTCTCTGTGTCCTCACATGGCAGAAGGGACAAGGGAGATCTCTGGGGTTTCTATCATAAGGCACTAATCCCATTAATGAGGGCTCCACCCTCATGACCTAATCATGTCTCAAAGGCCCCATCTCCAAATACCATCACATTCGGGGTTAAGATTCAACATATGAATTTGGAGAGGGGACACAAACAGTCTGTAGCAGTGAGTACTTTCAGGATCTGAAAGATGTTAAAGTATAGCTCCAGCTGAAATCTCTGATGTAAGGAATGATATTGAACATTGTATTGGCAAAATGCAACCTGAGGGAGTCTGCCCCTAACTGTGAAACATCAAACCTATCTGAAGTCTCAAAAGCATCTTTGTACATTAAAACCCAGAGGTGGAAATCTTCGGAGCACAGGCCATTCTCTTTTTAAAAGACCCTAGAGATAAAACTTTGAAGGTTTCTGGACTCTGTGGGTTTAACTGTCAATTTATACATTTCTGTTCCATTTTCTTCAGTCTCTTTAAAGTAAAGACCCCTGATGCTACATGTTATGAAAAGCTGCACTTTCTCTTTTGATCAGTTTTCATATTATTGAAGCCACAGACACATGCAGGGAGGGTGAAACTGCCTTTGCATTTCCTTTTCTGTAAAGGAGGTAAAGAAGGAGAAAGCAGAGGAATGGCCTCATTAAACACCTTGAGGATGCTGAAAGGAAATGGAGAGCTTCCCATCCCCCAAAGCTGCTGATAGCTCCTTTTGTTATTACCTCCACAAGGCAAACAACATAAAAAGCACAGAACACTGGGTGATTTCAGGGGGTCACACATTATAGGGGCAGGAAGACAACAATGACAAGGAAAACAGAGTTCCTCAAGGCAGAACATTAATGCTTCTTTGTTTTAAGACATCATAAAACCTCCATTATGAAGATCAGAGCCAAAGCAATCGTCTGGATTTTATAAATTTTACATCAGTATACCACTTGAATTTCTGAGGATTAAAATCCGTAATGTTCTGATGTAGAATTATCAAATGAATACATCTTCATATAAATATATTGAGTCCAGAAAGCCATTTTCTATAATTTGCAGCAGTCAGTGCCAAGATATACCCTAGAAATTTCAGATAATAAATCCAAGATGTTTAAAACTGCAGCACACAGCTTTTCGGAGAGAAAAATGAACGTATTTCTCAGAATCATTTTTGTATTTATTACCATAATCATCTCCAAGGAATTCTAGCGTTGCTCTAGATATACAAAACAAAGGGCAAGCTCACGCAGTGGCTTCTCTGAGTGGGTTTACAAATACAGGTTCTTGGGCTGAGAGAAGCCCTGCCAATCCTGCCTGCTCCCATAGCAGGAAAGGAAAAGGCCCCCTAAGTCCCATGTGGGCCATGTTTCCTGGAGGGGGTACTCCTCTGTGGAGGAGGGGAAGCTCTGTTAGTTAAAGTTCTGAGAAGTTAATTATCCCCTGAAGCCCAGTTTTCCCAGCTATAAAATTAGGATAATAACAGCCATGCTGTATTTTAAGAGGGTCACATGAGATAATGTAGGTGAAAGTGTCATCTACCCCATACTAGATGTGAGAGGACCAGAGGTCAGAGCAGCTGTCTCCAGGAAAGATGTGCATATGAACAGTGAAATTAATGTATTTGGCCCCATGGGGAATCCTTTCTAGAATAGACTGAAAATGAAAATCATTCTCCTCATCAAAAGAAATACACAAGGAAAGGCCCTCCAGTTGGGTTGGTGTGAGCAAAACACAAAAGAGAGAAAGTGATAGAAACAATCCAATAGAAGGAGAAGTCTGTAGCTCATCTGTAGCCAGTTGTGGGATTTTTGCCCCTTATAATAAATGGAGCAAACCTCGTTAGGGATGATATTGATAATGACCCAGTATTGAAGTCAATAAAGTTGACTGAGCTGATGCAGGTGAGGAAGAACCTCTTCAACCTCTAGAACATAGAAATACTGAATATAACAACAACAAAAGTTCTAATACAGAGCTTAGCTCCAAACCAAGAAATGAGCAGGAAACACCAGGTCAGATCAGTGAGTGGAAGCTGAAGCCAAGGAGCTACCAGGAACTAGTTCCATATGTGGGACCTGACATATAGGGAATAGAGACCAGATGGGAGTGAGTTCTGGCCCCAGCATGAGGGCCAAAAACAGGAGTCATGATGGGCAACCCCACTGGGAATGTCAAAGGACGTTTTCCTTCCATGAAGGAGAATGGGAAAAAGAGAAGCACTCCTGAGAAATGTGACCCCTACTCCTGCACTGCATATATGTAAGTGTGAAGTCTGAGTTCATGAGACTTGCATGGTGAAGGGACAACAAGTTAATAACAAAAAGTGATCTGGCATAGGTGGAGCCCATTGTGCTCCCAACATGAGTACCCAGAAAGCCACTCTGTAAGGAGCAAGTCACAACCAGCACACAGCGGATTCCCACGGAAAATAATCCAATGAAGACAGCCTCTCTCTCTCTCTCTCTCTCTCTCTCTCTCTCTCTCGCTCTCTCTCTCGCTCTCTCTCGCTCTCTCTCGCTCTCTCTCGCTCTCTCTCGCTCTCTCACTCTCTCACTCTCTCGCTCTGTCTCTCTCTCACACACACACAATTTTAAAGTGACCTGGAAAAACAAAGAGAATCAGAGGTACAGACAATGTTGGGAGATTGTGCCTTCCCAAGAACTGAAGATAATATAACTGTATCAAAGAGAATTTAAAATAAATATGTCTAAAATGTTTAAAGAAATAGAGAAAAATATAAGAATTTTTAAAAAGGAGTAAATCTTTGACAGAGCTGAAAAGATAGTCTTGAAATTAAATATGTGGCCATTGGAACTCAAAAGCTCAAAGAACAGAAAAACAGATTTACAAAAAGTGCAAAATAGTAAATATGTAGAGAAGTATAAGATTATAAGAATATCAACCAAGGGCCAGCCAAGTGGCTCGTTGGTTAAGAGTTGGCTTGGGAGTGCCAGCTCTGAGCCGCAGGGCCACCGGTTCTGATCCCACATGGGCCAGTGATGCTGCCCTCTACAGCTAAGATGGTGAACAACAGCTCAACCTGGAGCTGGGCTGCCGTGAGTCACCGGTGATGGCATAGGCTGCAATGGAGTCACAGTGGGCTGCCGTAAGCTACTTCAAATGGCCGGCAGCCAGCGTGAGCAGCCGGCAGCTGGCGTGAGCTGCCATGAGCCGACGTGAGTGGCCGTCCAATGGCCGGCGACCAATCTGCCTCAGCTGGGAAGAGCGCAATGAATGATAATACCAACATGGGCCAGTGAAGCGATGTCCTCTGCAGCTAGACTGAAGAACAAAAGGACAGCAATTTGTCTGTTCCCCTTCCCTGATTCTCCAACGCTGTTCCCCTCTCCCAATTCCCCAATAAAATCTTTAAAAGAAAAAGAATATCAACCAAAATGCTGCACAGAGGATAAAAGAAAGTGAAGTTTAGACACATGGCGATAAAAATTAAAAGCTGTAACATAAGCCTTGGAAGAGTGTTGAAAGGATAGAACACAGAGAATGGGAAAAGCTACAGGTGAAGATACAATCAATAAAATTTGTCCTGAATTGAAAAAGAAAGGGGGCCTTTAAAAAACACATTGAGAAGTATAAACAAAATTAATGCTTAGGAGTGAGACTACAAGACATGAAAGACAAAGACAAACTTGTCAATGCTGCTACAGAGAAAAAGACAGATCACCCTCTAAGAAATGGCAGTTGCCTTTTCCAATGGCAGATTTCCTAAAAGCAGCAAATGGTTATCAAAAAATATTGTATTATTTCAAAATGCTGAGGGAAAATGACTGTCAACCTAAAATTCTATAAACAGCTAAATATTCAACAATACAAAAGAAAAATATTTCAGTAAATAAAAAAATTGTGTTTACTACTCAAAGACTCCCACTAAAAATGTTGCACACTTATGTAGAATACTGAATAACCAAACACATAAAGAAAAAATGTCTAGCAAGTAAAAGATAAACTTATTCAAAGATAAGATTATTCAAAGTAAATACTGACTGTTAATACTAACAATTACTATAATATTGAGTAATTTTGAAGATTAAAACCAGAACGTGTTAAAAAAAAAAAATCCTGGAAAAAGGTGAGAGGGAAATTGGACTAAAAATATTCTAAGGTTTAGAAGGGGGATAAAGATGCTAGTCAGGCAAGCGCCACTGGGCCAGCTAACAGAGATCACAAACTGAATGGGTGAGCACCCACTGACTTTGTTCTGCTGCTCTCCCTGTCCCCCTGCCCCTGGGGGATTAGTCCCACAGGGGATGAGCAGACATGGACCTCCTTCAGGGCAGGCAGGCAGCCAGCCAGCCAGCCACAGCTCACTGGCCTTCACTTCACAGTCAAGTGCTAAAGTTTGTTGTGGGTTACAATGGGCTTAGTTGTCTGATAACTTTTGGTTGCTTTAAGTAAAATTGAAAGCAACCCAAAATGCAAATTGTTTTAGACTACTCTGTCCCCTTTTACTCACATGGCTTAGACAAATTAACTTTGACAGTCTGTGAGGCCATTATATATAACTACATCAGGGAATAGGTGTTTATACCAGGTACTTATCAGGTATCTGATACCAAGTCCCTCTCTGTAAATTGCTGGTGAAACATTACATTGAGTTTGCTAAAACAAAAGTCTTGTTCTGATGCATAAATTTGGTTTAGACTCTTCTGCTTCTAGGTTTTCCAGGTCCTACTGACGTTCCTCATAAGAGAGAAGGGCGAGGGAGACACACTAAGCCCCCATTCCCAAGACCACCCCAGAGGTCAAAGTCAGGTGTCTGTTCAAATGTCACCTCCTCTAACCTTTCCAGTACTTACCTCACATCTTTCTTTACAGTGTGTGTCACTGCCTGTCATTCTTTTCTCTGTGAGCACAGGGACACTTTTTTTTTCTCCATCACTGAACCTCTACACCTGGAATATAGTGCCTCATAATAAAGATTTGTTGGATGAATCCATGAACTTTTAAGTTGTGAAGTGAAATCCAGTATTCAAATTTAGTTACTAAATAAAAGTGGTAGCAATTGTTCTGGGACAAGAATTTTAATATTTAATAATCAAATATAATGGGAACATGAAAAACATTTTTACCTAAGACTATTATGTTAAATGTCTACCCTAATATAGAAAAGGCAGCAAGTTTTAACAAAATGAGCTTAAAATACCCACAAATGTGGCAGAGGGTTATTTCTGTGACTATTAACTGACAATTCACATATAAAAGACCCACGGGGCACAAGTGAGGGAGAAGGTCAAACTCCAATTTGAGGAGTTACAGACTCAAGCTCCAAACCCATCCCTTCTCAGAGAACTAATTAATGTTCTGGAGGAAACCACTCCAGTCCTACAGGCAGTAGGGTCAACTGACTCCACACGAGGAACATGAGACAAAAACATTTGTTTCAATCTGGCACTGATTTTATTTTTAAATAAAAATAAAATTTTTATTTAAAACTTACTCTTTCTTTTTTTTTTTTTAAGATTTTTATTGCGGAATTGGGGGAGGGAAACAAATAAATTGCTGTCCTTTTTGTTCTTCAGTCTAGTTGTGGAGGACGTTGCTTCACTGGCCCATGTTGATATCATCATTGCACTCTTCCCGGGTGAGGCAGATCGGTCACTGGCCTCTGGACGGCTGCTCACAGCGGCTATTCGCAGCTCACTCCAGCTGCCGGCCGCTCATACTGGCTGCCGGCCACTCACTGTAGCCTATGGCAGCCCACTGCAGCAGGGGCTGCAGGCTACACTGTCTCCCGGACTCATGCAGCCCAGCTCCACGTGGAACTGTTGTTCACCATCTTAGCTGTAGAGGGCAGTGTCACTGGCCCTCATATGTGGGATCCAAACCAGGGTCCTGCTGCGCAGAGCTGGCGTCCCAAGCCAGCTCTTAACCAACACGCCACTTGGCCGGCCCTGTTTCTTACTTTTTAATATCTACCTCATTGTTCCAAAATACCTGAAGAGGAATTGCTGCACGCTCCACCCCCTCAACTCTGTAAAGACTTCCACCCAGTTCTGCTTTGCATGTTGGTTCCTGTCCAGTTAAGAGGGTGCATGATATGTTGGCAAAGGCATGCCCTTGCCAGTCACTCATGCCTGCACACACCTGCTCTCTATTACCCAGAAGTTGCTGGGTTGGACTATAATATTTGGGGAGATATGGATGCTCTCGGGCTGACTCCCAACAGCCCCTTCAGAAAGAGAGGTGGTGAGGTGGGGGAAGGTACAGAGGGCAGTGGTTTCTAAGAGCTTCTTGGTTCTTTAAGGCAACAGCATCATCATCACCTGTAACTTATTAGAAATGCAAAAGCTCAGGGCCCACCCCAGACCTCCCGACCCAGAAGGTCTGATGGTGGGCCCAGTCATCTGTGTTGTAACAAGCCTCCAGTTCTTCTGATTCTCACCCAAATTTGAGAACCACTGAAGTAGAAGAAGCAATCTTTGAGCAGTGGATCCTTTCACAATTAAGGGATCTTAATTTTTTTGAAGCATAAGTCCACCTCTAACCCAGGTCGGCACACATGAGGTATGTAAGCTGAGCCCTCCCTGCTGCACCAGGGCTGGACACTTCTGATTGACTCCAAAGCCACCATTCTTCTAAAGAGTGCCCAGGCAAGCACAATCAATTGATCAGAGTGGGCCAGTGTGGCAATACTTATTTGCCACCTAACAAAGACTCTCTCACCTACTCAACTTTCCACAGCTGCCTCTGAGCTCACTTTTTGACTAGGCCTCATCCTTGGGCTCTGTCCTTGACCTGTAAATCCCAGTTTTAGCAAGAATTCTACTAAGCTGGTTTAGGGAGAGTCCCCCATCTTTGATATCTAGTTAAATTCCCTACCTTGCCTAAGACTTTGGCCTGCCTTTAGCAAGGCTCCTATTAGACCAGTTTAGCAAGAATCCCCCTACTCTTGATGCCCCCTCTTTAATTTTCTACCCACTACCCTCTCACTCTGCTCATTGGCTATAAATCCTCAGCTGTTTTGCCATGTTTGGAGTTGACCTAGGTTTATTAAAGACTCTCTCTGTTGTTGCAATAGTTCTGAATAAAATCTGTCTTCACCAACTTTAACCCTGATTCTCTTTGACACACTTTAGTCAATGGTGACTAAAATCTTTATGTTAGGAGACATGTGTTATCTGTTATCTGATATTGTAGGCCAGTCTACAAAGAAGACAGAAACAGGACTTCATTGAGTCCTATCTCTCATAGCCCAAGCCCTCTCTGTATACAATTTTTAAAATACAAATTGCAATCACAAAAAAAATTAAAATTGGCATAAAGTGCACTTAAGGCTAAGATGATCCTATAAGGAAATAAATATTTTCATTACACTTAGGAAGTCACCAATGGCCTCCTAATTTTATTTTTTCCAATAATAAAAAGGCTTTCATTTGTCTTTTCACAGACATCTCTGTATACCACTATGCACCCTTGTAAGAGAAGCTTGGGCTCAATCAATTCAATACAATTTCAATTCCAATTTCAACTTGTGTTGACTGAAAAGAGAATTTAAACTTCACTTTCTTAAAAAAGTACTGTAAGAGATTAGGCAATATTATGTATGAACCAACAAGGGCAGAGGGAAATCTAACAAACATCCAAGGAAAGAAGGCAGGAGGCATGGAGACAAAAATAAACTTTGCACTAACCTAGCTGTCCACCCCTACTTAAGTCACATCCAGTATGTATCAAATTCTAAGATGGGTTGAGGATCTTGCCATTATTCCTTACAGGTGCGGCTGGGCCTTTTTCACTGTTGTCACCCTACCACTTATCACAGTGCTTAGCACACAGTAGGTATTCTGTGAATTTTAAGGATAATATTAGTAGCTAACTCCTCTTGCTAGAAATTGTTTGAAGTACTTGACATATATCAACTCATTTAATTATCACAACATCCCTATGTGAAATCCCTTAATATTCCATTTTACAAAAGAGGAAACTGAGGCCCAAAGATTTTAAATAACTTGCCCAAAGTCACATGATCAGAAAGAGGCAGAGCTGGGATTCAAACCCAGACAGTTTAGCTCCAGGGTCTGAGCTCTTAACCACTGTGCTCTTGTAAATACCTGTTCAATAAATGAATGGAGAAATAAATTATTTGTAACAAATGAAAAGCAAGCATTTTAAACCAGAAGACTTGAGCTCCTCACAGTGCAGTTGTTCCTTCAGCTGTTGAGTGGTTTGGGTCCATTCACAGGTTTACTCTTTTCATTATCCTCAATGGGTTGTAAATGAACCAAAATTCTCATGAATCCATGGAAATTTACCTGGTCCTCTTCCTCTGGAAAGAAGGCATTGATGATCTGGTACCCCAATAGGTTGATCGCAAGTTTTGGAATCTTTTGGAAATCTTCCCGACTGAGAGTCCCATTCTCTCCTTTGTCCAGGCTGGTGAACCAGCTATAGAGGCAAGTGATCTGACTGTGAGATCTCGTTCTTGTCCTCCTCCAGCCTGTCTTCCCGCAGTAACTTGGAGGTTCAACACCCATCACCAAGCTGGAAACTCCTCTGGGAGTAGGGTTGCCTGAAGGGGATGGTGGTGGCAGGAGGGTGGGACAGGAAGAAGGGTCAGGGGTCAAGAGAAAGAGTGGCTGTCTAATTTCTAAACCCAATACCTCATGTTCCACTTCAGTCAATATCATATTTTCACCACTGTCATCAAATGCCTGAATTTTTTCCCAAATAATTTCCGTGCAATTCTTTGTGAGCACTAAATCCTATTTTGAAATATATTCATGTATGTACTTATTTCTCAGAAAACCTGATTACTATTATAGCACAGCCTACATTAAAGGAAAACAACTAGAGTTTTCTAAATGATAAAAATTTAATTTAAATAATATAAGAGGAAGAAAGGGGAACAAGTCTTTTATAAGGATCCCAAAGGAGGCTCATCAGCTCAGAGGCAAATGACATTTGACTTTCTGGAAAAGCAAATGTGTTGCACTGGACTCTAATTTAATTTCCATACTTTATGTACTCTAATTTTTCCTGTAATAGTTACACACATTTTAAAGAACAGAAAGGGAAGCAATTTTCCCCTTTCTAAATCAAAGACAAATGCCAGTGTGCTTTGGAATTAATTTCAAAGTGGAGTGAATTTTGCCAGTAGGTACTTCTGCATTTGTATTCGGTATCTCATTAGAATTCTTTTAAATTCTTTTTATTCTTTAATTAGCTTCAGGTGAACAACACAGTGCAATAGTTATACTTTTTACCCCTCAAAGTGACAACCCCCTTCCCCAATTCTCCAGCCCACTCCTCCCCCCATTCATACATATCTATTATAATTCCTTTGACTCCCTTCCACAGTATAATCCACATCCCATGACTATCTATATATTCAATTACAGTTGGCATACAATATTATACAACATCAATTTCAGGTATACAGTGCAGTGATCAAGCCTCTACTCCATCCATGAAGTGTTCTTCCTAACAAGACATGTGACCATCTGACACCCCACAAAATTTTTACATTATTATATATTATATTCCCCGAACTGTCTTTCATATCCCTGTGACAATACTGTAGTTTCCTATTTATACTGTCTAATCCCTTCCCCTTCTCCCTCAACCCCACTCCCCTCCCAACTAGAAACCCTGTTTTACCTCTATATCTATGAGACTGTTTACTTTGCTCATTCATTCAGTTTTTCAGATTCCACATATGAGTGAGATCATATGGTATTTGTCTTTCTCTGATTGACTTATTTCACTTAACATAATAGTCTCTAGGTCCATCCATATCGCTTTTCCTCTTCATTAGACTTTATTTTTAAAGCAGGTGCAATCAATATGCTTTTGCTTTCTGAAGGTTAGGGGAGAATCTCTGGTGTTCTATTGGGTCATCGGGAAAGTCATGACGTATTTTTCTATGTTTTTCAATGTGTCATGACTTTCCCCACAACCCAAAAGAAAGTGTTTCCATCCGACATTCTTAAGAAGAACCCAGAGCTAGGGAAGAAAGCTACACTCCTGACATGGTAGTTTCTGCTTATGGGGCAGTGAGCGAGCAGAACCCAGAGAGGCATTGCTAGGTAATAATAATGGGGTTCAACTGCCAAACACGGTGTGCTGATGGGAGGAGGCGACTGCTCTGGGCTGCCTTGCTATGGCCTGGGACATGGACAGGATGCCCTTCTCAACCCACACACTTCTAAGAATAGCTGGCCAACCCTGTTATCTGCCTCCATCACCAGGGACCTCCATGGTAGCACTTCACATTGTAACCCCATCACCTGGCCTAGCACATGCTAGATAGGCAACACAGTGAAGAGTGAAACAATTCTCAGGCCTGACCTCCAGGGGCGCCTGGCTCCAGACCTCTACATCTTCTCCTACCCTGGAAATGTTTCTATTCCGGGTCTCATTTCCTCTGCCAGGGAGCAGGGTGATCAATTAATTTCAGATACTGTTCTAGCTAATTTGTTACTCCTTTCAGATCTCATATGATCTCCATTGAGTTCAAACCTCCAGGCATATTTGCAGGTCAGTGGGAGAAGTGTTTTGGATATGGAGGGCCTGATGTGCCCCTGAGAAGTCACCCAGATGTAGTGCTCCAGGAGAATGACCACAGCAGAGAATTTTCCTGGCAGAGAGGACTCAGCGACATTGGGTACTCTTGATGCAAATGCAAAATGGTGCCCAGAGGGAATATGTTTACAGTAGTGCTGTGTTCTGAAAGCACCAGCTGCCAGAGCGTGGGACTGTCCTGGCACGTCGACCATGCAGAAGGGACTCGCAGTGGATGCCCTCCACCTTGCAATGCCTCCTTTCCCAGGCACACATCTTTCCCCTCTGCATCTAGTGCTTTGTGGACTCAGGGCCTAGAGCAGCTGAGAGGGAGGCAACTCACTGATCCCGTCAAAATCAGAAAACACACTAGACACACGATTATCCTAGTGTGTCTAATGTGGCAGGATACTGGGTAACTAGGCTGGATGCCATTCTATTTCTTGTGTGTGCAGCTATTCACCCAGAAGCTGTCTTAGCAGGAGGACCCGAGAGCATAAGACACGTGGCAAGTTCTGTGTGTGTTGCCACTGAAGAGCATGTTGCAGAGATGGCAGCAGATTACACGCTGAGGCCGAAGGACCACACGGAAGTTAGACCTCTGCCTGGGGAGGGGAGAGGTTTGGATGATGGTGCAGGTGATGCAAGGAGGCACCTCTCAGCTTTTAAGCTAAGCGGGAAGTGGCCATTTTTACTGAAGCGAATTCAAGTTTTCCTCCGGCTCATTTGGTGGTAACAAAGTCAGTGTAAATTAACCCAAATTCCTAACAAAAACAGGCTACCATCACACTTTCCTACTAATAAACAATGAGAATTAGCCCATTTTTCCTTTTTTTATAGCAATATGAACTATATTTGCCATTCTAAGTGGCATGCACATTCTAGTGAATGCAAATTCAAGAGCGAAGACTGAACTTGACTCAGAAAAGGGAAAGAGGTGAGCAAAGCAGTTTGTCAAGATATTATTTTATCCCCCTCCCCCAAAAAAACCCTAAAAATATCCCTGCACTGGGAACAAATTTAAGCAATGACCTTGCTAGAGGTCATTATGGAACTCACCTTTTAAAACCCCATAAGTTTCCCATAAGACAACAGGGATGTTATTACATGTGCAATGTCTTATGTCTTTCTCAGGAAAAAGCAGCTATTAGCAAATAGAGCTGTCTTCTGTATGGCTGCAATTTTAAGATTATTTACTAGTTAGCATTGGGAAGACCGTGTGCCTTTTAGGGGAAGAGTAATTTTAAAGAAGAAACAGGAATAAAGAAACCTAAATTTTAAAATGAAAAACATTAGAAACCTGAAAATTAGTAAGATACATAGATCCCACAGTTGATTGGTTTTAAATCTTATTAAAATGAAATTTCTAGCAAACCTAATTTTTAAAATAGTGAAACATATACACAAACAAACAAAATTAGAGATGAAAAATGGAACATAAGCAACCAAGAGATGACAAAGACTTGATAAGTGGACATTCTGCGGCTGAAGCATCCAAGCCACGGGCAAGACAGCATATGAAAGAGGATGGAAACAAAAGCTGACCCATCAACCACTGGTGCTGGTAGCCCGATGATGGGAGACATTTCTAGAACTCTGTCTCAGAAGCAGAATCTCTGGGTGTGGTAGGTAAACAGAGGTACCTTCTGTTTCCAGGTTCCTCTGCAAAAGCGGACTCTGTAGGACAGTTGTCAATATCCTGTGATGTATTACAGTTTATGAAACACTTTGAGTGTGTCATTTTATAGCTTTAAAAAAACCTGGACGGTAAGTATTATTACCCTCACCCCGTTTTACAGTCATGGGAACTCAGGATCAAAGAGAGGACACAGAACACCCCAAGGACATTTGCGTGGTAAATGGTGGTGGCAGGACTTGGGTCAGAGTTCTCTCTGTTCTTTTGGGTATACAACAAGTCCTCACTTGAGATTCTCAGAAATTGTGACTTTAAGTGAACAGACGAAACCAATTTTACCCTAGGCTAATTGATTTAAACAGGTGTTAGTTTCCTACAGCGTATTTCTGGTCACAAAAACATCACCAAACTTCTAAATAAAGACCCAAAACACTTCTCATATTAGACATTGAAATAAATGTCAGCTCTACATCCATTTAAGAAAAATGAAGTAAAACAATATCACTCTTTTGCAGCCCGCTTATTCCAGTTCAGGGTAACAGGTGGCCAGAGCCCATCCCAGCAGCTCAGGGCACGAGGTGGGACCCACCCTGGACAGGATGCCCTCCCATCGCAGGGCCACTCACACCCACCCATACCCACTCAAACTGGGACAATGGAGACATGCCAGTGCACCTAATATGCACATCTTCAGGATGTGGGGGGGAACCCACCCAGATGCGGGGAGAACATGACAACTCCACACAGACGCAGCCCCGCTAGGAATAAGGTTTTTTTCCTCATCATTATAGTGAAATGACGTTGAACAAATGAACATTTTTTTGAGGACCTGCTGTACCACATTCCTCCTCTGACTTGCTTGTCACTTGGAAAACACTTTTAAGATGGCTCAACTAAAAACAAACAAACAAAGAAACAAACAAAGAAACAAACAAAAACACTTCTGAAATCTCAGTGAGAAGGATTTTTGCATTAAAGAGTAAAGAAAGTTGAGGCTGGATGAGTGGCTCCGTTGGTTAAGAGTGCAAGCTCTAGACTTCCGGTAAAATGGCAGAATAGACAGACGCTGTGCTAACTGCCTCCCAGGATCACACCAAAATTACAAGCAAATTATACAGCATTCAACCCTGGAGGTCCCTGGAACACTGGAGGAACAGAACCACTAAACGAAGAACTTAAAGAGGAGGCCACGTCAAGTCTGGTAGGAGGGATGAAGACAAGAGAGGGTGTCTCTCCAGTTGTGGGGAGACTTCTATGGTTGGGGGAGAGACCCTCCGGCCCCACACCCAGCTCACCAGCCCAGAGTTCCTTTGCCGGGAAGAGGAGTTCCAAGATAGCTGGCAGTAAATTAGTGAGGACTCTCTTTGCTCAGCTCGGTGAGGCTAAGAGTGGCTAGAGAATCAGTGGGGCCGGAGCAAGGGCTTGCTTGCCGGTGAGCACTTACCTGGTTCCTGATGGAGGGAGTAGCTGTGTGAGCCGCACCCAGGAGCCTGTGGGGACAGACTGAACTGAGCACCTTTGGTGCAAAGGCTGGAGGTTTTGGGACTATTGTTCCCCTGGTGTGGAGCCTGCATGCGAGTGGTGTACAGGAGGGCGCCATTTTTTCAGGGTTGGGCCCTCCCACAGAGGGTCAGGTACGGGACATCTTTGGTCTGGTGGAATTGGTGCAGAAGTGCATACGTGCGCTCACGTGTACATGCGGCCTTGGATCCCCACCTTCTACCCGACTTATACTGTGTTGCCAGGGAAATGCTGGGCAGGTGCCCTCCGGCTCCAACAGGCTGCTCACTGAGAATCGGGAGTGCAGAAGCCGCCTCGGGTCCCAGATCTCCACACTGCGCTTGCAGAGTTGACGGGCTGGTGATCGGTTGTCGGGCTGTTTGGCCTGATCTGCAAGCGGCTGATTGGGACAGGCTGAGACTGGGAGTTTTCCTGGGAGTGTTGGGCCATGAGCTGTGTGCCTACATGATCCAGCCAGGGCTCTCCTGGTGATCTATCTAATACATCAAAGCAATCACAGAGCGACAGCCAGAATGAGGATACAAAGAAACATGTCACAAGTAAAAGATCAGAAGAAACCTCTAGAAATGGAACTAAATGAAACAGAGGGATCCAACCTTTCAGAGACAGAGTTTAGAACACTGATGATAAGAATGTTTAACAAACTTAGTGAGGACATAAGGAAGAGAAATCATAAAAAACAACCAATTAGAACTAAAGAATACAATAACTGAAATGAAGAACACACTTGATGGAATCACCAGTAGAGTAGATGACGCAGAGAACTGGATCAGCGATTTGGAAGACAAAATAGCAGAAATCACCCAGTTGGCACAACAAAAAGACCAAAGAATAAAAAACAATGAAAATAGTTTAAGAGCCCTATGGGACAAGATGCAGCACAACCACCTTTCCATCATAGGAATACCAGAAGGAGAAGAGAAGAAGCAAGGGGTTGAGAAAGTATTTGAAAAAATAATGACTGAAAACTTCCCTATCCTGGTGAAGGAAATCAACATACATGTCCAGGAAGTGCAGAGGGTTTCAAACAAGCTGAACCCAAACAGGTCCACACCAAGGTACGTCATAGTTAAAACGGCAAAGGTTAAAGACAGAAACAGAATCCTAAAAGCAGCAAGAGAAAGACAGCAGGTTACATACAAAGCAACTCCTGTTAGACTAACAGCTGACTAGTCTACAGAAACTCTGCAGGCCAGAAGGGAGTGGCAGGAGATATTCAAAGTGACACAAAATAAAGGCCTACAACCAAGATTGCTCTACCCAGCACGGCTATCACTTAAAATTGAAGGAGAAATAAAGAGCTTCTCAGAAAACAATAAGCTTAAGGAATTCAATACCACCAAGGCAGCATTGCAAGAAATGTTAAAAGGGCTTTTTTAAACAAAAGAAAAGGTGAAACAAGCTAACCCAGGAAGACCAGGAATACAAATAACAAAATGGCAATACATATGCACGTATCAATAATCATTTTAAATGAGTATGGGCTAAATGCTCCAATCAAAAGACACAGAGTGGCTGAGTGGATAAGAAAATAGGACACATGTATATGTTGTTTACAGATGGAATAAGATATTTCATGCAAATGGAAATGAGAAAAAAAAAGGCTGGAGTACCAATACTTATTTTGGACAAAATAGACTTTAAAAGACTACAATAAAAGACAAACAAGGGCACAATAACCCTAACAAACATCTATGCACCCAACATAGGAACTCCTTATTATATATAACAGATTTTGACAGACATAAAGACAGAGATCAACAGTAACACTATCATAGTAGGGGACTTCAACACCCCATTGTCACCAATGGACAGACCCTTTAGACAGAAAATCAACACAGAAAGAGGGGCCTTAAATGACACTTTAGACCAGTTGGACTTCGTTGATATTTTTAGAGCATTTCACCCTGAAAAAACAGAATATACATTCTTCTCAAGTACGCATGGGACATTTTCCAAGATAGACCACATTAGGCCATAAAACAAATCTCAGTAAATTTAAGAGGATTGAAGTCATATCAAGCAGATATAAAGGAAAAACTGATGGTTGCTGGCTGGGAGGGAGTAGGGATGAGGGAGACGGGGAAGGTTTTGGACAGCGTAGGTGGGTGACTACAATGTTGCCACAGGGATATGGGGCAATTCTGGGAATGTAATTGATAATGTTGTGAAGAGACTATTATGTTAAGTGAAATAAGCCAGTCAGAGAAAGACAAGTACCATATGATCTCACTTATATATGGAATCTGAAAAACTGAATGAATGATCAAAGTAAACAGACTCATAGATATAGAGGAAAAACTGAGGGTTGCTAGTTGGGAGGGGAGTGGGGATAAGGGGAAGGGGAAGGGATTAGACAGCATAAATAGACAACTACAATATTGCCACAGGAATAAGAAACACAGTTCGGGGAATATAATAATGTTGTAAAAATTTTGTGGTGTGTCAGATAGTCACGTGTCTTGTTAGGGAGACCACTTCATGGATGGAGTAGAGGCTTGATCACTGCACTGTACACCTGAAGCTGATGTTGTATAATATTGTATGCCAACTGTAACTGAATATATAGATAGTCACCGGATGTGGAGTATACTGTGGAAGGGAGTCAAAGAAATTGTAGTTGATATGTATGATATGGGGGGGAGGAGTGGGGTGGCAAACTGAGGGAGGGGGATTGTCACTTTGGGGGATAAAGAGTTTAACTATTGCATTGTGTTGTACACCTGAAACTAATAAATAAAACAAAATAAATAAATAAAAAGAGTGCAAACTCTGAGCAACAGGGTCGACCATTGGTTTCCCACATGTGTCAGTGAGCTGCACTGGAGCTGAGCTGCCACTGAGCTGCCAACAGGTGGCAGGATGGCTCAGCTGGTGAGAGCACGTGCTACTAACAACAAGGCTGCTGGTTTGACTCCTGCTTGGAATGGTGGCTACACCCACCGGCAACTAAGATTAAACACAGCACCTTGAGCTAAGCTGCCCTGAGCTGCCAACAGGAGGCCAGATGGCAACTGGACTTGGAGCTGAGCTAGTGGCGTCTTCCACAACTAAAACTGAAGGACAGCAACTTGGCTGCTCCCCTTCCTCAATTCCCCAATAAAATCTTTTAAAAAAAAGAGTAAAGAACGTTAATAGTCTGTATTTAGATATATTATTTGAACTTGAAAGAGGAGAAAAGTTATTTCCTTAGAGAAACTAATATAGCTTGCAGCAGAAGACTCTTTAAAGTGGGCTAGTCCTTAAAAAAAAAAAAAAAAAGCACGAATCCAGCTGATCCATAGCGGGCAGCGAGGACACAACTGGGCCCAGAGTCCCTAGGAAGAATTTCAAGTGCTTATTGGGATGGTAGAGGGCTTAAGAGACTAGTTAGCATCTATTGTGGTGACCAAAAAAACCCTAGATTGCTGATTTTATTAACCATTTATTGGTCTTCAATGGCAGAACAATAGCATTTTCATGGCATTGGGTCTCCTGAGCAAAGGAGAGCCTTATTACCCCTGGCTTTAGGAAAACACTCAGCCAAGGGAAAAAATTGTGTTACAGTTCCACTGCAGCTGTGAGCAAAACTTAGGAGGATCTATCACTGACCAGCTGTGAGCGAAACTTAGGAGGATCTATCACTGACAAGCTTAGTGAGACAAGACAGCCTTCAAAGTGCAGACCAGAAAACGGCCAGATTTGGAAATGCTGGCAGAGCTGGGGAATAGAGAAGCATCAGTTACAGTGTCTACTGCCAGCCAGTCCTTTGAAGCCAGAGGGAAAGGCAACACCTGATTTTGGTGGGGGAAGAACTATTGCAGAAAATGACTGAGAGGGCACTCCAGGATTGGAAGACTTCTGGCGTATGTATCCCATGTGTAAATTCATTCCAAATGATGATATGAAATCAAAGCAAGTGAGCCAGAGGTTTTGCCAAGCGCTGTTTAATTACGATGGTGGTGGTGGTGGTGGTGGTGGTGGTGAGGTTATGTTTGAATTGAGGCTTTCCTCTGATAGAATTTTCAGGATGTTAGAAAAGAGAAAAATGTACTGAATCCTTGTCAGAACACTTTCTCAATATAGCTCCAAGTGCTGAGCAAGCAGCAAGGTTCCATGGATTCAAGCCATTCCGAAAGTAATAGCTCTAACCTTCATGGGCCAGGGGATACCTTCATTTCATGTCAATTGAGATGTTTGTGAGATAATGAATGGGTAAAAGCTGTAGCCAAGATCAGCAGTGAGTAGAATGTGGACAGGACAGGAGTGAGGGCTGACATCACATTCCTGGAAGGGAGCCCAACCCACGTACTTCCCATTTTCCTCCTGGTACCTCACCTGACACATGTGCTGGCTACCATGAAGTTCTCTCAGTGGCCTAAAGTGTCCATGTAAGTTACTTCAACGGTCAATAACAAAACCCGTTTTATTTTCGGCGGAGTGGCAAGCACGCTTCCTTCTTAATTTAGCTTCCCAGCTTTCCTTGGATCCCAGTGATCCAGTTCCCCTGAACCTCTCCTCTGTGTGTTGGATACATTTCCACTTGGGTGAAATAGCAAAATCTTTTCCCCAGGCTAGTTTCTGCAGAGGACACACCCTCCCATTGTATGGTTAATTCTGCTAATGATTCAGTTTCTTCACATCCATTTCTTATTTCAAGCAGATTTTTAAAAGCCATGAGAAATATAATACTAAAAGCAAATATGTAGGCTAATAATCTGAGTGGTTTAGTTAACATTTTCTGTAACACATAAAACTTAAACATTAATTCAAGTAGAAAACCTGAATAAACCAATAACTATGAAGGGACTTGAGAAAGTTATCAAAGAAATTACAACCAAAGGCCCTGGGCTCAGAGCTTGTCATGGTCTGGTTCCTTTAAGCTTTCAAAGGACAGATGATTCCCTTGAATTATGTCAGTATAGAAGAAAAAAGATAAAACAGGTAATTTTATTAAAGTAAGATAAAGGTACAGACCAATCTCATTTATTAAAATGCATTAAAAATTCTAAATAAATGACTAGAAAATAAAATTAGAGAGCATATTAAAATAATAATATTCCACCCAATCATGAAGATTTTATCTAGGAAGAAAAGAATGTGTTAATATTAGGCAAGCTAATGAAATGAAACATCACTTTGATAAATCAAATAAGAAGAAAAATCTGAATTATTTCAGTAGATATAGAAAAGGCATTCAATATAACTGTTACTATTACTGATTTAAATAAATTATTTTCAATTTAATTTTGGAAGTGTATTAGCTATCTACTGCTGTTTAACAAATTACCCCCAAATTAGTAAAACAATAAGAATTTATTATCTCACAAAGTTTTTGTGGGTCAGGAATTCAGGATCAGCGTAGTTGGATGACTCTGGCTCAGGGTCTTTCCTGAGGTTGCAGTCAAGGTGTTGTCCAGGGCTGCAGCCTCCGAAAGTTAGATTGGGGCCAGAGTATCTGCTTCCGGGGCGCCTTACCACATACCTGGCAGGTTAGTGCTGACTGTGGGCAGGAGGCCTGGCTCCTCACCGCCCTAGGGCTGCTTGAGTGTCCTCACAGCATGGTACCTGGCATCCCTCTGAGCAAGTGGTCAGGAGAAAGCTATCAAGCAGAAGCCTCAGTCTTTTTTTATGAACTAACCCAGAAGTAACAATACATCATTTCCATAATATCCTTATTGGTTATTAGGTTAGTCTTTTCAAAATGGGAGGAGACCCCACCAACTTGTAATTGCCAACAGCAAGCATCACGGGGGGGCACCTTGACCCTGGCTATCCCAGAGGGTGTCTCATAGTATAATATAAGTAAATCTACTTTTTTTTCCACTTTTTTTTTAAAGATTTTATTGGAGAATTGGGGGTGGGGAACAGCGTTGGGGAACCGGGAAAGGAGAACAGACAAGTTGCTGTCCTTTGGTTCTTCAGTCTAGTTGTGGAGGACGCTGCTTCACTGGCCCATGTTGGTATCATTATTGCGCTCTTCCTGGGTGAGGCATCTCCGTCGCCGGCCTCTGGACAGCCGCTCACAGCGGCTCTTGGCTACTCACGCTGGCTGCCAGTCACTCACTGTAGCCTATGGCAGCCCACTGCAGCAGGGCCTGTAGCTATGCTGTCCTGGGGACTCACAGCAGCCCAGCTCCAGGTGGAGCTGTTGTTCACCATCTTAGCTGTAGAGGGCAGTGTCACTGGCCCTCATATGTGGGACCTGAACTGGGGCCGCTGGCGTCCCAAGCCAGCTCTAACTAATGTGCCTCTTGGCCGGCCCAAATAACATCTATTTTAAGGTGTAGACAACATCTAAGTTAAAATGGAAATACTAGGGCTGCCCCAGTGGTGCAGAGGTTAAGCGCTGGCTTGGGAAGCCAGCAGCCCCAGTTCGGGTCCCACATATGAGGGCCAGTGACACTGCCCTCAAAAAAACAAAAAAAAATGGAAATGCTAGAGGATGTTCCATAAAAGAATAAAGCCAAGATGCCTTCTATTGTCTTATTATTCAACATGTTCTAGGGATTTTAGAAATGCAAAACATTAAACAGAAATAAAAAGGTAAGTTAATTGAAAGAGAGATATTTTCAATTCTTTGCAAACCATATGATTATATAAATAGAACATTCAGTTATGCCAACAATAACCAATTGGAAAATGCCTTTCACCATAGCACTGAAAATAACCAAGAAGCCAGAAGTCTCCTAAATAATAGGAAAACTATGCTTTACTGTGAGCTGTGAGAAACAGTAACTGCAGGGGTGCACCGTGTTTTCTGATGGGCAGATGTAATAATAAAGTGTTGTTTCCAAAATAATTTATAGGTTTATTGTGCTTTCGGTAGGCATTCCAAGTAGGCTTTTGGAAATCATTGATCATTTTAAGTAATGCTAGGTTAACAAATGGGTAAAATAGCTAAGTATATTTTGAAAAGGAAGAGGAAGACTAGGGAAGCCATCTTGCCAGATACTAAAATATATCATAGAAATAAAATTGCCAAACTTGATACTGATGCAAAGCTAGTGAGATAAATCAATGTGACAAAATAAATAACCCAACATAGGTGAATTTAAAATAATAATTTAAATCCCCAATGCAATTTAACACACACACACACACACACACACACACACTCAAAATAACATCACAAAATGGAAAGGAAACTAAAGGTTTTCAAAAATATGATTCTACGAGATCAGACAATTAAGTGTGCAAACTTGTTGCAATGATATTGCTAACCTTTTTTAATCTCAGAAGGATTATTCATCACTAATTTGTACCAACTTGACAGTTAACCAAGTTTACTATTTGAAAGTGCTGAAAAGGCTCCATGAAAAAGTTAGATGACCTGAACTTACCGTCAACAATTCACGGTCCTTGCATCATGACAATGCACCAGCTCACACAGCACTGTCTGTGAGGGAATTTTTAGCCAGTAAACAAATAACTGTATTGGAACACCCTCCCAACTTACCTGATCTGGCCCCCAGTGACTTCTTTCTTTACCCAAAGATAAAGGAAATATTGAAAGAAAGACATTTTGATGACATTCAGGACATCAAAGGTAATACGAATACAGCTCTGATGGCCATTCCAGAATAAAGAGTTGCAAAATTGCTTTGAAGGGTAGGCTAGGTACTGGCATCAGTGCGTAGCTTATCAAGGGGAGCACTTTGAAGGTAACCATAGTGATATTCAACAATGGGTATGTAGCATTTTTTCTAGGATGAGTTCGCGAACTTAATTGTTCAACCTCGTATGGTTCAACATACACAAATTGATCAATGTGATAGATATACCACATAAACAAAATAAAAGATAAAAATCATATGATTATATCAATAGATGCAGAAAAAGCATTTGACAACATACAACATCCATTTATGATTAAAACACTTAATAAAATGGGTATTGAAGGAAAATACCTTAACATAATAAAGGCCATATATGACAAACTGTCAGCTAATATCATAAGTAATGGTGAAAAACTGAAGCCTTTCACTCTACGTTCAGGAACAAGACAGGGTTGTTTCCTATTACCACTGCTATTCAACATAGTATTGGAAGTCCTGACCAGAGCAATCAGGGAAGAGAAAGAAATAAATGTCATCTGAATTGGGAATGAAGAAACTAAATTGTCACTTTTTACAGACAACATGATTCTTTACTTAGAAAACCCTAAAGACTCCACCAAAAAGCTATTAGAAACAATAAATGAATACAGTAAAGTTGCTTGCTACAAAATCAATGTAAAAAATCCATTGCATCCCTATATACTAACAATGAAATTTCAGAAAATAAAAAAAAAACAATTCCTTTTGCAACTGCAACAAAAAGAATGAAATACCTAAGAATAAACTTAACAAAGGAGACACTGAGAACTCAAAGACATTTTTAAAAGAAATTGAAGAAGACACAACAAAATGAAAAAACACTCCATGTTCATGGATTAGAAGAATCAACATGCTTAAAGTGGCCATCTTACACAAAGCAATATACTGATTTAATGCAATCCCCATCAAAATCCCAATGGCATTTTTTAAAAGAAATAGAACAAAAAAAATTATCAGATTTATATGGAATCACAAAAGACCCCAAATAGCCAAATCACTCCTAAGAAAAAAGAACAATGCTGAAGTATCACACTTCCTGACTTCAGCTTGTACTACAGAGCAGCAATAATCAAAACAGCATGGTACTGGAAGAAAAACAGACACACAGACCAATGGAATAGAATTGAAACCCCAGAAATAAACCTACATTAATATGGACAGATAATTTTCAACAAAGGAGCCAAAAATATACAATGGAGAAAAGAAAGCCTCTTCAATAAATGGTGCTGGGAAAATTGGAAAGCCACATGCAAAAGAATGAAACTAGACTGCTATCTGTCACCGTGTACCAAATTAACTCAAAATGGATCAAAGACCTAAACATAAGACCTGAAACAATAAACTGCAGGGCCGGCCCAGTGGCGCGGTGGTTGGGAGCTGGCGTGGGATGCCAGTGGCCCTGGTTCGGATCCCACATAGAGGGCCAGTGACACTGCCCTCAAAAAAAAAAAAAAAAAAAAGAAACAAACTGCATAGAAGAAAACATAGGCACTAAGCTTATGAACCTTGAGTTCAGAGAGGATTTTTATGAATTTGACCTCAAAGGCAAGGGAAGTAAAAGCTAAAATAAATAAATGGGACTATATCAAACTAAAAAGCTTCTGCACAGCAAAAAAAAAAAAAAAAGGAAAAAAGGAAAAAAACCATTGATAAAGAGACAACCAACCAAATGGGAGAAGATATCTGCAAACAACACCTTCGATATGGGGCTAATATCCAAAATATATAAGGAACTCATACAATTCAACAACAAAAGACAAACAATCCAATTAAAAAATGGAAAGAGGACCTGAATAGACATTTTTCCAAAGAGGACATACAGATGGCCAATAGACATATGAAAAGATGCTCAACATCACAAATCATCAGAGAAATGCAAACAAAAACCACAAGGAGATATCACCACATTCCTGTTGAATGGTTATCACCAACAAGACAGATAATAACAAGTGCTAGAGAGGCTGTGGAGAAAAAGGAACCCTCATACACTGTTGATGGGAATGCATATTGGTGCAGCCGCTATGGAAGGCAGTATGAAGGCTCCTCAAAAAATTAAGAATAGAATTACCATATGACCCAGCAATCCTTCTCTTGGGTATACACCAAAAAAATCTGAAAATATTTATCCATAAAGATACCTCATATATGTACTCCGATGTTCATTGCATATTTGTTTATCAAGATGTGGAAACAACTAAAGTGTCCTTCAATAGATGACTGGATAAAGAAAGTGTGGTATATATACACAATGGAATACTACTCAGCCATAAGAAAAGATGAAATAATGCCACTTGCAACAACATGGTTGAATCTTGAGATTATAATGCTAAGCGAAATAAATCAGACAGAAAAAGTCGAGACCCATATGACTTCACTTATATGTGGGACATAAAACTGAAAACAACAAAGGAACAAGATAAACAAATAAAGAAATGAAAACTCATAGACACAGACAATAGTTTAGTGGTTACTAGAGGGTAAGGGGGAAGAGGGGAGGTAGCTGAGGGTAAAGGGGGTAAAATATATACTGATGGAAGGAGAACTGACTCTGGGTGGTGAACGCACAATGTGATATATAGATAATGTATTACAGAATTGTATACTTGAAACCTATGTAATTTTACTAACCATTGTCACCCCAATAAATTTAATTAAAAAACAACAACATATGATTCTGGTTAATTGGCTAAAGAGGTGAAAAAAAATGAGCTGAAAAATAGTACTGAGTACTGGGAATGAAATATCTCCGTTCTTGGAGTTTGATGAGACGAAATTTCAAAAGATACGACATCCCAACTTTCAAATCTTCTGAAATTCTAACCCATTCTTTTAAATAAATAGAAAGTGAATATGTCTGGTTTTCTCCACCATTTCCAACACTTGTCCTTATTGATTAACTTTAATTGTAATCAAGATTTCAGGAAAACCCACTTTCCTTTTGGATAGGGCTTGATCCCGGCCTGATCGCAGAAAATGAGTCAAGTTAATTTAATCTCATCAGTGTCACTTGCTAAGATTCAGAAATCTAGGTCAGCCTTTCAAACTTTCACGGAGTTTGAATTTATTTGCTTACCCAATTAAACCTTTCCCTTGTTTGGTCTCTAGCTTATCTCATCAAAGGGTTTAACAAAAGAGAAGGGTGGGAGCTGGGGGAGGCACTACATTTCAGGCTTATTTTGATTGTTTTTTTGTTTTTTTTCAGTATTTTGAAACAAATCCTGCCAAAAGACTCAGGATGTGCATGTATATATAAAGATCGTCTAACCATAGGAAAATGGGACGTGTTAATATTCTTGAAAGTAAGACTTGCTTTGATGAAAGAGTTACTGCCTAGGGCTTTAACTCCCTTTAGAGAAACTGGAGAAAAAGATCACAGTCGATTTGAAAATAAACACCTTTCAAATGTGGACCCAAACCAGAAATACTCAGTAACAAGTTAGCAGATTGATCTGACTGGAATGGATTGTTGTAGTTTGCAGTTTAGTGATGCTGAGTGAAATTCACTATGGTTCCATGTGCCTGAGTAGCTGACCCAAATCCCATTGCCACCCCAGAACCCAGACCTTGGCTCCCCTTCCTTCTCTAAGTCTCCTTTCTGTCTTCATTTTACATGAGAATCACCTAGAGGTTTTCTCAAAAATACAGAGGCCTGGGCCCCCAATGTGAAGCCTGCAGGTTCCCCCAAGAGATGCTAGGGTGAACCCAGGTTGAAAATCACTGTAAGTCACTGTCTATAGGAACTCTCCCTGGAATGTTTTCTGTCTAGTATTGCCACCAATATCTCTGATTTTAGAATAATAAAATTCAATAATTATAGATTTGTAAAATACATTTTCTTTTACTTGTGTTGTTGGAGTGTAGCTCTCCTGTGTTATTTTCTGGTATACAATGTGCTCATATTCATGAAATTGTTGCAGTTTTGGTGAGTGAATTTCTCTCCCCAGCATCTATGCTTACTGTAAAGCTCAATATTAAAATGGCCAATAGTTACATACTCTTTATTATGTACCAGGCACTGTCTAGACATTTTATATCTACACTTGTTTAATCTTCACAGTATCCTATGACTTAAGTAATATGATTTTCAGCCCCATTTTCAAATGGGAAATTCAGGCCACAGACAAGTTAAATAACTTACCTCAAATCACATTGCACAGCCATATCTGAGCCTGAGTTTTCTGGCTTTATCTGCTGTGTTATTGTGCCTCTCCTGATTTATATTTTTTGTGTTTCTTGCAACTTTTTCAAAGCACAAAATGCAGCACAATAAATACGTCACCAAGATAGAATTAAAACTTGTCAGTCTTCTTAGCTTGTGCACAAACTATAATATGGATCACTTTTCTTTTCCTCACAGGTAGGCACACCGGTTGAGATTACAATTATACAGATAAAGAATAATTGTGAATCACGTGGGCTTTTGACAGAGATGAAAAGTCCCTCACAACTTCTAACAGTCCTACTCTGTGGCCAGAAATGGCTTTAGGGTTAAGGTTTAAACACTTTTATGTCATTGTTTCAGCAATTGATTTTTAAATATCAAATTTTTCTAATCACATACTGCAGTCCCTTCTTCCTATGTGTAGAGAAAATGAAAAGAAAGGGAAAAACAAAAACCAAGTAGACATAAGCCTGCCCTTCACTCCATAAACATGTATTCAGAGCTAACTGGAGGCATCATGTTGGGTGCTTCCAGGAACACATAGAAAGGAAACAGCTCTGAGATGCTGGTTGACTGGAAGCAAGGATTCAGAGCCTGCAGAAGCAGGCCCACTGACTCTCACAAAAGCACGTGGCGAGCGCTTCTCGCCGACCCCTCTAAGCTGCCCGGGTTCATGGACATCGAGACTGGACAGAACACCCTCCAGTGCGCGGAAGGACTTGGTAAGGCTCGTGAGAAAGTGCTGGAACGGAGCTTGGGTAAAACGAAAATTCATCACATTTCTTTCAGGTGGACCCTGACTGTTGCCATTAACTTTTAATTAATTTGATGCTTCGAGATTAAACTACCCTTCCCTCTACTCTTCATTAGAAATGAGACAGGACCTCTGCCAAAAATTAGTGATAATGGCTTATACTTAACTATTTTAGTGCAGTGTTACTCATTAAATTATCTTTACTCCAAAGCTACGCCTATTGGGTACCCTGCTGTTTTAGGTAATTCATCAGACAAAGATGCCCAAATTGCAGGATTAATAGCTGAGAAGCAAAGACTGGCACCCTGTGGGTTAGCTTTGTAGAACATAAAACATTAAGTCTGTATAGCTAATGTCTCCATTAGGTTTTCTTTCACTCATTTACTTCTTAAATACTTTTTCTGTGAGACTTTGATGCACTGGGCACATTTTCACACTTTTCTTTGCCTTAGTACTATCTGCATTTATAAAACAATGTTATATAAATATAAATAAAGCCTATTTTCCTATTATGAGAAGCTGCTGTGTTTCCTAATCCCTCTCTAATTAATGACTAAAACTATGGCTTGCATTGTGAGATCATAAAATGAGAAATAACCTTTTAGCAACTTAGTGTAAGCAGAATAATAAGCGAATGTTTTACATTTTTTTGTAAGTGACCCCAGGAACCCACTTGAATCAACATGGAAAATGCTTCCCTGAACTTCTGATTAATGTCGCCCTTATCTCGGGCGACACAGATACTAATGATTAATAAAACAGACAGCGAAGATGTCCTTTTTTTTTTTTTTTTAACATTCTGGCATCTTAGCATTTTCAAATGCTGAAATTAATCTGAGGATTCGTGATGAAGCAGGTTTGTGAGGCAGTTTTAGCTTGCACATTTTGCAGGACAGACTTAAAGAGAGGAACTAATCTCTGAAATGGGAGAAACGAGTCAGAAATAGAGACTGTAAATTCCCTGAAGCTTATGTACGCAGTTTGCAGAATGGCCCAACATCTGGGACCTCCCTGCCATGGGCCTGGATTTATTGGCTTGTTGGAATTTCACAGTTGTAGCATAAATTATGTCCCAATCACTCAGACAATACCAGTTATGCATTTTGTACTCATTCGTCAAACTTTAAATGTCATTGCACACCCACAACGGCTGTCACAGTCCTGCCACCCAAAGAGCATGAGTGCATCAGGGCACCTGGCATCACACATTGTCCTCATCTCATACACCCTGTGACTGGAAACTGCAAAGATAAAGTAATGGATTTTACTCTTCACTTTCCTTTAGAAGATCCACCATGCATGAGTCCTGGAGGAAGTAGGTTGGCTCTCTCAAGCTTACAAGAATGCATGAGCCTGCAAGTTAACAAAAATCGGGAGTAAATTTCTTTACAAGAGTTTCTATGATAAGGTTAAATGAAAACTTCTCTCAAACTGAAGAAAGTTTAAAATGTGTTTTGAGTGTAGAATGATACCCAGATTTCTATGAGATGGTGGAGACTTTTAAAGGTATAATGCTAAATAGAGCTGGCTGAAAATGCAGAAAAGTATCTCAAGCTCCTCCACAACACTGTGATGCCACGAACTTGGCCTGGTCACCCGCTGCTCAGGCCTGATTTGGGCTGCTCTTTCCTCCTGCCTCCAGCTTCTCGTGTCCACAGCTACCCTCTGGCTTGCTATCAGGTAGATATTTCTAAAATGCCATTCATTATATTTCCTTCATGAGGCTCAGTAATGTACAGTGTCCCCAGCCTGGTCTTTCAAAATTCTCCATTATCTTCCCTGCCCCCATCAGCAACAGCATCTCAGGACACCCCTCTTTGGGAAGAACCATCTACTCAAGTCAACCCACTCTCGTGGTTATCCGGCTCGGCGCCCTTTGCTGCATTAAATTCCTGCAACAGTGCTGGTGTGTGTTTCCTCAACCTGGAACGTTTTCCTCCAGCCCCCACCTGGGCCTGGCCCTCCCTCAGAACACAGCTCCGCTTCTCCAGATGTTGGCATCTTGCTTGCTCTTTCCTTTCTCTGAACTGCTATTACCTTTACAGCCCAAGCTTAACACCCAGTCCTCTTAAGGCTTCGTGAGACTTAGTCACCTGTTATCTCTTGTCAAGCGGGAACTATTTCGGGCATATCCTTTATGTCTCTGTCACACAGTGCAGATATGAGGCTGAAAACAGAGACAATATAAATTACCTGTCGACTAGTACCCATGCCTGACACATTACATCCTTCAGTCAATACGTCTGTTAGTTTTGAAACTTCATGTCTATAAAGAATTAAATAATTTATAGTCAATTCTATACATACTGTGTTCTATAAAAATTTTTCTGCAAACTAAAGACAGCTTGAATTTGTAAGGAAGGCCCAGGTACCATCCTGTGGATGCGCCCAGTCTTCCAGCCTTACAGAGTTACCTTCCCATCAGCACCTACATTAAAATAGCTGAGCACCGTCCCACAAATGATGGCAAACAGGGCATTGCCACCAGTGTTTCCAGGGGTTCTAAGGCGATTGTTTCTCTAAGTCTGACCTTATTCTTACTTCCTGCCTCCTACTATTTTCCATTTCATCTGTTTCTCCCCCTGTGGTTGGTATTTTCTTTTCATCTTATGCCAATATAAATAAGCATAGTTTACCCTTCTTGATTCCCACAAATGCTATTATACAAGACAGTTGTTTGTAGAAATATTTTATTTAAATTTTATTGAGGACAATGAGAAAAATATCACAAAGCCACGCAGATAATTTAAAACTGAATCTTAGTATTCAAGAGCTCTAGGCCATTCTCACCATTCCCACCTCAGAGGATTTCTGGCTGGTAGACTTCCACCCTCCGTCCTGTCCCCATCAGCTCATTGTCCCTCTTTATCTCTTCATATCTCCTACTTCGCATACTGCTCCAAGAACCCTAAACCCCTACACCCTTCTCTTCAGTTTCTTTTCTAAGCTATCCAGCCCACCCTCCTTTTGCACAGTGAAGGTCATCAGAGTGTTTGACACTGCTCTCTCCCCAATGAATTCTGCCATCAGCATGAAAATATTGTTTTATCTTATTACATAAATAATGCAATATAATTTTAAAGGGGAAAATTAATATATATGTTATATAATTTTGCTGATTCTTTTTTCTGTATTTTCTATTATTTTAGGTCCCTGTAGCTAGTAAGCAATTACTTATTTGCAGAGTTAGATTAGATTGATGAGCCAAAATTTCAAGTATATAAATGTTCAACATTTTCACTTAAGCTTACAGCTTCCTGCAAATTAATACTGGGATTTTCTCCAACTTTCAAATGTATACCATGTAATGAAAACTGAAACTTTAAAATATTTAAAATATTTATTGTGAGGTGTTGTTTCGGAAAGGTTCTTGATAACGGGGCTTGTTTTCTCTTATCTTTCCAAGACATTAAATAGATGGCTAGTTCTTCATCCTATAATCTAAGATGCTTCACTGACTAATTAGAAAGCTTGTAGTGTGAAGGAAAAGATACTTGTCAGTATTCATCAAGAGGCATGGTAGAATTGTTGAAGCTTGAGAGGCAAGGTGACAATCTCAGTTACCATATATCTTTAGGAAGGACTGGGGTCAGAATCGGGCAGTAAAGGGGCTTGGAAAAGCTTCCAGGAATTCATTAATGTTGGCCAAGTATTAAGTGGAACATTCCAGACCTGGAGCAGGTACCTGAGGTGTAGAGGTAGAAACAAGAAGCCTGACCTCACTAATATTTGCAGGTCCCAGAACTAGGAGACAAATGTAGGTCCTCACCATGTCTAAATATTAAAAGCTGTAATGAATCAAGATAGCAGACTATTAAATGAAAGATGTTTTATCCTCCTAACTTGACAGATATAGCTTCCTTATAACTTGTAAGGCCAGGTTTGAATTTAAAATTCTCAGACTTCTCAGATTTCTACTCTACCATGGCAGAACAGAAAGAGTTGGTCAGGTGCCCAGCTCAACCATGCTGCCCTGTCTCGTCTCACCTCCAGCTCAGTTCAGGAGGGTAAAGGGTCATGCTCACGTCCCTGGGATCAACCCAGTTCGCACATCCAAATACCATCCCCATGCCGTTAGCCGCCCATTGTCTCTCTGGGCTTAGGGCTCTGCACACAGGTAATATCTGCCTCAGGGAGACAGGCCCAATGATGAAGCATGCAGATTCAGTAAAAGTGGGCTTGGGGCTGTTTAGATGGCCCCTTGAGTTGCTATGTACCTGGAACATGAGGTCGAAGGGGATCGTGTCTCCTTGACTCTGAGCACTCCTTGCCCTATGGAATGGAGCACAGC
This sequence comes from Aselliscus stoliczkanus, assembly GCA_033961575.1. Lineage (NCBI taxonomy): Eukaryota > Metazoa > Chordata > Mammalia > Chiroptera > Hipposideridae > Aselliscus > Aselliscus stoliczkanus. The sequence goes on along the minus strand of CM066727.1, from coordinate 105,824,022 downwards.
CTGGGGAACATCCAGCACAGGAGTGCCAGGTCCAGGACAGGGCCCCTCTTGCCCAAATTGAATAGAAGTATTGACAAGAGGAATGGCCCGGAGAAGTGGGAAAACCTAGCTGAGTCAAAGGAACTGAGCACCAGGGTACAAGGCAGAGGTCCAGGTAAATCAACTGAAAGATATTTAACCCAAGGCTGACCACCTCCAGTATTTATCTCAAATAAGTTACACCCACCTGTACTCCAGTTACTCTTCAGTCTGGGTAATGAGTGTCACAGCTTTGGAATTCATCCCTCATTCTCTATCCCCTAAACCTCTTTCTTGCAAGGCCCTCGCCAAGTTCCCTACAAGAAGACTACCTTTCAGGAGGGCCTTGAGAAATCGCAAAAGGTGACCTGCAGAGAGACAACTAATGGTCTGGCAGAAGATGTAGGCCAAGTTGACAACTGTGAAAGACCTATAGGACATGGAAGCCTTTTCAGGAGGCTGTGAAATTACTGGGAAGAAGAATTCATATGAAGGTGGATCTTCCTGGAGTCATCCAGAAAGAGGGCTCAGTAAATGTTGGTTTGGCACTAATGGGAACAATTCCTTCAGGCATCTAGCACCAGCAGTGCTAAATGTTGTCAGAGATGGGAATAGCAGGAACCTTTACATCCTACTGGTGGGGGTATAAATCTATCTGGCTGTTTGGGGAAAAAAGTTTGATGTTGTATAGTAAAGCTGTAGACACAGATTCTCTGTAAGCCAGCAATTCCGCTCCTGGTCTGTACCCTGAGGCCCTGTGCACAGCTGTGCACCAGGAACACATGCAAGAGTGTTGCTAGCAGTACTGCTAGTGTGAGCTGTAACAGGAGTATCATTAAACATTAGACTGGATAATCGTCACCAAACTTTATGCAGCAGTGACAATTAATGAATTACTGCACACACAGCATGGATGTGCAACATAAATGTGCTACTGAGTGAATTGTGAGAGTCAGTTTATACACAGTTCAGAAATAAACACAACTGAATTATGTCAGCAGAGGCCAGGACAGCAAAGCCTCCTGGCAGGGTGGAGAGATGATAAGTCGGAAGGCATAAGGATTGCCTTTTCTATTTCTATTAGCATACAGGTGTTTCCTGTGTGTGAGTCACTAAGATGAGGTTTCTATCTTGGGTGTTGTCCTGTAATACATTGAAGTTTTATACTTCAATCAAGGATTTTATGTATGTTCTCAGTTTTGATCATGGATGTAGCCCAGTTTTCCTCACTTCTCTTTTGTACTAGCAGAAAGGGGTTTACTCAAAAGAGCAAGAAATGAATCTTATTTTTTCACCCAAATGAGGGTTACATCTTAGAAATGGGAACTTGGAAAATAAACACAGCAATCTATGGTGGCTTTTAAAAGTTGAAATCAAACATAATCAGGAAAACTTGGTAAAACCCCATTGCAAAGAATGCTATCTGCTTTCCCCTGGTTCTTTTCTTTTCAGGGTGTTGTCTTTCCTGGTAAGTTTAATTTTACTGTTAAAGTTTCCAAAACATGAAACTGAATCTCTGGGAAACAGAACAAACACCAAAAATGAGAGGCCCAGGCTGTTTCCTCCTGTACCTGCCTCCTGGCAATGTGTAATTTTGCTAAGGAAAAACACAACTTCTACTTGGATTTGAAACTAATTAAAGGTCCTTCTGCAAAGTCAGGATGGATTTCCCCTCTTCGTAGTCCAGAGATTCACTGGCAAACAGGCTTGTGAGACAGAAACTTCCCAGAGCAGAAAATCAAAGGCTGTTGGCCCTCAGGACCAAGGGAAATTGTGAAGGCAGGAAACTGAAACCAGTAGTTGTGTTGCCATTGCCAAATCAAGGCTTCAGAGAATATCAGGGAGGGAGGGATTCGGATTTGAAATGGTTCTAGGAGAGAGCCATACTATGTCAGATCGTTCCCCATCCACAGCTGTCTGTGGATGTGAATGTCCTTTCCCTAAACACAGGAATGCAAATGAAATGAAATGGAAAGAGAAGGCAGTTTTAAGATGCTCTAGTATTTGGAGTAAGTAACTGTGTGACTATGCTGGGCCAGCAAATTAATGGGAAGCAGATGAGTAAATACATTCTAAACACATTGAATTAAATGTATTTAGGTTTTCATTGTTTGTTTTTTTTTTCTGTTTTTTTTTTTGTTGTTGTTTTGTTTTTCAGGGGGAGACCCAGAGGGATTTGGGAGATTGAGAAGGTTCTAGGGCTAATCGATTTTCACTGGGTTTTAAACCTTGCTCTAGTGTTTAACTGTATGACCTTAATTATTTAATCTTTCTAAGCCTTGGTTTTTTTCATCTGTAAAGTAGACATAATGTTAAGGTTAAGAATTGAATATGTAAACTGTAAAGCGCTCAGTGGAGATTCTGACACATATTCAGTACATAGTACCTGTTTGCTAGACCACGCAACATATAGCAGCTGCTATTAATATTAGTCTTGACACAGAAGCTGTCTCTGCCTAAGTATAAGTGGCGAAATATTCACTAACCAAAAGAAAGGGTCTTGAGACAAGAGAAGGCGAGCCCCATGAGGGAGGCCCCAACTGTGGGGAGGCTTCTCCAGTTGCGGGAGAGACCCTCCGGCCCCACACCGAGCTCACTAGCCCAGAGTTGCTTTGCCAAGAAGAGGAGTTCTACGATAGCTGGCAGTAAAAATTAGTGAGGACTCTCTTTGCTCAGCTCGGTGAGGCTGAGGATGACTGGAGAACCAATGGGGCCGGCGCACGGGCTCGCTAGCCGGTGAGCACTGACCCAGTTCCTGTTGGAGGGAGTAGCTGTGTGAGCCGGGCCCAGGAGTTTGCGGGGACGGACTGAACTGAGCGCCTTTGGCACAGGAGCTGGAGGTTTTGGGACCATTGTTCTCCCGGTGTGGTTTGCAAACGAATAGTGTACAGGAGGGTGCCATTTTTTCAGGGTTGGGCCCTCCCACAGAGGGTCAGGTCCAGGGCCGCACTGGTCTGGTGAAATTGGTGTAGGAGTACGCGTGTGCGTGTGTGCGCATGCAGCCTTGGATTCCCACCCTCCGCCCTGCTTGTGCTGTGTTGCCAGGGAAACACAAGGCGGGTGCGCTCTGGCTCCAACAGGCTGCTCACTGAGACGGGGGAGTGCTGGGGCCGCCTTGGGTCCCCACCATCCACCCTGCTTCTGCTATGTAGCCAGGCAAACACAGGGTGGGTGCTCTCCAGCTCCATCAGGCTATTCATTGAGATGCAGGAGTGCGCTAGCCGCCTTGGGTCCCTGTTCTCTGCACTGTTTGTGCAGAGGTGCCAGGCTGGGGATTGGCTGTTAGGCTGCTTAGCCTGATCTGCAAGCAGCCAATTGGGACAGGCTGAGACAGGGAGTTTTCCTGAGAGTGTTGGCCCGGGAGCTGTGAGCCTGCATGATCTCATTGGGGTTCTCCTGGTGAGTTGGTGTGGACTGATTGCTGGTGCAGAGTGCATACTGCTCTGACTTGGTGGGGGCCACGGGCCACATCCAGTGGTGCCTTGGGGGCCTGCCCTGCCCACCTAGAACTGTGTTGCCCGAGGAACCTTGAGCCCCTGGTGCCTAGCCCCCACCTCTGCAGGCCACAGAGGGTTTTTTGCAGCAGCAGACAACCCGCAACAACCTGTGAAGATTTTTGGTAGTGAGCACAGTTCCAGATCACACTGCAGCTAATTGCAGAAAGCTCACTACAAGCCTGAGAAGGAGGCCAGTGCATAACACGTTAAGCCCTTTCCCCAATAGCTGGTGCTGAGTTGCCCAGAGACACTCTATTGCTGAGCAAGTGGTCTGCAGATTAAAGAGGATAGAGAACCCCCTCACCTCTCTTTTTCTTTTCTCTCTTCTTTCTAGGTGATCTATTTAATACATCGAAGCATTCACAGAAGGACAGCCAGAATGAAGAAACAAAGAAACATGTCACAGGTAAAAGATCAGAAGAAAACTCTAGAAATGGAACTCAATGAAACAGAGGGATCCAAACTTTCAGAGACAGAGTTTAGAACACTGATGATAAGAATGTTTAAGGAACTTAGTGAGGATATAAAGAAGGATAGGGAAAGGACAAAAAACAACCAGTTAGAACTAAAGAATACAATAACCGAAATGGAGCACACACTCAAAGGAATCACCAGTAGATTAGATGAAACAGAGGATCGGATCAGTGAATTAGAAGACAAAGTAGCAGAAATCACCCAGTTGGAACAACAAAAAGAAAAAAACAATAGAAAAGAATGAAAATAGGTTAAGAGACCTCTGGGAAAACATGAAACAACAACCTTCGCATCCTACGAATACCAGCAGGAGAAGAGAAGAAGCAAGGGATTGAGAATGTACTTGAAGAAATGACTGAAAACTTCCCTACCCTGATGAAGAAGTCGACATACAAGTCCAGGAAGTACAGAGAGTTCCAAACAAGCTTAACCCAAACAGGCCCACACCAAGACACATCATCGTTAAAATGGCAAAGGTTAAAGACGAAGACAGAATCCTAAAAGCAGTAAGAGAAAGACAGCAGGTTACATACAAAAGAACTCCTATAAGACCAACAGCTGACTTTTCTACAGAAACTCTGCAGGCCAGAAGGGAGTGGCAGGACATATTCAAAGTGACACAAAGTAAAGGTCGAAAACCAAGATTGCTATACCCAACATGGCTAACTCTTAAAATTGAAGGAGAGATAAAGAACTTCTCAGAAAAGAATAAGCTTAAGGAGTTCATTACCATCAAGCCAGCATTGCAGGAAATGTTAAAAGGGCTTTTTTAACAGAAGAAAGGGGAAAACAAACTAACCCAGGAAGACAAAAAATACAAATAACAAAATGGCAATAAATATGCACCTATCAGTAATCACTTTAAATGTGAAAGGGCTAAATGCTCCAATCAAAAGACACAGAGCGGCTGAGTGGATAAGAAAACAGGACCCATGCATATGCTGTCTACAAGAGACTCATCTCAGATCAAAAGACACACACAGACTGAAAGTAAAGGGATGGAATAAGATATTTCATGCAAATGGAAATTAGAAAACAGCTGGAGTAGCAATACTTATTTTGGACAAAATAGACTTTAAAATAAAGACTACAATAAAAGGCAAAGTAGGGCGCTACATAATAATAAAGAATCAATTCAACAAGAGGACATAACACTAGTAAACAACTACGCACCCAATATAGGAGCTCCTAAATATATAAAACAGATTTTGACAGACGTAAACACAGAGATCAACAGTAACACTGTCGTAGTAGGGAACTTCAACACCCCGTTGTCACCAACGGACAGATTCTTCAGACAGAAAATCAACACAGACATAGTGGCTTTAAATGACACTTTAGACCAGCTGGATTTAATCAATATTTTTAGAGCATTTCACCCCAAAGCTACAGAATATACATTATTCTCAAATGCACATGGAACATTTCCCAAGATAAACCACAAGTTAGGCTACAAAACAAGTTTCAACAAATTTAAGAAGATTGAAATCATATTAAGTGTCTTCTCTGACCATAATGCTATGAAACTAGAAATCAATTACAAGAAGAATTCCAAAACACACAAATACATGGAGGTGTAATAACATGATACTAAATAGTGAGTGGGTCAAAAATAGGATCAAGGAGGAAATCAAAAGACACCTCGAGACAAACGAAAATGAAAACAACACCAACCAAAATCTCTGGGATGTAGCAAAAGCAGTCCTAAGAGGGAAGTTCACAGTAGTGCAGGCCTACCTAAAGAAGGAAGAAAAATCTCAAATCAACAGACTATCTTTACATCTAAGGGAACTGGAAAAAGAACAGCAAAACAAGCCCTAAGGTAGTATAAGGAAGGAAATAATAAAGACCAGAGCAGAAATAAATGAAATAGAGACTAAAAAAAAAACAATACAAAAGATCAATGAAACCAAGTGTTGGTTTTTTTGAAAAGATAAACAAAATCGACAAACCAAGACTCACCAAGAAAAAGAGAGAGAGGACCCAAATTAATAAAATCAGAAATGAAAAAGGAGAAGTCACAACAGATACCACAGAAATAAGAAAATTTTAAGAAAATACTACGAGTAACTCTATGCCAAAAATTCGACAATCTGGAAGAAATGGATAAATTTCCAGAAGCATAAAATCTACCAAGTCTGAACCAAAAAGAAACGGAAACTCTGAACAGATTGATTACTACCAAAAGTTTGAATCAGTAATCAACAATCTTCCAACAAACAAAAGTTCTGGACCAGATGGCTTCACAGGTGAATTTAACAAAACATTCAAAAAGAATTAGTATTGGGCCGGCCGAGAGGCGCGGTGGTTAAGCGCTGGCTTGGGAAGCCAGCGGCCCCGGTTTGGGTCCCACACGTGAGGGCCAGTAACACTGCCCTCAAAAAAAAAAAAAATTAATACCTGTTCTCCTCAAACTATTCCAAAAAATACAGAAGGAGGGAAGGCTTACAAACTCTTTCTATGAAGCCACTATCACCCTGATTCCTAAGTCAGACAAAGATATTACAAAAAAGGAAAACTACAGGCTGATATCCCTAATGAACATAGATGCAAAAATTCTCAACAAAATACTAGCAAACCGAATTCAGCATCTCATTAAAAAGATCATACACCTCGATCAAGTGGGATTCTCTCCTGGTATGCAAGGTTGGTTCAATATCCACAAATCAATTAACATAATATATCACATTAACAAAATGAAAAATAAAAATCATATGATCATATCAATAGATGCAGAAAAGACATTTGACAAAATCCAGCAGCCATTTATGATAAAAACTCTTAGCCAAGTGGGAATAGTGGGATCATATCTCAACACAATAAAGGCCATATATGATAAGGCCACAGCAAATGTCATACTCAATGGGGAAAGACTAAAAGCTTTCCCCTGAAGTTCAAGAACAAGACAAGGCTGCCCACTTTCACCACTTCTATTTAACATAGTTCTGGAAGTTCTAGCCACAGCAATCAGACAAGAAAAGGAAATTAAAGGCATCCAAATTGGAAAAGAGGAAGTAAAATTGTCATTATATGCAGATGACATGATATTATATAGAGAGAATCCCAAAGACTCCACCAAAAAACTGCTAGAACTGATACACGAATTTGGTAAGGTAGCAGGATACAAAATTAATATTCAGAAATCAGTGGAGTTTGTATACACCAATAATAAACTATCAGAAGAAGAAATCAGGAAATCAGTTGCTTTTACAATTGCTTCAAAACAATAAAATATCTAGGAATCAATTTAACTAAAGAAGGAAAAGACCTGTACTCAGAAAATTATGAGACACTGAAGAGAGAAATCAAGAAGATACAAATAAATGGAAATACATACCATGTTCATGGATAGGAAGAATGAATATAGTTAAAATGTCAATGCTACCTAAGGCAATATATAGATTCAATGCAATTCCAGTCAAACTACCAAGGACATTTTTCTCAGAAATAGAACATAGAATCCTAGAATTTATATGGAACCACAAAAGACACCGAATAGTCATGGCACTCTTGAGAAATAAGAACAAAGTGGGAGGCATGATACTACCTGACATCAAAACATACTACAAGGCTACAGTAATCAAAACAGTATGGTACTGGTATAAAAACAGACACCTATGCCAATGGAACAAAATAGAGAGCCCAGGAATAAACCCATCCATTTATGGTCATTTAATCGATGACAATGGAGGCAAGAATTTACATTGGAGTAAAGATAGTCTATTTAATAAATGGTAGTGGGAAAACTGGACTGACACATGCAAAAAAATGAAAATGGACCACCTACTTACACCATATACGAGAACAAACTCAAAATGGATTAAAGACTTAAATGTAAGACCTGAAACCATAAAACGCCTAGAAGAAAACATAGGGAGTAAATTTGCTGACATTACCCTGAATAATATTTTTACTGATATATCCCCTCGGGCAAGGGAAATAAAAGAAAAAATGAACACATGGGATTACATCAAACTTAAAACTTTGTTCACAGCAAAGGAAATTATCAATAAAACAAAAAGGCAGCCTACTGAATGGGAGAAGATATTTGCCAATGATATATCTGATAAGGGGTTGATATCCAAAATTTATAAACCACCCATTCAACTCAACCTCAAAAAAACAAACAACCCAATTAAAAAATGGGCAGAGGATATGAAGAGGCATTTCTGTAAAGAGGACGTACAGATGGCCAACAGACATACGAAAAAATGTTCAAACTCACTAATCATCAGAGATATGCAAATAAAAACCACAGTAAGATACCACCTCACTCCGGTCAGAATGGCTATCATCAATAAATCAACAAACAACAAGTGCTAGAGAAGTTGTGGAGAAAAGGAGACCCTGGTGCACTGTTGCTGAGACTGCAAATTCGTGCAGCCATTATGGAAATCAGTATGGGGGTAACTCAGAAAACTGGAAATGGAACTACCGTATGACCGAGCAATTCCACTCTTGGATATCTACCCAGAAGAATCCAAGACATTCATTCAGAAAAAATATATACACCCCTATGTTTATTGCAATGCTATTTGTAATATCCAAGACTTGGAAACAACCAAAATGCCCATCAGTAGATGACTGGATTAAGAAACTGGTACATTTATACAATGGAGTATTACTCTGCTATAAAGAAGAATGAAATCATACTATTTGCAACGATATGGATGGACCTAGAGACTATTATGTTAAGTGAAATAAGTCAGTTGGAGAAAGACAAATACCATATGATCTCACTTATATGTGGAATCTGAAAAACAGAATGAACGAGCAAAGTAAACAGAAACAGACTCATAGATATAAAGGAAAAACTGAGGGTTGCTAGTTGGGAGGGGGGTGGGGATGAGGGAAAAGGGGAAGGGATTAGACAGCATAAATAGGTAACTACAATATTGCCACAGGGATATGAAAGACAGTTTGGGTAATGTAATAATGTTGTAAATATTTTGTGGGGTGTCAGATGGTCACATGTCTTGTTAAGGAGACCACTTCATGGATGGAGTAGAGGCAGTATCACTGCACTGTATACCTGAAACTGATGTTGTATAATATTGTATGCCAATTGTAATTGAATATATAGATAGTCACAGGATGTGGATTATACTGTGGAAGGGAGTCAAAGGAATTGTAATAGATATGTATTTTATGGGGAGGGGGAGTAGGGTGGTGAACTGGGGGAGGAGGGTTGTCACTTTGAGGGGTAAAAAGTATAATATTGCACTGTGTTGTACACCTGAAACTAATTTTTTAAAAAAATGTTCATTTCACAATAAAAGAATTTAAAAGAAAAAAAATAAAGGGTCTCCTTTAAGAAGCACTCAACAAGAAGCGGCTCTGAAATTTCCAGAGGCGAGGGTTATAACGTGCTCTGGTCAATAAATCTTTTTGACATTGTTCATCTATTTCTCAAGAAAGAGTGGGTTGCGAGGTGTCAGAGTGAGCGGCAGAGTTGGCAAAAGGGTAGTGACCAGAAAAACCTTTTGTGGACTAGTCTGAAATAAATTACTACACAGACAACAGAGTGAGTGGCCCCTGGAGATATTTGTGAGGCCTCAGTGCCACTGAGGAAGAAAACAGGCAGCAGGCTCCGTGGGCGGCACCACGTCTCTTTGCATGGGATAGCCACCGCGCATGCTCCTACCCCAGGGCACCCTGGTCACGAGAGACCCGGTGGGAGTGGAGTTGTGAGAACTTAGCAAGGGCAAGAGGACTTGTCTGGGGTGAAAACAAGGTTTGCTCCTCTGCCATATGCAGACAGGGAGCACTAACAAGTCATTAACAGCCATTAATTATCGATGAGAAGATAAAATAAGAACTGATGGTGACTAGTCCTAAGTTAAAGTGTGTTTTTGCCAGGTCTGGGTTTGGGTGGGCATCGAGCGATTGTGGTCACACAAGACTGGTTCAGGAGGGGAAGGGCAGGTCACTGATCTGAAGTAGAACACTCGTGCATGCAGCCAAAGCTACTGCGGTTCTCCAGGGTGGTCCCTGGGCAGCGTCAGCATCCGGGATCTGGACAGAAATGTGGGCCCTCAGGCCCCACTTTGTTAATGATTGGTCTTACGTTCATTGTTAAATTCATGCAGGAAATAAAAAGAGGAATTACAAAATGAAAATACAAGAATACCAGCTTTTTATGTTTAATTATGTTGTTACCTTTACTGGGGTTCCTTCTATCTTTGTAAGGCTACCAGTTGCTGTCTGGCTCCTTTCATTTGTAGTGAAGGATTTCCATCCCTGTCATCTTGCGTGCATGTATTGGTTGTTTGAAATTCACATTTAGATTGCCTGCTTACGTGTGTGTGACAGACTAGCGGTTTCAAATCTGGACATTTTGAGTATTATATTATGAGACTTGGGAGCTTTTTGAGCCTTCTGTTTTAACTGGCTTTCTCTGACATACTCTGCCAGGAAAAGAGGGGAAGATGGTCCTGCCACACAAAGGGGTGAGAGTCTCCTTCTTACTGCTGGCAGGAGGGGGCTCCCATCGCAATGGGTCTTCACTGACATCACCCTGGCTGAAGGTCAGGACAGCCTCGCTCCTGCTCCCCACTTACACCCCGGGGGAGGGACATTCCTGAGCACCCTTACTCTCTAATGGTCTCCTCTGACACTACCCCCATGTGTGGGAGAAGAGGGGCTCCCGTGACTTCTGGGTGGGGGCGGAACCCCAGTCTCCCCACAGAGGTCCCACTGACACTGTGGGCCTTAGCACCACCCCACAGTGAGAACGCATGGGGGCACCTGATTGCAGTGTGCGAGGCCAGAAGTCGAGATTCGTTCCTGTGCCTTTGTGGGCACAGGTGGCAGTGGGGACACTGCCTGTTTGGTGGAGTGGAGCAGCCATTAACTTAACAGTGTTTGGTGTTGCCAGGCTAGGCTACCCTTTCCTGTTCCTTTGGCAAAAAAACAGGCTTTTGTTTGTCTTTCTTGTCTGCGCTCATTGATGTTTCTGAGTTGCCATCTTGGTTAGCTCCTGAAATATACAAGGCAAAAAGGAAAGCCATGCGACTTGCCCCTGTTTCACTGCTTTGGTCCCAAAGTCTCCAAATGCTGGTCGGCCTCTTCTCTCCAATCCTCATAATTTTCTGATGTTTGGTTTTATAGATGATGCCAAGGGTTTCCATTGTACTTACCAGGAGGAATGGGGAGAAGTATATCTGTTTCATCTTCCCCAAAGCAAAAGTTGCCATCTCATTTTGTACGTATAAATCACAATCCTTTGGAGTTTGTCTTTGCAAGTAGACAGTGTGGACTCAACTACAATTTTTTTTAAATGGCCATCTAGTTATTTTAAATTCATTTTTGAGAAGTCTATCTTTTCTAAATTGATTCAAGATAATACTTTTAAACACTTAACAATTCCTATATTTTCACAATTCCTGGACTTGCTCTTTTTTTTCATCCGGCACTCGTACTATAATATTGGGTAATTGTAGTATTTAGAATATGTTTTATCTGGTAGAGACAGCCTCTATAATTTCTTTTTTATATGAACTTTACAGTCAACCTCACTAGCTGTAGAAAAGCACCTGTTGCTGACTTTGCATGTGTTAATTTAGGAAGATGAGATATTTTGATGATGACTCTTCCTTCCTATTCTTTAATCACCTTTAATAAAGAAATATGTTTTCTGGGCCGGCCGAGTGGTGCGTTGGTTAAGAGTTGGTTTGGGACTCCAGTGGCCCTGGTTCAGATCCTACATATGCGGGCCAGTGACAGCTAAGATGGTAAACAACAGCTCCACCTGGAGCTGGGCTGCTGAGAGCCACCAGTGACAGCGTAGGCTGCAGCCCCTGCTACAGTGCGCTGCCATAAGTTACAGTGAGTGGCTGGCAGCCAGCGGGAGCCATGAGCAGCCATCCAGAGGCCAGTGATCGATCTGCCTCACACAGGAAGAGCACAATGATCACAATACCAACATGGGCCAGTGAAGCAACGTCCTCTACAACTAGACTGAAGAACCAAAGGACAACAACTTGTCTGTTCCCCTCCCCCAATAAATTCCCCAATAAAATCTTTTTTCAAAAAAAGAAATATGTTTTCTTAACATAATTTATTTCCTCCACTGACATTTTGTGCCTCAACCATAATCTGTTCACATTTTGTGTCTCGCTACAAAATATTTTGCTTTTCCATTTTTGTTGACTCTGTGGGAAATACTGACCTTACAAGTGTTACTGTGGAGCCTTGGGCCCATTTCTCTGTTCTATAAGAAAGCGTATCTATTTTTGTTTAAAATTCAAAGTTTATATTTAAAAATAAATGTTTATTCTTCTCATCAACTTTGAAAGCTTTTCCTATTTGAAAGCCTATCTTAGGTTTTTTAAATTAACTTTAGGTATTTGTCATTCAAATAGCTATCAATTAACTGAGAAATAACCCTTTGTGGGAAGGGCTGTGTCTTAGTCACTGTTTCCTCTCCAGGGCCTGGCACAGTACCAAGAGCTTCCATGAGTAATTACAGAATTGAGGTGAACACCAATAATTCTACAAATAAATGATGAATTCATGTAGACAATAAACAACAGAGATGAAGGCAGAGCAACCATATCAAGCAGGCATGTGTGTGCCAAAACATTTTACCTACAAAGTGAACAGCACTAGAATTTCATTTGGATATAGTGGGCATGGAGGTGCAGACAGAGGAGTCCCAGGCACTCAGAAACCATTCATAGTCAGGAAGAGAGAGCTTATGATCACAAGTAATTATAAATGAAGCCATAAATGCATGTTGCAGCTGCCTAGAGAACTATACCTTATTATGTGTGCGATGTGATCCATTGTAGGCTTCTAATATATGCTTCTTCATATATGCTTCTCTGAGCAGAGACACTTCATTCTGTGACATCTGGTCTTATACCTGAGACCAGCTTTTTTTTCTTTTTCTTTCTCTTTTTTTTAAAGATTTTTATTGGAGAACTGGGGAAGGGGAACAGACAAGTTGTTGTCCTTTTGTTCTTCAGTCTAGTTGTGGAGGACGTTGCTTCACTGGCCCATGTTGGTATCATCGTTGCACTCTTCCCGGGTGAGGCAGATCGGTCACTGGCCTCTGGACGGCTGCTCACAGCGGCTATTCGCAGCTCACTCCAGCTGCCGGCCGCTCATGCTGGCTGCCGGCCACTCACTGTAGCCTATGGCAGCCCACTGCAGCAGGGGCTGCAGCCTACACTGTCCCAGGGACTCACAGCCCAGCTCCACGTGGAGCTGTTGTTCACCATCTTAGCTGTAGAGGGCAGTCTCACTGGCCCTCGTGTGGGATCCATACCAGAGCCGCTGGCATCCCAAGCCAACTCTTAACCAACACACCACTCGGCCAGCCCCAGCTTTTATTTCATTACCTTGCTAGTATTGTTGGTTTTTTTTTAATGCAGTTTGTTAGTCTTCTTGTATCCCATTATTAATTATGTCCTATGGGAACAAGATAAACTAAAAAACTTAACATTGCAAAATTTTAACAGCCCATCCTCATGGACAAGTAGATACAAAACATGAAAGATGGTATAAAATCTGTTTGATATCATGTCTTAAAAAGTGATCTTTTATTAGTGAAGCAATAACCTTTTAAATTCTTTGAGAATTAACTACCCTCTTCACCCTACTTATAACAATTTTTAAATGCCAGACAGTGTACATTGGACTCTTCCTCTTACTGCCTGGATCCAAACCCCATCTCTGCCACTCACAGCCATATAAACTTGAATAAGTTATTTAAACTCTTTAAGTAGCAGTTTATTCATCTAAGAAAATAAAGTTAGTAATTGTATTTGTACTCTATTACTGCATTAAAATGATCACAAACTTAGTAGCTTACAACAGCAATTTTTTTCAGTTTTTTTATTGTGATAAAATGCATGTAAACTATTTACCATCTTAACTACTTTTAAGTGTACAGTTCAGTGGTATTAAATACATTTATGGTGCTGCACAACCATCAGCACCACTCATCTCCAAAACTCTTTTTATCTTGTAAAACTGATATTCTACACCCATTAAACACTAACTCCCCTCCCCCGCCCCTGGCAACCACTAATCAACTTTCTGTCTCTATGAATCTAAGTATCTCATTTAAGTAGAATCATACAGTATTTGTCTTTTTGGAACTGGCTTATTTCACTGAGCATAATGTCCCCAAAGCTCATTCATTCGTAGCATATTGCAGATATTTCTCCCTTTTTATGGCCGAATAGTAAGTATTCTATTGTATGGACAGACCAGAGTTGGCTTATCCATTTCACCATTGCTATACACTTGGGTTGTGTCCATGTTTTAGCTGTTGTGAATAATGCTGTTATGAATATAGGTCTTCAAATGTGTCTCTGAGACCTTGATTTAATTCTTTTGGGTATACCCACAAGTGGAATCATGGGATCACATGATAATTCTATTTTTAATTTTTAGAGGAATTACCATACTGTTTTCCACAGCAACTACACCATTTTACGTTCTCACCAACAGTGACAAGAGTTCCAATTTCTCCACATCCTCACCAATTCTTACTGCTTCGTCTTTTTTTTTTTTTTTTTAAAGATTTTCTTGGGGAATTGGGAGAGGGGAACAGCGTTGAGGAATCGGGGAAGGGGAACAGACAAGTTGCTGTCTTTTTGTTCTTCACTCTAGTTGCGGAGGAAGTTGCTTCACTGGTCCATGTTGGTATCATCATTGCGCTCTTCCCGAATGAGGCACATCGGTCACCGGCCTCTGGATGGTCACTCACTGCGGCTATTGGCAGCTCACGCTGGCTGCTGGCCACTCACACTGGCTGCCAGCCACTCACTGTAGCCTATGGCAGCCCACTGCAGCAGGGGCTGCAGCCTACACCGTCGCTGGGTCTTGCACAGCCCAGCTCCAGGTGGAGCTGTTGTTAGCTGTGGAGGGTAGTGTCACTGGCCCTTATATGTGGGATCCGAACTGGGGCCGCTGGCATCCCAAAACCAGCTCTTAACCAATGCACTACTCGGCCGGCCCTGGCTTTGTCTTTTTGATAGTAGCCACCCTAATGGATATAAAGCACTATCTTACTGTGGTTTTGATTGGCATTTCCCTAATTAGTGATATTGAACATTTATTTATTTACTTTTTAACCATTTGTGTGTCTTCTTTATAGAAATGTTTACTCCAGTCATTTATCCATTCTTGAATTAGATTATATGGAGTCTTTTGTTAGTGTTGTTGTTGTTGAGTTTTTGGAGTTCTCTATATATTCTGGATATTAATCTTTTTATCAGGTATATCATTTGTGAATATTTTTCCCCATTCTGTGGGTTGCCTTATTGCTCTGTTGATAATGTCTTTTGATGCACAAATTTTTAAAATTTTTATGTAGTCCAATTTGTTTATTTTGTTTGGTCACCAGTGCCAGTGGTGTCATATCCAAGATCTCATTCCAAATCCAACGTGGTGAAGTCTTTGTCCCATGTTTTCTCCTAAAAGCTTTGTTGTTTTATAAGTCTTACATTTAGGCCTCTGACCCACTTTGAGTTACAAGTCCTCAGTAGACTCCAGAGTCCCAAAAGAGTTACATTATATAGATTCTGCCACAAAAGCACATACTTAACTGTCTCACAGACTCTGTGATCAGGATTCTAGAAAGCTTAGCTGGGAGCTCAGCTTTTGGCTTCACAAGGCAGTGATCAGAGTATAGGCCAGGACTGCAGGCTTGTCTGAGGCTTAACTGGGGAAGGACCTACTTTCACTGGCAGAATTCAGGGCCTTACTGTTATAGAACTAAGGACTTCTACTTTTTGCTATCACCAGAGACCACCCTCAGTTTCTTACTTAAAGTAGGCATGTTAGCTCTTCAAAGACAGAGAGAGAATGAGAGAAACTCCAGCAAAATGAAGAGTAAGACCTTATGTAACATAATCACATACACAAAATCACACACATCCTATCACTATTGTCACAAATTACTGATTAGAAACAAGTCACAGGTTCACCCACATTCAGAGAGAAGGGATCCCATGAGGCAGGGTGGTGGAGCTCCCAGTAAGAGTCTGTCTGCCACATCAACGGTAGCTGCTGGGATGGTAGGGGTGGCACTTATTCATGGCCCAACCGCCCTACATATAGTCTAAACCAGTTTCTTATGTCCATAAGACATAATAGTGAGAAACATTGAGAGTGAAATATTATCTTTGTTACTGACAAACTAAGATTTGATTCTTCAGCCAAAGGGTTTCCCAATATTCCTTCAGCCCCACTAATACCACCACCATAAGTAAATTTTCCCAGAAACAGAGCTCAATGTGAGCAGGCCAGTAGGAAGGAGGAAGAAAAGATGCATTTTCTGAGGCTAGGCCATTCAGGGACCTAGCACTTTTTTATTTTAAAACTTAGAGCTCTCCTATCAAGTCTGAAGTTAAAGGGCTTGTGGCTCTCCTCTCACGAGCAAGCTCAGTCATTTATTACTATAACAATGCTAACACCTTCATTGCTATGGGTCCCCCAGTACCAACCATTGACGTTTTGTTAATCTTCCTGGGAACACTGGCAGGCAGTTTCAACATTTGTCTTAAATTGGATCAAGGCCATTCTATAATCTAGACTGAAAATGCATTCACTTTTATTTTACAACTCAATTTTCCCCAGGCACATAATAAGCTCAAATGTTAAAGAAATTACAGTAATACGCATTTAGTAATAAAAATAGTCTCAAAACTGCATAATATAGATTCCCTTACATTATCTTATTTCCGTAGAGAAATAAAGTCCAAAAAAATGTATCCCCATTCTCTATATAAGTTAAAGGCAAAAGTCCAAATTCTTCAATATGAAAATACCAAATGACCACATTTCTTTCTTCCTCCATTCCCTATTTTACAGTGTTATCCAGTAGGCTTCTGGATAATTTTAGGGGTCCATTCAGCTACTTTAGCATAAGTGGTTACTAACAGAAATAAGTGTAAGTTATTTGGGGGAGATAAAATGTTAAATAAGTAATATCTGAACATTTTCCAAATTTGATGAACACTCTACACCTACAAATCCAATAAACTCAGTGGATCCCATGCAGAAGAAACACAAAGAAAAGTGAGCCAAGGCACATTATAATCCAGCTGCTCAAAGTCCATGATAAAGAGAAAACCTTAGAAGCATCCATGGAGAACATTACATTTAGAAGAATAAACAGAGGAATGACAGGAGACTTCTCTTTAGAGATGGGGCAGGGCAGAAGACAAGGGAATGGCATGTTCAAAAGGTTGAAATAAAAGGGAAAAAAAATCTGTCAAGCTGTAACTCTATACCAAGCAAGAATATATTTCAAAAATGAGAAGGGGGAAACAAAGACTTTCTAACAAGCAAAACTGAGAGAATTCATCAGAAGAAGAATAAACTGCAAGAAATGTTTAATAATTTCTTCAAGAAGAAAGAAAATAATAACCATATGAAAATTAGGACTCCAAAAAAGAATAAAGTTGATCAGAAATGATAATATCTGGGTAAATATTTTTCTCATTTGCTAATATCCTTAACAGATAGTGGACAGTTTTTTAAAAACAACAGCAAAGTATTGTTGTTTTGCAGTGCATAATACATATAGATTAAAATGTTCCAAAACAAAAGCAGAAAGGCAGGAGATAAAGCATGTCACACTAGACAAAAAATTGTATAGGGAGGTTCCGGTAAGGTGGCGGAATAGACGGACGCTCTCCGAACTGCCTCCCAGGATCACATCAAAATTACAAATAATTTATGCAACATTTAACCTCGGGAGTCCCCTGAACATTAGATGAACAGAACCTCTAAACGAAGGACCTAAAGAGGAGGCCAGGTCAAGTCTGGTAGGAGGGGCGCCAACAAGAGAGGGCGAGCCCCGTGAGGGACGCCCCAGCTGTGTGGGGAGGCTTCTCTGGTTGGGGGAAAGACCCTACGGCCCCACACCGAGCTCACTAGCCCAGAGTTGCTTTGCCAGGAAGAGGAGTTCCACGACAGTGGGCAGTAGAAATTAGTGAGGACTCTCTTTGCTCCACTCGGTGAGGCTGGGGGCAGCTGGAGAACCAGTGGGGCCAGCGCACGGGTTCGCTCGCCGGCGAGCACTCACCTGGTTTCTGTTGGAGGAAGTGGCTGCATGAGCCGGGCCCAGAAGCCTGTCAGGAGGGACTGAACTGAGCACCTTTGGTGCAGAAGCTGGAGGTTTTGGGATTGTTGTTCCACTGGTGCGGAGCTTGCATATGAGCGGCGTACAGGAGGCCGCCATTTTTTTCAAGGTTGGGCCCTCCCACAGAGGATTAGAGCCGGGATCTCATTGGTCTGGTGAACTTGGTGCAGGAGTGCGTGCGTGCGAGAGTGCGTGCGTGCGTGTGTGCGCATGCGGCCTTGGATTCCCACCCTCCGCCCTGCTTGTGTTGCGTTGCCAGGGAAATGCCTGGCGGGTGCCCTCCGGCTATATCAGGCTGCTCACTGAGACACAGAAGTGCGCGAGCGGCCTTGGGTCCCCACCCTCCGCCCTGCTAATGTGGCGTTTCCAAAGAAACACCAGGCGGGTGACCTCCGGCTGCATCAGATTGCTCACTGAAACATGCGTGAGCCACCTTGGGTCCCCACCCGCGTCCCTGCTTGTGCTGCGTTTCCAAGGAAACGCCAGGTGGGTGCCCCCCAGCTCCATCAGGCTGCTCACTGAGACACAGGAGTGCGTAAGCCGCCTTGGAACCCCACCCTCAGCCCTGCTTCAGCTGCTTTGCCAGGTAAACGCAGGGCGGGTGTTCTCCAGCTGCATCACTCTGTTCACTGAGACTCAGTAGCAGACAACCTGCAACAACCTGTGAAGATTTTGTTTTTTTTTGGGAGTGAGCAAGATTCCAGAGCACACAGCAGCTAATTGTTGAAAGCTCACTGCAACCCTGAGAAAGTGGTCTGCAGATTAAAAAGTGGTCTGCAGATTAAAGAGGACGGAGAGACCCCCCCCCCCACCTCTTTCCTTTTTCTCTCTTTTTTCTTTTTTCTTTTCTCTTCTTTCTAGGTGATCTATCTAATACATCGAAGCATTCACAGAACAACAGCCAGAATGAAAATACAAAGAAACATGTCCCAAGTAAAAGATGAGAAGAAAACTCTAGAAATGAAACTAAATGAAACAGAGGTATCCAAACTTTCAGAGACAGAGTTTAGAACACTGATGATAAGAATGTTTAAGGAACTTAGCGAGGACATAAAGCAAGATAGGGAAACCATAAAAAACAACCTGTTAGAACTAAAGAATACAATAACTAAATGAAGAACACACTCGAAGGAATCACCAGTAGAGTAGATGAAGCAGAGGAGTGGATCAGTGAATTAGAAGACAAAATAGCAGAAATCACCCAGCTGGAACAACAAAAAGAAAAAAGAATAAAAAAGAATGAAAATAGTTTAAGAGACCTCTGGGACAACATGAAACACAGTAATCTTCGCGTCATAGGAATACCAGAAGGAGAAGAGAAGAAGCAAGGGATTGAGAATGTATTTAAAGAAATAATGACTGAAAACTTCCCTACCCTGGTAAAGGAAATTGACTTACAAGCCCAGGATGTACAGAGAGTTCCAAACAGGCTGAATCCAAACAGGCCCACACCAAGACACATCATAGTTAAAATGGCAAAGATTAAAGACAGAGACAGAATCCTAAAAGCAGCAAGAGAAAGACAGCAGGTTACATACAAAGGAACTCCTATAAGACTAACAGCTGATTTTTCTTCAGAAACTCTGCAGGCCAGAAGGGAATGGCAGGAGATATTCAAAGTGACACAAAATAAAGGTCTACAACCAAGATTGCTCTCCCCAGCACGGCTATCACTTAAAATTGAAGGAGAGATAAAGAGCTTCTCAGAAAAGAATAAGCTTAAGGAGTTCATTACCAACAAGCCAGCATTGCAGGAAATGTTAAAAGAGCATTTTTAAATAGAAGAAAGAGGAAAACAAGCTAACCCAGGAAGACAAGAAATACAAATAACAAAATGGCAATAAATATACACCTATCAGTAATTACCTTAAATGTGAATGGGCTAAATGCTCCAATCAAAAGACACAGAGTGGCTGAGTGGATAAGAAAACAGGACCCATGCATATGCTGTCTACAAGAGACTCATCTCAGATCAAAAGACACACACAAACTGAAAGTAAAGGGGTGGAATACGATATTTCATGCAAATGGAAATGAGAAAAAAGCTGTAGTAGCAATACTTATTTCGGACGAAATAGACTTTAAAATGAAGACTACAATAAAAGACAAAGAAGGGCACTACATAATAATAAAGGGATCAATTCAACAAGAGGACATAACCCTAGTAAACATCTATGCACCCAATATAGGAGCTCCTAAATATATAAAACAGATTCTGACAGACATAAAGGCAGATATCAACAGTAACACTATCATAGTAGGGGACTTCAACACCATGTTTTCACCAATGGACAGATCCTCCAGACAGAAAATCAACATGGACATAGTGGCCTTAAATGACACTTTAGAACAGCTGGATTTAATTGATATTTTTAGAGCATTTCACCCCAAAGCTACAGAATATACATTCTTCTCAAGTGCACATGGAACATTCTCCAAGATAGACCACATGTTAGGCCACAAAACAAGTCTCAACAAATTTAAGAAGACTGAAATCATATCAAGTGTCTTCTCTGACCACAATGCTATGAAACTAGAAATCAATTATAAGAAGAAATCTGGAAAGCTTACAAATACATGGAAGCTAAATAACATGCTTCTAAATAGTGAGTGGGTCAAAAATGAGATCAAGGAGAAAATCAAAAGATACCTCGAGACAAATGAAAATGAAAACACCACAACCCAAAATCTCTGGGATGCAGCGAAAGCAGTCCTAAGAGGGAAGTTCATAGCAGTGCAGGCCTACCTAAAGAAGGAAGAAAAATCTCAAATCAACACTCTCTCTACACCTAAAGGAACTCGAAAAAAAAACAGCAAAACAAGTCTAAAGGGAGCATAAGGAAGGAAATAATAAAGACCAGAGCAGAAATAAATGAAATAGAAAACAAAAAAACAATACAAAAGATCAATGAAACCAAGAGTTGGTTTTTTGAAAAGATAAACAAAATCGACAAACCCTTAGCACGACTAACCAAGAAAAAGCGAGAGGACCCAAGTTAATAAAATCAGAAATGAAAGAGGAGAAGTGACAACAGATACCACAGAAATACAGAAAATTTTAAGAAAATACTATGAGCAACTATATGCTAACAAATTCGACAATCTGGAAGAAATGGATAAATTTCTAGAAGCATACAATCTACCAAGTCTGAACTAAAAAGACACAGAAACTCTGAAAAGACTGATTACTGCCAAAGAAATTGAATCAGTAATCAACAATCTTCCAATAAACAAAAGCCCTGGACCAGATGGCTACACAGGTGAATTTTACAAAACATTCAAAAAAGAATTAGTACCTATTCTCCTCAAACTATTCCCAAAAATGCAGAAGGAGGGAAGGCTCTCAATCTCTTTCTATGAAGCCACTATCATCCTGATTCCTAAGTCAGACAAAGATATTACAAAAAAGGAAAACTACAGGCCAATATCACTAATGAACATAGATGCAAAAATTCTCAACAAAATACTAGCAAACCAAATTCAGCATCTCATTAAAAAGATCATACACCATGATCAAGTGGGATCCATTCCTGGTATGCAAGCCTGGTTCAATATCCGCAAATCAATTAATGTAATACATCACATTAACAAAATGAAAAATAAAAATCATATGATCATATCAATAGATGCAGAAAAGACATTTGACAAAATCCACCAGCCATTTATGATAAAGACTCTTAACAAAGTGGGAATAGTGGGATCATACCTCAGCATAATAAAGACCATATATGATAAGCCCACAGCAAACATTGTACTCAATGGGGAAAGGCTGAAAGCTTTCCCCTTAAGATCAGGAACAAGACAAGGCTGCCCGCTTTCACCACTTCTATTTAACATTATTCTGGAAGTTCTAGCCACAGCAATCAGACAAGAAAAGGAAATTAAAGGCATCCAAATTGGAAAAGAGGAAGTAAAATTGTCATTATATGCAGATGACATGATATTATATAGAGAGAATCCCAAAGACTCCACCAAAAAACTGCTAGAACTGATACACGAATTTGGTAAGGTAGCAGGATACAAAATTAATATTCAGAAATCAGTGGAGTTTGTATACACCAATAATAAACTATCAGAAGAAGAAATCAGGAAATCAGTTGCTTTTACAATTGCTTCAAAAACAATAAAATATCTAGGAATCAATTTAACTAAAGAAGGAAAATTATGAGACACTGAAGAGAGAAATCCAAGAAGATACAAATAAATGGAAATACATAGCATGCTCATGGATAGGAAGAATTAATATAATTAAAATGTCAATACTTCCTAAAGCAATATATAGATTCAATGCAATTCCAATCAAACTACCAAGGACATTTTTCTCTGAAATAGAACATAGAATCCTAAAATTTATATGGAGTCACAAAAGACCCCGAAAAGCTACAGCAATGTTGAGAAATAAGAACAAAGTGGGAGGCATCACACTACCTGACATCAAAACATACTACAAGACTACAGTAATCAAAACAGTATGGTACTGGCATAAAAACAGACACATAGACCAATGAAATAGAATAGAGAGCCCAGGAATAAACCCATCTATATATGGTCATTTAATCTATGACAATGGAAGCAAGAATTTACACTGGAGTAAAGATAGTCTATTTAATAAATGGTGCTGGGAAAATTGGACTGACACGTGCAAAAAAATGAAAATAGACCATCTACTTACACCATATACGAGAACAAACTCAAAATGGATTAAAGACTTAAATGTAAGACCTGAAACTATAAAACTCCTAGGGGAAAATATAGGGAGTAAGCATTACCCTGAGTAATATTTTTACTGATATATCCCCTTGGGCAAGGGAAATGAAAGAAAAAAATGTACATATGGGATTACATCAAACTTAAAAGTTTTTTCACAGCAAAGGAAATCATCAATAAAACAAAAAGGCAGCCTATTGAATGGGAGAAGATATTTGCCAATGATATATCTGATAAGGGGTTGATATCCAAAATTTATAAAACACTCATGCAATTCAACACTAAAAAAACAAACAACCCAATTAAAAAATGGGCAGAGGATATGAGGAGGCATTTCTCTAAAGAAGACATACAGATGGCCAACAAGCATATGGAAAAATGTTCAACCTCACTAGTCATCAGAAAAATGCAAATAAAAACCAAATGAGATACCACCTCACTCCAGTCAGAATGTCTATCATCAACAAATCAACAAACAACAAGTGCTGGCGAGAGTGTGGAGAAAAGGGAACCCTGGTGCACTGTTGGTGGGACTGCAAATTGGTGCAGCCATTATGGAAATCAGTATGGAGGTATCTCAAAGCACTGGAAATGGAACTGCCGTATGACCAAGCAATTCCACTCTTGGGAATCTACCCAGAGGAATCCAAGACGCTAATTCGAAAAAATATATGCACCCCTATGTTTATTGCAGCGCTATTTACAATAGCCAACACTGGGAAACAACCGAAATGCCCATCGGTAGGTGACTGGCTTAAGAAATAAATGGTACATTTATACAATGGAGTATTACTCCGCTATAAAGAAGAATGAAATTGTACCATTTGCAACGATATGGATGGACCTAGAGACTATTATGTTGAGTGAAATAAGTCAGTCGGAGAAAGACAAATACCACATGATCTCACTTATATGTGGAATTTGAAAAACTGAATGAATGAGCATAAGAAACAGAAATAGTCTCATAGATACAGAGGAAAAACAGGGTTGCTAGTTGGGAGGTGGGTAGGGATGAGGGAGAAGGGGAAAGGATTAGACAGCATAAATAGGTAACTACAGTATTGTCACAGGCATATGAAAGACAGTTCGGGGAATATAATGTTGTTAAAATTTTGTGGGTTGTCAGATGGTCACATGTTTTGTTAGGGAGACCACTTCATGGATGGAGTAGAGGCTTGATCACTGCACTGTATACCTGAAATTGATGTTGTATAATATTGTATGCCAACTGTAATTGAATATATAGACAGTCACGGGATGTAGATTATATGGTGGAAGAAAGTCAAAGGAATTGTAATAGATAGTATGATATGGGGGGGAGGAGTGGGAGGGGAGAATTGGGGGAGGGGAGTTGTCACTTTGAGGGGTAAAAAATATAACTATTGCACTTTGTTGTACACCTGTAGCTAATTAAATGTATATATAAATTTAAAAAAGTTGTATAATATTATTTGAAGATAGTGATAAGTTAAAAATGTATATTGTTAATTCTAGACATAAAACAGAAAGGTATAACTAATAAACCAATAATTATGTGTGGAGATAATACGCAATCATTAAAAAAAGTAACAATCAACTAGTAAAAAGTAAGTCAGCGACAAAGGGGAAAAGGAACAAAAAATAGATTTAAATTAAAAAACCAACTGGCAAGATGTTCAAGTAAGTCTAACACAATGATAGTTAAATGGAAATTGTTTATACCTATGCTAATATTGCAGCCACTAGCTATGTGTGCTTATTGAGCATATGACTGACATATGGCTGGTCTGAATTACTGGACTGCAAGGACTTAGTACAAAAAAAGGTAAATAGCTAATTAATAAATTTTATATGGATTACTCATTGAAATAATATTTTGTATATATTGGGTTAAATAAAAAATACACTTAAAATTAGTTTTACCTTTTTCTTTTTTCTTTTTTAAAGTGAATATTAGAAAATTTTAAAGTATATTTGTGGCTCATACTACATTTCTTTCTCAGAACTTCGGTATGAACATTCCCATTAAAAGGCAAGTGTTGTCAGATGTGATAAAAAGCAAAACCCAAATATATGCTGTATATGGGAACCCAACCTTGAATGTAAAGACAGGGTAAAAGGAAGGGAAAAGTATGGTAGTGGAGGCAGGTCTATATCCCAGATATGAAACCAAAGATTATATGATTTCCACTATACCCTGCTCTTTCCAGTTGTTTTTCGAAACTTTGTAGTTTTAGGTGTTTGAGATACAAAATAGTTTACAAGTACAAATGTCACATCAGGGCCAGTAAATACAATACAATGCATTAAGAGTCAGGAAAGTTTCCTAGTAGACAAGGTCTATTCTTTGGTATTGTATCTTCCCAGGTCCTTGTTAGTGTCTTTGTGGGAATAGTGTTACTGACCCCTCTCATTTCTTGAGCTATCTTACCCCTAGCTTTTCGTCCCCTCCTGCTCTCATCCAGTTGTAAACTAATTCTGAATAAAGTGTCAGTTGAGAAAAGTTTAAGGGATTCCTAACAGCAAGTGACATATTTTGCTAGAGAACTCTAGAAATGTCTTGAAGGAAAAAAATTCTAAACTTCAACATAAATAAATAAAAATCTTTATTGACTGAAGGAATAAATAAAATCTTTCTTGATTGAAGTCTAGATGTCTTGAAAGGCCATGTTTGGGGATGAGGAGCCTGCCGGTGCCATCAGATAACACCATATATTATGATACAGCTAGTGAGAAAGTTAAAGTCATGTTCTTTTCATCAACAAATGCATAATATCCAGTTATAAATGTTACTCAGTGGACTCTGTTTCTGGAGTGGTCACAACACATTTGCAGCCATGTTTTGTAGGACATTGAAACCAGAAATGTGTCCAGAGGAAAGTCATCAAGATAGTAAATGGGACAGGAAACCATTTCATTCAAGGAATATGGAAATATTTGGAAATATTTAGTCTGGAAAAGCCTGAGAGGAAAGCCTCAGAGGAAAGCTAATACCCCTAAATATTTAATAGATAATCACATAGAAGTGAGAAGAGCTTTATGCTCTGTTGTTTCAGAGAAGACCATTGAGAAGAAAGACTTAAATTTAAGAGGCAGTTTGAAGCTGCCCATCAACGGCATGATGGGATGAAATTGGAAAGGCCTCACTGGGAGCTGCAGATAGAGGTGAATGGAGGGTAATCGGTCAGGGATGATAAGGAACTAACAAAATATGCCTTAGGGAAGTGTTTTACTAGATGACCTCTAAGATTTCTTCCAACAGCTATGATTCTGTAAGTTGAAGACTTGTATGTTAATCTTTCACAGACCAGCCACATATTTATTTATTTATTTATTTATTTATTTATTTATTTATTTATTTGAGGGCAGTGTCACTGGCCCTCATATCTGGGATCCGACCTGGGGCCACTGGCCTCCCAAGCCAGCTCTTAACCACCGCGCCACTTGGCCACATTTTAATAAGAAAAATCAATTTCTGACATTTATACAAAATAAATTATTTTATTTCCAAATGTTACATAATAGATAGATTGCATTTATCCCACCCATTCTATAATATACTGATGATCCCTCTTTATGGAGTAGTCAACTGGACTACTGCATGGTATTAAGAGATCTTATAATAAATAATAAGACTTGTATTTGGGGTTGTGATCAACAATTTCAAATAGAAATAAATGGAACTCTATTGTTTAATAATCACTTTTACTAGGAAGAAATAGTTTCCTTATTCTTCTATTAACTCAAATATACAGACAATTATAATATCAACTTCACTTCTGGGCAATAATATAGTAGACAACAGAGATGCCAAAATAATAGGATTTAAGCCCACGGAAAATTTTGATAACTTTTCTCGCAGTGTATTCAGTATCGTGCCCAGGAGTGAACTGCTGTGTACCTAGTTATGAGACAGAGTAGACAAGATGAGACCAAGTTATTGATAGCTGATTTGACCTTAATGATGAGAATCACCATCTAGGGTGATTTCCCTCAGTAATTCTGTCAATCATTGCACATTTGACTGAAGGACTTTAGGACAGGAAGACTTGCCTCTGGGTTTTTTATACAATTTTGTTTCATTTAAATATGTTTCTTGATTTGTGTAGACCTTGGGTTAAAAGTCTCCAAGGAAACCTAAGTGTTTAAGTGAATTATGTTCATGTCATTGAATATAGGTTTTCCAGGTGTGAAGCAAGTTGCTGTATTTTAATTGTTTGCGTTGTTCCTGTACCTGGAAGAATAAAAGAGCTTTTCCTTATTTGGCAAGAAAAAAAAAGATGTGCTAAAATAAATACAAATAGAGAATTCTGATTCCATTAGAACATTTGACCTCATTATGTCTGTGTAAATAAATGTTTACTAACATGTCAGTTTCACAATATCTGGCAGCTGGGACTAAAACTGGCTACCTTGGCTATGGGCTGAATCTTACATTGTAGCTGAGAGACAGGTCTGTTTATAAAACTCTGTAAATACAATACATGCTGTTAGTGGCAGACTGCTAACTGTTCCCCAAAATGTGTTCTTCCTTTTTTCCATAGTAATTCAGTTTGTTCTGGGCCCATGGCTACCCACCTAGAGACTACATTTCTCAACTTCTCTTACTGCTAGACATAGCAAGTGAGCAGGTTCTGTAAGGCTGCTTTTTCGCTGAGGAATTCTTTAAACAGGTGGTTTTCTCATCCTTGGCAATAAAGAGTGGACAGGACTCGGTGGAAATGGCATTTCTGTGTCCTATTACTTGATAGATCTCAGAGCATGCGTATAATCACTTTTAAGCTAGTGTTGTGACATTATACTATGTTCAGTTCCTCTAGAAAATATTCTAGATTGTAGAATATGAGGGAAAGTGATATGTGCTTCTTCCATGTCACTTGGCTTAAAAAAGAAAAATCACTTGCCCTCCACATCTCAGGGGCTGAGACAGAGCAAGGCAGTGATGCAGCTCCCCCAGGCTGATGAGACGTCGTCAGTGCCCTTGGGGATGGTGGAGCCATCAGATAGAGGCAGTAACCTGGGTGTCTGAGTGACCATGTGGGACAGTCACTCCAGTGCAAGGACCTTTGATGCACGCTAGTGGTTGATCTTTGCAGGTCCATTTTTCTCCAATAGTAGAGCGGGCAGGAGCTTCACCCCACGCAACGGCTAGTGACTATCACAGAAGACATTGAAAGTGTTCTTGTTTTTGGTCAGCTGTAACTAGCTGTGACTGTCCACCCATGCGTGATCACACGAATGTAACCACAGTGATTTGCTTCAGTGTTGCCACATCTGACATCACAGCTATTTGTGTGAATTATTTAAAATCTTTAGGTTCAACCACTTTCCATTCATCAGACCACCTGCAGAATCTAAAACTGTGAAAAAAAAAGTAGCTTCTAAGACAACTAGACCCTAAATATATTCTCGTAGATACTATAACCACTACATTAGCAGCATACAGAATGGGGGTGGGGGAGAGTGGTTGGCTCCTGAGGGGACAGTATTTTACCACTGACATGATTTAGAATTGCCAGTGTGTTGTGATAATAAAAGCAGACAGACTTTTAATCAGTTTTATTTATTGTTTTTAAATTCTCTACAGTTAATTATCTCCTTACGGCCTATACCGGGAAGCTCCACTCCCAGTAGCCCACCTTTTGTGTGACACTGACTTACCTGAATGTCACTGGATTCTGCACAACCATTTTTCAGAATATCTCAAACCCCTATAAAGACAAGGTTAGCTTTCAGTGGCATTTGATAAAACAAAAAGAAACTAATAAATTAAATTGTTCTCTGCAAATACCTTTAGCAGACATTACCAGTGTCGTGCAAACATCCCCTTAGCCATTATCTTAGTGTGCTCAGGCTGCCATGGCAAAATTCCATAGACTGGGTCACTTACACAACAGAAAGTTATTGTCTCACAGTTCTGGAAGCTGGAAGTCCAAGATCAGGGAGCCAGCACGGTCAGGCTCTGGTGAGGGCTCTTCTGGGCTTACAGACAGCTACCTTCTTGCCATGTCCTCACATGACAGAAAGACAGTTTTTTGGTGCCTCTTAGAAAGACCTTCATCTCATGACTTCATCTAACCCTAATCACCTTCCCACCTCCAAATGCCATCATACAGGGGGTTAGGACTTCAACTTGTTAATTTTAGGGGAACACAATTCAGTCTATTGCAGTCATTTACCATTTCCATGTACTTCAGCTCAATGTCTAACTTCCCTTTATCTCCTCCCCACTCCCCACCTCCACCAGAACCTCAGGAACGGTACCTGCTTCCTGCAGTTACTATTTCAGTGTTATGTTTTTATTCCTCTCCAATCTCCTGTATTAAACTATCTTTGTTAAAATAACTCCTACAGTTTCTGTGTTCTTGAGTAGACTTCAATTGATACAGCATTAAAATTGCAAATCAAAAAATGTAAGTCTTTCAAAAGATAGATTTCCATCTTAATGGTTAAAAGAACTTCGGAAAGATATATCATCTCCCACAAGTATATATTTTTAAAAATTTTTTGCCATGCAGAAAGTTATAATGAGAGGAATGTTGAATTCAGAAACTCTGAATAGAAGATCCCATTTTTATTCATTGGTCAGCTTTAGACATATCAACTAGCTCTAAAGCCCTCGTGTAAATATAATAATTCCTGCCTCCTTTACAGAGTTCAGATGCAGTTCACATAAGAGACTAGATATTAAATTGCTTTGTAAACTGTAACTTATTTTAACATAAAAGTTACTCGTTATTTGCTAATAATTACACCTCTAAGAATTAAGAATATTCAGCTTAAATTCTAAATATTATTTTCTTTTAAAGTTTTACCTTAATTGTATGTAAATAATTGATTTTTGCAGGCTCTTGAGCCATAACAAAGCACTTATTTACTTATATTATCATTTTCTTCTTTATCTGTAGAGCTGACCCTGTTTACTCTCCGTCAGTGAGATCTGTGCTTCTATGTTTCCCTGTGGTGGGTACATGCTTGCTTTGAGCCTCTGGAATACAGCAAATCAATTCTGATTAAACACTTGAGAAAAATAAAGGATGTTAAAACAGTGTTTTTGACTGACTTGTTTTTCCTCTTGTCAATGATATCATCAGTGATTTTTTACCATTTCTGAGCATAAAATGTTAGATTGTTAAATCCTATAAATAACCGCATTCATGTTCTCCATTTCTGAAAATAAAGACTTCGGTGCGTCATATCAATGATTGCAGAAGAAAACCAGTGGTCTTGGGATTCAAAATAGAAAAATAACCGGTAGATAGCATCACATAGAATCCTCACCAGCTCAAACTCAGCATGTTTCAAAAATACCTTGTTATTTCTCCCACCGAAGCAGCCAAGATAGTGCTATTTCTGTCTCCAGTCACTCGCATTGTAAATTCAGAATCAGCACTTCTCTGGGAATTCAGCACAGTTGCCAAACTCAGTTAATTCTCACTTTTTCACACCTGCCACATACACTTCTCCTACCTTCCTTTTCATTGTCATGGCCCAAACCCTACCCTACCTGATACCTGGACTAACCCTGGCAGCTCCTAACTTACCTCCATGCTTCTTGTCTTTCCAATTTCCTGGTGCCAAAGTGGCTTTCCTAAGAGGTCTTCAAGAAAAAGCTGTGACTGTTTGGCTACATTGTCACAGACAAACACACATACAGTAGATCCCTTCCAAAACTGACATTCTATTCTGTGATTTTAACCACACATCTCTTCACATTCCATATATGTCTCTCTTTAATTTTTCTTGTTCCTGACTTTTTCCAAGTTATATGGTATTTTTGTTATGTTGTACTTTTGACTAAGAAGTAGATCTTTCCCATTTAGAAGGGCTTCGGAATTGAATTTAAAATGACATTGATTTCTTCTTAAAATGCTTAGAGCATGACTCTTTGTTGAAGTCTTCCTACTAAGAGGAAGATATTTAAGTTGATCTTTTTACAGTTATGTCATATGTTAAAATTGAGTTCAGAAAAATTTCTCAATTAAGAATAAGACTTCTCTTAATATTTTCTTTATTTAAGCAGGTTCATATATTGGAGACTTTCTGATTTGGTATATGTATCCCATTATATTATTATTTAATCTTCATTCAAAGCTTTGGAATAAATTCAATTAATTAAATTAAAACACTACCAATAACAGGAACTTTGGAATCCCTGAAGCCTTTGAACAATCACTTACTTAGTTCCAGAGTTTTGAAAATTCTCTTGAGAAACCAAATGCTTTTGAGACACCATTTTTTGTGTGTAAAGTATAACTACAAATAAAACCTAGCAATTCTGCTTTTTTTTTCTTTGTGTCTAATTGAAAGAAGC
This sequence comes from Aselliscus stoliczkanus, assembly GCA_033961575.1. Classification (NCBI taxonomy): domain Eukaryota; kingdom Metazoa; phylum Chordata; class Mammalia; order Chiroptera; family Hipposideridae; genus Aselliscus; species Aselliscus stoliczkanus. The sequence goes on along the minus strand of CM066727.1, from coordinate 105,792,929 downwards.
TGAAGCAACTCATCCTCATGAAAATGCACAATTTAAAAATTTTACAAGTTTTGGTGACCTCATCAGCCTTCCCTGCCCACCCCCTGAGTAGGCAGCTTGCCCACCCTGCCCTCCATGGTCATAACTAATTGACTATTGGAAAGTGTAGACATCTGAACTGAAGTGAGCCTGGCCGAGGCTGGCCTGCAGGCTGGCCAAGCAACTAGGATATGTGCATCCTAAACTCAGAAAGATCGCAGAGTCAACCACACTATCCTCTAAGAGACTAGTAAGACTCAAGGAGGCAGCTGAGATACATCAATGACAGTACTGCATCCTGGAAGCCCACTCACTTCTGATACTGGATGAACATGAAATATCCCTTATACTTCTTACATTAAACTCCCTTGGAAGCCAGTGTGAAGAGCCTTTGGAAAACACAAGAAAAGACAAATAATATGAAGCAAATCTATGTATGTCATCATTCACAATTTGAGCTTTAGAGAACATTATCTATATGGCCCAAACAGTAAATGCTTAGAAGATCTTCCAAATAATTATATTAGGATGAATTGGCACAGTATCTAGCATGAGGTAGATTCTCAATCAATATTTTTGAATGATTTAACCAAAGACGAAATTAGCTATTATCCACCAGTATTTGACATGAATAAATAATGTCCATATTGTGGAATAATTTTCACATTGTCAAAACCTTTTCCAGGACATTTTCACTCTGTTTCATATAATGTGTATGGTCTATATCCTTGCAAAGCGTGGTCTGTGGACCAACATCATCAGCACCATCTGGATATTGTAAGAAAGTCAGGATCTCAGGCTTGACCCCAGCTTGGCTGAATCAGAATCTGCATTTGAACGACGTGTCCAGTGATTTCAGGCACACTAACATGTGATAAGAACTGCTGTGGGAGAGGGAGGCTGCCTTGATAGAAGTTAATCAGTTCAGGGGTTCTCAACTCTAAATAGAACTGAGTCACCGAAGGCTCTTTAAAAATACTAATGCCCCCCCCCCCGCGGTGAATGACCATCCAGAGGCTGGGGACCGATCTGCCTCATCTAGGAAGAGCACAATGACGATACCAACATGGGCCAGTGAAGTGATGTCCTCTACAACTAGACTGAAGAAAAGACAGCAACTTGTCTGTTCCCCTTCCCCGATTCCCTAATGTTGTTCCCTCCCCCAATTCCCCAATAAACTCTTAAAAAAAAAAAAATACTAATGCCCAGGCCTTACCCCAAACTAATTAAATTAAACTCAGACCCACTGAGTTAGGTAATGAAAATCGAGCCCCCACATTGCATGGGGACTGTACTACCACATCAGTGGTACATGGTGACTATATATATATATATATATATATATATATATATATATATATATATATTCAGTTGTCTATATATCTCCATTGGTATAAATGAAGAAGGGAGGAGTAATTAAAGAAGGGATGGCACTAATGAGGGAAATCCTGCTGCAGAAACTGATAAGTTGTGATTTAAAGAATGTGAAAGGTAGTTTTGTTAACATAGAAATAATCATTTTGGAGCAGGCTGGAGATCAATGCCAACATAAAGTGTTTCAATAAAGGAGTATTTCTAGAACTTGTGGAGAGGTAAAGCAACTGATTTGACTTGGGAAGTTACAATTTATAAACCAAATCAACAGAAACCAGGGATAAAGACTCAGCCTTGAAAAATAAATAAGGTCAAATTACAACTGCACTACAGGGCAGTTGGGAGTTTTCCTGTACACAGACTAAGAGGTAACTGGTTTGTAGATGACTTCAATCACTTAAAAAATAATTTTCTTTACCCTGGTTTTATGAAAGTAAAAATTCATTATGAAAAACTGGGAAAGAGAAGAAAGTAGAAAAAAAAGACAAAGTAGTCATTATCTCATAATCTAGAGATGACTATATTTAAAGTTACATTATATGACCTTCTAGGGACCTGCTTTTGTGTGTCTATCACATTTCGTTTATCTCACAAGCTTTTGTTTTCACTACACAGTTAATTTAATAGCTTTTTCTGGGGGAAAAAATTTTACTAATTGAAAACAAGTTATGTTTTATATAATACATAATACATTCTTCTAAGCTTTCTATTTTAATTAGTCTAAATGCTGTTATAAATTGCTTTGAGCCATCAGCAGCTGTGACTATCAGTAGAGTGATGTGCTGCTTTTCTTACCCCATGCCTGCAATCATTTTTCATCCTTTACGGAATTGAAACTGTGAATTTGAGATCTACTGAAAAATAGTCAGGATTTTTCTGCATTTCCTGTTTGGTTCAAGTTAGCCTAGGTTTTTCCTTAACTAGAATACACCATTCTTCCTGGTCGCCAGCACTTTTGACACATAGATATTTAGTCCTGAGTAAAAGTCCTTCACCATGCTCAACTTGGTCATGCCACCTCTCCCAGTTTTGAAAATTTTAAGTCCAAGATCCATTTCTACAGACTCCAGTGCCATTGCCTAGTGTGTGACCAACCAAGTGCATGACAGGCATACAAAATTCTGTTTGTAATATGCAATAATTTTAAGGCATTGAAAACAATTATTTGCAATTCAAATTTATGTTAAAATATACTGCTTGCACTGCTCCAGTAAAAATAATTCAACTGAGGTGGCAATCTGATGAACATATCTATACATAAATTTTGATTCTGATTTCTGATTGTTTTTATGGCACATTCTTTGATAACCTAAACCCAAAAAACCTCATTATTTTGTTTTATCTCAGATGTCTGTGATTATTAGTGAAATTGAACATGCTTTATGCTTATTGGTTATTTGCATTTCTCCTTCAAATTGTCCTGAAAATGTCCTCTGTTCCTTTTTCCTTACTGTTTTTGTTTTTTAATGTGTAAACATTCTTATATATTAAGGAAAGTAACATTTGCTTATCACATTTGAGCAAATGTTTTCCTAATACATTGTGTGACTTTTAAACTTATATTTGTGTGTGCATACAAAATATATAAGTTCAAAAAGTAAAACCATTTTTTATTAGGATTTCTTTCAAGGATTTTATATTTGAGAAGTTCTTTCTGCATTCTGAGAGCAGAAAATTTTTTTTTTTTCTTTTTTTTTTTTGAGGGCAGTGTCACTGGCCCTCATATGTGGGACGGAACCGGGGCCGCTGGCTTCCAAGGCCAGCGCTTAACCACCGCGCCACTCGGCCGGCCCAGAAAATTTTTTTTAATGTATTTTGTTTTTAAGGTGTATTTGTTTTTAAAGTGTATTTTATTATGGTTTTATATTTTATGTGTATCTCTTTGATCCAGCTGAAACATAATATGTGTTATATAAAGTTCTGTATTTATTCAGAGGAAATCATTCATATAGTTCACCTCCTCTGAGCTATTTCTGATACTGTGCTTATTATGTATTATATTAGGTTATATAACCTAATATATGTAGCAAGGTATGTTTCTGGATTTTTCTGGATTTCACTTCTGCCCAGTAAATCTATATGCCCTTTCTTATATCAGCAGTTGAAAATTTTTTATTGTTATAGTGTATCAGTTTGGATTGTATACAACTATAATAAAAATTCCCACTAGCAGGAAGGCATTATTTATTTTATTCCCTCTGAAGTCAAGGGGTTGGTAGTCCAGGAGTGACTCAGCTGTTTGAGATATGATACCAGCAGGAGTTCAGAACACTCTCTTCCTGCTTCATCAGACTTAGGAATGGAGACTGCAACTCTAACCACTACACACTCAATTGCAGGCAGAAGGGAAAAAAGGGAGATGTAAATATCTATGCTACAGGGTCATGTTTAGCTGCAAGGCAGTCTAGAACATTCAAGAGGATTTTTGGGTTTGGGTTTCTGTTGGTTTCGTTTTGCTTTTAAATCTTCTGTAAGTAAAAGAAGACAAAAGGGATGGGTATCATCAGCTCTGAGTGTGCCAATGTAAAACGTGTATCACAGGTGGCTTTACGTTGTGTTTGGGATCTTCCAACAAAAATGTCCCCTTACTCTCAAAATTCCATAGCTTCTCTTTGTTTGTCCTGCCTAATGGACTTTGGAGTTAAGATGTCAAATTTGATTCAGTTTGTAATTAGAATTTCTCACTCAAGACTATGGCATGTCTTTATTTATATCTTCTTAAATATTTCTCAGTAACATTAAGATCCATTCAGTTTTTGTTAAGTCATTCTCAAATTTAGTGTTTGGTGGTTGTTTTTTGGAAAATTACCCTTTTTTCATGTATCTTTTAATTAGTTGATAATTGATTAATTTGATTTGAGATTCCCTGTCATGTATGTTGATATACAACTGTACCTAATTGGATTAATGCTTTGTCCTTGATTTGATCCTGCTTTTCTTTTCCATATTTCCTGTATAGAATGTTTTGCTTAGCATTATTTCTGGCATACATTTGGAACATACATGGGCATGTTGCTTTTTAGTGTACTAAGAATAAATTTTATCAAAAAATTGACTCATACTGAGTTAGATTACACTATAGTAAGGAAAATTATGACAGAGGAGTTTGTAGAGGTAATTCCAGAATCAGGTAGAAACTGAAACTTGACCAATAGTTCCCAAACTGGACTGTAGGAATTCAAAGAACCTGGGAGAAGTTGAGGCATATAAGGAAAATAATGATTTAAAAATTAAAAATTACTATACCTCACTATAGTCATGGGGATTATTATTCAGTAGATTAAGAATGGGGTTAAGAATCCACATTTTTAGTTGACGGGATGTGGAGTACAGTGTGGGGAGTGGAATCAATGGAATTGTAATAGATATGTATGATATAGAGGATGGGAGGAGGTGGATTGGGGAGGGGGGTTGTCACTTTGTGAAGGGTGAAAACATAACTATTGCATTGTTTTGTACACCTAAAACTAATAATAAAAAATTTAAAAAAAAAGAATCCACACTTTTACAGAAACACCCCAAACTATTTTGAGGCGTTTGTTTGGATGAGAATTTAGGGCTCTCTAATGGATGACTTCTAAGGCTCCTTCAAAACTAAAGGGACCATACTTTTATTAACACTTTGAGTGCCATCTCATGTCCTTAAATTATGCTGGAGCCAGATGTTATCCTAGTTATACCAGAAGGAATTTACAGTGATGTGATAATACATCTTACAAGACAAGGGAACAACATCACATACGCAATCAAGGATAAGGGAGATTAGAAGAGATACCTGGGTAGAGAAATTAAGACCAAGAAAGGATGACGACAAAATAATTCCCAGGAGTTTGGCTTCTGCTTTTATAAATTCCCTAAATTTCTAGATACAGCAAATGTGAACGAATTTTCTGTAATTGTTTGAAAAATGGATAGGCATTTCTTTTGTGTTTAGTGGATGTAAATGAAGTGAAGTATAGATTTCGTGCCAGCAGTCTAAGCTATAAAAGTGTAATTGCTCCCAAATTGAGATACATTATCAATTCCCAGTTTAATAGTGGTTCAGAATTAAAGGTCATTAATCAGCATGGTTGGCACAGGCAGAAGAATGGAGCAACAGTAACAGGTTTTTAAAAATAGAAACTCTAAACATTAGTTAACATTTTTCGAATTACCCACTGTGGGTACCTTGTGCACTTTACGTACCTTGTCTCTGTTCTTTACAACAGTCCTGCAAATTTGATGTGGGATTGAGACTATCAATAGACAGAACAATGTAGCAGAGGGAAATCTGGAAACAGGGCTTGCATCTGAACTGTGCACTAATTGGGTGATCTCTGTCTTATATACCCACTTAGATCTCTGAATTTAAGGTCTGTGAAATGAAGAGTAACTTCCAGCTGTGTACCAGTGTATTGGGTGACGCTCGCCTAGGCTATGCAGCTAGGCATATTCAGGCATCCCCACTGCCTCAGTGCCTTACACAATGAAAGTTTTCACTCATTCGAAGTCCCCTTGGGTAGGGCTGACTCTCCAGATCAGTTGTTCTCCAGGTAGCAATTCAGTCATCCAAGCTGCTTAGACCCTTTGGCTTCATGATTTTTTTTTTCAATTACAGTTGACATTTGATATTATATTAGTTTCAGGTGTACAGCATAGTGGTAAGACATTTATATAGTTTATAAAATGATTACCCTGCTAGTACCCATCTGACACTATACATAGTTATTACAATATTACTGACTATATTCCCTGTGCTGTACTTTACATCCCTGTGACTATTTTATAACTGCCAATTTGTACTTCTTAAACCCCTCACCATTTTCACCCAGCCCCCCAACCCCACCTCCCTTTTAGTAACCATCAGTTTGTTCTCTGTGACTTTGTTTCTGTTTTGTTTATTTAGTTTTTTAGATTCCACATATAAGTGAAATCATATGGTATTTGTTTTCCCAGTCTGACTTATTTTACTTAGCATAATACCCTCTAAGTCCATCCATGTTGCTGCATATGGCAAGATTTTATTCTTTTTTATGGCTGACTAATATTCCATTGTATAGATGTACCACCTCTTCTTTATCCAATCAATGGACACTTAGTTTGCTTCCATATCTTGGCTATTGTGAATAATGCTGCAGTGTACATAGGGGTGTTCTTTTTGAATTAGTGTTTTGGATTTCATTGGATAAATACCCAGAAGTGAGATTGCTGGGTTATATGATAGCTCTATTTTTAATTTTTTTGAGGCACCTCCATGCTGTTTTCCTTAGTGGCTGCATCAATTTACATTCCCATCAACAGTGCACAAGGGTTGCCTTTCTCCATATCCTCACCAATACTTGTTGTTTGTTGATTTATTGTAATAGCCATTCTGACAGGTGTGAGGTGATATCTGATTGAGGTTCCCATTTGCATTTCTCTGATGATTAGTAACATTGAGCATCTTTTCATATGTCTATTGGCCATCTGTATGTCCTCTTTGGAGAAATGTCTATTCAGATCCTCTTTTAATTGGATTGTTTGGGTTTTTTTGGTGTTGAGTTGTATGAGTTCTTTAAATATTTTGGATATTAACCCCTCACCAGACGTATCATTGGCAAAAATCTTTTCCCTTTCAGTAGGTTGTATTTTCATTTTGTTGATGGTTTCCTCCTCTGTCTGTGCAAAAACTTTTTAGTTTGATGTCGCCCCATTTGTTTATTTTTTTTGTTTGTTTCCCTTGCCTGAAGAGACATCCAAAAACATATTACTAAGAGCGATGTCAGAGAGTTTACTGCCTCTGTTTACTTCTAGGAGTTTTATGGTTTTACATCTTACATTTAAGTCTTTAATCCATTTTGAGCGTATTCTTGTATATGGTATAAGAAAGTGGTCCAGTTTCATTCTCTTGCATATATCTGTTTAGTTTTCCCAGCATCATTTATTGGAGAAACTGTCTTTACTCCCATGAGTATATTCTTGCCTCCTTTGGCATAGATTAATTGATTAAGTGTTAATTTATTTCCAGGCTCTCTATTCTGTTTCATTGATCTAGGCATCTGTCTTATGCCAGCACCATGATCTTTTGATTACTGTAACCTTGTAGTATAGTTTGACATTAGGTAGTGTGATACCTCCATTTTGTTCTTCTTTCTCAGGATTGCTATGGCTATTTGGGGTCTTTTCTGATTCCATATAAATTTTAGGATTATTGGTTCTAGTTCTGTGAAAAATGCTATTGGTATTTTGATAGGAATCACATTGAATTTGTAGATTGTTTTAGGTAGTATGGACAGTTTAACCATGCTAATTCTTATTATGCATGAACACTTAAAAATAGTCTTAAAGGAATAAAATAGATTTTGTTTGTTTGTTTTTTAAAAGATTTTATTGGGGAAATGGGGGAGGAGAACAGCGTTGGGGAACTGGGGGAGGGGAACAGACAAGTTGCTGTCCTTTTGTTCTTCAGTCTAGTTGTGGAGGACATTGTTTCACAGGCCCAGGTTGGTATCATCATTGTGCTCTTCCCAGGTGAACCAGATCAGTCGCCAGCCTCTGGATGGTCGCTCACTGTGGCTCTTGACAGCTCATGCTGGCTGCTGGCCACTCACTATAGCTTATGGCAGCCCACAGCAGCAGGGGCTGCAGCTACGCTGTCGCTGGAGACTCACAGCAGCCCAGCTCCATCTTAGCTGTAGAGGGCAGTGTCACTGGCCCTCATATGTGGGATCCGAACCGGGGCTGCTGGCGTCCCATGCCAGCTCTTAACCAATGCGTCACTCAGACGGTCCTCGATTTATTTTTAAAACGCTAATGTTTGGGAACTAGAGCTAGGGCTAGTGCAGAGGAAGGGTTTATAATTCTATAACGCACGCATTCATTCAGCAGAACCTTATTGAGTACCAACTATGTGTCACACCTCATTTATTATTTTTTTTAACATTGTGCATATAGTACATGAAGAAACATTTAAAACTGAAAAAGTGAAATAAAATTAAAAAATGGAAATAAATGACAAATATAATTTAGAATTCATCGTATGAAAAACCTATGACTAGAAATGTTTTAAGAATTTATTTTCACGTAGTTCCATAATACATAACTTTGATTCTAGCTGAATTACAACTACTTAAATTGCCTTTGTTCCTAACTGAACCAGAAAGACTCAAATTAGAGCATCCTTTTTACCCATACTTCTCGCTACTTCTCACTTTTCACTGTTTATTTAGCACTTGCAACTCTTCAAGTATTTCTGAAACTCAGAGCCTAAATCAAAAGAGAAAAATCTTATGGTACTGACTGAATTGGGTATTTATAGATTATTTATACAGTCATTTTCTTCCAAATATAATTTAAGGAATTTTATAATTCTAAAATGAGATTGTTAAAAGAGAGAGGGAGTAGAAATAATTATCTAGAAGAAGTCATTTTTAAAATCCCAATAAAATAGAACCCTGCTATGATTTGCTTCTTGCACTGCAAGTTCTAAAAGCTTTCTGAACTATGGTTACTTGCAGACAGGACCCGTGCAAAGCGCTTTCCACATACTGCCAGGAAACGCACAGCCAGGTACACACTGTCACGGGTCTGCTCTGAGAAAGAAGTTTGGGGGATCTCTCCTTAATGAAGAAGTTGGGTTGGCTCCTCCCACAGGCTCCGTTGTGCCCCACCCTTCTCTCTCCTTTCATTTTTATACAGAGAAGTTTCAAGCAGGGATGGGGTACTGTGACAATAAACAGTTCTCCCCCTGTAGCAGTTAATAAAATGAAATGTATCTCTATGTAGTCTGTTTACGCAGTTTTTCTCAGCTGTTCCCTGGGAGAACTGAACTACAGCTTAGCCTCTCATAGTGTTTGCACTGCTGTAAAAAATCACCTCCCATCCACACTCCTCTGTATGTCTACTCTGTCCACCAGCATCCACTAAAAATCAAACTTCTCTCCCAAATCCCCGTCATGACCCTCCTCCCCAGTCTACTGAGCACTTAATGTTTACTTTAGTCTTCCTTGGTCTTGGTGTAGCTAAAGAAACAAATGTGAAGTTCTGTTTATGGGAAATTCACTATCATATGAAAATCAAAGCCCAAGTAAGAAAACTGTCTTAGGGCTAGGAACCAGAGCCTTGCACAGATAGTAAAAAGCAGGAAGAGTTCGCTTTATGCAATAGGGTTGCGTTATACCATTCACTTCCACGGCTTTGAAGTAAACACTCTGCACTGCTATGTATCCAGGGCAGGGGAATTACCATGTGGAAAAAATAGCCTAAATTAAGATCAGATGATGAGGTGAGTATCTGTGCCATTAATAGAAACCAATTAGCTTCCTCTCTTAATCAACAGAATTTTTCAAGAAGGCTTCCTGCTGTAAAGCCAAGGATGGAAAGGAACATAATTGCACTGTGATAAGTGCAAGTAGCCCGTCCCAGTGATAGGCGAGGTCAGTGCCAGACTGGAGGCGGCTCACTGGGAAACAGGAGCTACTGACCATTGTAATCGTGGATCGTGATCGCATTCTACACACTTTGCCTGCTCTGCACTTGGGCTTTGATGTCCTGCTGTGGAGGGTGGGGCATAAAAATCAACCCAAAGTGGTTGTGAGGAATGAGTAAATTAATACATTTGCAATGCCTGGTGCATCAAAAGCATTCACTGAACATTAGCTGTAATAATAATTGTAGTGATTTTTCTGCATTCTGCTTAGGGTGCAAAATAATTAGCTGGGAAGAGACCCCTGCTGCCACTGACTTCTACCACAGGAATTCTTCTCTTGTTAGCTGTTGCAAAATAGAAAGAAAAGCAAGTATTTTTAAAAACCAGTATGCTGATTTTTTTTGCCATGTGTCCCCTGGATTCCTGGTGTCCGAGCCCAGAAAACCTCATGGACCTGAAGGACTTATGTAAAGGTTATCGTCACTGTCCCACATTGAAAACGGCCTGGGGGTTAGTGTGACCTCAAAGTCCAGTTATATGCAGTAGTGGGCTGAAGTCAGCTCTATCAAGAAGCAATCATTACATTGTCAAGTATTTTGCAAGCTAGTTGTTAAACTATTGGCAATTGAAATAAACTATGGTGGGAGTACTTACACCACAAAAATCAGTAAATGCTACAAATTGGGGTCTTTTTTTCTCTATGAGAGCCAACTTACTGACACACAACTGAGTATGTGTGTCCTGTACAACACATGGGAGGAAAAGAGGACATTCCAGAGGTAGTTTCCATCTTATCTAAATAACCTTCTACCGATTCTATGGCAGTGGCAGAGAATAATCGTTGTCATCGTCGTCACTGTTTTACATATTTGGAATCTGGGACAATGATGCATAGTAATTGATAACCAAAGCAGTGCTGGCCAGTCCTCCCAGAACCAGGGCTGAAACCCAGGCTTTCCTCACGGACCACAACATTTGTTCTAGCATCACAGGATTTTATTTTGGTCAATTTGGGACCTCCAATGAATTTTAAGAGATGTTACAATATTTTCTAAATTAAAAAAAAAAAGAAATCATTCAAATTAAATACTGCGTATATCACTTTGTTGGGGGGAAGGGGTAGGAGAAAGTTGAGCCATGGTAAATATTTTCTACAGATGTAAATTTTTCATTTATCAACATTGGAGGACCCCTACACTGGTGGCCCTTCAGTGTGCAAAGAGGATCTCAAAGAAATGAAACAGGTACGCTGTCCCTGAGGAAGATTTCATTATCATTAGGAATCCTGAGCAGACATATGAAATGCTTAAGAAGGTTTACAAAGCAAAATAACAACAAACAAACACAATTTTGTTTAAACTAGGAAACTACATGGTGCTGAGGGGCTGATCAAAGGAGGCTTCCTGGAGGGGGGATTTTGAGGTGTGTCTGCGGGGGTGTCAGCTACACCTGAGCGGAGCAGAAGGCAGGCAAGGACTCTGACGACCCTGGGGTGCTAGAATGGCCAAGCCAGGACTTCCTTCCACATGGTAAGTACGTCCAGCCCTCTGGACGTTGCCCTAAATAATGGTACCTCCTCTATGGATGGGGAGAGGGGACTCAAGCCAGACAATTTTATTTCACCTTTTCCAGTCTGGTAAAAGAGCAGAGGCTGAAAATTCATAACAAAATAGATTGAAGCCTGGGGTTTTCATTTTCATTTCCACCACTTTCCTGAGTCACTTTTGACATTCCGGTGGATAAATCACTGTATCAGGCCTGGGAATATCTGAGAAAATTTTCTTATTGTTCCCTGAAGCTACATGACATAGTGTTGTACCGTAGTTATCAAAAACAGAGCACACCAATATCTAAACTCATAAACCAAATGGATCAGGAGGGTATGGTTATTTGCATCACAAAAAGAGCTCCTCATTTTATAAAATGACCCACCATTGCATTATTAATGCATTTTTAAACATATTATTAAGTACAGACTATATTTCAGGCCCCATAGACACAAAGCTGTGTAAACCAGAATCCACTGCCCTCACAGGTCTCGAAGTACCCTGGAGGACACTGAGGCATTCTGGCATAATTAGTCACACTCAGCTGTCCTAAAAGATGCTCCCACATTTCGGGAATACAGTGATGGGGACAGTTATCTGTAGCCGATATTGGACAGGTACAAAAAGAAAGTAATGCTTCCGTAGAAATGAATGGGTTCACCAGACAAAAAGGGATAGCTTTCCTAAAGGATGACAAAACGGAAAAATAAGCAAGTATTAAATGAAAACCAAGGTGTTGCCATGGTCTCCACTGCATTCATGGTGCTCCGACCCAGAAGGCCCTTTAGATACACGATAACTGAGGGAGTCTTGTGGGGTAGAAGGGGTCCTCACGTTATGTCACGGGACCAAAAAGATTGGCATTGTTATCATTGCAGTGGGGAAATGGACAGTTCTGGAGACGGAGAGATTAGGTGTAAGTCATAGAAAATCACTAAACTTTTGCAAGAGCGAGAGCGGCATGCTCTGATTTGTAGCTTTTTAAAAGATGATTTTAGAGATGGATTGAAAAGGTAGAATTCTTTAAATAGAAGTTCCCTTATTGCATTTAAAATGATTTTATTTACACATGTTCTGCTTGCGTAGAGCAAGCCCTTAGCCTGTCCCCTGTAGCAAGTCTGGCATGCCTCTGACACGGCCCGTGGAGTCAGTTAATGTCTTAATGCCATGTGCCTCCCCTTTCCAGTGGTACAGGGCAATTCTGCTTACAGCAGTTTTAAACCTGATAAACTGTAGTTGACCTTGTACCACCCACACCATGAATATTTTCAAAGTGTCAAAACATCTGCTGTAACCAATTCAGATGTATAAGTTTCCTGTTGTGTATCTTCCATTTCCCAGGGAACCCACAATCTCTGCAGATCCTTTGGAACCTTAAGGTGGCTTGCTTTGTCCCTCTGAGGCACTGCCAAGAATTAAGTGCTCTCTCTAGCTGTCTATAGAGCTGGGAGAGGAGTCTCTTCATTCCTGAAGGTAAATAAAGAAAGCTTAAAGGAAATTTCTCAAAATCAGGGCGACACAACATACAATAAACCATAAGTATTTTTCGAAGGAACTCCTAAACTGAGCTTATAGATGCTTCTTATGGCTAGCATCCTGCTGAGCTAATGATGTTTAAATTCAGAAGCTATAAGATAATTAAAAACAATTCTTCTGAAGATAGTGTGAAGGACTGAGCAGGGCCATAATGGTTCAGGGTAGTACTCAGAGCACTTGATGATAACAGCTGGGGATCCTGGCAGAAGTTTGCTTTTATCCTGGTGTTTTCCATCAATTTAACTTGGAAAGCATCGTAATGGCACTTATCACCCCGATTCTACTCTGCCATCATGGCAGATTATTATTCTCTTTTGCAATTTTTCCTTTTAAAGGAGGTGAGAGATTTTAGAAAGCTTGGTCTCAAACTTCTTGAACCAAAGAATCCAGGAAAATGATGCCCCATCTGCCATTTATAAATAACCAGGTAGATCATATTGTAAGTCAAGTGCCTGGAACTCAATTAATTCTTGTCTTCTTTCTTCTTTTATCTGCACTGACAGATCCTTGTACTTTATTAGTCAAGGAGGAGGGGAAGAGTGGCTGCAACGGCACATTACCTGAGATCAACACAGACTGTATACTGCTGAAAAAATTTCAGCTCAATCGACTTTAGGCTGCGATCAACTCCTTTGAAATCCAAAGGCTACCAGGACTTGGTTGCCCAGGGGCTCAGCAGGAGGTGGGAGGCCTTGAAGACTGTCAGTCAGTGATATGGAGAGCTGGGGGTGGGAAAGCAGCAGCCTGGTCTACAACACTGTCAATCCTTAAAGCACCACTTGAACCCTTCCCATTGGGCTAAGCATGAACCCTCCCCATGAGGATGCTGTCTCTTCACCTTCAGGCCTCCCTTGATCTCTCAGAGCTTCTCTGTTGTCCCTGGGGCCACACCTCCCATCTGCTGGTGCTCCATAGGGCTCATACTTTGTACCTTTGCCTTTGTTGCTTATCTCCAACCTACAATACTCTCAAGTTCTCTTCATTAAACTAGAGTTTAAAATTCCACCTTTCCAAACTGACCCCATCCCTCAGAGATACTTTGGAATCAATAAAGCAGGTAATGTAATACCTGTGAAAACTCTGAACCCTTTGTCATGCATCTTTAGTCCTTTCATTCAGAGGTCATAGGACTTTAGAGTTGGAAGGGACCTTAGAGGTCATTTACAGAAGGGTATGGTGAGGCCCAGGGAGATTAAGGGATTTTCCCAGTGAAGCAAATAGCACAGAGGAGGCTGATGCCCCTGAAGACAGGTTTGAGACCCAGTGACACCACGAGACGACTTCTCAGTCATCAAAGGATGGTGGAAGGATGGTGGACTCATGTTCACCCCTGGTTCAGAGTTGAATCCTAATCTCAGAAAACAAGTGTCCCCACTATTCCTTGTGTGGCATCTCCTAGTTCTGCGCCGTAAGTACGCTTCAGACCATCACACCATCCACTCACTCCAAGAGCAGACAGCATGTGACATATTTTGGAAGTTTCCTTTGTTTTGTGTAAAGTAAGGTTTCCTCTTCCACTTTCCTACAGCAATCATTTACACATTTACATTTTCATAGCAAATATTTACCAGGCCGGCTGAGTGGCTCAGTTGGTTAAGAGCTCGCTCAAGAGTGTGAGCTGAGCTCTGAGCAACAGCAGTTCGATGCCCAGCCTGAGCTGAGCTGCCACTCAGGGGTGGCATGATGGCTCAGCTAAAAAAAAAAGAAAAAAAAAAAAAGTTAGAATCTCATAGCAAATACTTACCATTTTTATAATTGAATTGGACTTGATTATCATATTAATATAATGTTGGTAGTATAATGGGTGGAAAGTCATGGAGGCAGGAACCAGGACTGTTCTGGATCATTGGATCTGGGCATCCAGCACAATCTCCCAAACGGAGCAAGTACTCAGGAAATGCTGACTGAGTGAGTGAATAGTTATGGTTTTTTCCAGCTTAAATGTAAAGTCTGCAGGACAAGGACTTAGTTCTTGTTAGCTTAAAGCAAGCCAATTAAAGCCAAATCAGAGTTTTTAAATACAATAAACTAGAACAAGAGTCACCCATTTAAATGCTATCTATGTAAGCAGAGAACATAAATGAGCAAAGCCAGGCTGGGTGTGAAAAATACAACACAACAGTGCAAGCACAATCATTAGAAAATGACACTAAGTGATAATAATGGTGAGAAATGTGGCAAAAAGAAACTGGGCATGGATTCATCTAAATAGGCCTTGTTGACAGGAAGGATAGGAAACCTGGTGTCACTAGACCTTCTGATTTTTGCAGAGAGGCTGAAATGCAGACTTTAGTATAAAATCTCAATATTAAAATATGATAACTAATTTGTTTTAAAAGAAAACTACTGTGTGGACAGTACATCTTTCTGTGGCAGCTCAGAGGCAAAGCAACAGTCTCAGCAGCTCTGTGTGGGTAATTGAACCCATTTGCTCCCATCTGTCCTGTATGGGACCTCCTCTGATGTGCAGATGCCATCATGTTCCACACATCTTGCCTCCCTGAGAGCCAGCTGGGCTCCGCCCTTTGTTCTGCTCCAGGACCTACGGGGCTGAGGACAAGGCACAGATGTGTCCCGGGGTGGGCTCTGCAGCTTCAGAACCCAGTAATTGGCTTGACATTTTCAAAACAGGAAAAGCAACGAGACTTAATGCATTCTAAATTGACCATGAAATTCTCTCAAAGCAAAATTACCACCAAGCCTATCTGAAGCATCTTCCCAAAGAAATCTCTTCAGCTCACAGATTCTACTTTTTCCTGCTGAGAGGAGAGAATGTTCACTGACATGGCTACTGCTGGACTTGAGGGCTGGACAGGGACCAGAGTGGGGAGCAAGCCTGCCTCAAGACTCTAGAGACTGTCTGATGGTAATCAATGTTTTCTCCTGACATAAATCAGTACCCTCTCCTGCCTCCTGCTCTGTACTGGATCCTGGGACAGGCCGTTGTCCTGATCTGGTCAAGCATGTGAGGTCATTTCCCGTGCCTGCAGCACTTACATATCCCCCCTTTACCCTACATAACTCTTTGGCACTTGGCAAGTGGCATGGAGGATATCCACTTCGTTGTGCAGCCACCCAAGACGTACCTCATCTGTAAGTTTCCCTTGAACTCTCTTAGTCACCCGACTGGGGTGGCTGGCCTCTTATGTCAGTGTTTCTCTGACTTCCACTTATGGAGGGGGATTTTCAGTCTTGGGACTTTACCCCAGGTCTACGTGTACAAACACCTACATATTTGATTTAATTCTTAAAATAGAAGTGTGTGATTGATTGAGCTCTTTTGCACATGATACAGAAGAGCATGTGCATGAGAAAGGGCTTTTTCATAAAAGTGATTTTGTTTAAAACATGCAATATATTATGTATTTCTTACGCAACAGGGCATACCTTCATGAAGGTAAAACAGTCAGTTTTCAACTAGAGAAAGTTAGTCAATCTCTTACTTGATGGGTACCTTTTTTTTTTTTAAATCAACACCAAAAACAAAACAAAAAAACATCAACTTCAAGCAACACACACACACTCACACACACACACACACACACACACACACACACACACACCCTGAGCTGTGTCAATAGAACAGTTTAGTTAAAATAGAATTTCATCAACTGCTTTGTATGTGTGCACAGGAGCCTAAAAGAACCTTCATTCAATTCTGAGTTTGCTGAGTGTGAAATGGAGAAAGCTGACTGTTGGAATTGGGATCCCCCAGGAGGGGACCTGGAACCAATTTGGTGACATGTTCCTGTTTACCTGGCTAGCACAACATGTTGACGTCACCCCCTCACCAACCCTTTGAGCTCCTGCTGTGTGTCAAGCTCTGTGTGGACAGCAAGACTCATCTCTCAGGTTGCTCAAAGACCATTTTTCAAGATTAAGTAACTACTTAAGGTACACTGTTCCTCGGGATGAAAAATGTCTTCATTTAAGACATGCTGACGTTTTCTGTGATTCTACTCGGGGATCATTTGACAAACGAAACTTAGGTGGTCACAGCACAAATACAGGGAATGAGTACTTTGGTAAAACCACTGAGCTGGAACTCAGTCTCAGGGTTTCTCTCTCCTAACTGGGAGCTTTCCGCTGTTTCTCATGGCCTCTGCTTCAGACACTGATGTCGCCATTCATTTCCCCGCTGGCCCATTTCCAGCTGTGGAGTTAGCTGGGAATGTGAGAATACTAAACCAGAAAGACTTCTCAAAATTTGTGTCAAAAACCCCGATTTCACATTACTTTATGCAAGTCACTTAACCTTTCTTGGACTTTTTTTTGGATTGTTTCTCTTTTATAAAAAGAAACACATAATATCTTTTCTTCCAAATTCAGAGGACTATAATAGAATCATAGAAGTTTACAAATGTGAAGTCAAAATATATAACTTATCCAATAGAAATAACCCTCATTAACTCAGAATTCTGTATCGGTATGTTCCTGTTTTTGCTCGTTCCAAGATTTTAACTATTAATTGTAAGGTGTGGGACCCAAATCTAGGTGTATAATGCAGGGCATTCTTTTTTTTTGAGGGCAGTGTCACTGGCCCTCACATGTGGGACCTGAACTGGGGCCGCTGGCGTCCCAAGCCAGCGCTTAACCAATGCCCCATTTGGTCGACCCATGCAAGGCAGTCTAAGATGATAAAAACAACAACAACAACAACAACAAAAACACCTCATATTATTGAAAATGATCAACTTTGGTGTGAAATGAAATTATATACTATTTACCATTCATACTTCTGGGATCTGATATCATTCTCTAGTTTACCCCCATTAAGGAATGGGTGATAACCTTAACCAGTCAGGCTAAAAGATGATTTCTGGTCCACTCTGATCCTTATCTCTGAAGTCATAAACATAGGCATCGTCTCTCACTCTTCATAACCAGGTCTGTCGATCCTGCCTCTTACTGTTATCTTGAGTCAGTGAACTTCCCTCCATCTCCCCTCATCCAGCTCTTCTCATCTCTCATCTGGATTATTACAGCAGCCTCCACACTGGTCGCCCTGCTTTAGGCTTGCTCTTCTCCAATCCGTCCATCACACTATCACTCTACTTCTCTTTCTAAGAGAAATTTCATAGCCTTGCTCAAAAACTTTCAGTGTCCTTCAATTGCCTTTATATGTGAGACTCAACTCCCTACCTAGCTTTCAAAACCCTCCAGACCCTGACATCAGCCCTGCTCTCCTGCCTCCTTTCCTGTTTATCATCTTATTGAGGCAGCCATATTCCCTCTTGCTTTTGGGCCGTCTCATGTGCCATTCTCTCAGCCTATTTTTCCCCAATCCAGATTGACACTTCCATGACTCATCCCTCACATCCAGTTTAAACTTTACTTCCTCAAGGGGGCCTTGCTGAATGCCTCAAGTGGGTTAGAGTGCCCTCTACTTTCCCTGTAGTGAGTTACTGTGTGTTATTGTGTACTGTCTGCCCTCCGTGAAGATGGCACCCACTTCACATAGCTACATCATCACTGCCTAGCACAGTGAGGACCACACACAGAATCTCAACAACATTTACTGATAGTGAGGGACCGAGTGAGTCCATATCCCATCCCGTTATTTCTCCCTCTCTCTGCTGCCTGCTGTGTGATGGAATATCTGCTTCTTTTTCAGAACTTTTATTTGTAATCACACACAGTTTCTAATGTAGCTTATGTTCAATGATCTGTGAGTGCCAAATTTATCCACTGGTTTCTGTTGGTAACTCCATTACCCAGGAGCATTGTGCATATTAGTATTCAGTTGCCAAACAGGAAGTGGGTGTGTAGGCTACACACATTGAAAATCTTTAAGCCATTAGAGTGAATAAAGCAAATTTAGAAAACACTTGCACTAAATAATATATATTTCTACAGGGTTATTATTTTTTTTTAACTCTGCCTCCCTACCCCGGCTGAGGGGAGCTCTCCTAGACACTAGAAGAATGCTGGGAAATTGAGGGGCACGTGGGTCTTGAGGCTGCAGAGTAGAACATGGATGTTGAATTGTCTTTCAGTTTCTTTAGACTTCCCTCTCCAGAAAATTCTACTTCCCCTCCTATCTTGTGTAACGATTTCACTTTTTCCTGTATTATGTTTTGTTTCCATAGAAATGGAGCTTAGCGTTACTATAGAGGTTGTCTAGTTCAATCAACACCCACATCTTACAGGTGAGGAAACTGAGGCCAAGACAGATTAGTTATGCTTTGTTTTAGTGAGCTATGGGAAGAAAGAACCCTTAAAGGAAGGTCAGGCTCCTCTCAAGGAACTGGCTACTTTCCAGGACTCCATGTCAGTCGTGTTTCTCAGGGCGGCGGACTGTTCCTGCATCCTTGGAATGCCCCAGAAGTCCAGCAACACAGGTCCTTCTCCCTCAGGAATAGGCTGATCCTATCTCTGACACTTCTGGACTCTTGGCACATTCCAACCCTGCTTCCTGACAATCCTGATGCCATCCAGAATGTTTTCCTTCCAGCCTGACCTGTTTCTCCACTACATTGCCTCTGTCTAGTATCCCTCTTCTAGCCATGGACTTGGCCTTCTGTTCCAGCAGCAGGCTTCTCATTTGCCCCAGCCCCATCCCCCCACATCTTCTGACACCACCTGGTGACCACGAGCAGGGAGCCATCAGTGGGCTGCATGGGGACAGCACCGTTTGGAGCTCACAGCGCTGAGGTGATTCACCCGCCCCCGCAGAGGCCTGACGTGCTGAAGAAAAATCTCGTGGACTTTAGGGCTAATGAGGATTGGCTCTTGAAGAGTCCTTGCTGGACATGTGACTCAGGGCTTCCCTTTACAGGGAGCAAAGTGGGACAAACTCGAGTGGCCTTAGAGCTTTAGAGTGTCAATGCTGACCGGTAAGAGATCATCTAGGTAACAGCCCAGCAGGTATCAGATTTAAGATCTATTTGAATCATCTTGGGGGACTATGAAAACTTCAGATTCCTAGGCCCCACCCTCAGTGATTAAGGTTTATTTGGTCCAAAGGACAGCCTGGGAAAGTGAGTTTTTGTGTGTGTTTTTTTTAATTAAAGATTTTATTGGGGAATTGGTGGAGGAGAACAGCATTGGGGAATCAGGGAAGGGGAACAGACAAGTTGCTGTCCTTTTGTTCTTCAGTCTAGTTGTGGAGGACGTTGTTTTACTGGCCCATGTTGGCATCCTCATTGCACTCTTCCCGGATGAGGCAGATCGGTCGCCGGCTTCTGGATGGTTGCTCACGCGGCTATTGGCAGCTCACACTGGCTGCCAGCCGTTCACGCTGGCTGCTGGCCACTCACTGTAGCCTATGGCAGCCCACTGCAGCAGGGGCTGCAGCCTACACCATCGCTGGGGCTCGCACAGCCCAGCTCTAGTTGCAGCCGTTGTTAGCTGTAGAGGGCAGTGTCACTGGCCCTCATATGTGGGATCCGAAATGGGGCCGCTGGCGTCCCAAACCAGCTCTTAACCAATGCGCCACTCGGCCGGCCCCCAGGAAAGTGAGTTTTGAATCAGCACAAGTGATTCTGACTTGGAAACCCTCGATATGCACACCTCCCAAGGCTGCCAATGAGGATGCTGAGGGCAGGCCAACAGAGCCAGTCAGTGGTCGGCCCCCAGCCCACGCAGAGAGAGGCTCTCGGACTCTCGTGGCAGCCTCCATCCAGCCTGTTCTCCTGTCTCTATGACTCTTCCCCTGGTGTAGTGAGAGGGGTCTGTGCTCCCGGAAGTGGACCTGGGGGACACAGGAAAGCACAAAGGTAGGCGGGAGGGTGGTCCAGAAAGAGAGCTGCAGGAGGAGTGGGGCGGCTCCGTGGCTCCCTCCTTTGGCCAAAGGGAACTCCTTAGCCAAGAAACCCAATCAACTCTGTTGAAAACAGCGATCCGCCATTTGCTGGCCCATTCATCGTGGGGTCCGGCACCCCTCTACTCAAACCCCAAGGAAGTTTGCTGCCGCCTTTCTCCTTTCAGCCTCCTCTCCATTCTCCTCTTCTTCCTCCTCCTCATCTGACTTCCTGTGTTTAATGGGCAACACCAAGCTGGAAAGAGAGATGAATACAGAAGTTGCATTGTTCACACGATGTCAAACTGCTTTCACTTATTTTTTATGAGAGTTTTTAGATATATCACACAAACGCAGGTACATAAAGCTGTCACCTCATTCCTCGAGGAGTTTCCTTTTCTCAGCGGACCGCGGGTGATCGAATGCCACTTACCAGAGTGGAAAGGGAGAGGTACTAACAGTTTCCTCGTGGGAATGCCTTCTAAAAGGTGATTTTATCTCTCACTCTGACTTCCTCTTTAAAATTAAAGTAGACCCTTAGCTCTGTTGCTCCTGATGTACAGTTCACGTGATTTCCTCCTGCTGTTTCCCCAGTACCCACCAAGACTTCCCAGATGGGAGTCCTCCTTTCATATCTTCAGTAGATGCTTTGTTACACTTACACACATTAATCACCAACTGCCAAGAAGTGGCAAATAGACGGACAAAACAACCAGCATAAATTAGGAGCCCCGATAAGAGCAAAGTCAACATTTTTGTGCACCACCCCAAACCTCTTTTGGAATACAAAATGGTATAAATCTCAAGTTATAGATAAAGATGACACTTCTGCAGTATGTTATACTGACCTCACGAACACAAACCACTTGTCTTCCCTCTCCCTCTGGGCCTGAATCTGAACCAGAAGTAAAAATGGTTTTAAAGGAAACACAGGGCCAGTTGAGTGACACGGTGGTTAAGCACTGGCTTGGAAAGTCAGTGGCCCCGGTTCGGTCCCACATATGAGGGCCAGTGACACTGCCCTCAGAAAAAAACAAAACAAAACAAAACATGTGCTCAGTGAAGGTGAATTTAAACGGGGGGGGATTCTTTTTTTCAAGTCACTGAGTGAAAGTCAGCATCCTACGTTGCATCTCCTTAAGACGTCTAATCACACTGTGACAAAAGTTTTCTGGATAAATGAGCCTCTTCCACCATGTTGGATAATATTTCACATGTGGGCAGAGTTCAGATGTTAAAGTTACAACAGTATCACTCCTGTAATTAGATATCTGGTTAAGAGCAAACAGTGATAGAAGTCCTCCTGGTAAAATGGGGGTGGCCCTGTGTAGGCTTGGACAGCCCCACGTGTGCCAGGAGCATGTGGACCTCTGCAAGTCAGTGCTTCCGATAAGCCCAAGAGACCTGAGCTGCACTGCTTTTGAGGCAAAGGTGTCTTACAGATGACCACCCAGAAGGCATGAAATCAAGTCCAACAAATGAAAGTAAAGTAGAAGCATTTGCAAGATACTTCTAGCTTTTATGGTGAACATTTGGGAGGAAATTAAGTACTTTTTATCCTGCTTAAGTATGGAAAATGATTTTATTGTGGTTTTATAGGAGAAACATTCCTTTTTTACTCATAAAAATATATACCGTTTATTACAATCATCACCAAAAAATCATCATCTGTAGATGCAACAATCTTCCAATAATTCTGGTCGAAAGATATAAAGCCATATGACTAAAAATATATTGACATTAATAAATATAAAATGCAACAAATTTACTGATGAATAAAATCTTATGCCTTTTAGTTATACTATAAATGCAAATCACAATTTTGCTTTTCAGAGAATTCTAATACCTGAAAAACCAGTCATAATATGAAATGTATATGAATTTAGAGCACTCTGGACAAAGTAAATACATCAATCAAAATTGAAAAAAGCAAGTGGCAAGATACAATAAATTTGTAATTAATTCATACAGAGTCCAAGTCCACATAAACAAAAAAATAACTGATAGAAAGCTTTAAACTACATAATAAATGTGAAGGAATTCTAATATGCTTACACATGCACCAAAACTTCCCTCTCTGTGAGCAAACAATAGGAAACAAGGGAAAACCTTATGAATTATCACAGATACGACCTTTGAACTTGTTATTATAATGATTCTATCAGTTTTAAGTCACAGGTGATTTTGAGGCAAATTTATATCTAAAATGTTAGTGAAGTAACCCAAAATCAACTTCTTATCAGGTATGTGGTTTCAAGCTTGTTATTTTTGTTAAATAGACAAGCACCTCCCCTGGGTGCCAGCTTCCACCAAAAGAAATAGTAATAACACTATTGTCCTATTGTCCTGTTGTCACCACCCTCCAACCTTGGGGGCCTGGCACAACAATTGGAATAGGAGCTCACTGGTGGTTAGGAAAACCTGTTATATTTGGAGGGCATTAGGGGATGTGTGTCATAGCTAACAAATCCAACATAATTGGATAACTGTAATAATGGCTGATATTTGGGTGTATTTCATTAATCATTGACATTTTCTCTTTAGCAAAAAGGCACTAGGTCTTGAACAACCAGCTGTCAGTAAACCCAGTTTTTGAGTCAAATACCTGAAGATTAATTATACTAAAACAGTACAATCAGTTGGTTTGCTGGTCAGAAGGAACAGAGGACCCTAATTGGCTGTTACATTAGTGCAATTTTATACCCCAAAGCCAAAAGCCCCGGCAGAAGTGACTATAAAGGAGCACTACCAGTGACATTGAGATAGGAGAGATAGCCCACACTGACTAGGAGTCTGTGGGCCAGGATGTAAAGTGTAATGAACACTGCTTACAAGTAAAATGGCCTAACAGAAATAATTAGAGAGATTGCCTTAATTAAGTCATTAACATTCCCAGAGGCAACTATGCTAAACTCCTCAGGAATTCATTTAGCTGTCATTGCCTCAGGCCACCTTTACAAAAAGGGGCAGATGAGTGTGATGCAAAGTGATACCAAAGACTTTCCAAAGCAGTGGTAACACACACACACACACACACACACACACACACACACACACACACACATTTCAGGACCACAATTGTGTCTGCATTCCTCCAGCCCACAATCCACTGCGCTCTGTGTCTGCATCTGAGTCTGTAGCTACCAAAGGAGCACAGTGCGCAAACAACACAAATTGAATAATGACTGATACTTATATCCCCAAGGATTCATCATATTGAAACTGTGTGTTCCATCTAGTTTACTCTGTCTCAAAAACAAGAAAATGTACACTTGAGGAAGTGTTCCATTACCAAGCTTTTTTTAAAGATTTTATTGGGATATTGGGGAAGGGGAACAGACAAGTTGCTGTCCTTTGGTTTCTTTAGTATAGTTGTGGAGGACGTCGCTTCACTGGCCCATGTTGATATTATCACTGTGCTCTTCCCAGCTGAGGCAGTCGCTCATGGCAGCTCACGAAAGTACATGCCAGCTGCGGGCCAGCCCCACTGCAGCCTATGCTGTCACGGGCGACTCACGGAAGCCCAGCTCCAGGTTGAGCTGTTGTTCACCATTTTAGCTGTCGAGGGCACAGCGTCTCTGCACCCATGTAGGATCCGAACCTGAGCTTTGTGGCTCAGAGCTGGTGTCCCAAGCCAACTCTTTTTTTTTTTTTATTCTTCATATCTGGCTTCCAGAATGTTTATTTTTATTTTTTTTATTTATATATTTTTTATTAGCTTCAGATGTACAACAAAGTGCAATAGTTATACTTTTTACCCCTCAAAGTGACAACCCCCTCCCCCAATTCTCCCCCCCACACCTTCCCCCCATATCATACTATCTATTACGATTCCTTTGACTCCCTTCCACCGTATAATCAACATCCCGTGACTATTTATATATTCAATTACAGTTGGCATACAATATTATACAACATCAATTTCAGGTATACAGTGCAGTGATCAAGCCTCTACTCTATCCATGAAGTGGTCTCACAAACAAAACATGTAACCATCTGACACCCCACAAAATTTTAACATTATATTCCCCCAACAGTTTTTCATATCCCTGTGACAATACTGTAGTTACCTATTTATGCTGTCTAATCCTTTCCCCTTCTCCGTCATTTCCACCCCCCTCACAACTAGCAACCCTGTTTTTCCTCTATATCTATGAGACTGTTTCTGTTTCTTTTGCTCATTTATTCAGTTTTTCAAATTCCACATATAAGTGAGATCATATGGTATTTGTCTTTCTCCGACTGACTTATTTCACTCAACATAATAGTCTCTAGGTCCATCCATATTGTTGCAAATGGTACAATTTCATTCTTCTTTATAGCGGAGTAATACTCCATTGTATAAATGTACCACAGTTTCTTAATCCAGTCATCTACTGATGGGCATTTTGGTTGTTTCCAAGTCTTGGCTACTGTAAATAGCGCTGCAATAAACATAGGGGTGCATATATTTTTTTGAATTAGCGTCTTGGATTCCTCTGGGTAGATTCCCAAGAGTGGAATTGCTGGGTCATACGGCAGTTCCATTTCCAGTATTTTGAGATACCTCCATACTGATTTCCATAATGGCTGCACTAATTTGCAGTCCCACCAACAGTGCACCAGGGTTCCCTTTTCTCCACACTCTCGCCAGCACTTGTTGTTTGTTGATTTGTTGATGATAGACATTCTGACTGGAGTGAGGTGGTATCTCATTTGGTTTTTATTTGCATTTTTCTGATGACTAGTGAGGTTGAACATTTTTCCATATGCTTGTTGGCCATCTGTATGTCTTCTTTAGAAAAATGCCTCCTCATATCCTCTGCCCATTTTTTAATTGGGTTGTTTGTTTTTTTAGTGTTGAATTGCATGAGTGTTTTATAAATTTTGGATATCAACCCCTTATCAGATATATCATTGGCAAATATCTTCTCCCATTCAATAGGCTGCCTTTTTGTTTTATTGATGATTTCCTTTGCTGTGAAAAAACTTTTAAGTTTGATGTAATCCCATATGTACATTTTTTTCTTTCATTTCCCTTGCTCAAGGGGATATATCAGTAAAAATATTACTCAGGGTAATGCTTACTCCCTATATTTTCCTCTAGGAGTTTTATAGTTTCAGGTCTTACATTTAAGTCTTTAATCCATTTTGAGTTTGTTCTCGTATATGGTGTAAGTAGGTGGTCTATTTTCATTTTTTTTGCACGTGTTAGTCCAATTTTCCCAGCACCATTTATTAAATAGACTATCTTTACTCCAGTGTAAATTCTTGCTTCCATTGTCATAGATTAAGTGACCATATATAGATGGGTTTATTCCTGGGCTCCCTATTCTATTTCATTGGTCTATGTGTCTGTTTTTATGCCAGTACCATACTGTTTTGATTACTGTAGTCTTGTAGTATGTTTTGATGTCAGGTAGTGTGATGCCTCCCACTTTGTGATTATTTCTCAACATTGCTGTAGCTATTCAGGGTTTTTTGTGGCTCCATATAAATTTTAGGATTCTATGTTCTATTTCAGAGAAAAATGTCTTTGGTAGTTTGATTGGAATTGCACTGAATCTATATATTGCTTTAGGTAGTATTGACATTTTAACTATATTAATTCTTCCTATCCATGAGCATGATATGTATTTCCAGTTATTTGTATCTTCTTGATTTCTCTCTTCAGTGTCTCATAATTTTCTGAGTACAGGTCTTTTCCTTCTTTAGTTAAATTGATTCCTAGATATTTTATTGTTTTTGAAGCAATTGTAAAACGGATTGATTTCCTGATTTCTTCTTCTGATAGTTTATTATTGGTGTATAGAAATGCCACTGATTTCTGAATATTAATTTTGTATCCTGCTACCTTACTAAATTTATTTATCAGTTCTAGCAGTTTTTTGGTGGAGTCTTTGGGATTCTCTATATATAGTATCATGTCATCTACATATAATGACAACTTTACTTCCTCTTTTCCAATTTGGATGCCTTTTATTTCATTTTCTTGTCTGATTGCTGTGGCTAGAACTTCCAGAACGATGTTAAATAGAAGTGGTGAAAGCAAGCAGCCTTGTCTTGTTCCTGATCTTAAGGGGAAAGCTTTCAGCCTTTCCCCATTGAGTACAATGTTTGCTGTGGGCTTATCATATATGGCCTTTATTATGTTGAGATATGATCCCACTATTCCCACTTTGTTAAGAGTTTTTATCATAAATGGCTGCTGGATTTTGTCAAATGCCTTTTCTGCATCTATTGATATGATCATATGATTTTTATTTTTCATTTTGTTAATGTGATGTATTACGTTAATTGATTTGCGGATATTGAACCAGCCTTGCATTCCAGGAATGAATCCCACTTGATCGTGGTGTATGATCTTTTTAATGAGATGCTGAATTCGGTTTGCTAGTATTTTGTTGAGAATTTTTGCATCTATGTTCATTAGGGATATCAGCCTGTTGTTTTCCTTTTTTGTAATGTCTTTGTCTGACTTAGGAATCAGGGTGATAGTGGCTTCATAGAAAGACTTTGGGAGCCTTCCCTCCTTCTGTATTTTTTGGAATAGTTTGAGGAGAATAGGTACTAATTCTTTTTTGAATGTTTTGTAAAATTCACCTGTGAAGCCATCTGGTCCAGGGCTTTTGTTTATTGGAGGACTGTTGATTACTGATTCAATTTCTTTGGCAGTAATTAACCTATTCAGAGTTTCTGTGTCTTTTTGGTTCAGACTTGGTAGATTGTATGCTTCTAGAAATTTATCCATTTCTTCCAGATTGTCGAATTTCTTAGCATATAGTTGCTCAATAGTATTTTCTTAAAATTTTCTGTATTTCTGTGGTATCTGTTGTCACTTCTCCTCTTTCATTTCTGATTTTTATTAATTTGTGTCCTCTCTTTTTCTTGGTTAGTCGTGCTACGGGTTTGTTGATTGTGTTTACCTTTTCAAAAACCAAGTCTTGGTTTAATTGATCTTTTGTATTTTTTTTTTGTTCTCTATTTCATTTATTTCTCCTCTGATCTTTATTATTTCCTTCCTTATGCTCCCTTTAGGTTTGTTTTGCTGTTTTTTTTTCGAGTTCCCTTAAGTGTGAAGAGAGTCTGTTGATTGGAGATTTTTCTTCCTTCTTTAGGTAGGCCTGCACTGCTATGAACTTCCCTCTTAGGACTGCTTTCGCTGCATCCCAGAGATTTGGGGTCGTGGTGTTTTCATTTTCATTTGTCTCGAGGTATCTTTTGGTTTCCTCTTTGATCTAATTTTTGACCCACTCACCATTTAGTAGCATGTTATTTAGTCTCCATGTATTTATAAGCTTTCCAGATTTCTTCTTATAATTGATTCATAGTTTCATAGTATTGTGGTCAGAGAAGACACTTGATCTGATTTCAATCTTCTTAAATTTGTTGAGACTTGTTTTGTGGCCTAACATATTATCTATCTTGGAGAAAGTTCCATGTCCACTTGAGAAGAATGTATATTCTGTAGCTTTGGGTTGAAATGCTCTAAAAATATCAATTAAATACAGCTGGTCTAAAGTGTCATTTAAGGCCACTATGTCTGTGTTGATTTTATGTTTGGAGGATGTGTCCATTGGTGACAACGGGGTGTTGAAATCCCCTACTATGATAGTGTTACTGTTGATGTCTGCCTTTATATCTGTCAGAATCTGTTTTATATATTTAGAAGCTCCTATATTGGGTGTTTACTAGGGTTATGTCCTCTTGTTGAATTGACCCCTTTATTATTATGCAGTGCCCTTCTTTGCCTTTTATTGTAGTCTTCATTTTAAAGTCTATTTTGTCCTAAATAAGTATTGCTACTCCAGCTTTTGTTTCATTTCCATTTGCATGTAATATCTTGTTCCATCCCTTTACTTTCTGTCTGTGTGTCTCTTTTGATCTGAGATGAGTCTCTTGTAGACAGCATATGCATGGGTCCTGTTTTCTTATCCACTCAGCCACTCTGTGTCTTCTGATTGGAGCATTTAGCCCATTCACATTTAAAGTAATTACTGATAGGTGTATATTTATTGCCATTTTGTTATTTGTATTTCTTGTCTTCCTGGGTTAGCTTGTTTTCCCCTTTCTTCTGTTTAAAACAGCTCTTTTAACATTTCCTGCAATGCTGACTTGGTGGTAATGAACTCCTTAAGCGTATTCTTTTCTGAGAAGCTCTTTATCTCTCCGTCAATTTTAAGTGATAGCCGTGCTGGGTAGAGCAATCTTGGTTGTAGACCTTTATTTTATGTCATTTTGAATATCTCCTGCCATTCCCTTCTGGCCTGCAGAGTTTCTGAAGAAATGTCAGCTGTTAGTCTTATAGGAGTTCCTTTGAAAGACCTGCTGTCTTTCTCTTGCTGCTTTTAGGATTCTGTTTCTGTCTGTAACCTTTGCCATTTTAACTATGATGTGTCTTGGTGTGGACCTGTTTGGATTCAGCCTGTTTGGAACTCTCTGCACATCCTGGGCTTGTATATCGATTTCCTTCACCAGGGTAGGGAAGTTTTCAGTCATTATTTCTTTAAATACATTCTCAATCCCTTGCTTCTTCTCTTCTCCTTCTGGTATTGCTATGACACGAAGTTTGTTGCGTTTCATGTTGTCCCAGAGCTCTCTTAAACTATTTTCATTCTTTTTTCTTTTTGTTGTTCCAGCTGGGTGATTTCTGCTATTTTGTCTTCTAATTCACTGATCCGCTCTTCTGCTTCATCTGTTCTACTGGTGATTCCTTCCAGTGTGTTCTTCATTTCAGTTATTGTATTCTTTAGTTCTAACAGGTTGTTTTTTATGGTTTCCCTATCCTTCTTTATGTCCTCGCTAATTTCCTTAAACATTCTAATCATCAGTGTTCTAAACTCTGTCTCTGAAAGTTTGGATCCCTCTGCTTCATTTAGTTCCATTTAGTTCCATTTTCTTCTCATCTTTTACTTGGGACATGTTTCTTTTTTTTTTTTTTTCATTCTGGCTGTCATTCTGTGAATGCTTCGATGTATTAGATAGATCACCTAGAAAGAAGAGAAAAGAAAAAAAGAAAAAAAGATAAAAAAAGAAAGAGAGAAAGAGGTGGGGAGGCTCTCCATCTTCTTTAATCTGCAGACGACTTGCTCAGGGTTGCAGTGAGCTTTCCACAATTAGCTGCTGTGTGCTCTGGAACCATGCGCACTACCAAATATATATATATATATATATATATATATATATATATATATATATATATATATATATATATATATATATATCTTCACAAGTTGTTGCAAGTTATCTGCTACTGAGTCTCAGTGAACAGACTGATGCAGCTGGACAGCACTCGCCCTGCATTTCTCTGGCAACGCAGCACAAGCAGGGCAGAGGGTGGGGATCCAAGGCCGCTGGTGCACTCCTGCGTCTCAGTGAGCAGCCTGATGGAGCCAGAGGGCACCTGCCAGGTGTTTCTCTGGCAACACAACACAAGCAGGGCAGAGGGTGGGAATCCAAGGCCACATGTGCACACACGCACACACACACTCCTGCGCCAAGTTCACCAAACCAATGGGATCCCAGATCTGACCCTCTGTGGGAGGGCCCAACCCTGAAAAAATGGCGGCCTCCTGTACACCGCTTGTGTGCCAGCTCCACACCCATGGAACAATAGTCCCAAAACCTCCAGCTTCTGCACCAAAGGTGCTCAGTTCAGTCCCTCCCACAGGCTCCTGGACCCGGCTCATGCAGCCACTCCCTCTGACAGGAACTGGGTGAGTGCTCGCCAGCGAGCGAATCCGTGCGGCGGCCCTACTGGTTCTCCAGCCACCCTCAGCCTCACCGAGCCAAGCAAAGAGAGTCCTCACTAATTTCTACTGCCCACTATCGTGGAACTTCTCTTCCTGGCAAAGCAACTCTGGGCTGGTGAGCTCGGTGTGGGGCCGGAGGGTCTCTCCCCCAACCAGAGAAGCCTCCCCAAACAGCTGGGGTGTCCCTCATGGGGCTCGCCCTCTCTTGTCTGCGCCCCTCCTACCAGACTTGACGTGGCCTCCTCTTTAGGTCCTTCATTTAGAGGTACTGTTCATCTAATGTTCAGGGGACTTCCGAGGTTAAATGTTGCATAAATTATTTGTAATTTTGATGTGATCCTGGGAGGCAGTTCACAGAGCATCTGTCTATTCCGCCATCTTACCGGAACTCTCCCAAGCCAACTCTTAATCAACGCGCCACTCAGCCAGCACAAATTACAAAATTTTAAAGGTTTTTAAGGTATTCGAAATAGACTTGGCCATCCACAAATTCTCATCTCCTAAGCACTCTGGATCGTGGAATACTTTACTGTGTAGACTGGTTTGGATTCTAAGTAAGTATTTCTCCTTTTTAAAAATCATTTATCTTTTCACCTCATCACCTCCTATCCATACACTATGAGTGTTTCTTTTAATGCACAAACAAGTTAGCTTTTCAACTTGGCATAAATTCTCCTTATCTTTTTTATTCTCACAAACCTTTTTCTTTGTGTTAGTCTCTTCTCTCCCTCTGTCCCTTTCCATTGGAAAGCTATATTCACAGTCGGACAAAATGTCTACCTGTGGGATATCTGTTAGTCTAAGTCACAACGTGTGACAGTCTCATGGAGGCTTCCAGCTGCTTTCTGAACTTTTCCTAGAGCTGGAGCTTGGAGAGACCATACAAGTCATCACCTGGTTACTCTCTAGCGAGGTCCTAGCGAGGAAGGTAGGACCCTGAGATGTTAACATTTGTCTACATTGCACTGCTGCCTGGTGGCAGTAAGGGTGTCATGTCTAGTCTCCTCACTCCAGTCCCGTCTGTGCTTGTCCCACCTCCTTTCCTTATTGATGGTCATGTGTGTTGAAGACTCTTATTTGCTTGTTTGGAAGAGACAAGGTAAGTGGGTAGTGGGAGAGGAGCTGGATGGATTCTGCTTGTCCATTTACTGGAATCTTATGAGGATGCATGAACATTTCAAGTATAACAATCATAGTTCCTCAAGGGGAAAGCCCCCCCAAATACACACAAAGCACTAATAAGAGTCAGATTTGGTTTGTTTAACCACAGGGCGGTTAAACAGATGTGGAATGTGGAATGCAGAAACTCACATTCATAACTCATCTCTTTCCTTTCTGAACCTTCAGCTGGGCAAGGTGCAGGATTTAAAAGTCTTCTCCAGTCTCCCTGTGGCTAGGATGATGAATATTTTCAGCAGCACCTTAAGTATGTAAAACGCTGTGGGATTTCTTTTTCTGAGAGTGCACACAAGCTGTCTAGCATGGACTTTCGTTTAGACTCAGAGCAAAGTACAGATGTGCACAAGCTGCCCTTGGCCTTTCCTGAGAGCCATGACACCAGCACACACAGCTGCTGCCTCACCTTGCCCAGGTTTCCTTCTGTTTCCCAGGAGTCTCTGAGAGCTCGCCACCTCCTGGCAAGAATGCAACACTGCTCAGAAAGTGCCCAGGCAATCTCTGAAACTTTGGTACAAGGGACCTTCTGAAGTTTGCACAGAACAACCTCATCCTTTGCAACAGAAACACACCTAACGAGGCAACAACCTCCCTTCAGTCTACATGTGATGTCCGTCAGGGCCAGCTGTAGCCAAGACTGTGACTAGGCCAGAATTGTTTCTAAAACATTCTGCACCTTTTGCCCTTTGATGACTTGTGTGACCTTCAGTATTCCCACAGATATAGGGCAGGTTTTGAAGTCAGTGAAGTTGCTTTAACTTAATGAGATATTACAAATAAAAATCATGGTCCAGCTTAAAGCGTGCTGATGGAAGAAAAGCTGAATAGCTGTTTGGACATAGAAATTTGAGCAATTCTGCGTTCACATCAAAGTCCATGTACAGAATCCTGCCTAAATATAAAGAAATTTTGGGGTTTACGGAAAAAAAAAAGCCACTTGTCATGAGAAAGAGAGCATTAATTATTTTTAAGAGGCAATTTGGTTGAGTTGAAAATCTATTAAATCAATGAAATATCATTTTCTGAGTTCATAAAGTGAGACTTTTATTTGCTTAATTGTCATTGTACTTGGGGCTTTAAAACTGGAAATCTGTCATTCATTTTTTTAAACATTAATAAGTTCATTTCACTTTCAGAATTTTGAAATCTTTGCCTCTCTTCATCCTATCTACATGTACTTAATTTTTTTTCTTTTCCAAAAGCCTTAGAAAAGTGAAGGGGAAGAAGAAAAAAAGACAGATTTAAGAATGGGAGTTGCATAGACACAGACAACAGTTTAGTGGTTACCACAGAGGGTGATAGAAGAGGGGAAAGGGGGCAAATATGTGGTGCTGGAAGGAGAAGTGACTCTGGGTGGTGAACACACAATGCAATATATAGATGATGTATTATAGAATTGTACACTTGAAACCTATATAATTTTATTAACTAATGTCACCCCAATACATTTAATTTAAAAAAGAATGGGAGTTCAAAGTAAAAATCTGATAGCAATTTTCATTAATCTAAGCTTTTGCATCCACAACTGCAACAAACAGTGTTTTCAGTTACTCTGAACAGCTTTTGACGCTCTGAGAAGGAAGGGTGCTGATTAATCTACTGACTATTGCCCTGGATTGGGTGCTACATGGGGACCAAAGGAAGAGGTGACTCAGTTATGTCCCAAAGTAGTCAGATGCTGAGGCTGTAGTGTTGGGAATCCTATATCCTAGGTAAGATCCTACTCCCTCCGACCTACCCGCCACCACCCTCCAAGCTTCTCACTGTCACAATAAGCCATTTCCTTCCCATTTTCAACAAATATTTATTGAGCAACTATTATGTTGCTGATCCCTGCCTTCATGGGATGTACATTCTAACTGGGAGAGAAAGAGAGGTATGATAACACTTCATTACCTCAAGAGTTAAGTGCTATAAATAATTTAAAAAAAAAAGATGTTGTGAAAGAGAATGACTTCGCTGGGTGTCAAAAGAAGCAATCAGGAAAAGCCCCTGAGACTATTTAATATTATGTGTCAGATGGCTTTTCTCTGTGATGTTATACTGGAGTTACATCTTCATTCCTGTCAGAAATGAAAAACTTTTTAAAGAATGGCCAAATATTCAAGAGTAAGCAAATCAGTACACTTGAGATATGTAAGCAGGATAGAACATAAGGGAGCTGGAGAATAAGAATAAGTATTCTCAACAGAACTACTTGGTTTCGTAAACCAGTTTCATTAGTGGCCTCCATTCATCACAACGTTGACAAGAGACTCAGTTTTGCCTCTTTTGCCCTAAGAGCCAAGAAGGCTGCTGTACACTTACCAGGGCAGGTATGGTGTCCGCACAATCTCCGGGAAATGCTGCCGTCACCTTCTGCCCCTGAAAGGAATAAGATGGGGTATACATAGTTCAAGGGGAGATAAGAGGCAGAACGCTGTCAGAAATGCGTCAGGGCCTAGTCCTAGTCTCACCTGTAGGCCAAATAGTCCAGAGAAGACCAGAAGTCCCAGAGAGAAGGTGGTCACCTTGGTCACTGGGCCCGGTGAAGGAAATGTGGTTCCGATTTCTTCCAACCATCACTATTTCCAGTTGTACACTTGACATTGATTTTTTTCTAACTCTTTTTTTTTCTTTTTGATTCTAAGCAGCTCAGAAAGGGAGACAGGATCCTAATCACACAAGCTAATGTGCTGCTCCCAGTCCTTATCACATTTCCTTCCCAATTGTCTGTATAATAAGGTCAGAGTGCAGTGAAGGACTTTTAGAGACAGTGCAGCACGCAGCGTACAAGCTCACCACGCC
The DNA here is from genome assembly GCA_033961575.1 of Aselliscus stoliczkanus. Classification (NCBI taxonomy): domain Eukaryota; kingdom Metazoa; phylum Chordata; class Mammalia; order Chiroptera; family Hipposideridae; genus Aselliscus; species Aselliscus stoliczkanus. The sequence goes on along the minus strand of CM066727.1, from coordinate 105,758,633 downwards.
ACTCCCCTCAGCATGGAGCCTTTCTCAGACCCTCATGCGCCCTTCTCACATAATCATGTTCCTGATTCAGGACAGAATTGCTAAAACAGAGGGGTTTCTCGTTTTTAGTTCCATCATTTGTGTCACTACGTTCTACTGACTGTTAACAACATCAACAAAAAATCAGAATAGGTAAGAGAATACTTCTATCTGGATTTTTCTTAAACAGTTTTTGAATTTTCAAGGTAACTGTTTTGGTACCTTATTTCTTTTTTTTCTCTTGAGAAACTTACACATTTTTTTCCTTAATTGAAAAATCTTAAAAATAAATGCCAAAGGCCAGCCGAGTGGCTCAGTTGGTTGAGTTGGCTTGGGAGCAAGAGCTCTGAGCAGCAGGGCCTCTGGTTAGGTTCCCACATGAGCCAGTGATGCTGCGCCGTCTACAGCTACGCTGGTGAACAACAGCTCGACCAGGAGCTGGGCTGCTGTGAGTCACCGGCAATGGCATAGGCTGCAGTGGGCTGCAGTGGGCTGCTGTGAACTACCGTGAGTGGCCGTCAGCCAGTGTGAGCAGCCGGCAGCCAGCGAGAGCTGCCGTGAGCCACAATGAGCAGCCGTCCAATGGCCGGTGAATGACTGCTTCAGCCCAGAAGAACGTAATGATCATAATACCAACATGGGCCAGTGAAGCAATGTCCTCCACAACTAGACTGAAGAACCAAAGGACAGCAACTTGTTTGTTCCCCTTCCCCGATTCCCCAACACTGTTTCCCTCCCCCAGTTCCCTAATAAAATCTTTAAATAAATAAATAAATAAATAAATAAATAAATAAATAAAATAAATGCTAAGTACACCATTTAACATGTTGCTAACGCAGATGAAAATTCTACCCAAAATATTGCAGATATTAGTCTATGGGATGACTCTTGGTCAACAGTTTCTATTTTCTCATGGTGGTGGAAACCATTTTTTAAAAACTAAATCTTATGTGAAGCACCAAGCATATACAGTCAATAAATTGGGATGTTCTCATTGAAATGGGGACTAAAAGGCCTAAATGTCCTCTCCCTTTGATCTTTTCCTGGCTCCTCTCCTTTCACTGTCCCCACACACGAGAGATACATAGCACGCACTGAGGAGTCTCCTGGCTCATCTCTCCGCAATGGAAGCCTCTGATGGACATGACTTTAGAGCCACACACGGTTCTAGATGGGCCTCATTCTTTCTAGCTTTGCAGCATCGCATTTTATAGGTGACCAATATTGGTTATCCTGGGTCCAACTATCTTTTTGGTGTGTCTAGCATTAGACTTTTGTTTATGCATCTTCAAAGATGACCCAGGAAATTTAAAGGTATCACGTCTAACTCACTTTTTATTTCTTCTTGTCGTTTTATGAAAACAAATAAAAATAAAAATATTGTAATAAAATTGCTTTGAAAGGAACCTAGAGATTTTACCCAGATCTGCTCTTAAGCTTGTTTTTTGTTTATTAGTTAATGTGTGAAACAAATATTGACCAAACTCCTCCTACATGCAAGACAGTTAATTGTCTAAACCAGCCAGGTTAAGGAAGTGTGGCTAAATGGAACGATGTGTTATTTGGAGTTATCCCAGTTCTGCTAGTTACTGTGGTATCCCACTGGGTCTCACTTTCTTCCTCTGTATATTGGGGATATTAATGCTTGACGTTCAGTGTGATTGTGAGGCTCAGTGGGCTCATGCATATGAAAATATCTGTCCTAGCACTTGACCCCAAACCTACTCAATTTCCCTGGAGGTGGGAGGTGGATGGGGGTTTGGGGTAGAGGGGGAGGGGCGCTAACAAGTTTCTGTGCTTTAACCATACAGTGGAGAGTAAAAACCTGACACCTAGTGGCCAGTGGCCAAAGTGACAGTTGTGCCTCATCTTGCCACATGGCTGGGTCTCAGAAGTTCCCACCTTGGATCTGCCTCAGGGTCTCCTGGAGAACCGGACCCTCTCCTGGAGATCTGACACTGTAGGTCCTGAGACAAGGAAAGGTCTAGCTTTAAGAGCTCCCCAAAACAATTCTTACCCACCTGCCAGCCATAGGTAGTTGGAGGTCACTAACCTGAGGGGTCAGAGAGGAGGGGTTGATAGATGAGCAAGACTTTAAGTTTTTCATAAAAAGAGGTTTGGGGCCTACTGTGTGCAAAGGTGAGAAAGTACTTTATGAAAGGATGGATTTCCATGTGTGCAAAATCAAGCAAACTTAACCCAAACTAAGAGTCCCCATGGAGGAAAGCAATAACTCAAAAATAAATGTATATGATTGAGGCAGGCCTGCAAAGAAGTACTACACTTCCCTTTTCATCACAGCTTATTCTCTGAGAAACACAGGAAACCCACTGTAGTATTTCCATATGTTTGACAAGCATTCATCCGACAAATACTAATTTAGCACCAGCTACATTCCGAGACCTATGTTGATCCTTGAGGATATAAACTGAATAATATAGATTCAGTACATCCTCTTTCAGATTTTATGGGCTGCTGGGGAGATGAGCAAGTAATCAGGCTATTAAAACAGAACCTGAAGAATACTAAGATATAGAAAAGAGAGCAAGGCATAGAAGCCCCTGGAAATTCATCTGTATTATTACAGTTTCCTATTGCTGCTGCAACAAAGTGCCACATACTTGGCGGTTTAAAACAACGCAAATGAATTCTCTTATAGTTCTGGTGTTTAGAAGTCCAAATGGGTCTGACAGGGCTAGCTCATGGAGTACGCAGTGTTGTGCTCCCCAAGGTCCTGGGGAGGCTGCTGTCTTCCCTTTCCAGCTTCCAGAGGATCTCTGTGTTCCTTGGTTCCTGGCTTCGTCACTCTGACCTCAGCTTCCACGGTCACATCTCCTCTGGTTCTGACTCTCCTGACACCTTCTTATAAGGACCCTTGTGATGAAACTGGACTCATCCTGTTAATCCAAAATCATGTCCCCGCCTCATTATCCTGAACTTAGTAACATCTGTAGAGTCCGTTTTGCTGTGTGAGATAACTTGTCCATGGGTTTTGGCATTAAGACATGGACATCTGTAAGGGGCCATTATTTCACCTGCCACACCATCTCACCCAGACTTGGGGGATCAGGGAAGCTTCCCAGAAGAAGAGAGATTGGAACTAAAACTTAACTGATAAAATATTATATTTCTGGGGGGGATAATTGGATAATTGAAGGAGGCAGATCAGTCATAGAGAGGAAGATTTCCCAAGCAGAGGAAACTGGAGAGGAAATATAGGTAAAAGGAAGCGTGTTTGTGCTTTAGGGCTGTGGTGGGTGAGGGAGGCGAGGGGTAAGACAGCCCTAACCCGTAATCAGAGGGCAGTCTTGGAGAACAATGCCGAAAACTGAGTTGTCAACTTTGGGGTTTATCCTTATGGTAACAGGGAGCAACTACAGTACTAAAGAGTAAAATATCATTTTACTCTGGTGTCAACTGAGAACTGGAGAAGGGCATGGTTGGAGGCAGCTGTGCTCATAGAATTCAGAGATGACAGAGCTGCCTGAACTGAGGGGTCAGTGGCAATGAAACTGGCTCATATTGTATAAGGCCCCTTCAGCTACCATCTGCGACTCTCTGTGACCTCTGCCAAGTGCCTACCCTCTTTGTACCTCATTCTCCTTATCTGGAAAATGAGGATAACAGTCGATTTCACTGGAGCTTACCCAGAAGTATTATTCTGAGGATTAAATGAGGAAATACAGTTCAAGCCCTTAATACAGAACCGGCTATATAATAAATGTGCAGTAAAAGTTAACAGTTGTTATTTATGGTCTTTTCTGTAGGAATGGAGAAAACTGAGAGTATTTAAGAGCAATTTGGGAGAAAGGATAACTAGGACCCAGGAGATAGACCAGGACAGAAAGCTAAGTTTGGGTAGGTAGTTGATTCAATGGTATAGCACATGGTGGTGCCCTGGACATGGGCAAAGAACCAGGGTGGATGGTGGTGACAGGGGGTGACTGCTTCTAGTTTTGACATGTTGAGTTGGAGTGTGATTGTGAGACTATCAAGAGATGAGATCCAATAGACATTGTTTGGGTATGTTTAGAAAGATTTGAATTGTATATCTCATTTGGGAGTCACTAACTGAATCTAAGAGAAGGAATGAGAGAACCCGGAAGCACATACAAAATGAGGACAGACCCAGACTGGAGCTCTGGGAGACACAGGTAAAGAGCACTCCGCACTTTCCTCCTCATGGCCTTTATCACCTATATTGTAAGTGCTTGTTTGATGTCTCTGCCACATAATCATTTGACTGCAAGCTCCCTGAGGGCAGCGGCCGTGACTAACTTAACCCCATTACATCCAGCTGGCACACAACCCTACTCATTGAATGTCTCTAGTTGAATGATTAAAGGTCCTTGAAAGTCTGGGATTCTGGAGAGGGTTGGGGGTCAGCCACATGGCTTCCTGAAATCTAGGAAGGAGAAAAATGAAACTGATGTTTTCAAACCAAGGGTATGATACGTTCTGACACACCAAGAATTGAGCAATATTTAAACTGCACTGGTCAGGCTCGTGCTGGATGGAGACCCACTTCATTAACATCTGCCTGGAACACCTCTTCATGTCCATCAATACAGCTCATTAAGCCCTCTCCCTCTGCTCCCACATGACATACAATTCCCACCTTGTTTTCCAATCCTTGACTCATTTCCTAGAAGACAGGCAGTCATTTCACCTTTCACTAGCAAATATGTCATCTCAGTGGTCTCTCGGAGCTCACCTCCTGCTCTCCCCACAGCCTCCAGACTTCCCACCCTCCATCCCATCAGAGATGTTGCTCCTTCTTTGGGTTGAACTGCGATTGTTAGGAATTGGTTATGCCACTTCCATGCCCGCAGTACTGCGGTCTCAGGCGGTGAAGTCTGTGTGCTGTGGCTTTACATCCAGTAGGAACCCTGCTGACGTGGGCTGGAAACTGAGCGCAGGAGCAAGTCCAAGGCTTGGCCTGGTGCTCTGGGACATGCAGGAGAGATGCTTCTTGGGGGTAAAACCTAACCTGTTGACGGAAATCAGAATCTCAGTTCACAGACTTCCGAGTGGCCTGGGAGGTAGTGAACTCATCCATTGGTGATCTGCTATTCCCTCGCCCTTGTCAAGTGAAAAGGCTGGGAAATGCGAGAATTTGCTACTTCCTGGGAGGCCTCTTCTCCAGGGACTGAAGATGACTCAGTAGGACACGTACATATGGCTTCTCCATGTTGGCAATGCATCCGCCATCCCGAGAGCAACGATGAGAATGCTGAAGGGACATGGCCCTCCTATCTGTGTGTCCATCTCATAGACTGTGTCTGAAGTTGTCTGTGATAGCCAGGAAACCTTACTGATTGTCAATCTTTTGAAAGGGCTGAGGTGTACTTTTACATCATCTGTAGGGGGAGAAAAGATTTTATTAAGTAAGCAATCTGATTGGTGTATTTCCCTTCTTTTCCATCTCTAGGAATTATTTTCTCCAATTTTATACATATTTTTTCCTCCCATTTAGTTGACTGACCTGATGATTAGCCGAATATGTCAGAATGAATTAAAAGGTACACTGACTTTGGGCTGAAAGTAATAGAAGAACAAAGAGAGAGCCTAAATCAGGGGTGGGCAAACTTTTGAGACAGAAGAGCTGCCAGGGGTCCGCAAACTGTGGCTTTCAAGCCACATGAGGCTCTTTGGGTACGTACATGTGGCTCTGAAGTAAACTGAAAATGAAAATAAAACTATCATAGTTTCATTTATAAAATTTTAAAAGGATATTATTCACATTATGGTGATTATGTAAAAATACAGTTATGGCTCTCAAATAACTTTTTAATTGTCGTGAGGGACAGGATTGGCTGCCAGGGATCGGCAAACTTTTGAGATGGAACATACCCAAAGAGCCACATGTGGCTCGCAAACCACAGTTTGCTGACCCCTGAACCCTAAACATTCTGATAGAAGTAGGATAGAATTCTAAGATGTTTTTGCCTAATTTTCAGCATTCTTCAGAAATCCGAATACTAAGATCATGACCAAAAACATGGATTTAGAAATATGGTGACAAAAATAAAGACTTTAGGGAATTTAAGAAATATATATAGTGGTTTATGTACATCTTTTTCCTGTAATTAGCCTTAAAACTTAAACTGTGTATGTCTTAAATGGGCACTTTATTTTTACCAAACATTCCTTTGCTACTTCAGTGGTTTGCCTTCATCTGTGCAGGCCATGGCGAGATCCGGCGTTAGTCACTGGTGCATGTAGTGTTCTCTCACACATGTGTGCCCATCACAGTTCCTTATCTCTATGGCCATGTTTCATAAATGCAAATGGGGTGCAGGAAAAGGAAGGATCGCACCATTCCCAGGCTGGGTTAACATATATGTATGGCTTCCTGATGAGCTTGAAGCCAGCCGCAAGAGGCCTGTCTGTCCTCAAGCCACGAGAGCTGATAAAAGACCAGACCTGTAAAGCCTGGTCAGTGCCTCCCTACCCCACACTCCACCCTACCCCCATTCGGCTGTCAACACGTGCACTGCTCAGCTTCCTGTGGGTCACTAGATTCCAGGCTACACATACTGGATTTTTTCCTGTTAAGGCTATTCCAAGACCACACGTTAAACATACTTAGACAAGCACATCTAAGTTAGGCATTCCTTCGGCTATGCTCTTTGGATCTTTGCACCCCAACCTGCAAAAGACAGCGGTTGCCAAGGACTAACAAACTCTCACCTTGACAAGCCTAGTGTCTCTTCCAGGATCAAAGACTCTTACTCAGTAAATGTTTGTGAGCATTCTGGAGCAAGCCTCATGGGGTTGTTTTAAAGGACCATTCTCTCAGGAGAAATCAATTCCAGAGAGTGAAGACTTAGCACCCTCCAGCTCTCTCAGCATCACAGGAAGCACCCTGCCTCTTTGGCTCTTCATCCTGGCATCCCAGGGCCCCCTCACTCTGTCCTGGGGCCTCTAGACTTCCTCTCCACAGCCCCTCTGATGTGAGCCCTTGGCTGCCTGCTCTTTGGCTTGGCACTGTCTCATTCCAGCCTGGAATGCACTTTCCTCTCACTTGTCCAAATGCTGTCCCATCCCTGTGCCAGCTGCGCCTCTAAACCCTTCCCAGACAATTTGGGTCTGCCTCGCTTCTCTGAACTCAGACACCTCTTTATGCATACTATTTACCAAATGTCATGTACTTAATTATGACTTCGTTGTCGTATCATTAACTTCCTATATTTTTATTTCACTTGCCATGGCCTTTCTTCTTAACTAGGCCCTAAGCTTCTTGAAGGCAGAGGACCCTGTTTTCTGCATCTTTGTATCCCCATGGCACCTAACAGCATCATTTGGACGCAATATATATTTGTTGATAATGTATAAAGACAAAATAGCTGAAGAACTTCCAGAAGCATATGTGAAGCAGTCAGTGATGCTAACTCTCTGGAGAACCAGAAAGAAAACCAGCTGTCCTCATGGTCCGGCTGTCATTTGCAGGTCCTGGCCCCTACTCTTTGCTCTTCCTCTGACAGCACCTGGAAGAGACCCAGGTGGAGAAGTTCTCTAAGCAGCCCTTCGCTCTGCCTTCTGCCCTCTTTCCATTCTCTGCATGTAGACTTCTTGTGTTGGTCAACCACGAAGTAGTTGATCTTCCGCTGTCTTTTTTTTCATCCAACAGTGATCCAGCCTAACTCCTCTGCCCACAAGTTTGTTTGCCCCCCTCACTGCACAGGACACCTGACAGGTCCCCATGGTGATACATCCCCTTCAATTCCACCAGCTTCCCCCTAGACCCTAACATCCTTATACCCTCATGTGCTTTTCATTATCTACAAACTCCCCTATGTCCTTAGACCGCTCTTGGAACCTCCACCCCCTGTCCCCACCTTAACTGTCACTAGGTCTCCCCTAAAGGTACCAGCTCTCCTATACTCCCAAGAAGCTGCTCATTTCTTCACACCCTTGGTAAATAACATAAGTTATATAAAATACTCAGCCCACAGCTTGGTGCCCAGTAAGGCCTCCAGAAATGGTAGCTATTTACTATTCCATCATTAGAATTACCATCATGATTTCTCAAATCAGCAGGTGGGGCCACTGTCCTCCCCACTCCCCCAAGCATTTCTATAACATTCCTTTTCACTTTCTTTGGAGAGCCTGCTACCTGATCCCATCACCCTGACTCCACCCTGGTACTGTCAGCAAAGCCTCTGGCCCATAGGCGCTTTGTCTTATCACCACCCACAGCCCTGCCTCCCTGTGTGTCCCTCTCTGCAACTGAGATTTCATGGTAGAGCAGTTCCACGCCCCCTCTCTGCCAAACCCTGAACTCTCCTATCCATCTTTCATTCTTTCTGACCTGCCCAGACAGATCTCATCCCTGGGTGGTCCCAATTATGTTTTCTCTGTACTCGCACCTGAGCAGGTAAGCCCTGAACTCAACTTGCTAATATTAATACAGGAGTTTTCTGAAGTTTTCTTTCTGTGATATAGTGTTCAAAGCAGTAAGTATCTACAAAAGGCTTGATTTGCTCCCAGTCTTAATGATAACAGAGAAGACACTGATGTGGCTAACGGCTTTGTGAAGCCTAAGTCATGGCTGCAAATCTGTAAAAGAAGTTGGGAAGATTTCCATCTTTTTATGCTATTGAAGCATTTCAATAAGACAAAATTAACTTATGCCTTAAAAGTTTGATAATGATTAATGTTGATTGGTTTTAATTTTAGTGTATGTGCTGCCAAAGCGAGCACAATGCTGATTGGTTTTTTAGGTGGAGTCTTGGCCTTTGAAAATGGAAGTCATTGGGAAACAGAAATTATTCGAATGGACAGAAATTTAGTAATAGAACTAGAAAGGAACACTTGACTTTAAGCACTTCTTTGCGTTCTCAGCTGTCATTCATTTATTTTTTTTTTTACTATTTACTTACTATTTACTTTACTTACTAGAAGACAGCATCTTCTGAACCTTTGGTCTTGAATGGCCAGATCACAGACTAGAAAAGAAAACAATTATTTAAGAGGTTGTTGAATGACTCATTTGGGGACAGAACACACTTCACCTCAAGTCTGTAACATACAAACCCTGCCTGAGTTGTCAGCTTGCAAGCCTGCCCCACAAATTTAAGACTTGAGAGCCTCCACAATTAACTACATGAGCCAATTTCTTAAAATAAATCCATATATACATATGAGTTCCTTGTTGGTGCTGTTCTGGAGAACCTGCCCAATACCCATATCCCAAATGGGGTTACATTTATAACTGCCCCTTCACTTTCCAGAGACCATAGTCTGTTATTATTTTTCTTCCTTTCAAATCAAAAGCAACACAAACCATCATTCAATGGCTAAAGTTTCATGAGCACTAAGGAGTACTAAACCCTCACATGCTTTCAAACAATAAACCCATACAGTTTTGGAGAATATTAAAAAAAAAGACTAAGACCTGGGGAAATGTTCAAAAAGTCATAAAATGTTTTGAATCAATAGAAATCTATAAATGCCCTGTGCACCAGTTCCTTGGTTCTGATTTTTCTAAACTTCATTCCACTTAGGTATGATCCCAATTTTGATTTTTCTTTAAAGTCAAAAACAAAGCTGAAAAAAAAAAGGGGGGGGGCGTTGTTAATCTCCTTGAGGTGGAATTACATCCAGAATGTTTCACTTTTTTTTTACAGTGAACATATATAGCTCTTTTAATAGGAAAAAATAAAGATTCTGAAAAATACAAATGCTTGTTTGTATAACGTGCAATTAAACTAGTGTTGGAAATTTTGGATAATGTGGATGAAATTAAAGAAAACAAAACATTAAGAAACTGAGAACTCGGGGGTATAGGAGTATAAGTGGGTTGTTCTAACACCATAAACAAATATATGTGCAGGGCAGACAGCAGGCAGGAGTACGGATAACAGGGTTAACCATCACATGATGGGAGGAAGAAAGAGATTCAGCTTCTCGGAAGAGTCAGATCCAGAGGCCTGAACACTAGGTAGTGGAATATGACACTCTATTAAAAAGTGAGACTGTTGGACCGGCCGAGTGGTGCGGTGGTTAAGCGCTGGCTTGGGAGGCCGGCGGCCCCGGTATGAGGGCCAGTGACACTGCCCTCAAAAAAAAATTAAAAAATAAAAATCTGGCTCTAACTCAATTGCAAAAGTTATCATTTGAAAAAAAAAAAAAAAAGTAAGGCTGTTAATTGGGGCCCAGAGCCCTAGAGTGTCAGACTGTCAGCTCATCAGCCCAGCTGGGAAAACCCCAAGTGAAATGGAACTATGAATTTGGAGTGGCTGAACAAGAAGAGACGACCTGGGAACAAAATGCTGAACTATAAAGAAACTTGGCGACTCAGCTCTCACACAGATTTTTTTCTTAAGGAACAGTTGTCCATCATAAATTAAGTTGAAATGTGTTGAACTTGAAAACACAACAAAGGATAAAATATTCAGAAATATATTTAAACTTTGAGGAACTTTATAGCCCAATGCTACCCAAGAAAAGAAACCTCTCTGGATAAAAATTCTTTCACCAAATCATGTAAAAGCTTTATGAGTTTTTCAGAAGAGAGCCACTCTGGAAATTTAAGTTATTTTTATCACTCATTGTAAAGGCCTTTTCTCTGCTTTAAGGCTGAATTCTTTGATGAAAGTTTGGTAGCTTTGGAGTGAATCTGAATGTTTTCAGAGCAGTGAGAAAAGTCATGCAGTGCTGAGATGCCAAGCTTCCTCCAAGAAATCTTTTGAAAATAACTGAAAAAGCTGCTCTGAATTTTTAAAAGGTATGGTATTCAAAGAAGCTGGTATTTTGAACAACAGTTTCCTGTGACTACATACTGTTGAATTCTGAAGTGCCCTGTAGCAATGTAGGAGCAAAACACATTCATTTTTAATTCACTGTGGACAAAATGCATAGATGCAATCTCCAGTTTGAGGCTAAGGAGGTGGACCAGTCAAGTTATCTCATTGCTTGAGCCTAATGATCATTACCAATGTCATGGCCATCAGTTATTGATTAAGGAAGGAAATGACTACATCAGCCACTTCAGTAAATTAGCAGAGATACATCATATACCAGGAGGGAAAAAGTGGAATGGAGCTGGAACAATTACAACAAAGGTCCTCGTGAGACCAAGAGATCCGAGTTGGCCTCTGACCTACATAATAGCACACAATAACCAATACCATACCATTCTAACACAAGAAAATAAAATGGAGTGTTTCTGGAGTTCTGACACTTTGTTGGTTTTTAGAATGTTATTGCTGCTTTGTAACACAGTTTGGACTTAAAACTTCCCCTATAGACTAAAAGCCAGTCATTTAATAATAACAATAGTTAACACACACCATGCTTTTTGTATGCCCAGCATCATGGTATACAGATATTATCTCACCACAACCTTTAAGATGGAGTTGTTCCCATCCGCATTTTGCAGAAGAGAAAACTGTCACAGAGAGGTTAACGTGTCCAAGGCTACACAACTATTTAGTTACAGAATTAGGATCCAACCCAGTTAATCCAGCTAAAAATCGAGGCCTTTCAACTACTATACCACACACTGCAGATTTTATTTTTATTGAGCATCTACTAAGGACATGGCACTCTGCTAGTTTCTCTAGATGCTGTAAAGTATACACAGGATTTAAAACCAATTTCTGATAAATCCTATTCAGTATTTTTTCTGCTTTCCAAAAGCCGGGATGCATACACCTTTAGCATTTTCCTTGTAGCTTTTAGATGGCAATCTGTACCAAAAATCTCCAAAACAGTGAAAATAGCTCACTGACAAGTAGATCACAAGCAGCCTAATACTCACCTATCCCCAGGATAAATGTCCAGATCGCCTGGAGCAAACTGGTGGCTCAGCGATGGCTCTCTGGGTGGAGGCCTGTGCTGCCAGCCTGTCCATTGTGAGGTGACATCCGTGGGTGGGGGAGAATTGGCCCGCTAACATCGGGGTTGCCCTTGGATTACCCACCCTTTGCTATAACTACAGTCGAATGATAATAACAGCAGTAATAATGCACATATGTCACTTAGCACTGCCCTGTACAGCTCTGATTTGTTAGGATACTCTCATCACAGAAATATTCTCTGTTAATAAAGTATTTAGAGACTATAGAAACGCATTACAGTGAGGAAGTACAATTATTAGGGTGAAGCATATAAAGTTACCAATATTCAGCCTCCTTTGACCTATAAAAGTGTTTTCTTCTGTAAAGTGTGTGGTCAAAAAAGTACAATCATAAGCTCTCAGCCCATGAGCCCACTTCTTCCATGGTGCTTTGCTCAGCCAGAATGAGGTTCAATGGTGGTCTCTCTGCCATCATCACATATTCTTGGGGTTCGATACTGACACAAAATAACAAAGGGTGTGCAGGTGACAGTGCCTCAGAACACAAAGCATCCAGGGAGAGGAGGGAGTGATTCTGACCTGCAGGCAGGTGGCTAGCAGGCTTTCCAAGGGAAGGTCAAGGTGCCAGGTGAGTGTCCACAGCCACGCAGGGAGCGGTCAAGCCCTAAGACATAACAATAGGCACACACGCTCACTGCACTGAAAGATAGTGTAAAGACGTCACAGCTCCAGCTGGTCTGACAAGGAGTCATTTCCAAATGGAGTCCCGCTGAAGAGCCAAAAAAAGGCCATGAAAGTAACTGCCGCAGGACAAGACGAACCCAGAGGAGACATGAGGGAGGGCTCCCCTCATCCCCCAGCCTAGCTGGGTGCTCCATCCACAGAGCTAAACCGCTTCGCCAAGCCCATGGATCATCTTATCTGTCTGTTCTCCTCATAAAGGTCTCTGAGAACAGAAAGTAAAACGATTGAGCTAGGAAATGCATCTGGAGACCAAGTAGAGGGGCCCTGCCTGCCAGAGGCTGATGTGGGCAGGGCTCTATCCTCCCACACGGAGTGTTACTGGCAGGCTCCTGTGTGTCCGGAGGTTTGGGCCAGGATCGCACTTTGGAAATTGCAAAAAGAATGCACTTGGACCCTGTTCACCACTCAGTTCACATCTCTCCAGGCCGTAGATTATGAAGTGTATCTTTTCACTCTGTGTCCCTCCCATGGGAAGGAGATGTTTTTTGGGCGATTAAAACTCCGGGCTGTTTACAATCCATTCATTTTCTCTGCGTCTGATAAAGTGCTGAAGGATTGGCTCCTCCAAGGTGGTTACTAATTCATAAATGCATACTGATAAAAGCAGGTGGATTTGTATGTCTGTGGAGCATTAACACTGCCTCGTCGATATTGAAGCTCTTGCCTTTGAACTTGGAGAGCATCCCAGGTGCCCCTGGGAGCTATGCTGTTCCTCAGGAGCAGAGTCTGGGTTCTCAGGGGCCATTTTCCCTTCTGATTTCCCTGCGAGCTGTCCCATTGCATTGCTGCCTAAAGAGATAGCACTGACCTCTTAACATATGTAACCCTCCTTCCATCCTAACCCACCCTCCAACAAAAATCTGTTCAACAAGCGTCAAACAACGTCTCAGATTTGAACATTAGTCCCTGGAGATCTAATAAAATAACAATCAGATTCAGATCTTCATCGTTGGCACTCCCTGGACACGTCAATGCTGCTCATCTGAGAGCCACACTCCGAGTCACATGAGCTTAGAAGACCATCCTGTCCTTCTTTTGAATGCTTTGAAGGTTATTTGGTCCTTAGAAAAAGTTGCCCTTGAACATGCCTTGCTATTACTGTCCTGGGCACTGCTGCAGAAATGTTCAGACAGATGGGACTGACGTCAGAAACGGTGAGAATATCTTGCTATAACTGTCCTTGTTGGCCACATAGTTTTAGCTCTCGGCATAGGCACAGCCTCAATGATGACCTAAAGGCTTACTCTCAAAATTACACATAAAAATGAATTTTGTCAATAATACTTGACTAAATGTGCTTGTCCCTGAGACCACCAAGCTCGTTTTATTCAGTCTCAAACTGGTTATTTCCTTTCGGGTAATTTCAATTATGGCACGGGGTAAGAAAATGTAAATGTTCAAGCACATAAACCAAAGCAGCTTAATTGTGTGTTTAAATTCTATATTTGATTGAGCAGAAGCAATTCTTGTTATTCTGCCTCTATTTCAGGGTGTTCATTTTCTGCTTGGAGAATTCAGTCATTTGAATGTCCAAAGAAACTATTGTGGGAAATGCAATTGGTCTAAAGCATGTTTAACCGTCCAGAACAGATGGGGAAAGGAGTATTGAACTAGGCAGCTTTTCCCAGATGCTTCAGAAGTACTTAATATGTATTGTTTTTTACCCAGAAAAGCAAAGCTCTATATTACCTTATGTAGAAAAATACCTTACTAGGAGAAAAATAAAAATAAATATAAATGTGGAGGGCCGGCCGAGTGGCGCATTAGTTAAGAGCTGGTTTTGGGATGCCAGCGGCCCCGGTTCGGATCCCACATATGAGGGCCAGTGACACGACACTGCTCTCTACAGCTAACAACAGCTCCACCTGGAGCTGGGCTGTGTGAGCCCCGGTGATGGTGTAGGCTGCAGTCCCTGCTGCAGTGGGCTGCCATAGGCTACAGTGAGTGGCTGGCAACCAGCGTGAGCAGCCGGCAGCCAGCGTGAGCTGCCTATAGCCACAGTGAGTGACCAGCCAGAGGCCAGTGACTGATCTGCCTCATCCGGGAAGAGCACAATGGCGATACCAACATGCACCAGCAAAGCAATGTCCTCCACAACTAGACTGAAGAACAAAAAAAAAGACAGCAACTTGTCTGTTCCCCTTCCCCAATCCCCAATGCTGTTCCCTCCCCCAATTCCCCAATAAAATCTTTTTTAAAAAAATTATATATATATATATATACACACTTGTATATTTCTAACACACACACACACACACACACACACACACACACACACACACACTTAGATTTTGCCATTACTCTGTCTTTGAAAACTGACTGCCTGCTTAGATCAAATTTTTACCCTTACATCTCAATAACATCTTCTTGGTTAGTATTTTTGTCTGTAGAGACCATCTATTCTAAGTAGACATCTTCATTCCAAAACATGTTTGCCAAAACCTCCTTAACTTAAGGAAATTAAGATCTTAAGAACCATGTATCATATTCCATTTCAAGAATATTTGCTCAAAACCTATAGTTCTTAACTTAATATTCATCACCCTTCATCAAATAAATCAACAACCAGAATCTCAGGTTTGGGGACCAGTCTAGCCCTCAGCAGACAAAATAAAAGCCTTGTGTCCATAAGATAGTGATTTTTCTCTGTCCATACTGACCTGTGCATTTAGCTATGAATTCAGTTCTTTCATTAAATACAGAACTATT
Organism: Aselliscus stoliczkanus; assembly: GCA_033961575.1. Taxonomy (NCBI): domain Eukaryota; kingdom Metazoa; phylum Chordata; class Mammalia; order Chiroptera; family Hipposideridae; genus Aselliscus; species Aselliscus stoliczkanus. The sequence goes on along the minus strand of CM066727.1, from coordinate 105,743,356 downwards.
CAAGTGATCTATTTCTTCTTCAGTAAGTTGTGGTAGTTTGTGTCTTCCAAGGAATTAATCCATTTCATCTGTTTTGGATTGTATGTACGTAGAGTTCTTCCTAGTATTCCTTTATTAGATTTAAAAAAATTATTATTAGTTTCAGGTGTACAAAACTATATAATAGTTAGACATTTACATCCCTCACAAAGTGATAACCCCTCCCCCAATCTACTACCCCTCTGAGATTGTACATAGCTGTTACAATTCCATGACTCTATTCCCTACACTGTACTCCACATCCTGTGACTTTATATTATATATATATATTATAGTTGACATTCAGTATTATTCAGCTTCGGCTTCAGCTTTAAGTGCACAGTGCAGTGGCCAGGCATCTACACCATCATTGAAGTGGTCTCCATAATAAGACAAGTGTCCATTGGATAAAATATGAAACGCTTCACGAATTTGCATGTCATCCTTGCACAGGGGCCATTCTAATCCTCTCTGTATCATTCCAATTTTAGTATATGTGCTGCTGAAGTGAGCACCCTTTATTAAATTTTAATGTCTTTTCAGTCTGTAATGACATCATCTCTTTATTCCTAATATCATAATTTGTTTCTACTCTCTTATTTTCTTAGTCAATCTCTTTAAGGGGCTATTAATTTTATTGATCTTTTTCAAGAACCAGCTTCTGGTTTTATTAATTTCTCTATTTTTTTTCTGTTTTTGATTTTATGGGTTTCTGCCCTTTATTATCTATTTCTTTCAGTAGATTTTGGTTCACTTTGCTTTACTTTCTCAAGTTCCCTAAGGTGGAACTACTTTGAGGCCTCTCTTCTTCCCTAATGTATGCATTTAATGACATATTTCTTTTCTAATCACTTCTTTGCCTTACCCTTGCAAACAGTGATATGCTGTTTTTTCATTTTCATTCAGTTGAAAACATTTTCTAATTGCCTTTGAGACATGCTCTTTGGCCCATGGATTATTTAGAAGTGTATTACTTCATTTCCAAGACTTTGGGGGTTTTCCAGATATATTCTGTTATTGATTTCATGAATTCCATTATGGTCAAGGGATACACTTTTTGTGGTTTCACTACTTCTAAATATGTTAAGGTTGTTGTATGACCCAGTATGTGGTCTGTCTTGGTGAGTGTCCCGTATGCATTCTCTTCTCTGGTGGAGTGGGGGTGGTGGGTCTTCCATGAGTTTGTTGATTTTTTGTCTACTTGTTCTGTTACTAAAGAGGAAATTCAAAGTCTCCAGCTGTAATTGTGGATTTATTTCTCCTTGCATTTCTTCCATTTAGATTTCATGCCTTTTTGTTATTTTTTTCTGTATATGCATACATATTAAAGATTGTATGTCTTAGTATATTGATCCTCTTACCATTATGTAATGATGTGTCTTTGACTCTGGTAATGTTCTAACACCCTGTTTTATCTAATATTAATAGAGATAATCCAGCTTTCTTTTGATAAGTATTTGTATGGTATATATTGTTCTATTATTTTCCTTTGTAACTTGTCTATATCATGATCTTTCAAGTAGGTTTCTTGACAGCATCTATTTAAGTCTTAGTTTTTTTGTCCAATCTAATAATGACTGTCTTTTATTTGGTGTGCTTAGACTATTCATATTTAAAATTACTATTGATAAGATTATGTTTAGGTCTACAATTATTTTATTCATTTTCTTTTTGTCCCTTCTATTTTGTTTCTGTTTCCCACTTTTTTATATTATTTTGCATTATTTGAACATATATTTGTATCTATTTTAATGTTTGTGTAATTATTTTAGAGGTTGTTCTGGGCATTACTATATACCCAAGTCATTTTTAAAAATCTACTAAAATTAATATTTATCTCTTCAAATGAAATGTAGAAACTTTATCCTCTCCCTTTTATGTTATATTTATCATTGTCATATCTATTACATCTACATACATTATAAATCCTGCCAGACAATATAATAATTTTGGCTTTTCGTCATCATATATATTTCAAGAACTTTAGTGAAGAAAACAATGTGTTGTATTTACTTGGTTATTTACATTTGTGATGCTCTTTCTTTGTGCCTGAAGCTCCCAGCTTCCCTATCATATAATTTTATTTCTTCCTGCATTATTTCCTTTAACACTTTTTTTAGAGAAGCTCTGCTTTTGATTAATTCTCTTAGTTTCTTTTATCTGAGACTATTGTTATTCCTTCATTCTTGAAAGATATTTTTACTGGAGAAGACTGGGTTGACAGTTCTTTTCTTACGCTATTTTTAAAAGGTTGTACCACTTCCTTCTGGCCTCCATTATTTTTTGTGAGAAATCCACAGTCATTTTTCTCTCTGGCAGATTTCAGAGTTTTGTTTTACTTTTTATTTGTTTTTAAATAATTGGTTATTAGCAGTTTAAGATTCATCTGGGCATGGTTTCCTTTGAGCTTATCCACTTAGGGGTTCTCTAAGCCTCTTGAATCTGAAAATTTATATTATTCACCAAATTTAGGATGTTTTCAGCCATAATTTCTTCAAACATTTATTTAGCACGAATTACATTCTCCCCTCTTAGGACACAACTGGCATGAATGCTGTGCCTTTTAATAGTATTCATAGGTCCCTGAGGCTTAACTTTTCTTTCCCAACAGATTTTTTTTCTCTGTTGTTTCGATTGGATAATTTCTATTGCTCTATTCAAGTTTATAGAATCTTTCTTCTGTCAACAGTTTACTTTATTTTTTATTCTAAAGTATCCATTTGGTTCCTTTTCCAGCTTCACTTTCTCTACTGAGAACTACTGTCTTTCCATTTGTTTCAAGAGTGTCCAACTTTACTTCATGGAACACAATTATTATAACTATTTTACAGTTTTGTTGGATTTATATCATCAAGATTCAGATCACCACAGGGTCAGCAGTTGTTGAGTGTCTTTTTTCTTATGAGTTGAGATTTTTCTTATTTTTTGTATATCAAGTAAGTTTGACTTGTATCCTGAACATTTTTAATATAATATTATGAAATGCTGGGAAATGGGACATCAGTTCCAGCCAAGTTGGAGTAATAAGAGGCCAATTTCACCATTCCTTTGAAACAACCAATAAAGCTTCTAGAAGAAAACATAAGAGGAAACATTTGTAACATTGGGTTAGGTAAAGATTTCATTAATATGATACTGAAAGCATTCATAAATGAACAAATTGATAAATAGGCTTTATCAAAACTAAAAATGTTTGCTCTTTAAAAGTTTTGTTTAAAGAATAAAAAGAGAAACAAACTAAATGAAAATATTTCCAAAACACACATCTGAAAAAGGACTTTCATCTATAATACTCTTGAAACTCAATAATAAAGAAATGAACTCAATATTAAAAATGCAGTTTTTCTTCTCAATTTTTCTTTTCTTTTTAATTTTCTTATGTTTTCTTCCAGATTTTATATTTAAATCTATGATTGGTTTTGAGTTAACTTCTATATATGGTATGAGATATAACTGAAATTCTCTTTTTTATATATGGATATCCAATTTTTCTAGTACCATGTGTCAAAAGAATATTTTTTCCATTAAACTGTCTTTGCACCTTTGTCAAAAATCAGTTGGTTTCTCCATATACTTTTAGAACCTTTATTCTGTTCTGTTGATCTTTTTCTCTGTCTTTATGCCATTTCCACACTGTCTTGATTACTTTCATTTTATAATAGCCTTGAATTGAGTCTTCAGAGCCGTGAACATAGCATACCTCTCTATTTAGGTCTTCTTTAATTTGTCTCATTAATGTTTTATAGTTTTCAATGTACAGGTGGTCTTGCTTACTTTTTGTCAGGTTTATCCCTAAATATGTCATATTTTGGGATGCTATTGTATAGTATGGTTTGTAAATTTCAATTTCTGATAATATATAGAAATATAATTAATTTTTTATATTAAGCTTGAATTCAGCAAGCTTGAATTCACTTACTAGTTCTAGTAGCTTTTATTTATTATATTGGTAAAATTGTATCAAATTTTCTACATAGACAGCTATGCCATCTGCACATAGGGTAAATGACAGCGCTTAAAAAAAAAGTATTTGAAATGCTCTCTACAGGTTCAGAAAGTTACTCAGTTTTCTTCTGCCAAGCAGCCTGCTTCCTAGGAATCTAAGAAAACCCAAAACAAAAAACAAAAAAACACGTGGTGGAAGATTGAGGGAAAAAAGATTGGGTTAGCCTCTGCTGTGTACAGAAAAAGCTTGAGGCCAGGGGGTAGGCAATTATCTCAGAGGACAGTGCTGTCTCCATATGCTATTCTTCCTCTTACTGCTTTCCCATTGGACAAAGGCCCTAGAATGGCATGCTGGGACTTTCTACCTCAGTGGCCTCACAGAAAATACCCCACTGGTGCTTGAATTTCTTCTCCCATCATGTAGTCAATCTCTGCAGAGCAAAGATTGAAGGTACATCAATATGGGTGACTAGGTTGAGACATCCATGAAAACCAATGGCAAAAAAAGAAATTACAAAGTGTGTGTTTTTGCCATTTTAATCATAGAATATTAGAAATGACTTTTAAAACTGAAAATAGTCTAGTGGCTTTAAATATCTAGAGATTAGTTTTTCTAATCAACTACTTAGATGAAACTGGACCCTTTACCTATAAAAAAAAATATTAGAGTAGATGGAACTGTGTCACTTCATAGGATGACTTTTATTCAAAGCCTTTGACTATGAACTTTGAAAAAGATAACATTCAGTAAGAGCTAAAAAGCCTCTCATTTTTCATTCCTCTGAGCTGCTCTTGACTGTGGTCTCTGATCCTGGCATTTCTGGATACACTCTGTTTGTTACACCTGCCCTGCGATCCATTACAATGACAAGCAAAGGCCACATGGCAGTCTGAGTGCACTTAGTACAGCACCGACAGGAGAGAGGACCAAAAGGTTTCTTCTAGTTAGCTGCCAGATGCCTCTACACCTGGGAGGATTTGCAATGGAAAGCATAGAATAGCCTTTGAAACTCCAGAGATTGCAAATGACATTGTGATGCTGTGGTGCCAGGTGAATCAAAGTGATTTTAAATTGGTACTTGAAACCTAAGAATGCAAAGCTTGTAAGAAGACTGCTACAATAATGCTCCAATTTACCTCTTGTTGGTGGGTTAAACTATCACTTATGAGGCAGCCAGTTAGCTCAGTTGGTTAGAGCGCAGCACTCGTAACACCAAGGTTGCTGGTTCAATTCCCACATGGGCCACTGAGATGTGCCCTCCACAACTAGAATGAAACAACTACTCCACTTGGAAGCAGGGCGGCCGGTTAGCTCAGTTGGTTAGAGTGCAGTGTTCATAACACCAAGGTTGCCAGTTCGATCCCCACGCCCTCTACAACTAGATTGAAACAACTATCTGACTTGGAGCTAATGGGTCCTGGAAAAACACGCACTGGTCTCCAATTAAAACAAAACAAACAAAAAAATTGTCACTGTTATGATGTTCTATGGACATCACTGAGTAGATGATACCACCTATAATTCTTTATTTACAATCAAAGTCTCTTTGATTACAATCAAACCTAGGTTATTTATACTAATGTAGAGTTATGATGGTTGGCAGAGAAGCTGGTTCATTGCTCTTGGCTTCATGCCTTGCTTATGAATGTCTTTTCAGCCCTTTGAAGATAGGCACCCCCGCCCAAAATCACACACCATCACCCCCACTGCCTCCTTTCTGCCCACCCTAAGTCCATACCACTGTACATTTATATGCTCTAGCAACCCTGCAAGCTCTGCCCTAAAAACCCCACAGCACTTAAGTTCAAGGATAAGATTCTGCCTTTATATAAAACAGACATTTGGGTTACATAAGTGCTGTTTAATAATTATTCTTTAAACCATACAGATAATTTTATGTATCCTTCTGCATTATGTCTCCAAGAGAAGGTAAAAATAAACATGTCTACTACTAGAAGAAAGATTAAGTTTCATTATTTTTTTAAGTTATATTCTCCACCAACAAAATGAAAAGTCAACCTACTGAATGGGAGAAAATGTTTGCAAATCATATAGCTGATGAGCAGTTAATAACCAAAACAGGAAAAGAACCCATATAACTCAATAGCAACAAAACAAAACAAAACAAACAATTAGATTAAAAACTGGGCAGAAGGGCCGGCAGAGTGGCGCGTTTGTTAAGAGTTGGTTTGGGACGCCAGCTCTGAGCAGCAGGGCCTCGGTTCGGATCCCACATTAGGGCCAGTGATGCTGCCCTCTACAACTAGATGGTGAACAACAGCTCAACCTGGAGCTGGGCTGCCGTGAGTCGATGGCAAAGGCGTAGGCTGCAGCAAGGCTGCAGTGGGCTGCCATGAGCTACTGTGAGTGGCTGGCAGCCAGTGTGAGTGGCTGGCAGCTGGAGTGAGCTGCCAAAAGCCTCTGTGAGAGGCCGTCCAGTGGCCGGCGACCGATCTGCTTCATCCTGGAAGGACGTAATGATAATACCAACATGGGCCAGTGAAGTGACGTCCTCCACAACTAGACTGAAGAACAAAAGGACAGCAACTTGTCTGTTCCCCTTCCTCGATTCCCCTCGGGGGGGAAAAAAAAATCAAAACTGGGCAGAGGTCCTGATAGACATTTTTCCAATGAAGACATCCAAATGGTGAATAAGTGCATGAAAATATACTCAACATCACTAATCATCAGAGAAATGCCAATGAAAACCACAAGCTATCACCTCACACCTGTCAGAATGGCTGTCATCAAAAAGACAAGAGAAAAAATGCTGGCTAGGATGTGGAGAAAAGGGAACCCTTATGCACTGTTGGTGGGATTGCAAATTGGTGCATCCACCATGGAAAACAGTTTGGAGGATTCTCAAAAAATTAACAATAGAACTACCTTATGACCCAGCAACCCCACTTGTGGGAATTTACCTGAAGAAAACAAAAACAGGAACTCCAAAAGTTATCTGCACCTCCATGTTCACTGCAGCATTATTCACAGTAGCCAAGAAGACATGGAAACAAGCTATGTGTTGCCAGATGACTGGATATTCATTTTGCAATATATACAAATATTAAATAATTATGTTGTACACCTAAAGGTAAGATAATGCTCTATGCCAATTATACCTTAATTTAAAAAAATGAAAGCACAACCTACCAAATCTCACCCAATCTGAAATGGATAATTTGAATAGCCTTGTTACTAGTCAAGAAATTGAAAATGTAATATTAAGAACCCCTTAAAAAAAAAATCTCGGGCCAGCCGAGCGGCTCAGTTGGTTAAGAGTTGGCTTAGAGTGCGAGCTCTGAGCAACAGGGCCCCTGGTTCAATTCCCACATGGGCCAGTGAACACTGCGCCTGAGCTGAGCTGTCCCTGAGCTCCCAAGGTGGCAGGGTGACTCAGCTGATGTAATAACAAGATTGCCTGTTCAATGGTGGGCTACACCCACCCCCAACTAAGACTGAACTTGGCACCTTGAGCTGAGCTACCGGATGGGATGGTAGCTACGTCCACCCACAACTAAGATTGAACACCTTGAGCTTAAAGGCCACGAACTGCCGATGGGAAGCCAGATGGCGACTGGCACCCTTCACAACAAAGACTGAAGAAAAACAACTTGGCTGGTCCCCTTCCCCAATTCCCCAACTCTGTTCCCCTCTCCCAATTTCCCAATAAAATCTTTAAAAAACAAACAAACAAACAAACAAAGAAAAGAAACCCCTCCAGGCCTTGATTATTTCACATCAGAATTCAACCAAGTGCTTGAAGAATTAATACCAATTCTACAATCTCTTCCAGGAAATAGAAGATAAGGGAACACTTCCCAACTTCTTTTATGATGTTGGTATTAATCTGATACCAAAGTCAGACAAAAAGCTAAACAAAGCTACAGACCAATATCCCTAATGAAAATAACTCATTAATATTAGCACAACAATACAGCCCACTGGGGCTGGGAAACTCTGGGAACCTAGTCTTGAGGTCCACTCAACCCAAGTATGGGCATAGAAAAATACCTTTCAGTTAGAATTTTATGTGAAAATAGCAAGATGATATACTGAATATGGCTGAGCACATGCTTTGAAATTAAAGCTATACATAGTTGGTTATGCACACATAAAAGGGCATTTTTATTCAGGCCAGAGCTGAGGAACAGGAGAATGCATGACCTCTGACACAAAAGTCAGTTGCAATGCCCCAGGCAGATTTAACTGTCTTAAGTGTCATAGAACACTGGGAAAGCTCTTAACTGTCTCCTTAACTGTCACTGACAACAGTGTCCAGACATATCCCTTGATGCACCCAATGGAGCAGGCACCCTTGGAAGGAGGATTTGACGCCAATGTGTATTCAGATGTCCCTGCTGGACTGGGCGTCTCCAAAGGAAACCAGGCTGAAGGGGAAAAGTATAGAAAGTGCTTTGAATAAAGTGTAGCAGATAGGATATGACATAAGGGGGTAATGCACGCCTGCCAATAGCAGGGCCGCCCTGTACCTCCCTGAGCCAGCTCCTCTCCCTACCAACCCCATCCTTCTCCCCTTACCAAGGGGAGAGTGTGCTCCAGGAGGAATGGGCTGTTGTCCAGTGGAGGGGTGGTCAGAGCAGATGGGCAGCAGTGTGGCGCATGGGCTGTGAGAGGAGACAGGCAGGGAACTGGGGGGAAAGGGTTGGCAAAGCATGTGGCTTTGCTTTTATGATGGAAGTCCCCATGCCTCCTTAAGGGACTCCTGGAAGAAAAGCGAACTTAACCTTCCTAGAAGTAGGAGAATATTCATGTTACAAAGGAAAACACACATAGAAATCCTGAGGAACATTTTAGAAGACAGATCACAGGTAAGGTGGGGGGCAATGGATTTTTACAGGGAAAAGAGGCCAGAGCAGAGAGAATGGCAGGGTCACTACAAATGTGGAGTGCATGCCCTCTGTGACAAATGAGACTGGCTGTCAACTAAAAATGGATAATGGGTGCTGGTTTAAACCGGAATTCTTCTCACTAAGGGATGGATGATAGTCCATAGCCAGGGTGGGTAAGGGAGCCATACAGGTCCAGCCTGGACCCTCTCATGTCCCACGTGTCCACATCCCACTGATCGCATCCCCACTAGTATCCCTGTCTGGCTGTGCAGCCCCTATTTCTGAGCCCTGGGCTTTGTTTGCTTAGGCAGTTGCTTCCAAGCAGCAGTGCCTGACTGAGGCAGGCTGTGCTTCTCTGTGTGAGGCCTGCCCCTACCCAGGGCCATAGTCCCTCCCCTCCCCAACCCGAGCTTGCTGTGCCTGCTTCTGTGTTCTCTTTGGCAATTGCTTTCTCTCTTTCTACAAGCCATGCTAATCAGAGAAGTGTTTTAAATCCTGCTCAGCAGCTGAATGTCAGCTCAAAGGATCCCCATTAGAAAACAATGGAGATGGGGTGAAAATTGTAACATAAAAGGTCAGTTCCCGCGTGAAATTTGTGGTTGGAAGCCTTCCCCGCTCATCCAAAATATGGACACCAACCCTTCTTTATGTGACCACAGGCAGCTTGCCTCTCTCCCGCCTCCCACCTATAGCTGATGGCGAATTCATTTGCCAGTTTTGCCCTTGATGCTACTGCAAACCTTCACAGAGCAGGTCCTCAGACTTCACTGCCTACCTCTGGTCATTTTGCTTCTTTGTTTCTTAATTTGCCACCCAGCACCCTGCTAGGTCACCTGTCTAGATTCTTGCTGCCCTTCCCTGTTGTCCCCTGCAGAAAGCCAGCAGGACCCAGATACCAGGAGTCTGGTTTCATAGGAAGAAGGGTCTGGAAGGCATAGTCAAGATGTTGGACTTCAAAAGTCGGTTGAAGTTAAGAGGGAAAAGTAAACTCCATAAGTCAGTGTAGACACTCCAGAGTTAGGAAATTGCAGTTTCTGGAGCTGTAAAGCTGGGGTGGAAGTTGACACATTTGGCTAAGTCCCCCTGACATTAAGGAAAGCACCCAGCTTCTGGTTCTTATTCTGCTGATTGGTAGGGGGAAGTTGGCTGGTCACCGACTTTCTATCCATGGGTCTTTATACAGATTTTGGGGAGGATAGGGGAAAGCTGGAGAGGATAATAATCCCTGTGAAATCTGTGGGTTCAGAGGTGGGGGCAGGCGGTGCCAAGATGGCTCAGGCTGAGCATGTTAGCTCCATGCTGGGTTTTATAACACCTGCAACTCTGTGTGGCCTGGAAAGCTCTTGATGCAGACATTGTCCTGTGTCTCCTGACCTTAGCTTATTAAAGCTACCTGCTTCCAAGATTGTCAGGGCCCTCCAGAGGATCCTCAGATCCCTTTACTTTGTCCAGTGAAGGGAACTGCTGCATGTGTTTTCTCTACTCCCGTGTCCCCTCGTGGGTTGAGAAGCACCAAATAGAAACCTTCCTGGTTGTAAAGCAGCTTTGCTTTGTCATCTTTTTCTCTCCTTCAATTATTTTTATTTTTAATTTTAACAGCATTTTTATTTTAAAATGTATGCTTTAGGAGGTGAATGTCATTCTTCCACTTAAAACCTCAGATAAGGTTTAACTCATCAACAAGTTAAATTCAAGTCCTTGGATGAAATTCAGTCTCCCCTTCCCAGTGTCAGCCCCTCTCACTCTCTCTCACTCTAGTCATTCTGGGAGCCTTGACAATGCTGAATACTCTCGTGTCTCTTGTGCATTGCTGCTCCTTCTCTTCTGCCTCTAAAGCATGATTCCACCATCATTCCTTCAACATTACCTCATTCCTCATCCTCCCTCTTTCCCGGTTGAAGGGCACCTGTCCTCCCCACTCCATACTGCCGAGAGTCTACTTCATTTATTCTAGCTTCTGCATACAGTCTGATTATTTAACACTTCATATGTGTCTCACCCTCCCAGCTGCAGTGAGGATGGCTCTTACATTTCTTTTATACTTTCCATATTGTCTGGCAGTACACATATTGTCTGGTGTTCAATAAATGTTGAATTAAAATATAGGAAAAGAAAGCATACCAACCCCTTTGCATGTATTCCAAACTTATGTTTTCTTTCTGAACTTGCCTCATCTATCTCTTGACTGAGCACTTTTCCACCCTTGCATCGCCTCTCAGCCTTCAGTGTTCAAGTCAGTTGATCAACTCTAAAGGTGCTATTCCACGTCCACCTCACAGGCAGGGACACCTGAAGCCAGCTTTTCAGTCATAAGCCAAGGAAAGCAGAAGCCTTCTGAACATTGTTTTCAGAATGCCTGGACGTATCATGTTGGGGGTAGACTAAAATGCCATGAAACACCATGAGTGGCCTGAAGAATGACGTCAAGAGCTAGACTCTCATTAATCTTATTTTAGGTACACAAACCGTATTATTCAAAGTTCAAAATGGAGTGTTTGAGAAAATTGACAAAGTAGATAGCTCAATACAAGCTTTTATTTTTCTGGATGTCTTTTATGTGACAAAAGTATGTCTTTTAGGAGTCTTGGTTTATCTACCATTTCAAAAAAAAATGCAGTGGAGTTCCTTCTCCAGTTATCTTCCCTCAAGAAAAACAGAGGAGAAAAAAATGTTACTATGGGTAATAGAAGAATTGAAAGAATGATTTTAAAGTATTAAGGAAGCTTAATACGTAGAAAGACTTTCGATCATTCTTACCAACTATTCCCAGAACATACATTTATATAACACAGGTGGGATTGTACAACAGAACACACACACACACAACAGTGTTTGCCCTTAAACTTGGAAAAAGACTTTTGAATGTTATGCGTTTCTTGACTGAAGAAAACCTTCAATCCCAATCTACAAAATTCTACAAAATTGTTCACATTGTACTGGCATGACTATTCATATTCATTCTTGGCATTGTTCAATCTTTCAATATAGGACAAGAAAAAAATAAAGTTTCCTAGTTAGGATGAGTTTATCCCGCTGAGAAATAGAATTTTTTCCAAAGCAAAAGTCGTCCATGAAGCCAACTACTCAAGATTTGGGAACTGTGAAGGTTCCTGGCTCTTGGGCTGTTAGTTATTTGCCCAAAATATCAGAAGACATCAGTTTCCATCATCCTTAACATAATTAAAACCTCGCTGATCCAGAAGCACTTTGAGAGGTAGTCATGTATATGATAATCACATCCTAAACGTCTTCTGTCCTGTGAGAAGCTGCACAGCGTTGCAGAAATTGCCCATGACAGAGGGTTTTTATCCTCAATCATGAAGTTTAAATTATCAAGAGGACTTCTAACTTATCATGTCCATCTGATCTTTCATCTTCTTAGTATATGATTTCCAGAAACATGGATGTTGAAGGGTAGCATAAATGTTCTTATCATTTTGACCTGTAAAGTCTTAGCCGCTCTTCCTAATACCCTGTCTCTTGCCCTCTGTTCTCCACAATGCAAGCCGAAGTAACTCTCTGAAACTCTACCCTGACCATGTCACTCCCTATTTAAAATCCCTGGAAGGTCCTCCATTGCTCTTAGGATGAAGTCCAAATTCCTTATCTTGGCTTACAGACCCTGCTGGGTCCAGGTCTGGCATCTCTCGAGTTTCTATCTTTCCCAGCTCTCTGTCACCATACATCCTCTGCTTTCTAGCTCTTTTGACAGCCCCTTAGTCTTCTGTGTTCTCTTGTCCCCATGTCTTCAGCATTTTGTTCCCTGCTCCTCCTGCTCTTATCCCTCATACTCCTTTAATGTAGAGTTCATTACATACTTGCACATACATGTGTAAAAATGAGCACATGGCATGGCGGGAAATACAAGATTTAACTCATACCCATTACACACTACAAATTCTGTATTGATTGTAGACACTGTCATATTTTTGTCTTCATTTCCACCCCCTACCCCATCAAGTCAGTTTGAACATTGGACATACTATGAAATAACTTCTATTTTAAATTTAAAGCAACTCTTTTGGTGCCTTTAATTGTACACTAATGAGATTAGAAATGCTCACTCCATCTGTTTTTGTTTGATTTGGCTTGAACTTGACTATGGAAAAGATTATACAGTAACAGTATATTTAATTCACCAAAGAGGTCATTTAATTTTCTAACTTGCTACATTAAACAAAGATAATCCAGAGAAATAATGAAATACAATTCACCTGCCCAACTTTGAATAGATTTCACAGTTCCCAGAGATCCTTAGAAAAAGTATCAATTCTTTCTGTAGGGTGAATAGAACAATAATTTTGCACTTCCCAACATTTGCTTTCTCCTTTTTCTTTCAACTATTGAGATTCAGGACCATATGTAGTAAGAATTCAAAAATTTTGGTTATTGACAAAATATCAGGTTAATGGTCCGAGTTCAATTTTCAATTGTTTTAATACCAAAAAAAGCATAATCTTATATAAATCAACTTTAATCCAGTGAGCTTTAACTGAGCATTTACTGTATTTCAAGACTTTGTCTCTTGAAAAAGCCTTTATTATATCAGCCTATATGAGTGATAATGGGTGTGCCCAGGATATAGAGGAGCAAATGCTGACATTGACTCTAGAACTCCCCTGGGTAGGCTTTCCCCAGCCACCCTGATAAAAGGGTGTAATGACGGCATCCCCTCCTGGTATTTACCCCTCAGAGGCTGCATGGTTGTGCCCAGACAGCTGATGTCATCTGTCGTACAATTTTATAGAAATACTACCAGGATGATAGATCATGAAAATGAGGGATTCGTGATATTAAGTGCTCAAGATTACTTCTTAAGGAATTCCCCAAATTAAGATGTGTATAACCAAGGTTATTATCCAGTTAGAGTTTACCCAAGATCCCAGTTTCCTGTAGCCCAAGAACTCCTATAATTGAGTTCATCTAGTGCTCACATACATGATTGCTGAGGGTCATGTACTGAGCTGGTGGCTGGGTGACCCCCCGCCCTGTCCCCCTGGAAAGCCTTACATCCAAGTGGCAGGGACTGGCCACGTGCATCCCGCCCTGCCCTGGCATTCACAGAGGCACTGCAGTGACCCTGAATTAGAGAATGACATGGGAAGCTTTTCACAACGGACATGTTTATCCTATAAAACCAGCCCTTTCTAGTGCCTGAGAACAAAGTGAAAAACAAGATTGAACCAAACTCAAGAACGAGTATCCTAAGGGGCAGGAGTGAGCAAGAGCATTAAGTAAGACTTGTTAGAAAATAAAAACGTATATCTAAAGCGCAGGCCACCTTCCGAGAACCAGTCACCCGTGCCTCTCCATGAGCCTGGTGCTGGGTCCAAGGGAGGGAGCCTGGAGCCACGAGGACAAAAAGAATCAACCAAACTTGGCCTCTGATCAGGGTGGAAGACATAGACATCAAAAGTCATTGGATTATGACTTCCCAGGCATGCTGGCTACTGCGTTGTGGGCAGCTGTCCCTTTGTCCTGTGGGAAACTGCCTGGCCCAGGTCTGTAAGGCCCGTGAGGATGGAAGAACAGGAGGCAGTCTGTGGGTCCTCGGAACCTTCCCAGCTCAGTATATGGTGCTGCAGGGGGAGCTGCACACCTAGGAAGTTTTCTTTCAGAACTGCACCAGCTCTGTCTCAGAGCTGTGTGACCAAGGGGTCCTTCCCTTGTCAGGCAGGAAGGGGAGGGATGGGACCCCCAGAGGCTCCTAACACAGCTTCAATATCCTCTCCTGGGCCAGCAGCGCTGACACCAGTACTGGTTTTACAAATGTTTGTTACACTGCATGGATTGATGCACTTTTCTGTATGTTGTTTTATTTTACGTTAAAAATTTTAAATAATAAAGAATAGCCCATGAGCATAGAGCATGTCCCTTCCTTGCTTCCCAGTAACTGTAGGACTCTGGGTCACAGAAATAAGAATAAAAGCCATTGAATGCTGGCTGTGTCTCTGTACTAACCCTGCATTAAGCAACAATCCCATAGGTTAGATATTATTGTGTCCATTCTACGGATGAAGAAACTGGCTTCTCGAGGTGAGGGAGTCTGCCCCAAATCCCACACTCCTTGACCAGCAGGGCCAGCTTTGGACATCTGGTCCTCTGGGGTCTACCCAGAGGCTGCCATTCCGCAGTGACATAGGAATGTGCCCTCTGAGGCCAACTTGCTGCTGGCATGGCCACTTACACCAAACCTCACTGTCATGTTATCTCTAGAGAGGAGCTTAGAGAAAGGTCGTTTTATGAGATTGCAATCCGAAGATGCGGCATTCGCAGCATTCTTTACAGAAAGTGCTGGTAAGATGTGCTCAATCACATGTGGCAATTGTAACTGCTCATAGTGTGTGTTTTGATATAAAGGTATACAGGAAAATACCTGAAATACATTATGGCTGGAAGAGTTTAAAGCACTGAGTGGTTTTTATTTTTGTTAAGGGATGTATCACAGTAACGGTAATGATTGACTCTCTCTGTGGTCTCTGGTTTGGCCCCTGGCTTTAAGTGATGTACTTACTGGTCAGCCCCTCAAGTCCCCATACAATAGACCCTCTGCCCTTAAGGAGACATAATTTGGATAGTCCCTGCGTTCTGGTGACCCTGGAGAGCCACAGCTGGCTGGACGCAGCTCCCCCCATTGTGGAAACTGACTCGGCACCTAGGATGGGAGCCACTGACTCCTGTTGCACAGACAAAGCAGCACAGCTGTGCCAGAGGTTGAGGCCCTGGGCTTTGGAGGTGGGGTAACTGCAGGGAGTCTGTGCTTGAGCCACGTTCTCGGGACCTGTGGAAATGGTTACTCCAAAGTGGCCCATCTGCTTCCTCAAACCCCTATGCTCATAACTCTGGTACTCTAACGCCACCCCCAAAAAAGTAGGGTGCTTAGGTCTGGATGTAAGTGGCAGAAGGTTGGGGGTGCACAAGTCACTGGAGAAAGTGTGTACATTTTCTTAAAGTACTCAAAATTACAGTATTGTTCCTATAGCCTGATTCTAAGAGACCCCTGGGTGTCTGCACCTTGCTCAATTTCAAAACTCAGGAAAGACTTCAGGCAGCAGCAGCCTGGAAGGGCTGAGGGTGATAAGTCAGGATAACATTCGCGCCCAGCTGTGCTGTGCCAGCCTTGCGTTTTGCATCTGGTGTGACAGTGAGGGCAGTGTCAGGCCCCTGGCTCAGGGCAGGGCCCCCCGCATGTACTTCAGTCCCCAGGGCCAGACTTGAGGGGAGCAGTGTTCCCAGGCTATGGGGGGAGTCCTGGGAGTTCAGACCCCCATCTGTCACTGGGGAGTGCAGCTGTGCTCTGCCATCTGCCCTCTTTGCCCAGACACCTTTATCTTCAGAGGGGCCTGTGCCCAGCCTAATGACCTGAACATGTTATTGCCATTTGTCAATAGAGGGGAGGGGACATAAAAATAGACACAGTTATACCATGTAGTAAGTTACAAAACTGTCTGAATTTTATGACAAAACATAAGATTTTAAGAACAGAGTCTATGTTTTGGGTTGGCTTTGGGCTGGCCTAAAGTGAGATTTGGAAGAGTGTAGTTGGTGCCCAGGTATGGGGGGAGAGGATGCAAATTCATTGTCCTCTGGCCTTAGGGACATGTTGGTGCAAACGCTGGAAGAGCAGCTTCCCCAAACCCACACTGGCAGCTGCGTCTCTGGAGCAAATGGCTGGGCCAGCTCTTTGTAGACTGCAGTGCTGTTCCCCAACGGGGTTGTAGTGGGGCTCAGACAGGAACCACAGGCTTCCTTGCCTGGGCCTGTGTCCCAGCTCTGCCACCTACTGTACCATCTCTGCACCTTGGCAACTTCACTTCAGAAAACAGGTGACAGTAACAGCGCCTGCTCACAGAGCTGTTGTGAAGATTAAATGGGTTCCTTTGTGTTAGGCTCTTGGTGTCACTGCTGGCTGGTGTCCACAGCGGGAGTAACAGGAGTGCAGAGGAGTGTCACAGAGGAACAGGGGCCACCCCTGGCTCACCAAACCTGTCCTCTGTAATCTGGGCTTTCTTGACTTTCAATGATTTGTGGTATCATCATCCATGTTTTTCCACCTATGAGCAATTTCAGGGACTTCTGAGAGAAATACTCACGGGCTCTCCTAGGCTGTATGATGTCATCACTCCTTATTTCTCCTAGTAGAAGCACATGATGCCCATATTGACCTTTCCCAGGGGACGGGAAAGCCTGGTCTCTGAATGCACCACGGTCTCATTTTCCGTTATGTTCCCTTTCATCCTGACCCACACTTCAGGGGGTTTTCAATACGAAATAGGAAAGAGAGGTGGGGACAGAGACAGAGCACGGAAACAAACCCGCCTTTTGGATCAGATCCTGAGATGTCTCCCTTAGGCTCTGGGCAGGCTCAGCGGTTTAACCAAACACTGAAGGTCAAGAGTAGAAATGCCTGCCTTCCTCCCAAAATATGCCTTTATATGTGCTCTTCAAGCACAGTTCTCATTGAACATGTTTGTGTAAGCCTCTGGGAGCCATCACAGACAAGGTGCTGGATGACACTGGCCCACTCGGGCTTCTGGCCAGCAGTGCTGCACCTTGCCTCACTGTCAGGCCACTGTGTCTGCACTGACACTTTGTGTGGACTGAAGCAATCGGCAAACAGAAGTGACGGTGGAGAGCTGGGGTGGGGGGAAGAATGTCTTCCTGTCTTTTGAGGATTATCTTTCTCTCCACCTCAGATGGACCTTCAGTCATGTCATGATACCCATTTCATTGGGTATTAGTAGCTACCACGGGTCAGAACAAAAATAAGAGAAAAGGTCAATGCTGCAAGTAAGCACAACCATGAGACCCACCTCCAAAGGGATTCTGAGTCTATCTTAGAAGAATTTTAAGTGGCAGGATTGGCCCCTTCACTTATACTGTTGGTTCTGGGGATTTAAGAAACCCAGATTTCATGTTGCCTGAAAACATGATTTAAAATAATAGTATCAACTCCAACAATGCTTCATAACAAGGTCGCCAACTCTGATTTCTGTGAGGCCAGGCAGGTGATAATGCAAAGTGTCTCTAGTCTGGTGTAGAAATACAGCCCCTGTCCCCTGTAAAGAGGGAAACAGCTCTCAGATCCAGCCAGTTTGCTCAAATTCTCCATGTTTTTTCAAGAGAAGCTGGAAATCCATATTTTATGTTAAATCTGTATATTGTTACGTGTTGGCAAGGAATTCAATTGTTTATAACACTGTGTAGGTTAAACAAAGCAAGTCTGCTGGACCTTGGCGCCCACTGTGCACTCTGCCCCATTGCCTTTGCACTGTGGCCACATAGTGACAACCCTTCAAGGGCTCCTACCAGTGTGCGTGTCATGCTCCCTCGGCGGGGCTACAGTGGGCACAAAGATTTCTCTTCCTGTCTGGAGTTTCTTTCAAAACATTTGAAAGCACTTCTTGAAAAGTGCCAGCCCCATTTACTCCTGTGGAATCTGAGGGAGAAGTAAACAGTACACTGCCTACTTGTTTTCCAGTAATCCAAGGCAACATTACGCTGAGGTTTCTCTAGCTAGTTCAAGTGCACGCTCTTCATCAGCTTGTCTGGCATTCTTTTTCTGATTTGAGGACTATCAAACGACTCAGAACAACCCAATTCCCTGCCAGCTTCTGTTCCGTGACTCCCGCACTGGGCATCCCGGGGCAGCCTGATGGCTCACGTCAGTCTTGGCCATCCCACCAGGGCCTGTCTGCTGTGGCTCTCCATAGTCCCTCCAGCCCCTTCCGTCGCTGGAATAATACCTCCTGGGTCACCGCTAAGTAATTAGCCTTGCCAGGTATCCCACACAAATCCCTAGATGGGGGCCACTATCCCACAATGTAGGAGTGAACAAGCCCCCTTTGGCATTTTGTTATTTTATGCGGTTGACCAACCATCTTCTCCCAATCTCCCAGATACCCTGACTTCTAGGACACTCACGTATCCCCTTGCTTCTCACAGGCTGCTCCTCCCTCTGCCCTGTTGGCTCTCAGTCACCTCTCAGGTGGCTCTTACGTAACTGGGGCCTTTCTCTCTGTGTCCCTGCTGGGCCTTCCTGTGGCAGCTAAGGGGCCTGAACAAACGGCTCAACACAAAGAGCAGTATCAGTGGGATTCTGTGGCCCAGTATACTTGGAAGATGCCTGCTGGCTGAAGGTCCATGTTCCTAAAAATCACTTATCTCTGAAAGACTCCTTTAGAGAAGCCTGTGAAAGGTCAAATATTGGGTGGATCATACCCTGGGAAACACATTCTAAAGAGAAATATGCCAATGGAAAGAATCCTAGATTGGGCTGTATTTCAGGGAGAAGACTGGAAGGGCCATGAGTAAAGGCCCATACTTCTTGATCTTGAAATATTATAAAGGCTTCAAAGTCAGTGAGCACCAACCATCCCTTGGAGAAATCTCTGAGTCACTGGGATGTGCTGTGGCTTAGTCACTTAATTCTAGCAAATAGAACACATGACACAATTTATGTCCTTCAGAGTTCTTTCTTTTTGATCCAGCCTCTGACTGGGTCTACCACAAAGCCCCAGTGGGAAAAGCTCGGTTACTCTATTCTTGTGTTTGATTACTTTGATGACGCATCACAGACAAGTTGTAAATGAAGCAAACTGAACACAAAGTTTGATAGAACATTCAGAACCTGGCACAAAAGTTTGTCAGTCACAAAGGAGAAATGAGATGTGAAAAGATCCAAAACAGTAACTTTTGGAAAAATAAAAATCCAAGTGAGCAGAGAGAGCAGAGCCAAGCATTATGAGAAAGGAGAACCCTGCAGCAAAGGACGACAATGAAGACACTGTATATGCTCATTCAGGTGGCCAGGCGACACTCAGGGAGCCTCACATTTGTTCATGGCACTCATTCTGTGGGCTGACATTATCCTCATGAGTTCTCACACGAGCCCCTAGGTGAGCCCAGTAAAGACAAGGAATTGCTCAAGGCCGCACAGCTAGGAAGTGGTGGCCATGGTTCTAGAGCCATGTGGAAAAGAAAGAGTATGGTTAAAAGTATCATATGCCTCTGGAACACAAAGGAAATGAGAACTGGGAAGCATTTTGGATTTGGCACTTGAAAATTTTGGAACATGCACTTCAAGTCGAACCACAGAATCAGAAACCAGATTATTGGTGATGAGGCAGTGACCAGATGGAAAGTACCTGGAGGTAGTTGGACATACGGCAGTTATTTAAGAAATTTAACCTCAATGAAACTAAACTTTCTGGAAGTACCTTTGTATACCCCAAATCTGCATACTCGCCGAGGCCAGTGTACTAGACAGGACACACAGGTTGCTTTAACAACCCCCAGATCTCAGTGGCTTAAAACCATACATGTTTATTTCTTGCTCTCATTAGAGTCCAGTGAGGTTTGTAGAGGGAGGGGGAGCTCTCCGCTCCATAAAGTTGTTCAAGGATGGGTTATTGTAGCATATGACTCATCCATCTTCTGACACCTCAGTATTCTTACTGAATCTGTGACTCTTGAGGAAGGAAAGAGATTTCGATGGAAGACAGGGAGCGGGGAGGAGTACAGGCCAGACTTAGAGGTGGTGGGCTGTGGCCAGAGGACTATCTGGGGAATGTGTGTTAAGGGTGTGCCTGGCACAGCTCGGCCTCTCTGTCTGAGCTCCTCTGCTCTGACTGTCCTTCCTCTGCCTACTGTGTATGTGGTGGAAGGAAGAGGCCTAGATGCTTAGAGACAGACCTTAGTTTTTTATCCACTTTTGTCTCAAAAAATGAACTTGAAGTTGAGCATTGGTCTAGGCTGCATTTGTCCCCTGCCTTATCTCCCCAGACTGGCCCATAGTTGGCCTTGACCTGCAGTGCTAGACTTCTATTCAAGAGACTGGTGGTCCTAGACAGGCCCTGAAGTAAGAGAAGCGATTGTGGGGATGCTTGTCCTTTTGAAACTTCTGGCTGAGCATCAGTGCATATGAATATGGGCCCTTGTTGCCAGATCTTCACATTTTTCACAAAAAGCCAGAAATCTGGATTTTTATTTGAAAACTCATAATTTTAAAAAGTAGGCTCAAACAAAATTGTGAGCCAAATTTGACCCCCAGACTAACCATTTTCTGTCTCTAACTTAGATTCTGTGATGTGACTTGAGACTAATCTCCTCACCATCACGGTCCTCAGAGACCAGGGAGGTTCTCTGAGTAGCCACATGACCAGGACAGAGGGAGCTGGGGCAGGAGGCAAATGCCCCCAGAAGCAGCACTGCTGATGAACCTGACCTTGAAACTAACTACCAGAGGCTGGATGATGCCGCAAAGTGCCAGGAACAAAATGCTACTTCTAGTGCATGGAGTCTAGAGCGTTCCTAGGTTAGGCTGGAGACGGGGTAGGCAGGATCCTTAGGGGGACCTGGACCTCATTACCTCCTGGATTCCTGCATGTTTTTGCTAAACTGCCCCACATCTGGGTTCCAGCATCCCCAGCTTTATTCTGTGCAACAATGCAGCTCTGAGCCATGTGATCTCAGCAAGGACTTCCATGTGGAGAAGGGGACCTGTACGTAAACGACTTGCAGAAAGCCAATCCTGATTTCTTTGCATGTGATGTTTATTGCATCTATGAACTGCAGTTTTGACTTTTCTCTCCCAACTTAAATCTCAGTTGAAGAAAACCTTCTGATCAGGTTGAAAAGGGACTTATCCTCAAGGAAAAGAGAAAGACTAGAAATAACTCTAGTATTGAATTGGAGTTAGACGTATTGGTATTAACTTGGGAATTTTTAAAACATTTATACATAGCTAGATACCGAAATAGTGACAGATGTCGTAGATGTGTGTCTATTAAGATATATGTGTATACATACAGATATTTTCAGCTCTGCCCACTGAAGGGGCCCTAGAAGCAATGAGTACACTGAGTGCTCAATCTACCTTGGTGTCTAAATGTTATCTTTCACTGGAAGGAACCAGAGTTCCTCAGAAAAATAGCTAATTCATCCCTGGGTTAGGAAGAGCACAACTGTTTTTTGCCAGACAATGCAAAAATCCCAAAGAATTACAAGGAAAAAAAGAAAGCCAGCTTGAAAGCCCCTGCTGGCCAAATCTAGTTAAAAATACAAGCATCTAAATGCGTCCCAGGCATGCCACTGTCTCACGCCACGTGGGCAGTGCAGAGACCCCACACGGAGCTTCCAGGGCCCAGATGGAGAATCTGAGGCCAGCATCAAATTTGAAATATGTAAAGTGGGCACAGAAATCCTTTAGCAACATAAACAATTGTGTTATCAGTGAAAGAGCCATTAGTAAGAAGGGTCACCGGACAGCCTGTCCAACAAGCAAACTCCAGCCACACCCAACAGCTGTGCAGCACAATAAGGAGCGGAGAGAGCTGTGTGCTGTTGGACACTTCAGTACCACCGGGCAAGGCGGTCCACAGGCTCTCACCTCTCGCCAGGCCACAGATGGACCCCTAGGCTAAGAAAGGAAAGTGGGCACTTGAGATGCCACTCATTGCCCAAAGACCCTTCCTGCTTGTTAGGACTGACACTGACCTCAAATGATCCGTCTAATTGCTAAGAACAAACAACAGCTTATCACCCTGGAGACTGCAGAGACCAGTCTAGACTAGAGAGCAGGCCCAAGGCCAGCAGGCTGTCACATGTGGGGAGTGTTCTGCATTCATGCAGAAAGGTCTAAAGAGTGCCTGTGACAAACATTATTTATTAGCTGGCCTGCAGCCTCCAGAATGGCAGAGCTACAGGTGTGTGCTGCTCTGAACACCCCTCAGAGGTCTTTGTGCCCAGTGGTGTCGGCATGCTCCTAAAAACACTGTTTAAGTCAAACTGAAGGTTAGCATTAAAACATGCTGTTGCAGTGAGGACAGGTGCCCGGCGCCCACCCCCATGTACTCCTGTAAGACAAGGCCCATCGGGATGGCCCCTTCCCCACTGACTCAACCCAAATGCTACTTAATGTTGAGTAACTGTGTTATAAGAAAAGTGACCAGTACCATTTTTTGTTTTGCTGCTTAAAAGGTAGGCAAGCTTGCAACGAGTCTGTGATAGATAAATTCTTGGCATGAATTGTTAAAACTGCTTCCTGATCACACTCTGGAATGTAATTTTGGACATCTAATGGGCTGTTTTGAAAGTTATCTTCTAACTCCTTTCATTGATAAATGAAGAAAAATATACCTTTTGA
Organism: Aselliscus stoliczkanus; assembly: GCA_033961575.1. Lineage (NCBI taxonomy): Eukaryota > Metazoa > Chordata > Mammalia > Chiroptera > Hipposideridae > Aselliscus > Aselliscus stoliczkanus. The sequence goes on along the minus strand of CM066727.1, from coordinate 105,720,396 downwards.
AACAATCCAAATGGATTGGGTTTGTAATTCTGTTTTGAAACATACACACGATGTGAAATTACAACCCGCTAATAAAAGCATTACCAATAGGCCCATATTAATATAAATAAGTGATGAGACAAGCAAAGAGTTAACAGAAGCGGAATTGTGGGCTAACAGGAATGAGCTAAACGTTAACTGCTTGGCTCTGAATTCCCTGACTAGCACACCTGCAAGCTAACAAGCACCTTACATCCATCATAGGTAGGAACAAAATAGTTCTTAATCGCAACAGCAACCCCCTGCACACTAAGAAACACCCATCATCGATGGGAACAGAATAGCTCCCAGGAAAAAACAATTGTAATGGCAGCCCCACTGCAGGCTGACAAGCACCCTACATCCTGCATGGAAAAAATATAAAAACCTGCTCATTGGCGCAGCTGTCTCCATCAGACTCTGCCTTGGCAAACTTCTGCTAGTATCTTTCTTATCCCTCTGTCTCAGCAGCTCTTTCTATCAGACTGAACTGGCAAAACTCCTCTTGCCAGTTCCAAACAGAACTCTCTCTCTCCCTTTTTGACTTTCAATAAATCTTTTCTTACTCTTGTAGAGTCTTGTAAATTCTTTTACATTCTGTGAATGACCAGGGGTTAATTCTATGCCAATATAGTTAGTAAATATAAAGGGGAGAAGGGCAAGTCTTCTTCATAATAGAATGCTGACTAATCCATGTAGAAGGCATGATGGAAATAATCACCACTCGGCCACCATCACAGTTGATACGGGCAGTTGTAGATGGGCGTGAGGTTTGCTGGATGGAGGTCTAAGGAACAGGAACGTTTCAGAACTCTCCACAAAACGCTGGTCAGACACAAAGCAGCAGGTAGGGGCTTTCCGTGAAGAAGCTGGCAGACACTGACTTGCCCAGGTGACCACGATTAGCCTTTTAGTGGGACTAGCCAGCATCCTGTACCCACTGACATGATGCACTGAGAGGTCCCAGCGTAATTTCTGTGCGTGTAGTTTTAATGTGTGATTCCATGATATTAGTGATACTGAGCACTTAAAATATGTATTTATTAGCCATTAGAATCTGTGTGACGTGCTTCTTCAAGTATTTTGGACATTTTTGATTGAGTTGTGTTTCTCGGATTTGTAGGCTGTCCTGGCTGAGAATCTGTATTATCTATAGGACACAGCACTATTACCCAAGTCCAGTGGCATTCAGCATCATACATTCACCACCTGACAGTTCTGGGGCTCAGCTGGGTCCTTCACTTCAGTCTCCCATGGCCACGGTCAAGGTGATGCACAGAGCTGTGGTCTCATCTGGCTGAAACGGAACATCGGCCTCTGCTTGCGGCTGTCCTGTGCCCTGTGCCTGTGAGCTTCGGCTTCTCGCTGGCTGCTGCCTGGAGGTGGTCCTTACTTCCTTGCCAGGTGGGCTGTCCCAGCATGACCACTTGTCTCCTAAAGCTAGCAAGGAGTGTCTCCTCACACGATGGATGCTTTGGGCTTAGGGAACATAATCGCTTACATCCATCACCTTTGCCATATTCTACTGGTTAGAAACAAGCCACGGGTCCCACCACAGCTCGAGGGGAGAGAATTAGTCAAGTGTGTGAATACCACGTCTTTTAAAACCAGTCTGGCCAAATCCTTGTCAGACAATACGTATCACATATATCTTCACCCAATCTGTAATTTGCCTTTTCCTTTGACAGAAAAACAAAGGTTTTATTTCAAATAAAATCAAATTTATCCATTTTTTTTATTGTATGGATAGCAGTTCTTACTATCTTTTTAACAGTTCAAGGCCTACGGAAGGTGATGAAGACATTCTCCTATGTTTTCTTCTAGACCAGGGTTTGCCAGCCTTGGCAGTACTAACAATTTGAGCTAGATAATTCTTGGTTGTGGGAACTCTCTTGTGCATCGTCACACGTTTAACAGAATCCCTGGCCTCCACCCCAGCTTCGTGATGAGCAACTCCTTCACCAACCAGGTGCTGGCGCAGATTGAACTGTGGATCCATCCGGATAAGTACCCCGTCGGGGTCCACTTCCTGCCCGAGAAGTTGGACGAAGCAGTAGCTGAAGCCCACCTGAGCAAGCTGAATGTCAAGCTGACCAAGCTGACTGAGAAGCAGTCCAAGTACTTGGGCTTGCCCCATGATGGCCCCTTCAAGCCAGATCACTACCGCTACTGAGAACCAAGCCTGCCCCTTTTGCCCTCCAGCTGCTGTCCTTGCCCAGTTTCCATCTCTCCTCCCCTAGAGCAAATAGTGCCAACTTTGAGAATGTCCCCCATCCACTCCCTAGGGCTGGTCACTCAGTCTTTGGCCTCTGCTGCATCTCTCATACTGTTCCAAAGTAACAGGGGGGACAAGCCCTGGTCAGTGGAGGTACATGGGAGATGCCCACAGGGAACCATGAGCTCAGGGGTCTTGGAACTACTCATTCAGTCAGTCCTTCCTTAGGCTGGAAGTTGGCAGTAGTGATCAAAACACCCATGCACTTTACCATCTAGGTCCTCACCTGGCCTATGGATGTTATACTCGTGTTATTGATTTACAGGCTCACTGGTTCCTCTGCCCATGACAGACGAGAATGAGCTATATTAACGGGCGGGGAGGAACTGTTGGAGTTTGAATGCTCATGAGATCCTAGCTTAGTGCTGGGCATTCTCTTAAACCTCAGAACAATGAGCTTGGCACTTTCAGTCCCTATTTTACAGGGGTTATAGAGTAAATTGTTAGGGAACAGCCAAGGAAGGACAAGAGAAGTGACAGCCAGAGGTTGAGAGGGGCCAGAGAATCTTAAAAGCAGGCATAGATCTGTCACCATCACTTTGTAACATGATGGTTCCTATCACAACCCTGGGTCAAAAAGATTAATTTGGTTTAAAATGTTTATATAATGCTTATAATGTTAAAAGAGAGCAGGAAGGTAGGTAAATAAAAATTTTGGTGCCTAAAAAAAAAAAGAATCCCTGGCCTCTCAGTTTCAACAGCATCTCTCCCCCGGTTGTGACAAACATCTCTTGGTGCCAAAAAGCCCATTTGAGAACTACTGTTCTAGATGCTTTATGATTTATGCTTTCAGTAGTTTGTCTATTATCCTTCAAAGTTTGTGTGGCTGCTTCATATTGTTCTTTATAGAGATCTGATTTCTCTACAACATTTATTGAAAAGACCATCCTTTCCCTCATGAATTGCATTTATTGTCTTCTCTTAAATCAAGTGCTCATATATGTATGGATCTATTTTGGGGCTCACTATTGTGTTCAATTTATCTAAGTTCTATACTTATGCCAGTGACACAGTCATTTTTTTGTTAAGTCTTAAAATCTGGTAATGTTGATCTTCAAACTCTGTCATCATTTGGCTTGGCTATGCCAGGTCCATCAAAAATATGGTATATATATGATAATCAATTTATCAATTTTTACACCAAAACAATCTGTGTGGTTTTTTTTTAAGATTTTATTGGGGAATTGGGGGGTTGGGGAACAGTGTTGGGGAATCAGGGAAGGGGAACAGACAAGTTGCTATCCTTTTGTTCTTCAGTCTAGTTGTGGAGGACATTGCTTCATTGGCCCATGTTGGTATCGTCATTGTGCTCTTCCCGGGTGAGGCAGATCAGTCGCCGGCCTCTGGACAGCTGCACACAGCAGCTATTGGCAGCTCACGCTGGCTGCCAGCCACTCACTGGAGCCTATGGCAGCCCACTGCAGCAAGGGCTGCAGCCTACACCGTCGCCAGGACTGGCGCAGCACAGCTCCAGGTGGAGCTGTTGTTAGCTGTAGAAGGCAGTGTCACTGGCCCTCATATGGGATCCGAACCGGGACCGCTGGCATCCCAAGCCAGTTCTTAACCAATACGCCACTCGGCTGGCCCCAAAACAATCTGCTTTCGATTGGAACTGAATCTGTAAGTCAATTTATGATAATTATGGTCCTAACAATGTTGAATATTGCAATACATGACATAACACATCATTTATTTAGTTCCTTTTTAATATCTTGCAGCAAAATTTTATAGATGCCCTGCAACTATCTTATTAAATTTATTTAGAGGTATTTGATATTTTTATGTTATTGTAAATGACATTGGTTTTCTATTTTTATTTTTCAATTATTTGTTTCTGGTAAGTAGAAATATAATTAATTTTTTTTATATCAACCTTGTATCTGGTGAGCTTAGAAAATTCATTTATTAGATAAGATACTTAGTAGATTTCTTTGAGTTTTCTCTTCATATAATCATTTCATCTGTAAATATAATTTTATTCTTTATTTCTATTCTTTATACAGTTCTATTTGTTTTCCTTGTCTTCTTGCCTGGGCTAGGACCTCTTAAACAATGTGAATAGAAGGTAGTGGTTAAAATCTTACCCTTTTCGGGCCAGGCAAGTGGTGCGTTGGTTAAGAGTTGGCTTGGGACGCCAGCTCTGAGCAGCAGGGCCTTGTTTCAGACCCCACATATGGGGGCCAGTGACACTGCACCCACCACAGCTAAAATGCTGAACAACAGCTCGACCTGGAGCTGGACTGCCTTGAGTCCCGGCGACGGCTTAGGCTGCAGTGGGGCTGCAGTGGGCTGCTGTAAGCTACCGTGAGTGGCCGGCAGCCAGCATGAGTGGCCAGCAGCCAGCATGAGCTGCCAAGAGCCACCATGAGTGGCCATCCAGTGGCTGGCGAGCAACTACCCCACCCGGGAAGAATGCAATGACAATACCAACATGGGCCAGTGAAGCGACGCTCTCCACAACTAGACTGAAGAACAAAAGGACAGCAACTTGTCTGTTCCCCTTCCCCGATTCCCCAACGCTGTTCCCCTCCCCCAATTCCCCAATTTAAAAAACAAAACAAAAAATAATCCTACTCTTTTCCCCAAACTTAAGTAAGAAATAATTCAACATGGCAACAATAAGTTTTATGATAGCTGTAGATTTTTTATAGATACCCTTCATTATGTTGAGGAATTTGCCTTCTATTCCCAGTTTTTTGAGAGTCTTTACTGATTTCTTTGTCTGCTAGTACTGTAAAATACTGAAAGGTGTGCTAAAATTTACAGATGTGACTATGAATTTGTCTACTTTTCCATTTAGTTTTGTCAGTCTTTACATATTTTGAAGCTATACTATTAGATGCATTCAAATTAAGAAAAGTTATGTCTTCCTGTTAAATTGCCCCTTGTATAGTTATTAAGTGTTTGTTTGCCTTTACTCTAGTTATATTTTGCATCAAAATTTGCTTTGTTGATATTAATATAGCAAGCACTGTATTCTTGGTTAATATGTGCATGGCACATATTTCTATCCTTTTATTTTCAATTTATTATGGATCCTTATAGTTAATGTATATTTCTTTTAAACAGTACAAAGGTGGGGTGTTGATTCTTAACCCAGTAAAACAATCTTTTCCTTTTAATGGTAGTTTTTAATCAATTTGTATTTAAGGTAATTACTGATATAGTTGGATATAGGTCTTTTTATTTAGTTTTTCTTTGTCACATCTGATTTTTGTCCGTATTTTCTTTTATGATTATATGGGGTTAATCAGATATTTTAATGTTCCATTTTATCTCCTCTACTAGACTTTTAGTTTTACTTTTTAGCTTATTTTTGGCAATTACAATATACATTCTTAACTGATTCACATCTACCATAAATTAGCACTTTATCTCTTAATGAATAATTCAAAGCTACAGATCTACACTCAAGCAGAAGATCTTTCTATTTTGAAATTCTGTTCCTCTATGCCTTTCCCTATTCACAGTAGCCATAGTCATTTATAAAACATTTGTAATTTACCCAGTTTCTTCTATTTGTTGTTGTGGAAACAGTGGTCTGTTTCTACTCTCTCTCTTAACCAGAAGGAAAAGTCAAGTATGTGTTAGTTTTATGATCAGAGGAAAGGAAGTACTTCTCAATCAAACTTATTAATTTACAGAAAATGCCCAAGATATATCACATACAAAAATTACTCCAAACATTTTAGCATTAAATATTGATTTTGATAAAATCACTGTTTCTAAACATAACATGATTTCTTCCAAATATGGCTCACCTGACACATATTTCTAATCATTGTCTCTTTTACCATCACTATTAGGTTAAACAACTAAATACTCAGTTTCCAAGCCTCGTTAGCAACTAGTAGTGGTCACTAGACACAGTTCTGACATGATCTCTATTTGCAGCATCCATTTTTCATCATGAGGTATAGCATGAGAACAAAGCCAACACACTAAAGATGATAAGGTGAAGAGACTAGGTCCCTGATGGCATTTTTGAGCAGCTAAACCTAAGCCAGATTATCTATAGTATACATAATGGTTTTGTTAAACTTTTGCTTTAAAAAGTATAAAAGGGGCTGGCCGAGTAGCACGTTGGTTAAGAGCTGGCTTGGGATGCAATCGGCCCTGGTTCAGATCCCACATATGAGGGCCAGTGATACTGCCCTCTACAGCTAAGATGGTGAACAACAGCTCCACCTGGAGCTGGGCTGCTGCGAGTCCCCGGGATGGCATAGCTGCAGACTCTGCTGCAGTGGGCTGCCATAGGCTACGGTGAGTGGCCTGCAGCCAGCGTGTGCAGCTTGCAGCTGCTGTGAGCTACCAAGAGCCGCTGTGAGTGGCCATCCAGAGGCCAGTGACCTATCTGCCTCACTTGGGAAGAACGCAATGAGGATACCAACATGGGCCAATGAAGCAATGTGTTCCACAACTAGACTGAAGAACAAGAGGACAGCAACTTGTGTGTTCCCCTTCACCATTTCCCAACGCTGTTCCTCTCCTCCAATTCCCCAATAAAATCTTTAAAAAAAAAAAAAGTATAAAAGGGAATTAGTTCACAACACAATTCCTATCATGAAGAACTATCCTATATTTCAAGCTAAGTAAATATATCACTAAACTTTAAAAAATGAACACACATTGGGCCAGCCAAGTGGCGTGGTGGTTAAGCACTGGCTTGGGAAGCCAGCAGCCCTGGTTCAGTCCCACATATGAGGGCCAGTGATACTACCTTCAAAAAATAATTTAAAAAAAAAGTAAAAAATGAACACACAATACATGACAGTCCCATTTCAAATGAATGATACAATAATGAATAACTGAAATTTCTAAATGTGATTATTTTCCCTATCCCCTCTGGGAAAAGAAATAGTCCCTGCCTGGATGTTGAAAGTGAGAGGACTGCTTCAGTCTGAAGATCAAGGTTGATGCTATTCACAGGTGAGAAGGCAGCTGCTTTTGTGGAGGGATCCAAGTTCCCCCTGAAGGCCTGTGTAAGCCAAGTTGAATTACTCAGCCTGTCCTTCCTAGTGTTTCAAAAGCCCATTGTTAAGGTCATTCTTTGGAATTAGGGACTTATCCAGAGTGGTCCTGATTAAAGTAAATATCTTAGCCAGAAGATGTAACATTAACAACCATTACTGAGGGTTTGTGCTAGCTGAAAGCAAGCTGTTGAAGGATTGAGATGACAAAGGGAATTGGAACGAGGTTTGCAAAGAGAAGTTTAGAAGTAGTTTGGGAAGGGATAGAACATGCCCTGGGAAGCCACGTGTATTTGTCTACTCAGGCCGTTATAATAGAACACCATAGATTGGGGGCTTAAACAACGGAAATATACTTGCTCACAGTACTAGAAGCTGGCAGTCCAAGGTCAAGGTGCCAGCAAATTCAGTTTCTGGTGAGACCTCACTTCCTGGCATGTAGATGGCTGCCTTTTCATTGTATGCTCACATGACCTTTCCATGGTGCTCATGCATTGAGGGAGAGGCAGAACATGAGGGAGAGGGAGAGCTCTCTCGTGTCTCTTTTTATAAGGACACTGATCTATTTGGACCAGGCCTCCACCTTAATGACCTCATTTAACCTTCATTACTTCCTTAGAGGCCCAATCTCCAACAACACCCACACTGGTGGGTTAGGACTTCAACATATGAATATTGGGAAGACACAAACATTTGTCCATAACACTAGAATGAGGTGTTGAATGTTGAGGGGAAGGAATTTCTCTTGAAACTCGCAAAGAAGCCATGTGACATGATGTGTGATGGGCTATAGCTCAGCCGTTTTGCATATCTTCAGTGAAAATGAAGAGTGAATGGGTGATCTGTACACTCAAAGACAATGAGGCCGACGTGGAAAGAGACAGTATGGCTCTTAGACCAGGGAGGCAGATCCCTGTCACTGTCTCATGCCTCCAGACCTAAGGCTCTGGGGTGCCTTCCATGGAAGAAGTCCCTCTCTAAACCTGGCACCTGCTGGGGCCAGCCACACTGTATACTCTTAGGGTCCCAAGCCCAGATCATGGCCTACATGGGTCCCAGTCCTCATTTCCTCTTGGGGGCACTCTCCAGTGAGAGCTCTGGAAGTTACACAGATGGAGTCAGCCTGAGGCCTTGTACAGGGACCTACTCCCAAGAGGGCGGCCTGGAAAGCAGAGTACTCCCACTGGCCAGCACATAGTTATTTCACAGGATCACACAAGACTGAGTCACCAGAATGGTGCTAAGACACTGATTTGGGGTGATTCTCACTCTCAGAGGACACAGGCAAAGATTGTTCACATGCTCTGATTAGAAGATAAGCAAATATCTCTTCTCTACCCTTCATTCGAAGTCTTCATCAATAAGTCACTATAAATCCCATGGGTTTACAAATTTTGTAATCAAATTGTTTACTCATATACAGACAGGTGCTCTGCAAAAATATTTCCCCATATCCCCACTACTAGGGGTAGCCCTAGAAAGAGGCATACCTATTTATATTCTGTTTAAAACCATATCTGGTTCATAGATTAAAGGAGTTAAAGTAGATAAGACTTAATGGTGGACAGGTTGCCAGAAGGGGAAATCCTGGCAGCTAGAATATTGTTCAATTTTAGGAAAAAAGAAGAGCATTTCTAAACATTTATCTATCTTTCTTTTAAATAATACTAAGAACAATAAATGAAATTGATCTCAAGGCTTAACCTTAATGACTTGAGATTAAAGCCCTTCAGTGCTGATCACGTCTGCTGTCTCAGAGCTACGTATTCAGTGCTCTATAAACAGACCCTAACCCTGATCTTGACAGTTGAACTGTAGAGTAAGCTGCCCAGGTCTGGTTTTCTCTCTCCTCTTACAAGGCAGACACAACAGAAGCATCTGGACAGTTCTCAAAAGGTCATTTCTAAGCCCTATATCAGGCTGGTGCTTTCAGTGTTTCTGGTGCCCAAAAGCCTTTGGATACAGTGCCAGTTGCTAATCATTTGTTTCTCACTCTGGTCTACTCTTCAGCATCTGCTCTGCCATAGTGGAGCTAGGCCATTCAAGCATTTCTCCTTCACAGCAAGCGTGATGTTGAGCTTTGTCAGTAAAGCACTGTGGAGGGACATTGCAGGAGGAAGGGGTTTCTCTTCCTGGTTCCAATATGTTCATCTCGTTAGATAACTATATGGGCGTGGTCTTCCCCACTGTCCTGCTGTGCCTGATGGCCCAGCATGTGGCCCCTCTCAGTGGGAATGGTACCCCACTGCCCACCTCAGGCAGCTGTGCAGCAGAATGCCTCTGCTGGGTACCTCACTATCACAGGCTGCCCCCAGCTCACTCTCCTTGTACCTTCAGAGTCTGCTTTCCAATAAAATATAGCAAATACTCATTTTCTAATACCAAACTTACAGCACTCACTGTGAACATTTTTGTCCTGCCAAAGATTCTGCAAACAGTTAAGAATTTCAAAACAGAGGTGAGCCTTAGGGAATACCTACATTTCTCAACATGTTTTCCCCATTCTCCTTCCTTGGAGGAAGAAGGACTGGGGGAAATGAAGGTGGGTGAAGCAAGGTCCTTAGGCAGATCTTGGAAAACTCATTGTTAATCTGGCTCTTAGGTTCCCCAACACTTGTGGCATCCATCTAGATGCCGAGATCATTAGGGGACACTTTCTATGTATTAGGCACTGTTCTAAAGACTGCACTAGAATAACTCATTTAATTCTCACTCACAGCTCCAGTGAGGTCTGTCCAGCCTTGTTCTAAATGAGGTTAAATAACTTGGTTCAGCTGTGCAAGTGGCAGAGCTTGGATTTCAGCCAGGGCATTCTGGCTCCTGAACACACATCTTTAACCACTGTGCTAAAGCAAGGTACTTGGTGGTCAAACTCAGAGCGTCTTTGGAGGGATCCCTCAAGACAGCCCTTAAAAACTCCCATTATAGCTTTATCCACTCCGTTCTCCATTACACTGAAATGTTTACACTCCAAATCTGTTTGAACCCAAAGATGCACTTTCTCTAGTTGGCATCCAAATACCAAACATTGCTAGAGATGTCACAAAGCCACACTGTCATACTGAGTTTAAACTCATGATCATTCATCTCAAAGAGACCCGCAACCCTCCCCACTAATTCTACTGTTTCTCTCATCATAAGCTTGTGAGGTTTCCTCACTCCTGAGGCATACCAGCTTTTGCTTCTTTCCTCAAGTCTTTCATACCCTCTTCTCAGGAGCCCTTTCCCTTCCTAATTTGCCTCATATTTTACTGAAAAATGGAAGTCAGGAGACAAGAATTCCCTCATCTTCCCACAATCGAATCCACAGGTCCTCCTGCAATTTGCAGACATATTTTTCTCCTGTTGCAGTGAAGAAAGACCTTCCCTCTAACAATGGCAGGTCTTTCCATGGTACTCAGAGCACTTCTTATCTTTGCTCTTCCAGGAGTCACTCCTTCTATGCCCTCCTCTCTTTGCGGCTCTCCTGTATCAGTGCTCCCTTTCTCTTGACTGATCCCATTGGTATATTCATATGCTCTGGTATCTCCCATCTGAATAAAAAGACTCTCCTTTGACTGCACAGCTTATTCCAACTATCCTCTCACTTCTCCTGCCTTGTCCACAGCAAACCGTCTTGAAATAGTTGTATTCATTTTGTGTAAACATCGTCACCCACAACACTTGGCTTTTGTCTCCAAATGATTTGAATCTCCAAATGAAACTGCACTTACCAAGTCCCAGTAACGTCCATGTCTTCAAATGCAGTGGCTTTTTCTCAGAAACTTCCCTCATTCAACTAATTTGGTAGCCTTTGACTGCTTTTTCAAACACTTTTCCTACATTGGTTTCTCCGATAACGTATTTTCTTGATTTTCTTTCATATCAGACAGATGTCTAGGTAAACCAAGGATTGGAGAACATTTTCTGTTAAAGGCCAAATAGTAAATATTTTGGGCTTTGCAGGCCACATGGGACTGTGTCCCATGATTTTCTCTGTTGTTGTTATTGTAGTTATTGTTGTTGTTTTAACACTTTAAAAATGTAAAAAGTATTAGCTCTTGGGTGACACAAGCCAGATTTGGCCCATGCACTGCTCTTTACCAGTCCCTGGCTTAAACAACAAAGGTTTAATTCTTGCTTATGTTCCATGTGACTCTTGAGTCCACTGAAGGTTCTGCTTATTATAGCGACTCAAGAAGACCCAGGCCAGTAGAACAGCCACCATCTCAAACATGATGTAACTGTGCCTGGGTAGTAAGAGCTCCGATACGTTCCGCATCATCAATTGTTGCTCACAACTCATTGGATGGAAGTAATCATATGGCCCTCTCATCCATGAGGGATCCAGGAAACCAAGAAATTTAGCTCCCGCACCCACAGGAACATCACTAAGCGAAGTACATTGTTGGGAGATGGTGCTCCAAGGTCTCTCCTGTTTCTACCTGTGTGACAGGTAGAGCACTGGCAGCTTTTGTCCCAGACCATCTCTTTAAGGTGTCTGTATAGCATAAAGCCTTAGAGGACAGAAATTGTGCCTCATTCGGGTTTGTTTACTGTCCATTGTAATAGAGATACAGATGAGGAAACAGATGGGCCAGTTGGCTTGGAGCTCATTTAAAAGATTCCAAAGCTCTGAGTTCCTCACTTGTGATGCAAACCCACTGTGTATGCAGCATCTGCACATCACCCACCGTGGGACATGGGAATAAAGAGAACTGACACAAACATGAACTTCCTGCTGCTTTCTGTGCTCTCTCTGACCCAGCATCTGTGTCTTCTGTCAGCATCCATGAAACTGTAGCAGGCTGAGTCACAAGACAAAGAAGGTCCCCACTCGCGTTGGTCTCATATAACAGAGGGGCCACTTCCATTCTTGTCACTTCATCAGAAAGGTCTTTCCTGAACCACTTCCTTACAAGTTATTCTCTCCCACATCATCCTATTTCTTTCATAGAAATTATACAAATCTGAAAAATTGTATCTTAATTTTCCACTTCCCTCTTCTTGAATATAAACTGCTTGAAGGCTTCCATCACCCTCTTTGGTGCCAAGAACAGTGGTCTGACACATTTTAGGGACTCATAATAGCTATGCTGAAAAGAGGGAGAATGGGAGAGAAGAAGAAAATTAATGTGGGTGTCCCCAGCCCAAAACAGGTCTGAGTACTTCTCTCCATCTCCAGAGTTTAAGTGGTCAGAGGGGTTAACCAAAGGGATGGCCAAGCTCTCAGGAAAGGTTAGCCAGTGGAAGTGAGCCCAGACTTAGATCTTTCTCTCCCACCAGGGACAAGAACACGTGGCCTATTCCCAAGCCAACTGACTCCCTGAAGGGAACTAAAATTTTGTCTCTTGAGTGGATAGCTCAGGGTAGGTCTTGGCTGGCCTGGGGCAAAGTTTGGTGGAGGTGCTCACCCTGCACTGCAATGCCAGCCCTGAGAGTACAAGGAGAAGGCCAAGGTATCAGTGGTTCCTTCACAAGAGCGAAGGGGGAGGGAGGTTGGGGCAGACAGTTTGTCTTTAATACGCCTCCCTTCATATGGATTTTGTAAAATTCTCTGTAATTTCTGTGGATTTGAATTCCACTCAAGTAACTCCTACAATTTTTAGATCCAAAATCTTGCACCTGCCTTTCCTTGCCCTGCCACATTTGGAGGGGAGACAAACAGAGTCATACTTTTATGAAAACTTTTTTTTTCCTCATTTGTTACGATTTCTTTCCAAAACTCAGTGCTTCCTGTTTATCTTTGTTCTCTCCTTCCCTCTTCACATTTTCTCCATCCTCTGCTCCTTCTGCTCTTCTCATTACCAGCTTCCTTCAGGGTTTTACCTGAAACTCACTGCATTACCCTGTGTATGCTGACGTTTTCAATATCTCTTTTCTTACCTGAATTTTAGATATTGCAAACAGGCTTGAGGAGAATGACAGTAGTTTTTACTGTTTACTTTAAATGGCAGCAATAGTTCAAAAGGTTTTGAATTTCTAGAGTAAGTTGATATATGGTTATATTAATTCAACCACTCAATAAGGACAGAAGAATTTGCTGGCTCTTGAGTAAACAAGACAAATCAAAGACTCAGTAACTTTTTTGAAGTGAGCTAAGAAAATGTTTACCTGGGTAAAAAAGGGAAAACATCAAATATTTGTGATGTCTTGACATTGTTCTCTATGTTGGCTGAAAGTGATTCCCAGAAAGGTACTCCTACAGAACAGTTTCCCAATGAGATGGGCCAATGTGTTCCAGAGCTCAAATTTAACAACACTATTTTCCCAATTACCTGGAAACCCTAGAATTGAAATACTTTGTTGATTTTTAAGATTTTTCTCCCAGGGTCCAGCCGAGTGGCTCAGTTGGTTAAGAGTTGGCTTAACTCAGCGCGAGCTCTGAGTTACAGGGCCACCGGTTTGATTCCCACATGGGCCAGTGAACACTGCACCTGAGCTGAGCTGTCGCTGATCTGCCAACAGGTGGCAGGATGGCTCACCTGGTATAAAAAGATTGCCTGTTCAATTGTGGGATACGCCCACTAACAACTAAGACTGAACTTGGCACCTTGAACTGAGCTGCCACCCGGATGGCTCAGTGGATAGAGTGTGCACTCTGAACAACAAGGCTCCTGGTTCAACTCCTGCATGGTATGGTGGCTATGCCCACCCACAAATAAGATGGAACACAGCACCTTGAGCTTAGAGGCCACGAGCTGCCGACAGGAAGCCAGATGGCAACTGGAGGCCTCCACAATGAAGACTGAAGAACAACTTGACCGGTCCTCCTCCTCCAATTCTCCAGCACTATTCCCCTCCCCCAATTCCCCAATAAAATCTTTAAAAAAAAAAAAAAAAGATTTTTCTCCCACAAATACTGTCCAGGCATGTGGAAACTGCTGCTGTTTATCTGTTAACTTCTGGCTGTGAAAAACAATGGGGATTCCAACCATCTGTGTGCGACAGAAGGCTGCAAGAAACCCAGATGTCCTCTTTTTTATTTATTTATTTATTTATTTATTTATTTATTTATTTATTTATTTAATTATTTTATTTACTTATATTTTTATTTTAAATTAGTTTCAGGTGTACAACACAATGCAATAGTTATACTCTTTATCCCCCAAAGTGACAACCCCCCCAGTTTGCCACCCACTCCTACCTGCCCCCATATCATACATATCCTCTACAATTCCTTTGACTCCCTTCCACAGTATACTTCACATCCCATGACTATCTATATATTCAGTTACAGTTGGCAGACAATATTATACAACATCAGCTACAGGTGTACAATGCAGTGATCAAGCCTCTACTCCATCCGTGAAGTGGTCTCCCTAACAAGACATGTGACTATCTGACACGCCACAAAATTTTTACAACATTATTATTTCCCCCGAACTGTGTTTCATATCCCTGTGGCAATATTGTAGTTGTCTATTTATGCTGTCTAATCCCTTCCCCTTCCCTCTTACACCCACCCACCTCCCAACTAGCAACTTTCAGTTCCTCCTCTATATCTATGAGTCTGTTTACTTTGATCATTCATTCAGTTTTTCAGATTCCACATATAAGTGAGATCATATGGTACTTGTCTTTCTCCGACTGACTTATTTCACTTAACATAATAGTCTCTGCACAACATTATCAATTACATTCCCAGAACTGCCTCCATATCCCTGCGGCAACATTGTAGTCACCCACCTATGCTGTCCAAAACATTTTCCCTCTCCCTCATCCCCACTCCCTCACAGCCAGCAACCATCAGTTTTTCCTTTATATCTGCTTGATATGACTTCAATCTTCTTAAATTTACTGACACTTGTTTTGTGGCCTAACGTGGTCTATGTTGGAAAATGTTCCATGTGTACTTGAGAAGAATGTATATTCTGTTTTTTCAGGGTGAAATGTTGTAAAAATATCAACGATATTTAGTGTGAAGTGTCATTTGAGGCCCCTCTTTCTGTGTTGATTTTCTGTCTAAAAGGTCTGTCCATTGGTAACAGTGGGGTGTTAAAGTCCCCTACTATGATAGTGTTACTATTGTTCTCTGTCTTTATGTCTGTCAAAATCTGTTATATGTAATTAGGAGTTCCTATGTTGGGGGCATAGATGTTTATTAGGGTTATCGTGCCCTTCTTTGTCTTTTATAGCAGTCATTTTAAAGTCTATTTTGTCCAAAATAAATATTGGTACACCAGCATTTTTTTTTCTCATTTCCATTTGCATGAAATCTCTTATTCCATCTGTAAATAGCATATACATGTGTCCTATTTTCTTATCCACTCAGCCACTCTGTGTCTTTTGATAGGAGCATTTAGCCCATACACATTTAAAATGATTAGATAGGTGCATATGTATTGCCATTTTGTTATTTGTATTCCTGGCCTTCCCGGATTAGCTTGTTTCCCCCTTTCTTTTGTTTAAAAAAGCCCTTTTAACATTTCTTGCAATGCTGGCTTGGTGGTAATGAATTCCTTAAGCTTATTCTTTTCTGAGAAGCTCTTTATTTCTCCTTCAATTTTAAGTGATAGCCATGCTGGGCAGAGCAATCTTGGTTGAAGGCCTTTATTTTGTGTCACTTTGAATATCTCCTGCCACTCCCTTCTAGCCTACAGAGTTTCTGTAGACTAGTCAGCTGTTAGTCTAACAGGAATTGCTTTGTATGTAACCTGCTGTCTTTCTCTTGCTGCTTTTAGGATTCTGTCTCTGTCTTTAACCTTTGCCGTTTTAACTATGACGTACCTTGGTGTGGACCTGTTTGGGTTCAGCTTGTTTGAAACCCTCTGTACTTCCTGGACGTGTATGTTGATTTCCTTCACCAGGATAGGGAAGTTTTCAGTCATTATTTTTTCAAATACTTTCTCAACCCCTTGCTTCTTCTCTTCTCCTTCTGGTATTCCTATGATGCAAAGGTGGTTGTGCTGCATCTTGTCCCATAGGGCTCTTAAACTATTTTCATTGTTTTTTATTCTTTGGTCTTTTTGTTGTGCCAACTGGGTGATTTCTGCTATTTCATCTTCCAAATCGCTGATCCGCTCCTCTGCTTCATCTACACTACTGGTGATTCCTTTGAGTGTGTTCTTCATTTCAGTTATTGTATTCTTTAGTTCTAACTGGTTGTTTTTTATGATTTCTCTATCCTTCCTTATGTCCTAAGTTTGTTAAACATTCTTATCATCAGTGTTCTAAACTCTGTCTCTGAAAGGTTGGATCTCTCTGTTTCATTTAGTTCAATTTCTAGAGGTTTCTTCTGATCTTTTACTTGTGACATGTTCTTTGTTTCCTCATTCTGGCTGTCGCTCTGGGATTGCTTTCATGTATTAGATAGGTCACCAGGAGAGCCCTGGCTGGATCACGCAGGCACACAGCTCACGGCCCAACACTCCCAGGAAAACTTCCAGTCTCAGCCTGTCCCAATCAGCCGCTCGCAGATCAGGCGGAGCAGCCCGACAACCAATCACCAGCCTGGCAACTCTGGAAGCGCAGTGCTGAGACCCGGGACCAAAGGCGGCTTTGCGCACTCCCATGTCTCAGTGAGCAGCCTGTTGGAGCCGGAGGGCACCCACCCAGCGTTTCTCTAGCAACGCAGTATAAGCCGGGCAGAGGGTTGGATCCCAGGTCGCATGTGCATGCTCGCACTCATGCACTTTTGCACCAATTCCAACAGACCAATGAGGTCTTGGACCTGACCCTCTGCGGGAGGGCCCAACCCTGAAAAAATGGTGCCCTCCTGTACAACACTTGCATGCAGGCTTCACACCAGGGGAACAATAGTCCAAAAACCTCCAGCCTTTGCACGAAAGGTGCTCAGTTCAGTCCATCCCCGCAGGCTCCTGGGCTCAGCTCACACAGCTACTCCCTCCACCAGGAACCAGGTAAGTGCTCACCGGCAAGCAAGCTCATGCATCAGCCCCACTGATTCTCTAGCCGCTCTTAACCTCATCGAGCTGAGCAAAGAGAATCCTCACTAATTTACTGCTAGCTATCTTGGAACTCCTATTCCCGGCAAAGGAACTCTGGGATGGTGAGCTTGGTGTGCAGCCGGAGGGTCTCTCCCCCAACCAGAGAAGCCTCCCCACAGCTGGAACTTCCCTTACAAGGTTCGACCTCTCTGGTCTCCGCCCCTCCTACCAGACTTGATGTGGCCTCCTCTTTAAGTTCTTCGTTTAGTGGTTCTGTTCATCTAGTGTTCCGGGGATCTCCAGGGTTAAACGCTGTATAACTTGTTTGTAATTTTGGTGTGATCCTGGGAGGTAGTTAGCACAGTGTCTGTCTATTTTTAATTTTACTTTATTTCTTAAATTAGCTTCAGGTGTACACTACAGTGCAATAGTTATATGTTTTACCCCTCAAAGTGACAACCTCCCTTCCCCAATTCTCCACTCCCTTCCTCCCCCCCATATCATACTATTTATTACAATTCATTTGACTCCCTTCCACCGTATAATCCACATCCGGTGACTATCTATATATTCAGTTACAGTTGGCATACAATATTATACAACATCAATTTCAGGTATACAGTGCAGTGATCAAGCCTCTACTCCATCCATGAAGTGGTCTTCCTAACAAGACATGAGACCATCTGATATCCCAGAAAATTTTTACACTATTATATTCCCTGAACTGTCTTTCATATCTCTGTGAAAATACTGTAGTTACCTATTTATGCTGTCTAATCCCTTCACCTTCTCCCTCATCACCCCCTCCCAACTAGCAACCCTGTTTTTCTTCTCTATATATATGTGACTGTTTCTGTTTCCTTTGTTCATTCGTTCAGTTTTTCAAATTCCACATATAAGTGAAATCATATGGTATTTGTCTTTCTCTGACTGACTTATTTCACTTAACATAATAGTCTCTACATCTATCCATATTGTTGCAAATGGTATGATTTCATTCTTCTTTATAGCAGAGTAATACTCCATTGTACAAATGTACCACAGTTTCTTAATCCAGTCATCTACCAATGGGCATTTCAGTTGTTTCCAGGTCTTGGCTATTGTAAGCAGCACTGCAATAAACATAGGGGTGCATATATTTTTTCGAATTAGCATCTTGGATTCGTCTTGGATTCCCCAAGAGTGAAATTGCTGGGTCATAATGGTAGTTCCATTTGCAGTTTTTTGAGATACCTCCATACTGGTTTCCATAATGGCTGCACCAATTTGCAGTCCCACCAACAGTGCACCAGGGTTCCCTTTTCTCCACACCCTCGCCAGCACTTGTTAAATCCAGCCGCTCTAAAGTGTCATTTAAGGCCACTATGTTCGTGTTGATTTTCTGTCTGGAGGATCTGTCCATTGGTGACAATCGTGTTGAAGTCCCCTACTGTTATAGTGTTACTGTTGATCTCTGCCTTTATGTCTGTCAAAATCTGTTTTATATATTTAGGAGCTCCTATATTGGGTACATAGATATTTACTAGGGTTATGTCCTTTTGTTGAATTGATCCCTTTATTATTATGTAGTGCCCTTCTTTGTCTTTTATTGTAGTCTTCATTTTAAAGTCTATTTTGTCTGATATAAGTATTGCTACCCCAGCTTTTTTCTCATTTTCATTTGCATGAAATATCTTATTCCATCCCTTTACTTTCAGTCTATGTGTGTCTTTTGTTCTGAGATGAGTCTCTTGTAGACAGTATATGCATGGGTCCTGTTTTCTTGTCCACTCAGCCACTCTGTGTCTTTTGATTGGAGCATTTAGCCCATTCACACATAAAGTAATTACTGATAGGTGCATATTAATTGCCATTTTGTTATTTGTATTTCTTGTCCTCCTGGGTTAGCTTGTTTTCCCATTTCTTTTGTTTAAAAAAGGCTTTTTAACATTTCCTGCAATGCTGGCTTGATGGTAATGAATTCCTTAAGTTTATTCTTTTCTGAGAAGCTCTTTATCTCTCCTTCAATTTTAAGTGATAGCCGTGCTTGGTAGAGCAATCTTGGTTGTAGACCTTTATTTTGTGTCACTTTGAGTATCTCCTGCCACTCCCTTCTGGCTTGCAGAGTTTCTGAAGAAAAGTCAGCTATTAGTCTTAAAGGAGTTCCTTTGTATGTAACTTGCTGTCTTTCTCTTGCTGCTTTTAGGATTCTGTCTTTGTCTTTAAGCTTTGCTATTTTAACTATGATGTGTCTTGGTGTGGGCCTCTTTGGATTCAGCATATTTGGAACTTTCTGCACATCCTGGGCTTGTATGCCGATTTCCTTCACCAGGGTAGGGAAGTTTTCAGTCATTATTTCTTTAAATACATTCTCAATCCCTTGCTTCTTCTCTTCCCCTTCTGGTATTGCTATGACGCAAAGGTTGTTGCATTTCATGTTGTCCCAGAGCTCTCTTAAACTATTTTCATTCTTTTTTATTCTTTTTTCTTTTTGTTGTTCCAGCTGGGTGATTTCTGCTATTTTGTCTTCTAATTCACTGATCCGCTCCTCTGCTTCATCTACTCTACTGGTGATTCCTTCGAGTGTGTTCTTCATTTCAGTTATTGTATTCTTTAGTTCTAACAGGTTGTTTTTTATGGTTTCCCTATCTTGCTTTATGTCCTCGCTAAGTTCCTTAAACATTCTTATCATCAGTGTTCTAAACTCTGTCTCTGAAAGTTTGGATACCTGTGTTTCATTTAGTTCCATTTCTAGAGTTTTCTTCTGATCTTTTACTTGGGACATGTTTCTTTGTTTTTTCATTCTGGCTGTCGTTCTGTGCATGGTTTGATGTATTAGATAGATCACCTAGAAAGAAGAGAAAAGAAAAAAAGAAAAAAAAAAGATGTGGGGGGCTCTCTGTCCTCTTTAATCTGCAGACCAGTTGCTCAGCAATAGTCTTTGGGCATCTGAGCACCAGCTATTGTGGGGAAGAGCTTAACGTGTTATGTGCCGGCCTCCCTCTCAGGCTTGCAGTGAGATTTACACAATTAGCTGCTGTGTGCTAAGGAACTGTGCTCACTACAAAAAAAAAAATCTTCACAGGTTGTTGCAGGTTGTCTGCTACTGCAAAAACAAACAAACAAAAAACCCTCTATGGCCTGCAGAGATGTGGGCCAGGCACCGGGGGCTCAGGGTGCCTCTGGCAACACAGCTGTAGGTTGGTGGGCTTCCAAGGCACCACTTGATGTGGTCAGTGGCCCACACCAAGTCAGAGCAGCATGCACTCTGTACCAGTAATCAGTCCAAACAAACTCACCAGGAAAGCCTCGATCGGATCACGCCGGTGCACCGATCCCTGCCCAGCACTCTCAGGAAAACTCCCCGTCTCAGCCTGTCTCAACTGCCCACAGATCAGGCTAAGCATCCCAACAGCCAATCCCCAGCCTTACAACTCTGCACAAGCAGTGCAGAGAGCAGGCACCTAAGGGGACTCGCACACTCCCGAGTCTCAGTAAACAGAGTGTTGCAGCTGGAGAGCACCCGCCCTGCGTTTCCCTGGCAACACAGCACAAGGAGGGTAGGGGTGGGGATCTAAGGCAGCTCGCACACTCCTGTGTCTCAGTGAGCAGCCTGATGGAGCCGGAGGGCACCTGATTTACGTTTCCCTGGCAACACACCACAAGCAGGGCAGAGGGTGGGAATCCAAGGCCGCATGCGCACGCACGCACGCACACACACACTCCTGCGCCAATTTCATCAGACCAATGGGATCGTGGATCTGACCCTCTGTGGGAGGGCCCAACCCTGAAAAAATGGCACCCTCCTGTACAAGCTCCACACCAGGGGAACAACCGTCCCAAAACCTCCAGCTTCTGCACCAAAGGTGCTCAGTTCAGTCTTTCCCCACAGGCTCCTGGGCCCGGCTCATGCAGCCACTCCCTCCGACAGGAATCAGGTGAGTGCTCACTGGCGAGCAAACCCATGCACTGGCCCCACTGGTTCTCCAGCCACCCTCAGCCTCACCGAGCAGAGCAAAGAGAGTCCTCACTTATTTCTACTGCCCGCTATCGTAGAACTCCTCTTCCTGGAAGAGCAACTCTGGGCTAGTGAGCTCAGTGTGGGGCCGGAGAGTCTCTCCCCCAACCGGAGAAGGCTCCCCACAGCTGGGGCTTCCCTCACGGGGCTCGCCCTCTCTCATCTGCGCCCCTCCTACCAGACTTGATGTGGCTTCCTCTTTAGGTCCTTCGTTTAGAAGTTCTGCTCATCTAATGTTCAGGGGACTTCCGAGGTTAAATGTTGTATAAATTATTTGTAATTTTGATGTGATCCTGGGATACAGTTCAGAAAGCATCCATCTATTCCGCCATCTTCCAGATGTCCTGTTAAAGGGCCTGCACAGGCACTCACCCTGGGCTCTGGCAAAGGAACAGGGACTCTGGGGGCATCAGAGACATATGGGGAGAGGCTGAGTTGTGCAAATTTGGTGTGAGGACTAAAGGGACAATCCCCATTTTCCCTGTGTGGGGCCCTTCTCCCATGCAGCCAGCAGCTGGGCACCAGTTTTCCTGTGTTGAGCCCTCCCTCCACATGCCAAATCTGAATCCAAATGAGCTCTGCTATTTCACCTTGCTGACCCCCTGAGACCCTGCCTCACCCAACCTGTAAATCACAGGAGACTTTATTAGCTGCTCAAACTTATGGGAGCCAGCAGGTGGCAGCAAGTCCTGGAGTGTCCTTGCTTTTTGCAGAGCTACCCCAGGTCCAGTACTGGTGGCAGTCATCCTCGGTTCACAGCGTGGCCTCTCCCATGTTCCTCCTGGTGTAGCACAGGTGGTGAACAACCATGGATTGCTTTGTAGCTCCTACCAGGTACTCTCTGGCCAGTCACAGGCAGTGACTGACCTGGGCCTGCACCGTAGCCCCTCACAAGAGGTCCCAGAACCAAGATACTTGGAGGTTGACTTCAGACCACAGCAGAGCACCCCCCCCCCAATTAGCCCCACAAGAGGAACACATAAAGGGTGGCCTCAATAGGCACCAGAGCCTGCTGGGGCAAATCCCACTTTGTGGGCTAAGTCCCCCATACAGCTTCCCATAAGATGTGGACATGGCCAAACCCCACAGCCAGTCATCCTGAGGGTCAATACCACCCACTGACATGCCAACAGTAATCAAGGCTCAACGATAACAGGAGGGCACACACAAACCACACAAGGGACAGTCTTGGAGCACCTGGCTCACGTGCTCACGGAGACTGTGCCACTGGGCCCTACAGGACACCTACTACATAAAGCCATCTGGGAAGATTGGGAGACATAGCAGCCCTACCTAATAGAAATAAACACAGAGAGGCATCTAAAATGAGGAAACAAAGAAATATAACCCAAATGAAAGAACAGGAGAAAGCTCCAGAAAAAGAACTAAACAAAATGAAGGCAAGCAAACTACCAGATACAGAGTTCAAAACACTGGTTATGAAGATGCTCAAGGAACTTAGAACTTCAACAGAAAGATAGCAAACATAAAAAAGGACATAGAAACCATAAAGAAGAACCCGTCAGAAGTGAAGAATACAATAACTGAAATGAAGAATACACTAGAAGAAATCACCAGCAGACTAGATGAAGGAGAGCATCGAATCAGTGATTTGGAAGACAAGTTAGCAGAAAAATAACATCAAATTGGAACAGGAAAAAGAAAAAAGAATCCAAAAAAATGAAGATAGTTTAAGAGACCTCTGGGGTGCTATCAAGCATAACAATATTTGCATCATAGGGATACCAAAAGGAGAAGAGAGAAAGCAAGGATTGAGAACCTAGTTGAAGAAATAATTACAGAAAAGTTCCCTAACCTGAAAAGGACATAGATATACAAGTCCAGGAAGTGCAGAGAGTCCCCAACAAGATGAACCCAAACAGGCCCCCACAAAGATACATTATAATTAAAATGGCAAAGGTTAAATACAAAGAGAGAATCCTAAAAGTAGCAAGATAAAAGCAGTTAGTTACCTACAAGGGAGCTCCCATAAGACTATCAGTTGATTTTTCAACAGAAACTTTGCAGGCCAGAAGAGATTTGCACAAAATATTGAAAGTGAGGGAAAAAAAGGACCTACAACCAAGGAAGGCTATCATTTAAAATCAAAGGACAGATAAAGAGTTTCCCAGACAAGAAAAAGCTAAAGGAGTTCCTCACCATCAAACCTGTATTACAAAGAATGTTAGAGGGACTTCTTTAAGATGGCGGGGGGATTAAAAATATGAATCATAAAATGTCAATAACTACATATCTATCAACAGTTGCTTTCAATGTAAGTGGATTAAATGCTCAAATCAAAAACACAGGATGGCTGAATGGATAAGAAAACAGAACCCATACATATGCTGCCTACAAAAAATCACTTCAGATTAAAAGACACACACAGACTGAAGGCAAAGAGATGGAAAAAGTTATTTCATGAAAATGGGGAAAAAAAAGCTGGGGTTGCAATACTTATACCAGGCAAAATAGACTTTAAAACAAAGGCTATAACAAGACAAAAAGAAGGACTCAGTAATCCCACTTCTGAGTATATATCCAAAGAAACCCAAAACACAACTTCAAGGGGACATGTGCATCCACATGTTCATTGCAGTATGTTTACAATAGCCTGGGTGTCCATCAATGGATGAATGGATAAAGAGGAGGTGGTACATATGTACATATGTACAATGGAATATTGCTCAGCCAGGGAAGGGAATGGGTTCTTGCCATCTGCAGCAGCATGGATGGACTTGGAGGGTATTTTGCTAAATGGAGTATGTCAGTCAGTGATAGACAGATGCAATGTGAATTTACTTATATGTGGAATCTAAAGAACAAAATAAACAAAACAGAAACAAACTCATAGATACAGTGAGCATTTTGATGGTTACCAGATGGGAGTGGGGTTGAGGGGGTGGGTGAAAAAGCTGAAAGGATTAAGAATTACTAAGTGGTTGTTTCAAAGTAGTAATGGGGGAGGGGGCGGCCAAGCCGCTCTGTTGGTTAAGAGTTGGCTTAGAGCGCATGCTTTGAGCAACAGGGCTTTAGGTTTGATTCCCACATGGGCCAATGAATGCTGCGCCCAAGCTGAGTTGTCACTGAGCTGCCAACAGGTGGCAGGATGGCTCAGCTGGTGTAACAACAAGATTGCCTGTTCGATGGTGGGCTACTTCCACCCACAACTAAGATTGAACTTGGCACCTTGAGCTGAGCTGCTGCCTGGATGGCTCAGTGGATAGGGCATGCACTCTTAACAACAAGTCTGCTGGTTTGACTCCCGCATGCATGTGATGGTTGCTACGCCCACCCACAGCTAAGACTGAATTCAGCACCTTGAGGTTAGAGGCCACGAGCTGCCGACAGGAAGCCAGATGGTGAATGGCATCCTCCACAACGAAGATTGAAGAACAACAACTTGTCTGTTACCCTGCCCGAATTCCCCAATAAAATAGAAAAAAAAAAAGTAGTCATGGCTATGTAGGGTATAGCCAATATAGTCAATAATATGACAATAACTATATGTGGTACCGACCGGATGGGTACTAGATTTATTGGGGTGATAGATAGGAAGAGAGTTGGGAGTCAGGGTGAAAAAGATGAAAGGATTAGGAAGTACACAGTGATAGTTACAAAATAAGTCATGGGGATGTAAAGTACAGTATCAAGAATATAGGCAATAACATGGTAATAACTATGTATAGTGCTAGGTGGGTAATAGACTAGTCAGGAAGATCACTTCTTAAATTATATAAATGTCTAACCACTATGCTGTACACCTGAAATTGATATAAAATAGTGTTGAATGTCAACTATAATGGATAAATTTTAAAAGGGGAAGGTGAAGGGAAATAAGAGGTCCAAATTTCCAGGCATAAAACAAATAAATGATGGGGATGTAATGTACAGCATGGGGAATATAGTCAATAATATTGTGATAGCATAATACGATGTCAGATGGTTGCTGGACTTATCATGGCAATCACTTCTTTAGGTACATAAATGTTGAATAACTATAGTGTACACCTGAAACTAATATAATATTGTGTGCTAATTTCTTTTTAATAACAATCTTTTAAAAAATCAGTCTTAGAGCACCCTCATGCTACTGATTCTATAGTCTTCAAAATTCATGTGCTGAGCTCATCAGCCCAAGAAGGCTCCTGAATGATCACAAGGCCAAAATCCTATCACAAGATTGTACCACCCATTGTCTCCTCTATGGACTTTCTCATCTAGTTTTGCCACTTAGGAGGTTGGACAATTAAATTGGCGAACTCAACCTAGAAAAAGTGCTACATACCTTATTGCTGAATATCACTATGGTCAACTTCAAAGTACTCCCCTTGTGAAGCTATGCATGATGCCATCACCTAGTCCATCCTTCAAAGCAATTTTAGAACTCTTTTTCTGGAATGGCCATCAAAGCTGTTGTCGTATTACCCTTGATGTCCTGAATGTCATCAAAATATCTTCCTTCCAATATTTACTTTATCTTCAGGTAAAGAAAGAAGTCCTTGGAGGCCAGATCAGGTGAGTAGGGAAGGTGTTCCAATACAGTTATTTGTTTACTGGCTAAAAACTCCCTCACAGACAGTGCCGTGTGAGCTGGTGCATTGTCGTGATGCAAGAGCCATGAACTGGGGAAGAGTTCATTCAGGTCGTCTAACTTTTTCAGGCAGACTTTTCAGGACTTCCAAATAGTAAACTTGGTTAACTGTTTGTCCAGTTGGTACAAATTTATAATGAATAGTGCCTCTGATATCCAAAAAAAAAATGGTTATCAACATCGTTGCAACAAGTTTGCAAACTTAATTATCAGACCTCATAAAACTACAAAGTCAGAATGTTTATTCCTTTCTGTATATGTCAATTGGAAAAATGGTTGTTTGGAAAAGATTAGCTTACTTAATGCCAAATGAACTTCTACTAGAGTTCTTTCTTCGTTGATGTTTGTGTTGGCTGTGGATTTTCATCTTACCATTGTTTCTTACCAGTTGATTTGTGTGTGTGTGTGTGTGTGTGTGTGTGTGTGTGTTGACTTGAATGACATATAATGCAACCTCAGGTCAACAAAATGATTTAAACCCCTATCTCTGTAGACCCATTTAAGATGAAAACCTATAAATCAGGTGCTATGAAATAATGAAGGAAACACCATTCATCAAACTGCTAGCCTGCAGTAATGAGGCTGGGAGCTGAGCTTGGGCAAAGGGAAATAAAGCCATCATACAATGTATTTGACATATGGAAGCCGTGTGCCCAAATGTTTGTGGCATAGATCATCGTGCAGGAGACTTCATGTCTCCACTGAGAAAACAGCCTTGATATTCATGGCCCATCTCTGACTCAAAGTTCACTTTGTTTTTTATATCTCCAGCTCTCCATCTCAGCACCCATGAGAAAATGAAGCAATAATTGGTTTCCATGGAGATATTATCACTCTTTGCATATTGCAATGGCACATTTTAATTTTACTTGTTTTCACGTTTAAATGTATCAATACATTGTTCAGATTATCTTCTCCCAAGTGGATTTCATGTCCAGAGTGGTGGTACTTTTTCCAAAGTGCAGTTGCTTTTCACGTTATCATATACGCAGTAAGGAGGTACTTTGCCTGTATTGAAATAGGTAACCAAGGCAGTGAGGCCCAGCATCGCATGAAAAGTTAGTACCAGTCAATATAGTGACTGAGCTCCAACTAGTCTTACTTATCCAACTAAGATTCTATGCTACGTAATAATTACATGAAAAATTTAAAAATTCACTTGGTTTTCTGGTTATTTTCTACAGCCTGTATATTCTGTTTTCCACTAAGTAAGTGCTAATTTTGTGTCATATAACAAAACAATTGTGATAAAGAATGGGAAAATAAAGAGTTTCAAACAGTGTCTGTGTCAGGAGTTGTGAAATAAAGAAGACATCTCAACCTCAAAGGAAGTGGTTAGGTGGAGACAGCTGTGCCCAGTCAGGATGGGCCAGGTGTCCTCTGGGGCACCAAGTCCCCAGGATGCTCCCGTGTCTCTGCCCACCACACTGTGTTTTCTGGGCTGCTGTCCTGGCCCACAGCTCCTGCGTCTGTATTCTTAGTCTGAGCGACTTAACCCACAATCGTGGCTTCAGGGATACTAGGCAGGTTTGTGTTCTTGCTCCAAACATCCCTCCGCAAAAGCCCATGTTTCCGGCTAGCCCAGTGGTCTCCCTGAGGCCACTGTAGGTACTGCAAATGCAATGTATCAGCTGTAAACTCTATCTTCCTCCTCCCTAATCAGCTTGCCCTCTTTTAGCCCTGGGAACCGCTCCCCACATTCCCCTTGCCCAAGCCAACCTCCTTCCTCACCTCCTATTCCCATTGCTCTGACTTAGGTCCTTGTCACCTCTTACTTGACGTAGTGCAATAGCATACCTACTATTACCTGTCTCTTATTTTCAGCCCATGTCAATCAATCAACAACATCGTTCTCTCAGACGCAAATTGTAGTCAGTCTTTCCTTGATAAAAATTCAAGATCTTCCCATCACCTAGGACACAAATCTTGACTCCGTTTTACAATCCACCAAGTTCTTCATAAATCTGGACCTTAGTTTTCATATCAGCACCATCTTCTTCATTTCACCACTTTTGAGATGTTTTCATATTTTATCAAAATAATACATAAACATAGTTTTAAAAATCAAGTGACACAGCGGGCCTATAATTAAAAGCACCAATCCTCTCCTTCCCGCATCCAGAGCCCCAGGGTGAGCACTTGCCATCACTTGTTCCTAACTCCTCTGGTGTTTCCCAGTATATTTCTAGATCATAGACTTTTACTATCAGTTTTTATTTAGCAACTTTGGGGATCCCTTACCTGCATTTTCACCTCCACCCAATATACTTATATCATCCATCTCTCTCTCTCCTTATTACCTTTTAACTTCAAATAATATAGCTACATAAATTTTTACTTCTTATAGCATCAACTCTAGATATTATCTTTCAATCCCTCAGATTGTAGTATAAGAGCTTCCTACCCTTCCCTTCCCCTCTCCTGCCCACCCCACATCCCTTTCTAACGTGTCATGTGCACTTGTATTTTTACAATCTTTATATGCTAGTTGGTAACAGTAATTAAGTTCTCTGCTCTTTGCCTGCCAGGTGTTCAGTATCAGGAACACACATTATTGTGCGGGTGTAACTCCTGCTCACTGTAGAACCAGTGTGTAATGGTCGTGCTTCTTTCCCTTACAGCATTTATGTTCTGAAATATCTAACGGCCTCCCTAGCACTTCCTGCCTTGACTGCATCCTCAGTCCATCCAGCATCTCAGTGGTACTCCCTGGTTTGTGAATCCTGTCTCTCTCTCCGGGAGCTCCGTCCCGGAGCTGTCCATCCTCCTGCTGTATTCTGTCATTCATCCGAGGACAGCCATTGTTTTCTGGACCCCTCCCTTTGTCCATTGTCCCATGTGGTGGGAACATCACTAACTTCCTACGGAGGAGTGCATAGGGCCTGACAGAAAAAATTCCTGCCCCTCAGCATAACTCATGATGTTTACTGCTCATCACACTTGATTGGCAGCATGGCCTGTATAGACTGAGTTCCACTCACTAAATCTCTCTCAGCACAGTAAAGGCATTGATTCATTTGATTTCAACAGCTAGTACAGCTTAATGCCCATCTCATTCTCCCATACACGAGGCCTGTGGTTCTCCTCATGGAGCTTTCAGATGATCCTAGGTTCTGTTAAATGTTACATTGCTGTGTCTAAGTGTGGGAAGTTTCTATGTTTTGCTTTGTTATGTTTTGTTTTCTATTTATTGTGCTAGACATAGAATAAGACCTTTTACTTGAAAAATTGAAGTCTCTTTCCCTCCCTGGGAAATTATTTCTTTGATAATTTCTCTCCTCCAACTTCTGTATTTTCATGGAAACCCAATCCATTCATTGGATGTTGTACCTAATTTCATTTGTATGAAATTCTAGGAAAAGCAAAACTCTCATGACAACCTGGGGCACATTGTGGGCAGATGGGATTGACTGGAATATGAAGGAACATGAGGGATGTTTTGAAAGATAAAAATGTTGGATGTCATAATTGTGGTGACAGTGTCATAAATGCACTTGTCAGAGCTCATCCATTTGCACGCTTAATACTGGAAAGTTTCATACCTCATGGCATCTTGGGGTACATTGTACATCAAGGAAATAACGTTTTATAAAAGGAGCTGAGTCAAAACAGAGTGAGAAGCATAGTGAGATCTATGGCAGACTATATTAATGTAAATTAAAAGTAATCATGGCACAGCTGTACAATTGAATATTACTCAGCCATAAATAGAAAAGAGGTACTGACACATGCTCCAACGTGGCTGAGCCTTGTTTTCAATTTTGCTGAGCAAAAGAAACTAGACACAAAAGGCCACATAGTGTATGATTCCATTTTGGTGAACTATCCAGAATAAGCAAGTCCATAGAGACAGAAAGCAGATTGGTGGTTTCCAGGGCCTGTGGGAGAGGGATGGGAATGGCTGAGTAACGGGTATGGGGATTCTATGTGGGGTAATGAAACGTTCTATAATTAGGCAGTGGTAAAAGCTGCACAACACTGAGAATGTACTAAATGCCACAGAATTGTACACTTTAACAGGGTTAAAATGGTGTAATTTGTCTGTATTTTCCCACAATAAAAAAGAGTACATGTACACTGTTTTTCTGGTTGCAGGACTCATAGGGTAGCTTGTATTAAACCAAACTTTCCACCAAGAAAAACTCTAAACACAGAATAAGATTTGGGGGAGGGGGAGCAAAAAACTTTTGAACATGGTCATCAAAAATTGGCCAAGGCAGGCAGGATGTGAGGAGTGCGACAATCAGGTTTTCAGATGGTCCCCAGTGATCCTTGTCTTTATGTGGTCCCTTTATCTATGTGTGTGCCTTTATGTAGCCATGCCTTTATGTGGTTCCCTTCTCTGTGGGTGTGACTTATGGTTTGTCTGTAACCAGTATGTCACAAAGGTGGTGGGCTGTCACTTCTGTGATTCCATTATATCGGACTGTAACTTCCATCTTGGTAGCAAACCCTCACTACTGCCTTCTCAGCTTGTACACTTTGCTTTCTTTTTTTTTAGCTGAGCCATCCTGCTACCTGTTGGCAGCTCAACGGCAACTCAGTTCAGGCTGGCATCGAATCGCCATTGCTCAGAGCTCAGCTCGCACTCTTGAGCGAGCTCTTAACCAACTGAGCCACTCGGGCCGGCCCTCAGCTTGTATACTTTGATGGAGTGAGTTGCCATGTCGGAGGAGCCCATGTGCAAGGAACTGAAGACAGCCTGTGGCCAAAAGCTGGCTGGGAAGTGAGGCTACCAGTCCAACAGCCCCCAGGAACTGAATCCTGCCAGCAGCCACTGAATTAGCTTAAAAGTGAATCCTTGCCTCATCTGACCTTGAGATGAGGTGCAGGCTCCAGATGATATCTCGATTGCACCCTCATGAGAGAGCTGGAAGCAGAGGACCCAGCCAGCTAAGCCATGACTGAACTCCTGACCCTAATAACCTGTGAAATAATAACTGTCTTAAACCTCTAAAAGTATGATGATAATTTGTTACACAGTAACGCAAAGAGCTAAGAGCCCACAATGAAGGACAATGTACTGAGGTGAGCTGGACCTTCTGTATCCTTCGTTTCCTCAGGGAAATGATCATTTTCACTGAAAAACATTGAGGCTGAGCAGAAAATAGTGGCCTAGAGAGTTTTCCATTCGGGAGGTAAAAATTAAGTACTCACCTTCCTCTTTCCTTGCTCCCTAGGTCAGAGGTACGAATGAGTGGGATGTTTTGCTGTGGACCTCCAGCCATGATCATGGCTCTGCCTCACCTCTGCCACCTCTGTCACAGGGCACATGAAGCCATCAGTAGGCCCCCCTGCATCATCACTGCTCCCAGTTCTCATCACAGAGGCAGCAGGGGACCATCGCCTCATTACCCTCTCAGCAGATGTGGTGAATGGAATCACCATACAAGGAGGAATTGAGAGTATATTGAGCACTAATCTCTCAGAGATGGAGGCAGCTGAAAGTAACTGGCAATGAACCCTATTCCTCTTCATCTTCTTGCATTAAAATAACCTTCACAGGAACAGTGGGCAGATAAATCTTATAATCTGAAAACAGTGGAATGTGTATGTTGCCTCATTATCAAGAACTAGTCTACAAGTGAACATAGCATGCCTTAAAATGAGTCTACAGAGCTTTATCTTGTAAGTATAGGTATTTGCTTTTTACCAATTAAATTAGCCTTCCAGATGAGGCTATTAGAAAGAAATGGTCTGGAAATGGATTGTGACAAGAGAATGTAAAAGCCTATTTCTTTTACATTTTTGAGGAGGAGATTACAAACTGATCACTTACTGAAACTGAAGTATAAACGCCTCGAAAGCTTATTGGGAGAAGACAAAGGAGAGGAAGCAGCAAACGTGTTTTTCTCCTTTTGAGTTGTTTGAGCGGACTACCCAGCAAATGATGATATCTCTGATTAAACTATTCAAACATCGGTATGTTCTGCTAACTTTCTTGGTCGACTGCCCTTCTTCATATCACTGGGGACATGACATGATATTTCTGCCTCTTAATTGCAGGCGAGTGCATCAATGAGACTTTCTGCATTAACTTGTCAGAAGAAAATACCTCCGCTATCTTCTGATGGTATGGGAGAGTTTTCATCTTTCTTAAAGTGCTTTAACCCCTCAAATGTTCTGTCAAATGGTGATGTAAATTCCTAGGTTATCTGTTCTTCATTTTGTGAATTTCTCGTTGGAATCATATAGGCAGGTACGTTTGGGCTCATTACACCACTGATAATGCTGGGTTCAGCTCACCTATACTGGGAAGTCATTTAAACCCATTAAAAGGTTGGCTTGGTAGTAACTACTTTGCAATGTCACAAAATCATGAGCTAAATTATCTAGATAGCAACCTTCAAACTATATCGATGATTATGTTGCTTTTTTTCAATTCTTCTATTGTGAAATCAACATTTTTTAAAAATTAGCTTCAGGTGTACAACAGTGCAATAAAGTTATACTTTTTACCCCTCAAAGTGACAATCCCCTCCCCCAATTTGCCATCCCACTCCTCCACCCCATATCATACATATCTATTACAATTCCTTTGACTCCCTTCCACAGTATAATCCACATCCTGTGACTATCTATATATTCAATTACAGTTGGCATACAATATTATACAACATCAATTTCAGGTACACAGTGCAGTGATCAAGCCTCTACTCCATCCATGAAGTGGTCACCCTAACAAGACATGTGACCATCTGACACCCCACAAAATATTTACAACATTATTATATTCCCTGAACTGTCTTTCATATCCCTGTGGCAATATTGTAGTTACCTATTTATGCTGTTTAATCCCTTCCCCTTTTCCCTCATCCCCACCCCCCTCCCAACTAGCAACCCTGTTTTTCCTCTATATCGATTATAGACTGTTTGTGTTTGCTTTGCTCATTCATTCAGTTTTTCAGATTCCACATACAAGTGAGATAATATGGTATTGTCTTTCTCCGACTGACTTATTTCACTTAACATAATAGTCTCTAGGTCCACCCATATCGTTGCAAATGGTATGATTTCATTCTTCTTTAAAGTGGAGTAATACTCCATTGTATAAATGTACCACAGTTTCCTTTTTTTTTTTTTTTTGAGTGCAGTGTCACTGGCCCTCATATGTGGGACCGAACTGGGGCCGCTGGCTTCCCAAGCCAGAGCTTAACCACTGTGCCACTCAGCCGGCCCGACAGTTTCTTAATCCAGTCATCTACCGATGGACATTTCGGTTGTTTTTGAGTCTTGGCTATTGTAAATAGCGCTGCAATAAACATAGGGGTGCATATATTTTTTCGAATTACCGTCTTGGATTCTTCTGGGTAGATACTCAAGAGTGGAATTGCTAGGTCATATGGTAGTTCCAATTCCAGTTTTTTGAGATACCTCCACACTGATTTCCATAATGGCTGCACCAATTTGCAGTTCCACTAACAGTGCACCAGGGTTCCCTTTTCTCCACACCCTCGCCAGCACTTGATGTTTGTTGATTTGTTGATGATAGCCATTCTGACCGGAGTGAGGTGGTATCTCATTCTGGTTTTTATTTGCATTTCTCTGATGATTAGTGAGGTTCAACATTTTTTCATATGCCTGTTGGCCATCTGTTATGTCCTCTTTAGAGAAATGCCTCTTCATATCCTCTGCCCGTTTTTTAATTGGGTTGTTTGTTTTTTGGTGTTGAGTTTCATGAGTGTTTTATAAATTTTGGATATTAACCCCTTATCAGATATATCGTTGGCAAATATCTTCTCCCATTCAGTAGGCTGCCTTTTTGTTTTATTGATGATATATCAGTAAAAATATTACTCAGGGTAATGTCTGCAAACTTACTCCCTATGTTTTCTTCTAGGCGTTTTATGGTTTCAGGTCTTACATTTAAGTCTTTAATCCATTTTGAGTTTGTTCTCATATATGGTGCAAGTAGGTGGTCCATCTTCATTTTTTTGCATGTGTCAGTACAATTTTCCCAGCACCATTTATTAAATACACTATCTTTACTCCAATGTAAATTCTTGCTTTCATTGTCATAGATTAAATG
The DNA here is from genome assembly GCA_033961575.1 of Aselliscus stoliczkanus. Classification (NCBI taxonomy): domain Eukaryota; kingdom Metazoa; phylum Chordata; class Mammalia; order Chiroptera; family Hipposideridae; genus Aselliscus; species Aselliscus stoliczkanus. The sequence goes on along the minus strand of CM066727.1, from coordinate 105,686,644 downwards.
ACCGTATATAGATGGATTTATTCCTAGGCTCTCCATTCTGTTCCATTGGCCTATTTGTCTGTTTTTATGTTAGTACCATACTGTTTTGATTACTGTAGACTTGTAGTATGTTTTGATGTCAGGTATTGTGATGCCTCCCACTTAGTGATTATTTCTCAAGACTGCCATACCTATTCGGGGTCTTTTGTGGTTCCATATAAATTTTTGAATTCTATGTTCTACTTCTGAGAAAAATGTCCTTGGTAGTTTGATTGGAATTGCATTGAACCTATATATTGCCTTAGGTAGTATTGACATTTTAACTATATTAATTCTTCCTATCCATGACCATGGTATGTATTTCCACTTGTTTGCATCTTCTTTGATTTCTCTCTTCAGTGTCTCATAATTTTCAGAGCACATGTCTTTTACTTCCTTAGTTAAATTGACTCCTAGATATTTTATAATTTTTGAAGCAACTGTAAAAGGGATTGATTTCCAGATTTCTTCTTCTGGTAGTTTATTACTGGTGTATACAAATGCAACTGATTTCTGAATATTAATTTTGTATCATGCTGCCTTACCAATTTCATTTATCAGTTCTAGCAGTTTTCTGGTGGAGTCCTTGGGATTCTCTATATATGGTATCATGTCATCTGCATATAATGACAATTTTACTTCCTCTTTTCCATTTGGATCCCTTTTATTTCATTTTCTTGTCTGATTGCTGTGGCTAGAACTTGCAGAACAATGTTAAATAGAAGTGGTGAAAGTGGGCAGTACTGTCTTGTTCCTGATCTTAAAGGGAAAGCTTTTAGCCTTTCCCCATTGAGTACTATGTTTGCTGTGGGCTTATCATATATGGCCTTTATTATATTGAGATATGATCCCACTATTCCCACTTTGCTAAGAGTTTTTATCATAAATGGCTGCTGGATTTTGTCAAATGCCTTTTCTGCATCTATTGATATGATCATATGATTTTTATTTTTCATTTTGTTAATGTGATGTATTACATTAGTTGATTTGCGGATATTGAACCAGCCTTGCATACCAGGAATGAATCCCACTTGATCGTGGTGTATGATCTTTTTAATGAGATTCTGAATTCGGTTTGCTAGTATTTTGTTGAGAATTTTTGCATCTATGTTCATTAGGGATATCAGCCTGTTGTTTTCCTTTTTTGTAATATCTTTGTCTGACTTAGGAATCAGAGTGATAATGGCTTCATTGAAAGACTGGGAGCCTTCCCTCCTTCTGTCTTTTTTGGAATAGTTTGAGAATCGGTATTAATTCTTTTTTGAATGTTTTGTAAAATTCACCTGTGTAACCATCTGGTCCAGGGCTTTTGTTTATTCGAAGATTGTTGATTACTGATTCAATTTCTTTGTCAGTAATTAATCTATTCAGAGTTTCTGTGTCTTTTTGGTTCAGATTTGGTAGATTGTATGCTTCTAGAAATTTATTCATTTCTTCCAGGTTGTGGAATTTCTTAGCATATAAATGCTCATAGTATTTTCTTAAATTTTTCTGTATTTCTGTGGTATCTGTTGTCACTTCTCCTCTTTAATTTCTGATTTTATTAATTTGGGTCCTCTCTCTTTTTTTCTTGGTTAGTTTTGCTAAGGGTTTGTCAATTGTGTTTATCTTTTCAAAAACCCAACACTTGGTTTCATTGATCTTTTGTATTGTTTTTTTTGTTATCTATTTCATTTATTTCTGCTCTGGTCTTTATTATTTTCTTCCATATACTCCCTTTAGGCTTCTATTCCTGTTCTTTTTAGAGTTCCCTGAGGTGCAAAGATAGTCTGTTGATTTGAGATTTTTCTTCCTTCTTTAGATAGGCCTGCACTGCTATGAACTTCCCTCTTAGAACTGCTTTTGCTGCATCCCAGAGATTTTGGGTCGTGGTGTTTCCATTTTCGTTTGTCTCAAGGTATCTTTTGATTTCCTCCTTGATCTCATTTTTTACCCACTCACTATTTAGTAGCATGTTATTTAGTCTCCATGTATTTGTAAGCTTTCCAGATTCCTTCCTATAATTGATTTCTAGTTTCATAGCATTGTGGTCAGAGAAGACTCTTGATATGATTTCAATCTTCTTCTTAAATTTGTTGAGACTTGTTTTGTGGCCTAACTTGTGGTCTATCTTGGAAAATGTTCCATGTGCACTTGAGAAGAATGTATATTCTGTAGCTTTGGGGTGAAATGCTCTAAAAATATCAATTAAATCCAGCTGGTCTAAAGTGTCATTTAAGGCCACTATGTCCATGTTGATTTTCTGTCTGGAGGATCTGTCCATTGGTGACAACGGGGTGTTGAAATCCCCTACTATGATAGTGTTACCGTTGATCTCTGTCTTTCTGTTTGTCAAAATCTGTTTTATGTATTTAGGAGCTCCTATATTGGATGCATAGATGTTTACTAGAGTTATGTCCTCTTCTTGAATTGATCCCTTTATTATTATGTAGTGCCCATCTTTGTCTTTTATTGTAGTCTTCATTTTAAAGTCTATTTTGTCCAATATAAGTATTGCTACTCCAGCTTTTTTCTCATTTCCACTTGCATGAAATATATTATTCCATCCCTTTAGTTTCAGTCTGTGTGTGTCTTTTGATCTGAGATGAGGCTCTTGTAGACAGCATAGGCATGGGTCCTGTTTTCTTATCTACTCAGCCACTCTGTCTTTTGATTGGAGCATATAGCCCATTCACATTTGAAGTAATTACTGATAGGTGCATATTGATTGCCATTTTGTTGTTTGTATTTCTTGGCTTCCTGGGTTAGCTTATTTTCCCCTTTCTTTTGTTTAAAAAAGCCCTTTAAACATTTCCTGCAATGCTGGCTTGGTGGTAATGAACTCTTTTAGCTTATTCTTTTGATTCTTTTTTTTTTTTTTTTGAGGGCAGTGTCACTGGCCCTCATATGTGGGACTGAACTGGGGCCACTGGCTTCCCAAACCAGCGCTTAACCACCGCGCCACTCGGCTGGCCCTAAGCTTATTCTTTTTTGAGAAGCTCTTTTTTTCTCCTTCAATTTTAAGTGATAGCTGTGCTGGGTAGAGCAATCTTGGTTACAGACCTTTATTTTGTGTCACTTTGAATATCTTCTGCCACTCCCTTCTGGCCTGCAGAGTTTCTAAAGAAAAGTCATCTATTAGTCTTATAGGAGTTCCTTTGTATGTAACCTGCTGTCTTTCTCTTGCTGCTTTTAGGATTCTGTGTTTGTCTTTAACCTTTGCCATTTTAACTATGATGTGCCTCAGTGTGGGCCTGTTTGGATTCAGCCTGTTTGGAACTCTCTGCACATCCTGGGCTTGTATATCGATTTCCTTCACCAGGGTAGGGAAGTTTTCAGTCATTATTTCTTTAAATACATTCTCAATCCCTTGCTTCTTCTCTTCTCCTTCTGGTATTCCTATGACGCAAAGGTTGTTGCATTTCATGTTGTCCCAGAGCTCTCTTAAACTATTTTCATTCTTTTTTATTCTTTTTTCTTTTTGTTGTTCCAGCTGGGTGATTTCTGCTATTCTGTCTTCTAATTCACTGATCCACTCCTCTGCTTCATCTATTCTACTGGTGATTCCTTCGAGTGTGTTCTTCATTTCAATTATTGTATTCTTTACTTCTAACTGGTTGTTTTTGATGGTTTCCCTATCCTTCTTTATGTCCTCTCTAAATTCCTTAAACATTCTTATCATCAGTGTTCTGAACTCTGTCTCTGAAAGTTTGGATCCCTCTGTTTCGTTTAGTTCCACTTCTAGAGTTTTGTTCTGATCTTTTACTTGGGACATGTTTCTTTGTTTCTTCATTCTGGCTGTCGTTCTGTGAATGCTTCGATGTATTAGATAGATCACCTAGAAAGAAGAGAGGGGGGAAAAAGGTGGGGGGGGCTCTCCGTCCTCTTTAATCTGACCACTTGCTCAGCAATAGAGAGTCTCTGGGCAACTCAGCACCAGCTATTGGGGGGAAGAGCTTAGCGTGTTATATGCCAGTGTCCCTCTCAGGCTTGCAGTGAGCTTTCTGCAATTAGCTGCTGTGTGCTTTGGAACCGTGCTCACTACCAAAAAAAAAAAATCTTCACAGGTTGTTCCAGGTTGTCCACTACTGCAAACAAACCCTCTGTGGACTGCGGAGATGTGGGCCAGGCTCCGGGGGCTCAGGCTGCCTCTGGCAACAAAGCTCTAGGAAGGCGGGGCAGGCCCCCAAGGCACCACTTGATGTAGTCTGTGGCCCACACCAAGTCAGAGCAGCATGCACTCAGCACCAGCAACCAGTTCACACAAACTCTCCAGGAAAGCTTCGATCGGATCATGCAGGTGCACCCTTCCCGGCCCAACACTCTCAGGAAAACTCCCCGTCTCAGCCTGTCCCAATCAACTGCCCGCAGATCAGGCTAAGCAGCCCAGTAACCAATCGCCAGCCTGGCAACTCTGCACAAACAGTGCAGAGAGTGGGAACCCAAGGTGTCTCGCGCACTCCTGAGTCTCAGTGAACAGACTGTTGCAGCTGGAGGCACCCACCTGGCGTTTCCCTGGCAACACAGACAAGCAGGGCAGAGGGTGGGAATCCAAGGCCGCATGCACACGCACGCAGGCACACACAGACTCCTGCGCCAATTTCACTCGACCAATGGGATCCCAGATCTGACCCTCTGTGGGAGGGCCCAACCCTGAAAAAATGGCACCCTTATGTACACCACCCTTGTGCAAGCTCCACACCAGGGGAACAATGGTCCCAAAACCTCCAGCTTCTGCACCAAAGGTGCTCAGTTCAGTCTTTCCCCACAGGCTCCTGGGCCTGGCTCACACAGCTACTCCCTACAACAGGAACCAGGTGAGTGCTCACTGGCGAGTGAATCCATGCACCAGCCCCACTGGTTCTCCAGCCACCCTCAGCCTCACCGAGCAGAGCAAAGAGAGTCCTCACTTATTTCTACTGCCCGCTATCATAGAACTCCTCTTCCTGGCAAAGCAACTCTGGGCTAGTGAGCTCGGTGTGGGGCCGGAGAGTCTCTCCCCCAACCGGAGAAGGCTCCCCACAGCTGGGGCTTCCCTCACGGGGCTTGCCCTCTCTTGTCTGCGCCCGTCCTTCCAGACCCAAAGTGGCCTCCTCTTTAAGTTCTTCGTTTAGAGGTTCTGTTCATCTAGTGTTCAGGGGACTTCCGAGGTTAAATGTTGTATAAATTATTTGTAATTTTGATGTGATCCTGTGAGGCAGTTGGGAAAGCATCCATGTATTCCGCCATCTTACCGGCACGATGGTGGTTATGTTTTACAGAGTTGGTTCCAGGTCTGCACTTGCATCTGTGCTCTGAACTTTGTCCTGCAGGTACAAACAGGTTCTCCTTGCCCACCCCCCTTTTTCACAATCTCCCCTCTCACTCTATTCAAAAAAGGCCTTTTTCTCTGCACCCCTAATCTCACTATGATATATTGCTCTAATTAAATCTCTGGGTGCAAAACAAAGGATCCATTCAAAATCTGGGTATCAGTGAAGGGAAACGACTAAGGAAAAATCTTGTGTAAGTCAGGTGGTTTCTAGTTCTTTGTGGTCAACAAAATTGAAGGATAACGTAATGGAGTTATTAGCGGATAGTTCACTAAACATCTTTTTGGATGAATACATTACTGTGTAATTTTTGGCATATAACTCAGGATTTCAAAGAATTAAATGACAATATTATAATAGCCTTTCCATTTCCATCTACTTAGTGATGTGATTACATCAACAAAAATGAAAATAGCAATAAATAACACTCATCCATGAATATATAAAAAATTTTATAAAGCTCCACCAATCTCATTAAGAGTTGCATTTGCAGTAAAATACTTATATTTAATACTTACCAAACATTTAACTGTTATTTAAATCAATTGTGTCTGCATAGTAATTATAATGATAAATAGACCCAGAATTTTTTAACATTTAAAGCCTCAGGGTCAGAGAAAATTTTTTAAAACAACTATGTATACATACAAACACTTTGTTGCCAAGAAGTATGATGGATTGTTAATAAATGACTTTTGAGACTTTTGGGCATGAGTTTAAGGAGGAAAAGCAATGATTTAAAGCTTGATTGTTAAAGACCTCATTCCTGCTTTTTTAAAATGAGTGATGGTAGGTATTAAATCACCATGGTATTTGGGTTCTTCTGGATAAATCAAAAGTGATTTAGCAGTTTTATTTCAATTTTTTTTACAATATACTATAATTACATGTTTTATGACTATTTGACCTGTTAAAGCATAACTCACAAAATGTTAAAAACCTAATTATCATACAAATAGAAGTTAAATATCATACAAATAGATGAGCCAAAGTTTTAGTTGGAACTTTGAGAAGGAACCAGCTTGAGACAAAGGCTTTTTTAAAAAGATGTGAGGGTTGCGAGATGGGAGTGGGGTGGGGATAGGGGAGAAGGTAACGGGATTAGAAAGCACAAATTAGTAGTCATAATATTCTTATAGCCATGGGGATATGAAACACAGTTTGGGGAATATAATCAATAATGTTGTAAAGATTTTGTAGGGTGTCAGTTGGGTGCTTGCTTTATTAGGGAGACCACTTCATGGATGGTGTAGGTGCCTGGCCACTGCACTGTACACCTACAGCTGAAGCTGAATAACATTGAATGTCAACTATAATTTAATATATATATATAGTCATGGGATGTGGAGTACAGCATAGGGAATAGAGTCAATGGAATTGTAACAGCTATATATGATGTCAAAGGGGTAGTAGATTGGGAGGGGTTATCACTTTGTCAGGGGTGTAAATGTCTAATTATTACATTGTTTTGTACACCTGAAACTAATTTTTTTAAACAGTTAATTAAAAAAAAGATGTGAGAAACTGAGATTATATGCAGTCAGTGAAAGAAAGAATGATGAAACAAGACTGCTAAATTAGAAACAAAACTATTTAATGTGTTAACAGGGACAATAACTCTTACGGTTATCTGTTCTAGCAGACAGAGAAGAAAAATCTACACACTTTATCATTTTTCTGCAAGATAACCTCTAATTTTACAGGATTAAAAATGTCTGGGCCCTGATCATTACAAAATTAAGTCAAACTAACTTTCCCTGGAGAATCAGATTATCTTCAAACTGGTTTATCAGAAAATACTTAGAAGACATGTAAAGTTCACATAATTATCATACTTAATAAGTTTTGGATAATTCTCAGTATAACTTATGATGAAACACTTTAAGTGTCAACTTAAAAAGATAAGAGAAACATAATTTTTCAAAATTCTTTTGAAGCTACATAAAAACAATAATGCTATGATTGAGGTTTACAGGTGAAATTCATTTTTAGCTGTTTTAAAGATTTGGTAGGTGATTTTTGCCCAGGTTTTGCTTGTACTTTCTAAGAACAAGAACATAGATAATGGCAGCACACAGATCAAATTCAGGAAATTTAACATAGAGTTCTAGTAGCTAATCCCACAATTCATACTCACATTTCATTCGTGGTCCCAATGAAATCCTTGCAGCAATTTTTCCCCATCAGTGGTCCAATAAGTGAGGAGGTGTGAGACATACCAAAAGAACTGTGTGATCCTTCTACTTTATTTAGATAGAAAATGGGGAATATATGTGGTAATGGATCTCAAAAGTGTGGGATCAGGATGGAAGGAATATAAATTTGGATGAGGCTGAAATTATTAAGATGGGCTCACTATGCAAAATTCTTGATTCAGTGTTTTTTAGCCTGAGGGGTTAGGAAGAGCTGTTCAGTTGACTGAAGTATGGATCAAACGTGGCCAAATGCCAGAACTGCCTTGATATACTGGAGAGGAAAGTATTCCAAGACTTCGGGATATTATTAGAATGTTAAAGTGGCTTTATCAGGTAAATCTCACTCCCCCACCTTGCGAGGGTCTAGGAAGACATTTTTTATCATGACTGTGAGAAATGGACTTGGGAGGGGAGCCCTAGCATCTTCTCTGTGGGTCAGAAATTACAATGGGAACTGCTACCACTGAACTAGGATCTCCAAATGCAGTGTGGATTATGGGCATCCAGGGAGCAGGGCCAAGAGGTGGCACTTAATTGCCAAAGACAATGTGACCATGGTTATGGTAATGGGCAGTGGCACCAAAGCAGGAGTCGGGATAGTCCAACTGGCCACAACATATGAAATTGGCTACTTGATCTTAGCATCCCTAGAGAAGAACTAGACCAGCAGCCTCCCAAATTCTTACCTGACCTGAGTAAGTGAAAGTATTCTAAGAGATAGAAGTCTGACTTGAATCACAAAAAAAGTCACAGCCCCTCAATGAATTCCCAGTCTTCAGGCCCAGAACCCTGGATAAAGGGAGGGGAGATGGCTCCCCTTCAGGAAGCAGCTCACTAACCTGCATGGTGCCTACACTGTTAGTCTTCCTCAGCCTTCCCCAAAGGGACCTACTGTGACTGTGAATTGGGGAAAGGGAAATAATTAGACTTTTCAGAGATTAGTGGACACTGGCTCAGAAGAAACACTAATTCCTGGGAACTCCAAATGCTATTGTGGCCCACCAATCAGAACAGAGGCAATGGAAGTCAGGTGATCGATAGAGATTTAGTTCAGATCAGTCTCACAGATGGGCCTGGTGGGTCCCCAAACCTACCCAGTTCCAGAATGCATAACTGGAGTAAACTACTTGGTAACTGGCAAAATCTTGGCTCCCTGACCAATGGAGCAAGGGCTATTAAGGTAGGAAAGACCAGGTGGAGTCACTAAATCCTTCTCTGCCTAGGAAAAGAGTAAACCAAATCAATAATGCATTTCTGGAGGAATTAGTGCCCTCAAGCTTGATTCCCATCTTATCCCCATTTGACTGGTCTATTTGTGCAGAAGGCAGATGGCTCTTGGAGAATAACAGTGGGTTGCCAGGTGACTCCAATTACAACTGCTGTTCAGATGTGATGTTATAGCTCGGGCTAAGTTAACACATACTCTGGGGTCTAGTGTGCAAGTCGTCTTCTCTCCACACATTAGCGAGGACTGCCAGAGCGATTTGCTTTCAGCTGGCAAGGCCAGCAGTACCCTCCCTGTCCTACCCCAGGGGCACATCACCTCTCCATTCCTGTCACAGAGTAGTATGACAAAGACCTCAATCACCTTTTCCTCCCACAAGACATCATTACACTAATGACATTGTGATCAGGAAGTAGCAACTATCCCAGACATATTGGTAAGACATGTACATGTCAGAGGGTGGAAAAGAAATTTTGCAAATTTTCAGGGGCCTCACACCTCAGCGAAGCTTGTAGGGGTCCAGTGGTGGGGCATGTCAAGATATCCCTGTTCAGGTGAAGAATAGATTGTTACATCTGGCTCCCCCAGAACCAAAAATGGGCACATTTGGGTGTGATACTCTGACCTATTTAATGAGTGACCCCAAATGATGTTTGTGAGGCAGTCCTCCTAGAATCTTATATTTCTAAACATCTAGGCTTCAGCAGCCACCTTGCTTCAAACTCTCTTTGCAAGAATATTTGTTATGAGCAAAGAGCCTGGAAAGGTATAGACGGTGGCTCCTCTGGTGCACATTTATTTACATCCCTTGTGAATGTTACATTACTGTTACAGTATAGTAAAGGTAGAGACACCCCCTTCTTTCCCCAGGACAGATGTGCTTACAATCCAGGGTAATAAGGTTTGCCGGTGGACGTTTCCTAGTCACTGCATTCTCCTGGAATGCCTACCACTCTAACATGGTCCTGTGAGAGTCTAGGCACCAGGAGCAGAGACAAATGTAATGCTGGCTATTACTGCAGCTGAGAGTAATAAATTGATTGTTTCTGACCAGTTGCCTCATGTTTTTCTGCAAGTATCCATGAAACTGAGACAAGCTAACTAGCTTGTGGAGAGAATAAATCTCAGAGCTTTCACAGTCCCTGATTTGAGAATTTAACAGTGATGGCTAATTATGTTGAGCATCTTTTATGTGCTTATTGGCTATTCATGTATATTCTTTGGAAAGTGTCTGTTCAAATCTTTTACCCACTAATAAATTGAATTGTCTTATCACTGATTTGTAGGAGTTTTAATATATTCTGGATATAAGTAACTTGTCACATACAAGTATCGTGAATATTTTCTCCCCATCTGGCTAGGGAAAATAATGGACTAAAACATGAAGAGGGTTAATACTCAATAGGATATACATAAGTCAGTCTCTTCTAATTACATATCAAAGAGAGTAACTGAAATCTAGGTGCAGACTGCAAATTTTATCTACACAAGTCAAGAGATAAAAAAAGTTGAAAGGGGTTACAGTAAAATTGAATGAGGTTGAAACACACAGAAGCATGATATGCTGGGGGCAAAATGGGACCAAAAGGACATTGCCTGTGTCCTACCTTGGAGTGGGGTAAAAGTGGAAACATTTAACATCCCAGTAAAAACACTAACAATTTTTTTGATTTCTCAGCAATCAGTACTTGGATCTTCCAAGCCTCATGCCTTCTGTTAGTATTTCCCCCACGTAGTGTGGGATTCCCTCCTTTAGGAGTGATTTTTTTTTATTTTTTGTGCATTCTACCATGATCCACTCTCCCTTCTTTCTGCAGTCACTGCAAGATTCCAGCTCCTCAATTTTATATAGAAGAGGTTGTTTCAGAGAAGGCTCTGAGTTGTGATGGTGTTTTTCTGATCTGTCCTTCCCCCCAACTGTGCCTTGTTAAGGAGACCTTCCTCCATGTCTGCAGGTCTGGTTGATCTGATGGTAGACACTATATTGCCCCCATAAGTTTGTCAGTTTGTCCAGTGATGGATTTGGTTCTCTGCTCCCTCAAAGTGCAAATAGTAGAACTTAACAGGGGTAATTTGAAAACAGTTCCTTTTCTGGACCCCAAGATCTTTCTCACAGGGAAATGCATTCATTCATCAAACTTATAGTGAGGACATGTGTCACTCATTGCACATAAGAGAAAAAGCAACACCGTACTAATATGTGCTTCACAGGACATTCCTGTTTAAATAATAGTTCATTTTCACTCCCTAGAAGAAATGCACTTGGATTGATCTCTTGGACTAGAATCCCTCTTGAAAACAGCAATGAATTCAATTTTTGCAAAGGCTTCTAAAACAGTTTGTTGAAACTTTATTTAAATTTAGTTATGACTCCACCCATGAATATTTCCCCTTACCTTTGGTTCCTAAAGAATGTTGACCCCGAGAAGGAATATATCTACCAAGAAAGATTCCCCATGGTTAATAGGGCCCAATATCATAACCAGCGTCTAGCAACCATTGCTAACAGAGACCTCTCACACGCATTGCATTTCAGGGAATAGCCACAGACTGAGCTGCCAGCCTCCTGCATTGTGCTCCTGCTGCTAAACTGACACTTACAAAGGAGTTCCTGGTATTATCTTGCAACCAATGGGCTGAGACCTGCCCCCTCCAATCAGAACTGCACAGCTGTATCTTCATTTGAATCTGTACTGAGCTATCAGAGCAGCTCCATTTCTGACCAATTGGGACAGTGCTATTTGGACCAACCAGACTGTACAAATTTGGATTCCTCATTTGCATAAAAGTGGACGAATCAAGGGTGGAAGGAACTTTCTCTAAAAAGCAGCCTTGTCTTTGTCTCAGTGGGTGCTCTTTCAGTTTCCACTGAATACTGTGTCTCTCCAGTTTGCAAGCTATTTATCTGAATAAAGTTTCTCCTCTTTATGCACCCCAAATTGGGGACTTTTGTTGACATTAGATTGGTGGCAGCAAACTTTAGTTGACAAGAGCCACTGTGGAAAGTTTCTAAATTATTATAGCAGAGCTGCGCATCTTAAGTGTCAACCCAAAGATTTTATCATTTGAAATAGTAAGAAACACTAGCATGATGAAAAGACTGGCTTCCAACTCTATCATCAAGCAACCCTGACCTCGAATTGTTACACACCATTTCTCTGAGTTGCTCTGCCTTCAGTGGTGAAGTGTGAGAACACCAAGAGGTGATAATCATGTGTAAGCAGACAAGTTGATGAGCTGTTGCAGAAATGTTAGTAGGCCTCTCGTCTGCAGGTTCTAAGTCTTCTGTGTGATGACAGGGAAAAAAGTATATGACTGTCACTAAAAACAGTTTTAGGACAAAGCCTGTTGCATTCAAGTTGTCCATAAGTGCATGTGGAATTGATTTGGCAGAGAAGGCACCGGCCACACATTCAGCATAATCATACATGTAGCCCTAAGTAACACTGCACAGAAGCACAGCCAGGTAAATTTGACTTCCAGCCCGGTGAAAAGAGCCTAGGATGGTGTGTGGTGGGCAGAAAAATGGCTCCCAGAGATGTCAACATCCCAATCCCCAGAGCCTGTGACTAAGTTACTTTCCATGGCAAAAGGTACATAGATTATTGAGTTAAAGATTTTGAGATTCTCCTGGATTATTCAGGTTGGTCCAATGTAATCACAAGGGCTTTTATAAGAGGGAGGCAGGAGGGTCAAAGGTAGAGAAAGGTCTGAGATGAGACGCTGCTGTCTTTGGAGATGGAAGGAGCCAGGAGTCGAGGAATGCAGGCAACCTCCAGACGCTGCAAGGAAATGGACTCCTTGTTTAAAAGGAAGGAAACAGATTCTCTACTGGCGGCTCCGGAAGGCAGGTAGCCCTGCCAACACCTGCACTGTCAACCTGGCGAGGTCTCTCAGACTTCTAACCTCCAGAACTATAAGATAATAAACTTGTGTTGTGTGAAGACACTAAGTTGTGGTAATTGGGTACAGCAGCGTAGGAAACTAACACAGACGGCACCTGGAAATCCCTGGCTAGGTGCAAAGTTTCCATATTCTGTTGTACATTCTTCCAACCAGAAGTTGATGCTTCGGGTATATACATTAGAGATAAATGGCCCCAAAAGTCTGAGTATGTGTTCAAAGAGCTTTATGATTCTGTTGCCTAATGTGAAAAGGAAATCGAAATTCTTAGTTAGTTCTTTGGGTCCTTGGAAAAGTCATCAGTTAAACAATGCCTGATACACCTCTTCTACACCAAACATGCAATTTTGGAAGCAAATAGTTTGCACCTTTGTTAGAACCAGCAGCCCAAGCTAAGTCTTGCCCAGAATACCTCATGCTCTCTTTTTATCAGAATTTCTTTTTGGAAACTTTACTCAATCCCCTTTGCTTGGGAATTTTAAGATGTCCTTTATTCTTTATTTCTGTTTCAAATTTTTTTCTATAATAAGAGCTATTCACTCATAGTACACAAGGATTATAAGTTAGATATGTGACTATCAATAATTTTTTATTTGACTAGGAAAATTTATCAGAATTAGGAAGGTCAGAAGCAAAATGGCATGAATAACTTTTAAACACAAGACAGTTTCAATGTAGATTTGAACATATTATGCTAGATGTTTTGATTCATTTTATCGTGCAACTCATAACTCATTGACTCCTCACAACAACCCTAAAAGGTAGGAACTATTATTATACCCATTTTACAGAAGCAGACACTGATTGTAGAGGGAAAGTCACTTGTCCAGCACCACATAGTAAATTGTAGAACCAGGACTAAAATCCAGGTATTATGACTCCAGCGTTCTCAGACTGTAACTACAAAGCAGTTTGTCACATTTGAATCATATAAGTCCCTTTTCCAGGTAACACTGCTCATGGAATCTGGCCATCAGCTTAAATTATTTTCATTGTAATGTTCCTTAAACGTGTGCAAACATAGAACTGGTTGCACATTCCTGTCTTAGTCTGCTTGCCATAACAAAATACTACAGACTGGGCGGCTTGAACAACAGAAATGTATTTCCTCACAGATCTGGAGGCTGCTAGTCCATGATCCAGGTGTCAGCAGGATTGGTTTCATGCTGGGCCTCTTTCCTTGGCTTGCAAACAGCCACCTTCTCTCTGTGTCCCCACATGGCCTTTCCTTCATGCTTGTGTGGAGAGTGGGAGAGATCTCTAGCATCTCTTCCTCTTCTAGGACATGAGTTCTCTTGGATTAGTTTCCCATCCTTATGATCTCATTTAACCTTAATTACCTCCCTAAAGGCCATGTCGCCAAATAGAGTCATGGACAGAATAGGGATTCAACCTATGAATTTGGTGGGGAGACAATTCACTCCATATCAATTTCTTATGTTATCACCCAGACAATTAAGTTCACAAACTCACTCTAGAAAAAGTGCTACATACCTCACTGCTGAATATCACTATGGTCACCTAGAAGTACTCCTCTTGGGAAGCTATGTACCGATGCCAGCACCTACTCCACCCTTCAAAGCAATTTTGGAACTCTCTTTCTCGAATGGTCATCAGAGCTCTCATTGTATTACCCTTGATGTCCTGAATGTCATCAAAATGTCTTCCTTCCAATATTTCCTTTATCTTCGGGTAAAGAAAGATGTCATTGGGGGACAGATCAGGTGAGTAAGGAGGGTGTTCCAATATAGCTATTTGTTTACTGGCTAAAACTCCCTCACAGGCAGTGCAGTGTAACCTGGTGCATTGTTGTGATGCAAGAGCCATGAATGGTTGGCGAAAAGTTCAGGTCGTTTTCTTCCAACTTTTTCAGGCAGCCTTTCAGCACTTCCAAATAGTAAACTTGGTTAACTGTTTGTCCAGCTGGTACAAATTCATAATGAATAATCCCTCTGATATCAATAAAGGTTAGCAACATTATTTTGACTCTTGATTTGGACTGATGGAACGTCTTTGGTTATGGAAAATTGGCTGACTTCCATTGTGCACTTTGACACTTTGTTTCAGGGTTGTATTGGTACACCCCTTTTTCATCACCAGTGATAACACAGCTCAAAAGATCGTCTTGCCTCTCCAAGAGGTCTTGGCAAACTTTGGCTCTCCTTTGCTTTTGTTCATGGGTGAGCTCCTTCAGGACCCTTTTTTCACACACCTTTCTCGTGACAAGATTGTCAGTTAAGATTTTCCTGTTTCTCTATTGATATTTACTTGGTCTGCTATGCTTCTCACAGTCAGCCAATGATTTTGACGCACAATTTGATGAATTTTTGCAATGTTTTTGTCAGTTCTGCTGGTACTGCCCATCCTGACCTCTCTTCATCAGTGACACATTCTCTCCCCTCAGAAAAACGTTTAATCCATTTATACACTGCCGTTTTCTTAATGGCATTATCCCCATAAACTTGGACTATCATGTCCCTGATTTCATTTCCACTCTTGCCAAGTTCAACAAGAAATTTAATGTTTGTTCGTTGCTCTAATTCAAGCTCAGACATTCTCACGATGGCATACAAAAACAACAACAATAATGAACACCACTCAGCAAGACACTGCCACACAGCATCACAGACACAGCTGTGAGACACTGATATACCAAGGTTATGAACCCTTAAGAGCTGTTTGTACAGTGCTGCCAACGTAAGCACATGGTGGCAAGCTCGCTCGTGAACTTAGTTGTCAGACTTGTACAACTATAAAAGCAAAACTAATTTACAAAATACATACAAACAACATTCCTAAGCCAATGAAACTGATTACATTAATTTAGTGTGATGGATTTTTTTCCCTAAAACTAAATTGCTGGTATCAAGTTTAATAGTAGAAAAATGGAATCCCAGCTCTAGTTCTATTTTGATTCCATCTACATTCTGACTTCTACAACCCTGCTGCCTAAGATTCCTGTTCATATAAGTTTGTGGTAGAAAATGTGAATTATCTCAAGACTTTCATCAAAAGGGTTCATGTAAACAGAGAAAGGAAAATGAAGGAAGGGAAGGAGTGAGGGAGGAAGGGGAGAAGAGAGAGAGAGGAAGGCATAGGAAAATAGAGCTGGGAGTTGCATTAGAGATGGCTATTATTTTCTTTTCACTCTCTTCCAAGTAACACCTTTAATAAGAACAAAAAGTTAAAGTTCCTCAACCCATCTACCTGATGCGACCAACATAAACAATTCAACTAAAGATCATTGCTTTACTGTCTACCCTTAGCTAAATAATTCTACTTCTCTTGCTTTAATTTAACCTTTTATAAAAATTAACTAAAAGTGTGAAAATGACATACTGGTGAGAGTGTAAAAGTATGAAACCTAAATAACCAATAATAGAGAATTCCTTAGATAAACTGTGGTGTAAACAGACAGTGAATACTATGGGAAGATTTTGTTATAGAATATTTAATAGCATGTAAGTGGTCCATGATATATAAGTAAAGAAAGCAAGTTACAAAGGGGTATGAAAAATGTGATCCTAGAGCACTCCAGCCCACTGGCTTTTTTCAATTTTTCAGAGAAGCCATAATCCCTCCACCACAGGGCTTTTGCATATACTGTTTCTTCCTAACATGCTCTTCTGACCCCTTTACTTGGTTAACTGCTTTTTATTTTTCTATCTCACATGAAAGCCCAACTCCCTCTTTGCACTTATTGAAGTTTATAATTCTGTTTTAGTAGTAGTAATGGTAGTAATTTTTGATTACTATCTATGCCCTAGATTATAAATTCTACAAGGACAAAGAATTGTCTGCTTTTGCTCACCATTGCATCTCCAGAACCTGGAGCATAATCGAAAACTTACTATTTATTGAATGAATCAGTGTTGCCTTTTGCATCCACAAAGATCCTCTTAAAACTATCTTATTACAGAGTTTTCCTGTGTTGCTGAACCCATGAATGAAAGTCAAATATATTTCAAATTGATTAAACTCAATATGACAAAATTTTCCAGATTAATAGAGCAGATAATTCAGTTAGAGAACCTCGAGGTCTTGAACTTAAGGTCTTTTCGTAATGGGGTACAGATAGTCACTAATGGAATAGTCACTTATGTGCGTCCCGACAGTAGAAGCATAACATTGGGAAGTTCAAGCTGCTTCATTTCCTTACAGAGTTAAAAGCCCAGAGATGCCACGCAAGCTGCCGGACTGCACAGTGAAGTTGGCACTATCTCACCTCAGTGTAAAGGAGCCTGCCTGGTCCCAGCTATGACACTGGTAGAAACTTGCAAGAGGAATAAAACAGGAAGGGGAAGTAGTGAAAAGACATTCTAGACTTAGAAATGTCTGAAAATGCCCAGTCGGCTGGTGTGCAAAGAAGCCCAAAATAACACAAGGAGGGCCTCTCGCCTGACTTCTTCTCTGCCTAAAAAATCGCTGCAACAGAGAATGGCTGTGGGTGTGGGTGTGTGACATGGGATGACCCAGGTGGCACCACTGCGTGCCCAGGGTTAGCACAATGCTGGCACAATGTAGTCTCCCAGAATATATTTGTCTGATGAATGAATGAGTGGAGTCATGTTCTTCTTGGTAGAGGTGAAAGGGCACATGGATTCAATGAATAAACTCTGGAGCCAAAATATCTGGGTTCAAAACCCAGCTCTGCCACATACCGGCGGTGTGACCTTGAGTTGGCTATTTAATCTCTCTGTGCCTCATAACCCCCAGTGTAAACTGGAAACAACAGCACTCGCTTCAGAGGGCTGTCGTGAGGACTGAGCAAGCTAATGTGTGAAACACTGAACAGTGCCAGGCACAGCGAGCATCACAGAAGAGGCTGTCAACATTACTGCTGCAGTTCTCCGCGACAGCAAGTATTGTTCAGACGCTCTCAGCAGGTAACATGGCCTCACACTTTGAACAGACGTGATCAGAAGCAAACACTCTCACCTCCCTGTCAGCAAATCTGAAATCCTCTGTGCCTACACTCACCCCCTTGGGCAGCAGGTCCTCCTGTCAAAGCAGGTTCCTCCACTGAGCTCTGGGTCCCATCCCATTTCATCAGGACCGCCAGTGCCCTCATCCATCACCCTCCCTACCTACCATTCTCACCACGCAGACGTTCCCTCGAATCTTCCAATCCCCTCAGGCCCCATGTTCCCCTCCATCTACCTTCCCTGTTTTCAAAATAACTCAAAGAAAGAATTAACTATAGACCAAATAAAAACTTGTTTCGAATTGCTCTGCAATTTCAACACCCACTCTTCCCCCGTTTTGTCCCACTCACTGGGAGTGGTCTTGTTAAGGTCACTTCCATGCTGCTGAATCACAAGGTCACTTCTCTGTCCTCTCTTAATGGACCTCTTGGCAACATGTGACATGATCGTTTGGCAACATGTGACACGCTTTCCTTGGCTTCCCTTCCACACACTGCTGGTGTCCTCCCACCTCACTAACCGCCCTGCTCAGGCTGGTCTCCCTACTCAATCTTTTACAGTTTTGATATTTTCAAACCCTTCAAAATGCTGAGGAGTTCCAAAATTCTGTGTCCAGCCCTGACTTCTCCAGAGTTCCAGACTTCCATATCAGCTGTTTATTCAACATCTCCTGGATGTCCAATAATAACAATGACAGCTACGCAATATCACAGGCTTGCTTTTTTGACCTGCCGAACTTGTTCCTGCCTCAGAGCCTCAATGTGCTGTTCCCTCTGCCTGGAACACCCTACATCATCTTTGCACTCCTGATTCTCTATTCAGTTGGGTCCTCATTCCATCATCACCTTCTCAGAGAGAACCCCTTGGACCACTCCATCGAATGTGGTCCCTGACCCCTAAATAGGTCTATCACAGGACCCTACGCTTAGTGCCTTCATAGCATTTATCATTATAAGTTATCTTGTTCATTAACTTGTTTACTGGTTTATTTTATGTCCCTTCTCCTTGTACCTCCCCCTACTCCCTCTGGGAATTTAAGTACCTTTAAAGTGACAACATGTGCTGAGACAATGCCAGAAACAAAGCCTTCCCTGTCGACATGGGAGGAAACCACGTTTTGCAGGTGACATGTTTGTAGGATGCTTAGGGACATAAAACAACAGCTCGTACTGTGTGCCAGGCATTCAGATGACAGGGATAGAGTGGTAAACGGTTCAAATGACAGCATCTGGTGATGTCTGGCACACAGTGGGTGTTTAATATTAAATAACTGCTGAGTGAATCTATTGACTTCATTCAGCTCATAGCAGTTACATCTCTGCTTATGAATGGAAGACAATAGAAGCATTCTCACAAACGCCTACCCTATTATTAGTTTTTGCAGAGAGATGCATACACAGTTGTAATGCGTACGCATGTAGAGAGGCACCACAGATATTTAGTAAATCAAGATGTTCAGGGAGCACTGGTAGTCATACACCGAGGCTCAGCTCCATTTGCAGGCTGGCTTCCTGCTGTTTCCCATTCCCAGGCTATGAAGCCTGTGTTTGTGTCCAGGTTTCTGACTTAGCTGCAGGATGTAAGAAAAAACCCCTGCAAAGTCAGGCAGCTTGCTTTGGCTACAGCAGCAGAAGTGGCTTAAAAGCCAAGATAACATCGCAGTAATTCCACATACAACTTGATGTTGACATCCCTAAGATAAAAATAGCCATTTGAAAATTCCTATTCAAAAGGCAAAGGAAATACAAATAGGATAATATCTGTCCTGGGAAGTTCAGACTCAAAACTTAGTTCTTAAGATATGAATTGTACCATTTCCAAGCTAGTATCTCCAACTCATTATATATAATATGGCTCATGGTTTTATAGACCTTGTATGACTATATATGCAACGTCTGATGGTTTCCTCTTAAAAGGGTAGCTTTTTATTAGTTTTTCTCTCTGAAAACTGTTTGCTGAGCTGCCGACTGTTTTCTCTGATGTAACAAATTCGTTTTTCCAGGTCCCTCCGCACTCCCGCTCTAGGTTGGACTAATGAATACATATAAAGAATCAGAACTTTAGGGAAAGATCTCTTATTTGTTGTTAGGCTTACATAGCTCCAAAAAGTAAATATAATTCACAAAATGCCTAAAAGTACTGCAAAGGCGCTCTGGTTCCCACAGAAGGCACTGATCGTAACAGAAGATGGACATGTGTCTTCATACATAGATGTCGGTTCAATCCTGTCAAATGAATATGCTGTTTTCTGAGTGTGATGATCGGTGGCAGGTGTACAAAGAACTGCAGACCATTCTCCACTGGGTTAGGCAGCCAGGCCCTCCGGGAGTATTATTAGAGATGACGGAAAGGTGACGATGACATGAAGGTGACGATGATGGTAGCTACAGCAATCCAGCTGTCACAACAATGCTGATATCATCAGCAACAGCCTGATAGGATCTATTTATATAAATCCATAGGGTGCTTCTCATGCAGCAGATGGTCCCTGATCCATTTCTGGTACTACAAAATCCACTCTCAGAAAAATGAATGCAGTGCATTCAGGTATCTCTGAAAACACAGCAGTCCTGGTATTTGCTCATTTGAAAACATCGTGGGCTGGCCGAGTGGCTCGTTGGTTAAGAGTTGGCTTGGGAGAGCAGGCTCTGAGCAGCAGGGCCCCGGTTCGGATCCCACATATGAGGGCCACTGATACTGCCCTCTGCAGCTAAGATGGTGAACAGCAGCTCCACCTGGAGCTGGGCTGCCGTGAGTTGCTGTCACCAGTGTAAACTGCAGTGGGGCTGCAGTGGGCTGCCGTAAGCTACTGTGAGTGGCTGGCAGCCAGAGTGAGTGGCCAGCAGCCAGTGTGAGCTGCTGTGACCCACCGTCCAGAGGCTGGTGACAGATCTGCTTCACCCAGGAAGAGCCCAATGATGATACCAACATCGGCCAGTGAAGCGACGTCCTCCACAACTAGACTGATGAACAAAAGGACAGCAACTTGTCTGTTCCCCTTCCCCGATTCCCCAATGCTGTTCCCTCCCCCAATTCCCCAATAAAATCTTTAAAAAAAGAAAGAAAGAAAGAAAAAATGGTTCAATACTATCACATCATTTGGGAAATGAGTCAAATCTAAGCTACAAAAAAAAATATATTGTTAACAAGCACACACCTGGGTATTTTTTGGTGGTATGGCTTTGAAACATGTGCTTGGCTATAAAAGCACTGCAAGCAAAGTTAATGAACAGCAATTTTTATTTTCAAAAAAGAAAGAAAAGAGGAAAGTGTTTTACTATACCAAAATTAGTTTGACATCAAAATCAAATTTTATGCAAATATCTTTAGATAACTGAATTATATAACTACAGCATTAAAAAACAGAGTACTTTTTACAAATTAATGGGTAAGTGAAATTACTGTATATTAAAGATATGATTTGAAAATTAGAGTTGTTTCAAAATACTATGTTCCAATGTCATTCTTTAAGAAGCCAGAAAAATTGCCAAATCACTGCACTTTCCTGCTACTAGGGTTTGATGATACCCGAGGCAGGGGGGCAGGAGGTCTATTCCAAGCAGGAGAGGCATTCGGTAACATTCAGAGAAAAACAAGAGAAAAACACCAGGTGCAAATTAATTTAACTTACTTCCTGAGACTTACACAGAGCTCACTAAGACTTGAATATCACATGACAACTTTGTTTTTAAATATCGAGGGCACTCTTTTCTGGCAGCATCCAGTACATTTCCTGTTCTAAGTAGGTAAAAAATGATAGGACTTCAGGGAGAAACCGAACACAGATGAACCTCTAAAGAAGTGGAACACTCCCACAGAAGGCTTCTTCCCTTTTTATAAAGCACAAACAGAAAAACAGATAAAATGGAACCATCCTGACTATGGACCACAGGGAATTTCGTAGCTAGACTTTGATGATGTTTTATGAATCCTCCTTAATACAGCATCATTCTTACCAAGTGACCAGGATATCATTTTCATCATCAATGATATGGTTAAAAAGTTCACCCCACTGTAATATCCACGTCAGTTGGCATTCCCTCTGCTCTCTCTCTATAGAATGACAGACGGTCGCATCTCTCCAGTCTCGTGCTCGCCTGAAATTTTCATTATAATGAAGAGACGGTGCAGGAAGGGGGCTTCTGGTGCCATTTATTTTCCCGTGACAGTAACAAAGCTGCTGTGTCACAGCTTGAGAAACACACAGGAATCAGTATAGTACAATAATGCATAATACAAAAAAGCAAGTGATCTTTCCTGGGGAAAAAAAAAATCTGTTTCCCCCATGATTGCTTTTTCTCCCCCCTCAAAAAATACTATATACAGTTTCTACCGCAAGTCAGGAAGGTCCTGAAGCCATGTGGCACACGCGAGTGGCACCATGGCACAGCAGGATGAGGCCACCGTCTCCACTTCCGTTTCCTGCCCAGACTGTGCTTCCAGGACCCAGGCTTCATAGCTCATCCTTGAGGCCTTTTTGTGTCACTGGCCTGGCTTTGTCCTTCTCGCAGGGTGCCAACCACGTTGTATAAACCTCCACGGGGTCGATGTTCCAGTGCTTGTGGAATGACACGGGAACTTGGTGGGCAAGGTAGTCCTTGGGATAGTCCATGGGCCGGGCCTGCAGGGAGAAGAGAGTTATGCTGGATCATCAAGGACCAGCCTTGCCCAAAACAGATCTGAGTTTATGATGCAGTCGCGCTCCTTCAATATTTGATAGTGGTTACAGAACCTACAAGCAAGAAGGAAAATGTTTTCCACTAAAACCTCCCTTCTCACTGCAGGCTTCTTGCTGTTGCACCTCCAGTTACTTTAATATCCCAAACGCATCACTTTTTGTTCAGTGTTCCACAGTCACGGCTGTGGGAGAGCCCTCAACCATGGGTAATAAACTTAAAAGGCTTTCCGTGGTAAGTCATTTAAGTTCCTGTTACAACTTCTGCAAAAAGGCAGACAAAATCGTCGTTTCCCAGGTCTAAAGGAACTCTGACCATACTGGGCTGCAAGGGGTAGGGCACGCCATTCTTGGGACCCCTCTGCCTGTCCACCGCTCACATAAGAGTATGTCTTTCAGAGGAGGAAACGTGGGAAGCAGTAGGGAGAAGGGTCAAGCAACTCCTCTCTCCTCCTACCTAAATTTCTCAGCTTGTTCCAGGAGCATGAAAGGGCATTCTGAGTAACCACAACGGTCTGTAAGAGAGCCTGAAAGTTTTGGCATTATGATCCTTTCCGAATTCTCTAAACTGAAGAAATGAAATTTAAGCAGAATCAGATATAGCCTAGATCGATGAGAATAAAGAAGTAATCTGCAGGGTTTGGAGGGAAAGTTGTCACCAGACACTATTTTGTTTGTTCTGAACAAAGCGTCCATCTTCTCTCAGTGCTTATCTTCTTTATAAACTTACACAGCCCATCCGTGTTACACAGTAACTCACTGGGTTATCAACTCTAAAACAGTCTCGACTTTAGTTAAAAGTAGATAGGATACACTTCAAAAAACAAGTCTTCCCTAGGCTGCTATTTGATTACATTCTGCTTAAATTTTTGATATGAATATTTAAATAAACTCTCCTGAGAAGTTTGCTGAATATCTTCATTCAATTTTATTTCCTCTAGTCCTTGAAACAGCCATGCAAGAGAGTCAGGTTTTAGATGAGGAACCCAGAGCTCACAGGCGTTCCCGCTTCCCTGGGTCGACATGACCAGCACACGTTGGAATGGGGACAAGAGCAGGTGCCCCATTGCTGGGCTCATGTCCCCCCAGGACAGCTGCATGGGGCCTCAGCCCACAGGCTCAGCACATCGACCTCTCTTCACACACCCTGGCCTCCCTTACTCATTGGGGCACACTTATAATAACAACAACATCTATGAGGAAGACTTCAAAATAATGTAGGGGGAAACTTTCATACTGACCATATCATTGCCCTTTAAAAATTCTAAGCGTTCATGGAGTTAAAAATTGAAGAAGGAAATTTTAAAGGCCATACAGTGAGACAGAGTAAACATGCACACTGGAATAACATCTAATTGAATTGTGAACGCTCTGAATATTAGCTGAGGGAATTCACATCTTACGTGATGTTATTGGCAAGGCTCTCTGAGAGTTTACTGTCAGGGAAGAGGCCGCTGGAGAAACACACTCAGTTCTCAGATAATTCCATAATGGCCCCAGAAGAAAGAAAGAAAAACAATGGAAACAAATCTCCGCTTGTTTTCCACATTTGAAAAAGAAAGAGTGCAGATACAAATACATCTAACAGAAGAAACATAAAATCATTGCATTTTCCCCTCTATTAATGTACAGTCCAGAAAGGGCTGACTGCCTCTCAGGAGGAGCCATATATGTAAGTGAAGAGCTGGCTCACTGAGCATTAAAGGTGCTAACCATCTCTGATACGTAAGGCCATGGGAAAGAACAAGACAATGCAGACAAGTGGAACGCATCCCAGCATGGATCCGAAACACCGAGAAATCTGTACACCTGTAATGAGCTCATCTCTGAGCCCCAGGTACAGAAGGAGACACTAATGGGCAGGGTCCGGAGGGAGGAGGGCCTGGGGACAGGCGTGCAGGACGAGATGGCTCAAACTGCACGAGAAAGACAGCATGGCAAAGTTAATGTCTTTTTATCTGTAAAGATGAAAGCACACTGAACAGTACAACAAATGGAGAATGTAACTGTATTTCCTTAGATACACACGTTTTACAGCTATACTGAGGTATTATTTACATACATACAATTCATGCAGAGTAATGGTAGTTTAAAATTTTTAGTAAATATGCAGAGGAAGGCAACCACAAAACTCCAGTTTAGAACGCTGTAATTGCCCCCAGAATTCCCTCATAAGCATCTGCGGTCAGTCCCCACTGCCACTGGCGGGCCTGGGAAGCCTCTGGTTTGCTTTTTCTCTATAGCATTGCCTGTTCCGGAAGTTTCTTAGCAGTGGCATTTTATGGTATGGATATTTTGTGCTTGGCTTCCCACCCTTAGCCTTGCTGTGTGTGTCCGTGGTTCAAACCTCTTACTGCCGAGCAGTATGGCACTGTACGGACACCATACAAACAACACAAAGCTTTCACGGGTCAGGAATCGGGTAATAACTCAGCTGTGACCTCCACCTCAGTCTCTCACCAGGACACTATGGAGATGTTGTCCCAGGCTCTGCGGTCTCATCTGAAGGTTCAACTAGGAAAAGAGCCGCGTCCTCACCGGGTGGCTATGGGGACAGTCAGTCCCCTGTGAGCTAGTGGGCCAAAGGCCACACTTCCTTGCTCCTATAGCTGCTTGTTTCACAGGGTGTGGCCATGACAGCCATGGGGAGAGTCTGTGAGGAAGATGGAAGCCATGGCTTTTGTAACCTAATGACAGAGGAGATGTCCCATTACTATCGCCACACTATACTGACCCACACTCAAGGGCGGGGGAGACCACACACAGCCATGAGCCACGTCATAAACTGCCGACCATGAGCATGTTTAACTTTTAAGAAACTGTCAGCTTGTTTCCAAAGTGACTGGCACAGTCCCACCAGCAACAGGTGAGCGCCTGTCCCACACACCCTCGTCCACACGTGGCACGTCTGTCTCTCTGCTTAGAGCCATTCTAGCAGACGTACCTCTGTACCTCACAGCGACCTTCGTCTCCATTTACCTGATGACCAATAATGCTGAGCACCTTTTCTGGGCTCAGGAGCCATTCACGTACCATTTTCAGCGAAATGTCTCTTCAACTCTGGCCCATTTTAAACCGAGTGGCCTGTTTTCTTAAAGCATTGTAAAAGATCCTTACGTATACTGGACCTAAGTCCTTTATCGGATACAGGATTTGCAAATATTTCTCCTAGTCCATGAATTGGGGTTTTTTATTTTCATTTTCTTAATGATACCTTTGAAGAGTAAAGGTTTTTTGATTTTTATGAAGTTCAATTAATGAATTTTCCCTTTTATGGATCATGCTCTTGATGCCATAAGAACTCTTCGCATACACTAAGGTCACAAAGAATTATCCTGTTTTCCTCTAGAAGTTTATAGCTTTAGCTCTGATATTTTGTACTATGATCTATGTTGAGTTAATTTTTGTGGTACGGGGTTCTAACTGCATTTTTCTGTGTGGGTTTATATAGAATCATTCCAGCACTGAAGTGCCCTGGCACCTTACCATAAACAGGTGGGTTTCTTTCTAGAATCTCTGTCCTGTCCCATTGGTACATATGTTTATCCTTATACCAATTTCACATTGTCTTGGTTAATGTAGCTTTATAGTAAGTTTCGAAATCATGTAAGTGTAAATCCTCCAATTTTGATCTCCTTTTTAAAAATTGTTTTGTATTTCCATGTATTTTAGGATCAGTGTGTCAGTTTTTATAAAGAAGCCTCTATGTTTTTGATACGGATTTGCACTGAATGTGTAGATCAACTTGGGGAGTATGGGGAAAGAAAATGTCCCCAAATTTCTGTTTTCCAGTAAATAAAAAATAATAAAAAAGCCTTGAGAATCAGATTTGTAGCCATTTGTCTAGTTAATTGCTCTGATCCAAAATAAGAGGAAAACGTGCCTTATCTCTTGGAGAAGGCCCAACTAGGTCCCTAGGTTAAGTCCCAAGGTGCCAGGCAGACCCTGGGACACAACTACACTTCAAGGAGCAATGAAATGGCTAGAGAAATTTCATCTGCCTTACAAAGGGCTGGAGTAAAGAAAGGAAAGGGACAGTTGCCTCCTTCACAGTTATAAGCAGAGAAAATCATCTTTCCTTGTCCCTTGCCTGTGGGTATCTGGCCACTTGTGCAGGACAACTGACCTGGCTCTCATCATACTGCCTGAGGTCAAAGGGACAGTGGCAGGAGGAGTGGTGCAAGGTATGCTTACTATTTACTGTGACATATTTAACTTACAAATCTTTCTCTGATCCAGAACATTTCATGTGGACATTCAGAATATAATGAATAAAGTTAATTTTAAATGAATGAATAAAATTTAAAATGAATATTTAAAATTCATTAGGGAAAATTGTCATCATAGCAATGTTGAGTCTTCCAGTCCATAAATATGTGTTTAAGTGTTTATACATACACACACATATTTTTTCTTCTCCTGATTATATATATATATATATATATATATATATATATATATATGCACATATACTCATATACACACAAACACATTCACGTCTTTTACATTTTCCCTATTAACTCTTTCCAGTGCTCTTCATTCCTTCCTATATATTCCAGGTACCATGTGGTGTCATTTCCTGTCAGCCTAAAGGGTTTCCTTTAGTTTGTCTTACAGGGAACATCTACTAGCAAAGGATTCGCTCACTTTTTGTTCATCCGGGAATGTCTTTATTCCACTTCAATTTTGGAAGGATAGTTTTCCTCAATATACAATCATCAAATTTCTTTTTTCCTTTCTGCCTTCAGACCTTATTTAATGAAAAATCAGCCAATAATCTTATTTTTTGTTTCCCTTTTCATTAGGATTTTTGTTGCATTTAAGATTTTCACTTTTTCATTGTCTTGCAACAGTTTGACTATAATTACGTCTATGCGTGAGTCTTTTCATGATTATCCTACGTGAGCTCTGTTGAGCTTCTTAGGTCTATAAATTAATGTTTTTCATCACATTTGGGAAGTTTCAACCCTTATTTCTTTAAAAAAAAAAAAACTGACCCCATGTCTCTGAGGAGGCTCTGTTCATTTTCCTTCGGTCTTTTTTCCCTCTCTTCTTTGGACTGGGTAATTTCTATTCTCTGTCTTCAAACTCACTATTTCCTCTGCCATCTCAAACCTACTGTTAAGTCCATCTAGACCAGGGGTTGGCAAACTGTGGCTTATGAGCCACATGCGGCTCTTTGGGTAGGTCCATGTGGCTCTGAAGTAAAATTGAAAATGAAAATAAAACTATCATGGTGTCATTTATAAAATTTTTAAAGGATATTATTCACATAATGGTGATTTCATTTGTTTTATTGCTCTCGAATAATTTTTAAATTGTTGTGAGGCACAGGACTGGCTCGTCCATCTCAAAAGTTTGCCGACCCCTGATCTAGACAATTTCTCATTTCAGTTATGGGGTGTTATAACTACAGAATTTTCATTTGGTTCTTTATCATCGTTTCTATTTTTCTATTAAGACTAGCTATTTGTGGAGTCATTGTCATCATGTTTTCCTTTAATTCTATGACCATAGTTTCCTTTAATTCTGTGACTATAGTTGTATTAGCTGCTTTGAAGTCTGGGTCTATCAACTCCAATATCTGGTCCCACTGAGGGTCAGATTCTATTGACTACATTTCCCCTGAGCATGTTGCTGCCTGTCTCATGAGAATCTGTTGGAAATTAGTTATTTTACATAATGCATTACAGCAATTCACAAATCTATTCACTTTTACTACTTTTTTTAAAGTAACTTGCGGAACTTACACTGTGGAATGTTTCTCCTTGCAGTGTGTGACTGCTGAGAGCTCCACTTGTGTTCAGTTCTTATTTCTATTTTTTGGCTTTCTAGAAGTCACCCCTGTGCCTTAGAGCTTAGAAGTGAACTTATGACGTAGGCAAAGGTTGCACTCAAACACCTCGAGCCCATAAGATTTCCTCCTGTGTGCGGGTTGAAAAGCACATTCACAACTTCAGTGAGTTTTAAATCTGTTTTGGCTCTTACTTTCTGCCAGACCTTACCACTGTGTGCACACAACTTCCTAGCAGGGCAAAGAGCTATGGAGAGCTTTCTGGGCCCACTACTGCTTTTATTTCCAGGGAATTAATAGGTATTACAGCTTTGACTAATATACCCTTCACTGTATCTGAGATTGAAAACTTAGGCCAGGAAAGGTGCAGGTTTTTGTTTCCTACCAAATTTGAACATTTTAGTTGACACATCTGTGGGTGTCATCTCTGCCTCCCCAAATTGAGCCCACCCCCTCTGACAGCACAGCTGTTGCTTTTTGCAGCCAGGATCAGCTGGGGAAACTGCTGCTGCTCACTCTAACCAAGCTGGGAGGCGGAGGGTGGGAGGCTTCAGGCAAGAAGGCCTCAGACACTGGGATTCTTACTCAAAACGGTAGCCATTTTTCAGGGGTAAATGCTTCTCAATGCTTTTGGTTGATTTCCAGAATCCGAAAATGGTTATTCTGACAATTTTGTACAGTGGAGTCACTGGCCGCTTGCACACACTGCCATACCCTTAGTGGCACAGAATTTTGGAAGAACAGAAAACCACATGATTTGGATACTTTGTTTTTAACAAAGGGATATACTCCTTGAAGCCCCTCTTGAAATAATCCTGTAATTTCACCATAACCATCCCTGACTAAAAGGAAAAGGAAAGTGGCCCAGGCAACTTTGCATCCGAGACAGCTTCCAAATGCCCCCTCTAACTCATCAGGAATCCTATATTTTCTCTCTTTTCCTTATCTCTCTTTTCCAGTATGAACAAATGCAGTTTGGATCAGGGTTCATACCTTACAAATGGGAAGTAATATTCCAATCACAACAAAGTCTGTAAAAGGGGCTTGAGAATGGAAAGACTCCGCAGTGCCCACTGGGAGAGTTGAAGCAAATTTTACAATTTTGGAAAAGTTTCAAATTTACTATATGGATTAGAGAAATCAAGAGTTTTAAAGTGTGGAAAACAACTTTGAAATAAAATTATTTAGAAAGCACTTTTTCTTAAGGATTATCTTCCTCCTTTTCTCCTTATCATTTTATTTATCAATGTATCCTTCTCCTAAGTTAAAAGGGCTGCCATTAAAAACCTAAGACTGTCATGGTAACAGTGATAAATTATTTCCCTGATACACCAATAGTCCCTAATCATCCTTCCTTCTTTATGAAACATCATGAGATAGAATGAGAGGGAGAGCAAGAGGGAACTACTTGCTCTTGTAAGTCATCATAACACAGCACACAGGCTCAATATGGGCAAGAACTCTCATGGTATTAAAAGATAGATAAGTGCCTTCCCCCTGGTACCAGGAAGGAGGCTTCTCATACATCCCGTATTATTAAACGTCTGTTTTTATCCTCCCTTGCAGTCCTGTAGAATATAAAAGTGGATCCTGTCTTTCTTGATGATGCAAACACCGTCTTCGCCTTGCCCATGTTATTTTCTATAGAGCTATTTCTGTCACGCTCAATTTTCTATATTGCTGTGACAGCATTTGCTACTGGTTACTAACGAAAGCATGAAAACTATAGTATTTTCAATATAAGGGAGAGCACTTTCACATACATTCATACATTTCAAATATCAGAAAGCTTTGAATAGCTTGAAGGAGGGCATTGAATGGGTGAGGGCTATATTTATAGTACCAGTATGTCTGCTTTTATTCCTACAGTCAAACATGTACTGACCTGATTCTTAAAAAGCAATTAAAAATCACGTAGAAGAATTCCCTTCTCTAACCCCGAACTGCATGATGGTGATGCTATTAGCACCAACCACCCCTAGTAAACATCATCCCACCTCTTTTATGACCCCAGAATAAATGCTTATTGAGATACTATGTTGAAATTTAATAAAGTTTAGCCACTCAGCTTAATAGCAACCAACGCAGGGAAAGCCCAATAAAAAGGCAGCCAATGGACAGTGTGAAAATGGAGGACAGTGTAGAATCACATATACTTGGTGATCCATGGGACAGCATTAGATCAGTCCTGTATATTTCCAGATAGTATCTAATAATTTTTAAACACCATCAATTTTTTAACTCAAAATGGAAAAACACAACAGCTTTTCCTGGGTCCTACACACCAGAATACTGGTCAAACACCATTTTGTTTTCTAGATGTTTCTGTCTTTCATCTTCCTGCGGCCCATAGTACAGCACCAAGCTCTGGACAAGCAGTCTGTAAGGATGCCGGCGAGGCCTGTCCACCTGGTTCTTAGGATTGTTTCCATTCTTAGGATTGTTTCCAGAAGAATATGTGAAGGGCAAGACCCGGGATCCTGATGTGAAGAGAAAAGTGTCTGTCCCCCTGAGGTAGAAATGATGACCATTTCCTCACCTGATGGAAGAGGGGGCTGTGTGTCACGGGGATCCCCAGCCCACTGAAGCACATTCCAAGGACCATGTCGTCGGGGGCGTCATTGCTGTAGCAGCGACACTTACTGGTAAGCAGTCTCCTGATGGCTTGTCTGCTGAAGACCATTCTAGCGGGAAGTCAGAGCAGACAAGGGGTTAGAGCCGCTCCTGGACACCAGCCATCTGAGTGAAGAAACAGCGTTCAGAGGCCACATTTCTGATAAAGAGCAAAGATACTGATATCAGAAGTGTTTATATTTTAATATAAATTCAGGGGGAAATGTTTATGTGCACTCTCTGAAAGGAAAATTACTTGAGATGTTTATCTACCTAATAGGTAGTTTTATTTCTTTATATGTATAGCTCTTGCTGATACTATGCCATGTTCTTTTCCTGAGATGCCACTGGAGATTGAAACCATTCTTTAGTTTCAACACTCTATGAGATTGACAACAAAATCTGCTACAGTCCCAGCAGATAGAAGGGCCCAGAAATACCAAGTACCTCAGTCACACAGGTGATAACCTACAAGGAGATCAAATCTAACTAAAAAGCTATGCAGTGTCCAAGTGATGCCAGTCAACAGAAGCTTCCATGAGGTGATTTTGGGGAGGGGAAGGGAGGGGAGAGGAGGAGAGGAGAGATTCGTTTGCCTGAAGTGATGCTCTGACAGTACGTGACCTGATGTGTCCGGTACTTCCTGGTGGAACTCACATCCATTCCTGCCTTTCCAGCCAGTCCTGGCTTCCTTCACACTATACTGGGGAAGGCCATGCGCCTCTGGCTCTTGCTGTCTCTGGGGCAGGGACAGGGGATGGTGGGCCACCACAGGCTGCAGCAGAGCTTGCAGAGGCGGCCGAGCCTCAGTGATGGCCCCACAGCAGAGGAGGGCCAATCCTGGATCCAGCTCATGTGCAGCATTGTGACCCATGGCAGTAGCCATAGCAGCCCACATGGACAGGCTCCAGAAAATGGCACTTCCTCCAGCCTGAGGGCAGTAGCAGCTTTCTATGGTCACCGAGCTCTAGGTAAAGCCATCTGTTCCCTTTCATTCCACTGGCCCTTTCTACCGCTTTTGTACCATGCTCTTGCAATAAATTCTCCCATTTTTAACATAACATTCTGGGTTCCACTCTAGCCCTAGGGTGGTAATGGATCTTCTCAAATATGAATAACCTAAGAGCTGATAGGGCTGAAGGAAAGAGTATGATTCACAAGTTCATTTCCAATAAGCAATGACTGTCTCAAAGGTAAAACTGCCTAAAATTTATCCATATATTCCCACAGACAAATATAGGGCCTCACACATAGTAAGCACTCAAACTTTGATGCGTTGAATAAAATGAGAACGAAGCTGCTTTTGCAAAGACCTTCTTCCCGAGGGAGGAGAGTTCTATGACTCAGTAGCCAGGAGGAAAGGACTAAGAGCTTGGACACAATCGCTGAAGCAAAAATGTTTATTCCAGGCTCAGGTGGGCTCAGGTCAGAACAAGCACTTTTACTCACACGAGTGACCAAATGCTAGCAATGCAACAACATGAAGACCCTCTTGCTAAGATGTTGGAAGATACAATGACATAAAATGTGACCAGACAGAAGAAAGAAGAAGCTCTTTATTTAGGATCATACGAGGAAATGTGGCTGTACCAGATGAAGTCTACAAAGAGGAACGCTGCAAGTGTGAAATTCAGTATAAATTGCATTTCTCTTGGAAAGTCTAGTGTCCATCCGTGACCCTGGGCATCACTCCTACGTGACTGAGTCAAACTCCAGCTCGTCTAACTGACTCCAGGAAAAGGGCCTGTGTGAGGGGACATACATTGACTATAAACAGACAGTCCCCTTAAAAGGCACCTATCTGATGCCACTTTAAGGAAAATTTCATAATGCTCCTCATTGTACTCCAATCAGAATTGTAATCTTGTTCGTCAACCCAATTTAAATAAAATACTTTCTTTTTTTCTTTTGCCAGCAACTAGTAGGAGAAAGAAAAGGAAGGGCTTTTATTCTGACCCACTCTCTAGAAAATTAACTTTACAGTAAGATAAAATGTAAGTGTGAAATATTTATTAGTATTTTTATTGCGCCTATTCAAACATAATACTCTTACATTAATTATTCACATAAACAGGTACACATGGGCCTTTAATAACACTGGTTTATTAGTATGCAGATGGGTTCTTTCAAGACGAAGTTGGCCCCCAAAATGGAAAATTGCCAGTCATATCATGGTATGTCTGCTCTGTCTGCCAACTTTTAAACATTAAAAAGATGTTGAAAGGCTATAAAACTAATGTGGTTTCCTTTCATATATAATATACTAATTTTAAAACTAAGAAAAACTGAAATGGGAGGCAGGGACTTGTCTGAGGGTGTACCAGCAAGTCAAGAGCACAAACAGAAGACAAAGCACCTTGGAACAGTGGCGCCCCCTGCTGGTCCTCCAGCAGATGAAGGTCATGGTCATGGCCTCTCTGGGTAACCCTGCCCCAGTCCCTTCCAAGGAGGCTGCCCAAAAGAATCATAACATACAGATCACAGCTTCCTATCCAAACATGTGTAAATAAGTTGTTTCAAAAAAGAAAACAGTTATTGAACCAGTTGTCCCCAAATGCCCAAACTTAACATGAAGTAAAAAATAGACACTTGCATTTAAATAGTGCGAGGGCTCAGGCGGCGGAGTGGTGCCTTGGTTAAGAGTTGGCTTGGGAGGGCGAGCTCTGAGCAACAGGGATGCCGGTTCGGTTCACAAATGGGCCAGTGACGCTGCACCCTCTACAGCTAAGGTGGTGAACAACAGCTCGACCTGCAGCTGGGCTGCTGTGAGCCGCCAGCAGCTAGCGAGAGCTGCCGTAAGTGGCTGTCCAATGGACAGCAAGCGATTACCTCACCCAGGAAGAGTGCAATGACGATACCAACATGGGCCAGTGATGCAACGTCCTCCACAACTAGACTGAAGAACAAAAGGACAGCAACTTGTCTGTTCCCCTTCCCTGATTCCCCAACACTGTTCCCCTCCCCAATTCCCCAATACAATCTGTAAAATAAATAAATAAAAATAAAAACAGATAGTGCAAGGGCTCATTTTCCAAACAATACGGAAAACCTACGTGTAAATCATCGGAGTGCACACTCCCGACTTAGCTCAGACCAGTGGGGCTCAGAGGGATGGTTTAAGGCAACGGTTTTTAGAAATTTACTTGACTGTAAACCACAGTGAAGAAATAAAGAACATGCTTCCTATTGAACCATTTATATGTGTTGTGTGCATATAAAATTGAAACAGCAATTTCACAAAACAAGACGCCCTTAATTACATGTGATGTACTACACTAGTCCTAGTTTATTCTATTCCATTCTGTATTTCATTATTTTTTTTTTAAAGATTTTATTGGGGAATTGGTGGAGGGGAACAGCGTTGGGGAATCGGGGAAGGGGAACAGACAAGTTGCTGTCTTTTTGTTCTTCAGTTTAGTTGCGGAGGACGTTGCTTCACTGGCCCATGTTGGTATCGTCATTGCGCTCTTCCTGGATGAGGCAGATCGGTCGCTGGCCTCTGGATGTCGCTCACCGCGGCTACTGGCAGCTCATGCTTGGCTGCCAGCCGCTCACGCTGGCTGCGGGCCACTCACTGTAGCCTATGGCAGCCCACTGCAGCAGGGGCTGCAGCCCACACCATCACCGGGGCTCGCACAGCCCAGCTCCAGGTGGAGCTGTTGCTAGCTGTAGAGGACAGTGTCACTGGCCCTCATGTGGGATCCGAACCGGGACCGCTGGCATCCCAAAACCAGCGCTTAACCAATGCGCCACTCGGCCGGCCCTGTATTTCATTATTTTAAAGTGATGGGTACTATCCTTTCATTGGCTTTACAACCATTCATTGATCCTGACTTGCAGACATGCTGGTCTTCCACTACCACCAGAAAAGTCTACTGTAATACTAGAAAAACTACTCAACATCGCAGCTGCAGCTTTTATCGAAAGTTAATAGGGGACACTCTCACGAAGAATGTTTCTGCATCTTTGTAAAGGTGTTATTGAAAACAGAATAGTACATTGACCAACATTAGTTATGGAACAATGCCCAGTGATCTACATTTGTCTATTCATTGCAGCTTGTAAAAAAAGAAATGAGTCATTATGCTAGAAAGTGAGGATATAATGAGAAATGAGACACAGGTGCTGCCTTCAAATAATTCATAATTTAGGTGGAAAACAGAAAAGTAAACAGGTAATTAAATAATGGTTTGCATAGTATGCCATGAAAGTACATTAGAAAGGCATCAACCCAGATTTGAGAGGCTAGACCAGGCTGAAGGCTTCCAGGAACAAATAAATGACAGCTGTATCAACCCAATGAGAAGGATTGGGTGACAGAGGCAAAAAGTTGGGGTGGGGGAACAATGCTATGCTGAGGCCAGCAGATGCCACATCTTGGGGAACAGGAAAAAAACAGTGCCTCTGAGGAGTTGAAATAAATTCAGAATAGACTCTTTAAGCTGAGGGTACAGATGAACAAGGCTAGAAGGCACACAGCCTCTGCCAAGGTCACGAGAGGCCTGGGAGCCCTGATGAAGAGTGTGATCCTAAAGGCAATGGAGGGTTATAAAAGGATGCAAAAGACTTTCAACCTGTGGTAACAGGAAAAATCACATTTTTTGTGAAGAGATGGACGATATGAAACCTGGATGAACTAATTCCTAGAGAGGCCTTTACAGGCATCTGTGGATTAGGCAAACTCAAGGTGACTAACAGGAAGACTTATCCCTGGGCAGCTTGGCTCTTGTTGAAGTCCAAATCTCCTCGTCTTTGAGCCCCAAAGTAGGAAAGGGTTCACATGCTTGGAAAAAAATGGGGAGCCAGTGATGGCCTCTGAGCAGGAGGGGGAGGATCAGATGTGCCTTGAGAAAGGTCTCTCTGATGACAGTGTGGACAACAGCATGTGGACATAGTGGGACCAGGAGGCTATGGCAGGAAGCCACCATGCAGGAGATACTGGTGACCTAAACTGCTTGAACCTTTTCTAATGAAGAGGTCAATACTCCTCGGCCTTACCCTTATACTGTCTTTTCAAAGGCCTGTGTGGACCCCCATGTCCTATTGCTAATGACCTCAGGTGGATGAATGTCATTGCTCAGCAAAGATCAGTGCCCCCGCACCAGCTTGGTTACCACTGCGAAAGGGCCACGTCCATGACTATGTTACACTGGCCACTCAGTTGGCTAGGGATCAACCTGGAACACCCAGGATGTGATTCTTGAGACCCACCGGTAGGAATGGTTCTAACCTAGGGGACCGAAACACAAAGACAGAAAGTCCTAGCCCTTCATGAGTTTATAACCCACTATGCCCAGAGTGGACAGTCAACAAACTCCTCTTGGATGGATTGAAATAACATAAGAGACTCCCTAAATACGTCAATAGCAAAGACTAAAGAAACAACAGAGAAGACTAACTGCTCTGTGGATTTACCCACATAAATCAAGTTAATATCTTTCCCCATAAGATTTCTGGCAGATGCTTCATTTAAAAACATTTGATTTTTAACTGTTCC
Source organism: Aselliscus stoliczkanus (assembly GCA_033961575.1). NCBI lineage: Eukaryota > Metazoa > Chordata > Mammalia > Chiroptera > Hipposideridae > Aselliscus > Aselliscus stoliczkanus. The sequence goes on along the minus strand of CM066727.1, from coordinate 105,650,508 downwards.
TTGAAACCTATAAATCCTACACAAATATCACTTAATTGCTTGAATCTAAACTCCTACACTACTCTCTTCCCAAATGTGATTTGTAAGCACTGGATAATTTAAGTCCGATGACTTACTTTCTGAAAAAAAAATCTACATCCAATTTTTTTTTCATCTAAACAGACCATCAAAACTAACTGGCTACCCTGAGGCAATCACTGCTTTAGGGACATTTCTACAAGTACCTTGACATACATTTTTACATCGTCTCTTCAAGGGGTAAAATATTCTTTACATGGTTCTTTCCATATTTGACAAACGTAATGTTCACCTCTCTATTACAGTGACTGCTACCACTGACACAGCACTCCCGCGCCAGTACTGATCCACCAGGCCAGGGACCCAGCTCGGCAACCCGGAAGCGGAAGTGCACTGTGGAGACTGTGCAGGAAGCCACGCCCATAGTTACCCGCCTCCTCCTGTGACGTAGCTGTAGCCTCCTGTTCCCAGGCCGTAGCCGTAGCGCTCTCCCAGGAACACCGGGTCGCCAGCGTCATAGCAGCTGAGCAAGTGCTGGAGCCTGGGAATGCTGGGGTTCCGAGGGGACAGAAGCAATAACTGTAATTCAGTTAACTATTTTATGGGCCTTACACCCCACTGCTTCTAGTATACAATGATACTGAAATCACTTGGAGAGAACATTCAAGTGATTTACAGAAGAAATGGATTTTTTTAAGAAAAAAAAAAAATTGATGACCACTATGCATTACTGAAAACAGGGCAAAAACTGAGAAACAAGGGGCTTCCTTCCCAGTTTTAACAAGCCCCTGCAGGCATGTGGCTGCCCAGGTTGGGTGGCTGGCAGGTTAAGGAAGGTAAGATGGCAGGTGTACCAGATAACTCACTTCTACATGACCTGTTCCCCAGGGAGTGTGAACTAATCGTCCCATGTCCTTCGCTTTTTTATTTTTTTAATTCTTGATGGCTAATAAAGGAACTTCTGGGGTACAAATGAGGTCCATGTCAGGCATGAGGCTGGCAGGTGAGGAAGGGAATTTGGGCAGTACTGTTCCAGTGACCTCCCCTCTGATGTGCAGACTTGCTGAGGTTTCCCTTGAGCAAGGCCATCCTGGCCCATGGCCTTTTTATGTCTGTCTGTTTATACCTCTGGCCCCGATTCTTCTGCATCATGTGTCAACAATCACAGCTTACAAAGCAAAACGAGAACATTCAAGGGCTGCTCAGAAAAATGTTTATAACAATAGCTGCTGTAAGGATGAAAAAAAGATTTCATGGGAAAATAAAATCTAGAAGTAACTTTTTAAAGACAACATAAACGTTGATGTTAAGAAAGGCTAGTTTTTCCATGTGTTAAGAACCTACTCCACTTATAAATGCCTTACAAAGATCCCTCCACTGTTCTAAACTAGGGCTTTCCAAGGCACACACCACCCAGTCGTAGGTTCTCTCATGATATTCATCGAGTGTTCCTTGAATAAAGCTTTCCCATTGTCAATAACTTTGGGTTATATTTTCTTAACTGGCTAAATAAATCTTTCTCAAACCATCTCCAAGATCTCACGAGCCATCTCCAAGAGGTAGGTAGGACAGCAAACATTTCTCTAAATTATTAATCATGAATTCTTTTCTCAGAGCAATATTAACATCTAGAGCCTAGCAATCTGGCATCTTGTTTTCCCTCTTTTATTTTTGGAGGGGAGGGAGGGGGTTGGGGGGGTAGTGGGGAGTGGTCATAAGAAAACAAAGTAGAGATGTACAAAAGGAGATCTTTTCCATCCATATTTGTGCAGCTTACAAAAATATCCCAGCTCATAAGGCTAAGGATGAAAGTGAAGAAAATAAATTAACTGTATGAAAAAAATACCTATGAGTGTGGTACTGAAATAGTTTACAAGTCTATGAATCGGGTTGATATCTGTCTGAAGGTCAAGATCACTGATAATGTTGACAGTTTCTGAATGACCAGAAAGTGTTATCTTTGGGAACGATCCCGTTTGGGGCACATAAATTAAACATTCTAGGCACCTAATTGGGAATCAATCTTGAAGAAGTCATGTAATAAACAGCTCTGCAGGGGTTAGGCCAGTAAGTGTGTGGATGCCTATAAAACTCAGTTACAGAGAAAGGACTCTCAAAGGTCCCCAAGGCACTGGCAGCCTTTGGTTGGTAAAAGGCTCTGCAAAACTCCAAACACTCTGGGGCAAATTTATGTGTACTTCGACCAGAGAAGAAGTGAAAAGTATTCCTCTTTCTCCTGCATATTGTAAAATTATCAATTCAACCCTCAGCCTTCAATTTCTAACGTTAAAATAAGAGATTTAGTGTCTCCTCTGGATTTCTTTTCCTGATGACATTAACTGTTTCCATATTCACAATATTATTTTAAAGCTAAAGAACCATAAACTGAGTCTGAAAACTATCACATACTTCATATTTGCTAAAAGTTGGAAATGTGGCAACGCCGGCAAATCTCCAATTTTATCCGAGTGGACTGACCCTAAATCTTGCAATTATTCAGCCTTGTGACTTCAGTAAAGTTAGGGAGTTCATGGCAAGCAAGGATGTCACAATCTTAAAAGGAAAAGGTGACAAGGTTCAAACTCCAAAACACATTTAGGACATCACTGAGCAGTTAGATATTATTGCTAATAAAAATGGAAAACAAACAAACAAAAAAAAACACACCAAACGAACACCTGGCAAAAACTTCCAGTTGGATGGAGTAAGTGTGGTGAAGACTGATGGCACAAGTGGATTACACAAGTGACGCGGTTACAGAGGCAAGAGATGCTGTCAGCGAGGACACCGTCCTTGAAGGTGTCATGCGCTGCTTTGATGCTCACAGCTGTGCTTGGGGTTTACCAAGCTTCTTGGATCTGTGGGTGTATCATTCTCATCAAATTTGGAAAATATTTCTTTAAATATTTGTCATATGCCCCTTCTCTTTGGGAGACTCCAATTGCATCTATACAAGGCTACCTGGAATTGTCCCACAGCTCAGGGATGCTCTGTTCATTTGTTTAGAATTATTTTTTATCATTGTGTTTCATTTGGATAGTTAATTGTTGCAGTGTCCAAGGTCAGTGATATTTTCTTCTGCAATGTCTTATTTGCTGTTAATCTAATCCAGTGGAGTTTTCATCTCAGACCATGTAATTTTCATCTCTAGAAGTTCGATTTCAGTCTCATGTATACTTTCCATGTCTCTTTTTTGAACATAAGGAATGGAGTTAGAATTAACTGTTTATAAGTAACAGCTTGATAACCTAACATTGCATCATTTCTGGGATAATGTCAATCAACAGGGTTTCCTCACGGTGTTTGGGTGAATTTTCCCACTGCACTGCGTGCCTGGTAACTTCTGACTGGGTTTCAGGCACTGTAAATCTTATCTTACCTTGTTGTGTGTTGGATATTTTGATATTTCTATAAACACTCTCAGATGTGGCACGTTACTTGGGAACAGTTGGTCTTTCATGATCCATCTTTTAAGATTTGTCCGGCATGACCAAAGCAGTGTTTAGTGCAGGGTCAGCCATTCCCCACTGTTAGAGCATATCCCCATGAATCAAGGGTGTTCGAGGCTGGCTGCTGTCAACAGGCACTGTGCTCAGTCCTGTGTGAGTGTCGGGCACCTTCCTTCTCGTCATTTCAGCGGGTTCTTTCCCCAGCCTCCGGCAGCTTCCTCACACACACATATGACAGTACTTAAGGGGTGCCTCCACAGTTCTCCCATGCTCTCCTTCTGTTCAGCTCTGTCCTCTTCCCTGCTCTGTCCTGCAAACTCCAACAGCCTCGCTCTCCCAGGCCCTCAGCTTCATCTCTTCAACTCAAGGAGCTGGCCAGGTTCCCCTGGGTTCCTCTCCCTGAGCAGTGACTTTCTTAGGGCAGTTAGCTGGGGCAGTTGTAGAACTCACCTCACTTGCTCGTATGTCTCATAAATCATTGTCCTTTGTTGCCTAATGCCCAGGGTCTTAAAAACCATCATTTCATATATGTTGTCCTTCTGGGAGGGATGTTTCAAATGTGAGAGTAAATCCAGTTCTTATCCTATCTTGGCCAGAAGCAGAAGTACCCATCGAGTTTTGAAATATAAATATATGGAGAATTTCAAGTCACCCTAGTATGAGAATGACTCCTTACCTTATTAATGTATCATCATCCACAATGACTAACCAGGCTATTTTGTCATGGCTATGATTCAGAAATCTTTCCAAAATAGCAAATGTCTTTCCACAATGACCTAGGAAAGGCGAGAGGAAAACTTAACAATGCATTATTTTCTATAAAATATATGTAACTCATTTAAAAACACATGTTTGTTAGTTAAAAACATATGTTCATTAAAAGTAAAAGTTTACATGGTGGCATGTACCTTAATAATTTAAATTTTAAAAATTAGCCTTTTCTAATTTTTCAGACATAGTGAATCAGGGGCAACTTTAGAGATTGTGTGACGTCTAAGTCATTCATTTCACACAGGAGGATAGAGAGATGAGGGGAATTACACAAGGTCACGTAGTGAAGTTGAGGCAGAGACAGGACTTATCTTCACTCCAGACAAACAGGAACATTGTAAGCCTCAGAGAAATTACAAGTCCGGCATCTTCCCTTAGACATAGTTATTCTGAAGGAACTGTCAGAACCCCAAGGGCCACAGCCATAGGGAAACAATGGTGCAAAAGCAGAATACTATACCTTCATTCATTCATTCTGTAAATATTTGCTGTTAAGTTTTAATATGCCAGGTACTGTGGTAGTTTCTAGGCTATGCACCAAAGACACAGTGCTAAGACCATCACAGGCCTTCAGGGGCCACCAGATAAATGTCGCTGCCTTAATGGAAAATGCTGGGGCCGAGGTAGGAATAAAATACTTGGGAAGAGAACTCAAGTCAATCAATAGAAAGATGCCCCTCATTTCAACAAAGGATTTGGTGACACAACAGAGAGCAAACTAATATTAATTAATGTTAAGCCACTCAATTTCACCTTTATTTTTGTAATTCCTGATCTCTTTCTGATTTTTAACTGTTATTATATGCGTTTTTGAAAGCTATCTCAAATTCCTTTTGGAATAAAGTGGAATATAAATATGAGCAATAATAAGGTCGGGCTAAAATTAAGACATCAAATAGGAATGCATGAATCAAGAAATAATTATTAAAGCCAAGCTAAATTAAAGTCTAAAAAGCAAGATTAACCTTAACTGATTTTTCCAAAACAGGCAGCAACAGACTAATATATTCAACTTTGTCAGAAGAACCGATAGCCACGGGGACAGCATACCCGAGTCTGTATGTACTTTACCAATCAAGGCATTATGAATGAGACCACCATAAACTCATCAAGATAAATGGTTATCGAACTAGACAATCAACTTACTACTTGCATGCTTTTCCTTCATAAAAGGGTTCAGGGAACCAAAAAACTAAAGAAAAAACACTGGATGAAAATTAAGATGAGCAAAGAGCATTTGTGGGTGAGCTGGCCAAATTTCTATGTCCATTTTGTGAAATAAAACAATGTTTTCAATTAGAAAGCCGGCAATCTGAAAGGCTGGTGTACTTCTAACAATTTAATTAAAATATTACCATATACGGATATAGATAGATAGAGAGATGGATAGAGCGAGTGCTTAGGTAACATATACCCAGTGTGGAATGTGTTAAACGTCATTCAGAGGTACACACAAAATGTGACCTAGACCATCAACTTCCTGAGGATAGAAACTGTCAGCTTCACTCCTACTTCCCCCAGCATCCAACAGTAGTTGGGGGGACTATTGGCACACAGCAGTCGGACAACATCCTGGCTGGTTAAATGGCTAGAATTAAATGAGAAGCTTTGTGTGAAAAGATTATTGACTTTGAGCACGTCATTTGAGCCATGATGAATTCTGGAGGTATGAAAAATCTGTTGTTAAACTCTGTTGTAATTGTGATGTGCTCAGTCATCTAATATGGCCTGCTAAAACTCAGAACCTTTCTTTGTACTTATAACACAGCTCTTAATCTGAAAAACTCGGTCCATATCCATGGGTAAAGATGTGGGGAGGAAGACAAAAATTAGAGTATTTATACAGGGCAGGCCGAGTGTTACGATGGTTAAGTGCTGGCTTGGGAAGCCAGCGGCCCAGGTTCAGGTCCCACATATGAGGGCCAGTGATCTTGCCCTCAAAAATAAATAAATAAATAAATAAATAAATAAATAAATAAATAAATAAATAAATAAATAAAAATAGCTGCTTAGAGTATTTATACAAATTTATTTCTATCCTAACTGAGTGTACTATATTTACAGAATGCACATTTGAATAAGAGGAGTTGAGAATGAAGGACTCACCTCTGTCTGTATTAGGAATTCCCAGGTCCACTGTAGGAATGGAACTTTCTGCATAATCACTGTAGTATTCAATGCGACTTGCCTGACTGGCCCACGTCTGCTTTACAATGGGGACTGAAAAAAATGAGAGAGGTGACAGTCACTGGCACAGTTATAAAGAAAAGCTTGAAATCTCAAAGGGGCAGCACCTGTACATCAAGGGAACCGTGACTCATTCTTCCTCAGGTGTTCCAAGCCTTAGAGCCTCCTTTGCTACCTGAGAAATGCCAAATGCACATGAATAAAACCCTCTTCCTGAGCCATTTTCAATGTATTGTAGAGCCAAGCACTTTCCATCCCTGGTGACAAATAAACTTGCTTCCATACGATAAATTTTCTGATTATACTGATTGTGTTTAATCAGTATATAATCAACAGTCTGACTCCACTGTTGCATCTAAATTAGCTTTAACTAATATTTCTCTTTACTCAAGAGGCTTCATTTAAAATTCAAAACTGGAATTTTAAAATGCTTTTTAGGGGGGGTGGGGATTGGAATTACTTCCAAGGTTGGAATATTCTATGTAGTTCTGAGATGCAAATTCGTCTCAGAATGAGGGGGCTGCCTTTGCAAACTACACTGTCCCCACCCAGAGATTCCCACGGGACACCCACCCTATAAGGGCATGGCCCCACCACTGAGATTCACTGCACACCAAGAATGACATTACTGTGTTCAAACTTTGGGAAAATGTGCAGGAAAGAAAATCTTGGAAAGCACTGCAGATTTAAAACTCGATCATTAACAGATACATTGTTTTAATACAACAAACACAAACAATGGAAAACCTTCCTGGTTTTCTGTATTTTCGGATCAGAGGTTCAAAGGCAGCTCTGCACCCACACCTGATGTGGACTTCTGCCTAATCACCATCTGATATTAATTCACTTAGGTAGCGACCCAAGTAATTATTTTCTTGTATACCTCCCCTTTTTTTTTTTTTTTTTTTTAAGATTTTATTGGGGAATTGGTGGAGGGGAACAGCGTTGGGGAATCGGGGAAGGGGAACAGACAAGTTGCTGTCTTCTTGTTCTTCAGTTTTAGTTGCGGAGGATGTTGCTTCACTGTTGGTATCGTCATTGCGCTCTTCCCGGATGAGGCAGATCGGTCGCTGGCCTCTGGATGTCGCTCATCGCAGCTATTGGCAGCTCACGCTTGGCTGCCAGCCACTCACGCTGGCTGCGGGCCACTCACTGTAGCCTATGGCAGCCCACTGCAGCAGGGGCTGCAGCCCACACCATCACCGGGGCTCGCACAGCCCAGCTCCAGGTGGAGCTGTGGTTAGCTGTAGAGGGCAGTGTCACTGGCCCTCATGTGGGATCCGAACCGGGGCCGCTGGCATCCCAAAACCAGTGCTTAACCAATGCGCCACTCGGCCGGCCCTCCCCTTTTTTTTTTAAATTACTGTCTGTGCATCTCTAAGTTTTAAGAAGAAAGGGTTTCTGTTGTTTTTGTAGAAAAGATCACCCTATCTAGATTTTATACCCTGTTAATTTAAGAATCTCAGCTCTGATGAACTAAATCTTCAGGCCAGTATTTTGAGACTCTATCAGATCACTTATCTTTTCCTTTTTCTCAGCCCAAATAAAAATAAATTATATGCAAAAACTGCCCATGCAATGCCAAATTTAAGTGTTTAGCTATGTAAGTCAAACTCAGACAGTTCTTATATGTAAAATACAAAAGTGTGCCATTTTATAGTTCATTATTTACCATCTTTTAAGAAAGAAAAAGACCTATGAATTCTGGATATTGGCTATAATAATCTCCAAATTACTTATTTTAACTTTCTAAGTGTTATTTTTATACATTACAATATAATTTTTATGCAACCATAAAAAAGGCAAATACAGAGATTTCACATGTCAAAACAGACACAGATGAAGGAAATAATGATAGAGGGGAACATCCGCCCTCTGTCCCACTCCCACATTCCAGCACAAGAATCTTCACCATGGCCCTGTGGTGACGGGTTGCTTGGCACATACTGAGCAACAGGGCTCACCCCAGAAAGAGCTCCCTGCTGCTCGCAGCCACTAAGTGTTCACACTCGGGTAAACTGTGCCCCATTGCATAGGCAGAGAATTCTCCTGGGTCCCCAGCACTGGGTCCTACACACCTTGCAAATTATTTTTATTATTATTATTATTAAAATTTATTGGGGTGACAATGGTCAACAAAACTACACAGGTTTCAAGTGTACGATTCTGTAATACATCACCTATATATGACATGTGTGCTCACCACCCACAGTCAGTTCTCCTTCCATCATCATACATTTGACCCCCTTTGCCCTCTTTTACCTCTTTACCCTCTGGTAACCACTAAACTATCGTCTGTGTCTATGAGTTTTTGTTTCTTTGTTTGTCTTGTTCCTTTGTTGCCTTCAGTTTTATATCCCATATATGAGAGAAATCATATGGCTCTTGACTTTTTCTGTCTGACTTTCTTCAATTAGCATAATAATCTCAAGATCCATCCATGTTGTCACAAATGGCAGTATTTCATCAACAAAATAAATAATAACAAGTGCTGGAGAGGCTGTCAAGAAAAAGGAACCCTCATACACTGTTGGTGGGAATGCAGATTGGTACAGCTGCTATGGAAAACAGTATGGAGTGTCTTCAAAAAATTAAGAATAGAATTACTGGGCCAGCCGAATGGCTCAGTTGGTTAAGAGCTCGCTTAAGAGTGCAAGCTGAGCTCTGAGCAACAGCGGTTCGAGGCCAGCCCGAGCTGAGTTGCCGTTGAGCTGCCAACAGGTGGCAGGATGGCTCAGCTAAAAAAAAAAAAAAAAAAAATTATGGTTGTCTCAAAAATGTTTGACTCCTCTTCACCATTTAGGAAAATGCATGGTGCTCTGAAAGCATGATTTTATGACACACCTAATTATCAAGATGACTACAGAAGACTTCCAGCTGAATCCAAAAGGATAAGTAGGAGTTCAAAAGATATTAATTATGCCTCTGATATAATTCAGTTGTTCATCAGTGTCTATCTCCTTCAAAGCCACTAGATTGTTTCTTTTATTGTTTTCTCTAGTGAAAGATATTTATAAAATGTAGTGAGGAAAAAACAAAGATTTAATAACTATATGCTTTTGAAGAGATGAACTGCTTAAGAAAATGAAAAATATGTTATTTAAATGTTACTATGAAAATAGAAATGAAAGTGTGCTGTTTCCAATTTAACCATGAGTAACCTTGTTTTAATCAATTTATACTACTGGTGCTTTTTTGGCTTCACTGAATACTTTTTCTTTTTTCAATCAGGTAATGTAATCACCTCTTTTGTGTGATAATCATAGATAATTAATTTTGTAACTGTTCATGGCCTGTGAGACTGTTAATTGGATCTCTGTGAATCATATACTATCTCTCAACTCCAGAAAAACTGAGTATAATATAGTTTTAAAAGGACATGAATGCGTTCTTGATTTTGACCATCAATTGCCATTAAAAATACTATTTTTTAAATATAAGAAAAAAAAAAAAAAGAATAGAATTACTATATGACCCAGCAATCCCTCTTCTGGGTATCTACCCAAAAAATCTGAAAACATTTATCCATAAAGATATATGCACCTCTACGTTCACTGCAGCATTATTTATGGTGGCCAAGACATGGAAATAACAAAAGTGCCCTTTAATAGATGACTGGTACAAAAAAATGTGGTAATATACACAATGGAATACTACTCTGACATGAACCTTGCAAATTCTGCTTCCACTTTCCTCAGCCCTTAGCCATCAGTTCCTGTCAGCTCTAATGGCTTTATTAAACTGCACAGGTGTCTTGTCAGTTAGCTGATTTCATGAAATTAAAGTCAAAATCAAGTGTGAGTTAGCTCTGCTATTCCTAATTATGTGTTTTCAGTTTTCCTTTGAAAGAGTCAAAACAGAAATTTCACGAAAACGTAAGAATTACTGTATGACTGCTTCCCCAACACCTAGCACAGTACCTGGGACACAGTAGGTGTTTAACATCGTTGAATGAGGACTGAATCTTGTAGGAATTCCAACCAGAGGCCTGGGGCTAGCTTTGGAACTAGCTGAAAGCAAGGTTTTATTCATACCAGCAATTCATCCTTTGGCACAAGAGGATGAATTTGAAACTAGACTAACCATTTTTAATAGAGTGAGGTGGTATGATACTATAATACCAAAAGCATTCAACAGTTGTGCAATGTGTACTTTAATTCCTGTGCATCTGTCCTATCTACCAGCTATAAAGAATTTCGAGCTAGGACTAATTTTCTATACCAGCAGGTTAAAACTTTATTTTCAACCAGGGTTGATTCTAAATTACTTAACACTTTTAAATTACTGGTCTATTTATTAGCATTGTTTGAATTCTAAATTGAATTCATTCTGTTATTTATAAAATATTTTATATTACATTGAGGCACTGCACCCCTAAAGATATTTCAAAATAGTTATATTTCAAAACTATTTTCAATTTCAAAATAGAAACTATTTCAAAATAGTTATATGATCTAGTATTTCAATTTTGTTAAAGAGAAGCACACTTTCTACCATATAATAAAACAATAGTAAATACCTCTTTCAAGAAGATTTGTTCCAAAACAACTTAAAATCAGAGCAAAGTAAAAATTGGACTATGAAAAAAATCCCACTGCACGGAAGGCATAAATCTTCGACGTGGCCAAACAGACTCGAAGCAGGAAGAGCCGAGTCTCGTTATGAGGCACAGAACACACATTTGCCTAAGAGAATTTACCTGCAAAACTCTGATTACAAATGAACATGAATTTGACACTTGAACACTGTACAAAAACCATCACACAATCAAATGTGAATGACTTGTGATTTTAAGGAACCTGCTATTTTTGACAAATGGGTCTGCTGTCTCAGTGTGCAAGTCAGTGACCACAAAATAAAACCCTGGCTGCTTGTCTCTTCTCAGGAGAGGGTTAGAGATGTACACACCTAGAGTGTGCCGTAACTCCTGGTTTTAGAGAGCAGGGGTACCTATAACTGAAAAGCATCCCTCATGGCCAATCTGAAACATTTCAGGGCAATCTGGAATCTTCCTCTGTTCCACAGCCAGGAGAAAACTGACCGAGGCAACGCCTGACTCCTTCCCACCTTCACTAATTGATCTAATCACCATTTAACACACAGATAGACTTCCCATGGGGCTGCATTTTCACTCAAGCCTTGCGTTTTAAATAAGCAGATTGTAAGCCCCTCTCATCAAACAGAACACAGGTACCACACACTCCTAATAAGCTTGCTCAGATCTGCCTCTTCTAGATGAGATCAATGCAGTAAAGATATCAAACAGGTATCTTTACTGCAAAAGGAATAAAGTGTCTATTTTTAGGAGCTTTGGAAGCTGTGAAAAGGAACTAAAGGCTGAGAAAATAGCAATTTAACCTTTTTAATTAGAGGGAGACGGCAGGAGGAGAGCTTCTCACAGCTCACCATCTGATGAATAGAAACAGTGGCTGCCCCGAGATACTTGAGACAGGCACAAAAGCTGCACAGCAAAATGGTGCTAAGAGAAGTCTTCACATTTTCTGACAGCCCATATCACACAGTGAAAAACACAGAACCCAAGAGTAAGTGATCAAGCTGAAGACTAAACTCATGAGATCTCCTTGCTTACATATAACCTGACATGCTATGCCCAATTCCTTGCTTTATATAATACTTTTAAAGTTTCTTTAAAACCCTACTATGTGCTTGCAACTCGAGTGTGGCTGTTTCAATGGTGTCAACATGTGTTTCTTCCTTAAGCCAGATGACAGAAAATACTTTGGCTGACTCTGTCCTAAGAACGTTTGCTCCTTTTTTTCCATTTAAATCAGAAGCCAGCCAAAAGCAGTTACATAAACATTTGTTTCACTGAAAGGCAAAAAATAAAAAGTACAAAAGGTAAGATAATTTTCTTTTCATTTTGGAACTTGGCTTTATTCTCAATTCTTCCATGAGAGTATAAAACAATGACTTCAATGTCTATTTTCCCTCGCCCTAACTAGAGCCTTGGACAGAATGTCCCGTCCCTCACCCCCCTCTCTGGAGGTGGCCAACACCGTAAGAAGCCAGGAGTGGGGGCCGTCGCCAATATCAGCATAAGTGCAGTACGGGGGCAGCACACCCACGGCTCACAACCTGCCACTCACAGCACTGCCACTCCCAACTTTGTAAAGATACATACAGCCTTCTCTATGTTTTTTTCCCTTCATTGTCATTTGACCTTTGTAACATCAAGTGTTTCTACCACAGAGTGCACTGGGAAAGGAAAAGAAACACCAGTCCATGAATTCTCAACTCCAGCAGTAATGTGCTTGGGTAGGGCAGCAGTCTAAACTGCCAGCTCGGTCTATATTTGAGACCATCTGAGGATTTCAATTCCTGCCTATCCCGCTCGCTGCTGAAAATGAAAAGCCTACTTCCATGGCCAAGCCAAAGGTGACCTTGAGCAGAGCGGAGGATTGCATCAACACCAATATCAAATACTATTTATCAAGTGTTGCCTTTGTAACATATCCAAGGAGATCACAGTATAGCTGTGCCGTGGCAGAAAGAACGTGGGGTGTGGAGCCAGGAAACCGGAGCTCCAGCTGTTACCATGGGCAGAAAGAACAGGGCCTCAGAGGGAGAGAGGGGAGGAGAGGAAGGAGGATATGAGGGGAGACAGGAAGGAGGAGATGAGGTCATCCTTAGGAAAAGGTGCAGCTACCAGACCAGCCAGAACCGGAGGCCAAGAGAGGAGCCAGGTGAACTCAGGGTGAACTTTAGCTAACTAAAATGGACTCTAGCATTAGCATGGCAGCCAAGACATATCTCTACTCCTTGTGTCACCACAACCAGTCCCATAAGGGCCAAATAAGGAGAAAAATCCTTCCTCCTGGCAGGAAGGAGTGGTCAGCAAAGACCCATCCTGGGAATGCCTGTAACACAGCCCCTAAATATTTTGCACCCTCATTTGAATATAATCCTACATTTCTTTGTTCTTGGGGCCGTTGCCCTTCTTCTGCGCCTGCCCACTCTCATGCTATCTTGAAAGTGTACTGTACTATTTCCTTTCCCTTAATAAGTTCACTGTTTGCCTGGCTTTTTTTGTATGGTTTATTCAGTGCATCCCTGAATTCCTTCCCATGACATCTACCAAGAACCCTTGCTCTGTGGTGACACAGCTGCCCTGCTCAGGATCCACAGGCACTCGGGCCCACTGTGTCCCGCCCAACACAGCCTCCTCTAACAGTATCAAGTGAGTAACATTAACTGTCATCATGAGGAATTGTCAACACGAAGCTAGATGTATGCATATGTAGGAATGTACGTGAGAAGAACACCAGGAAAAGTAAGAGAGCAGTTAGAGCAGTTCCTGTGCATTGTCACTATAACTAACATGGTTACTGGATAATAAGGAGGGCAGAGTCCAGGCAGGCTTCCAGCCAAATGAACATCAAAGCTCCTAAAATCCTCTACCTTAGACTATGTTTTCAAACAAACATCTGACTTTAAAGATGGCTTGCCACAGAATCCCAACTGTGAAAGCCTCTCAATACCTTTTAGGTCTCAGGCTTCAATGACTGCAGATCCAAAATTAACATTAGCAGATCAACCCACCTTGTTTTTGGGCTGGGGGGCGGGGGGGGCACTTGGTTTTAATGCTCCTAACAAGCTTTTAAGATTTTTGTGATTTTAAATTGCTTTGACTCAAAATTAAAATATAAATGCATTCCATGGACATCTGGAAAAGATGACCTCAACCTTCTGCAAATAAAAAAGCAAAAAACTAGATTATTTTAAATTACTAACTTAAATTTAGCAAACTTTTCTTTTTCATTTCCATAGAATATAAAATATATGACAGGGCAGTCCCTAATTTTACTGCTTTCTGTCACTTGAAAAATATGTTTCAAAAGAGAAAATACCACCACCATTAACATCAATATTATGAAAGCACTGCTCCAAGTGCAGCTTCAAGATCAAGGAAATCGAACACTTCTGCTTGCTATTAAAAAAAAACACAAAAAACCGGCCAGTTCATTTCCCTTGATACTTTTTTTGTAAAAGATATTTGTCAAAAATTGTCCCACAAAGCCCTTCCAGATTATGAAAAAAGCCAAAGGATATTAAATCTAGGTTAAATTTGTGATAAATGAAAATTTTATTTTAACTGCTATGTTGATTTTTAACAGTATTTTAGTACTCCTGGTATAATGAATGCATATATTTATACAGGCTGATTTTATTGGACTTGAAACTTATCATGACTACTTTAGATAAACATGAATGTTTATAGTTAATGTACTTTTAAGAAATTGTTGATTATAACCAGATTTTAGTTGATGGCAGTGTCTCAAAAAAACAATACTTTAATCCCAAATTATAGTACTCCTTTATTTGGAAACTATGTTCCTTTTTAAACTATAATTTGTAAGTATCATGTTTTCACATAAATTATATAAATGAATTTCCCCCATAGCTCCAATCCCACAAAAATGACACTAGTTAGAAATCTCTCCTATATAAATATCATACTCTTGGTGAAATCGACAGTCTTTCATGGAAAAAAATTTAAATATGTGCTAAAATTAGAAAATGCAAGGGGCTGTCTAGTTTTCAACTTCAGAAAAGTGCTGCTTGAAGTAAGGTGAAAGGAGAGAGAAACTGTCTATACATAGTATTTAGGATGAGCTTTTCCTCGCATTATTACCATAACTTAGTAGAATTCTATAATGACATAAAAAATTTGAGTAAAAATAACATCCATTTGAAAACCAGGATTTCTTTAACAAGGGACCACTGCTTATAAGGCACCTTTTTCCTTTTATATATCTACTTGTTAGCAAATACAAATCTTTATTTAACAGTTCTACTGTGTGAGTTTGAAATAAATGTAAAAAGAAAGAACAGTCTTCAAAAAACCATTTCCTTGGCATTTTGTCACCTTGCAATTCCCTCTAATGTTCTCAAGCAGTTCAGAGGCTGTATGTGGACCTAATAGGACATTGTTTTGCAAATGGATTGCTATTCACATATTGTCTCCAAGATTGCAACAGCTGAGCTTTTCCATTTCCAGTTTAAAATACTGCT
Source organism: Aselliscus stoliczkanus (assembly GCA_033961575.1). NCBI lineage: Eukaryota > Metazoa > Chordata > Mammalia > Chiroptera > Hipposideridae > Aselliscus > Aselliscus stoliczkanus. Next base: position 105,635,050 of record CM066727.1, on the reverse strand, counting down.
TTAAACAGTATTTAGAAGGGCTAGGAACACTCATATTTCAGTACAAAACTGTTCTTTCTAACTGATCTTGGTGACTGAAGCAGGATGACGAGGAATACTGATAAAGTAACTGCTTTCACTTCAACAGTATATGTGTCATTATCCCTTTCTTGAGTTTATATCTGGTTTGTACTTTTAAAAAAAGGCAGTATGGATTTTTAAAGTTCTGTAAAAATTAATAACCCAAAACATACTTCTATCACCATGAAATTTCTTGCATGTTTTCACTGCAATAAAAATATTCTCCTTCTTCACTGGATTTCCCTAAAAAACAAGGAAAAATACAAGCACATGAGTCCATGTTATCTTAACTCCATACCCACATTAGATGTCACATGGGCTAGAGGTCCAGTGCACCTCAGGGCCATCAAGCCTGTTTCCAGGATGAAGTTTTAGGGGAAAACGCGACTGTTGTCCAGCTGATAACAAAGGCTATCAGCCGGACGGGCCTGATCCCTGCTCTGCCATTCACACCGTGTCATGGGGACCAGTCCCTTCACTCTCTGACCTGCAGCCTGCCATTTAGAAGGCGGGAAGAATTAAACACCAGTGAAGCTGCTTCTGTTATGACTATTTATTAAGCATGTCCTAAGTGCCCAAAATGGTCAGTAATCTTCCCGTTCCTTTTTCCAGCTAGTAAAGATTTTGACAAAGGGAGAGAACTAAAGGGGTGTTGCAGTGTGAAATGCCAGATGACCCCCTTTGTGGGCCTGGCCTCACCTTGATGTTTAAAGTGTTCTCATGGGTTTGATCACTGCACTGTATTACTAAAGTGGAGGTGGTATACCTACTATAATTGAATATATATAGATAGTCACGGGATGTGGATTATACTGTGGAAGAGAGTCAGAGGAAGAGTAATAGATATATATGATATGGGGGGGGGAGTGGGGTGGTGTATTGGGGGTGGGGGGTTGTCACTTTGAGGGGTAAAATGTATAACTATTGCACTATGTTGTACACCTGAAACTAATTAAAAATAAAATAAAATATTAAAAAAATAAAAATAAAAATAAAGTGTTCTCATGGCCCCTTTATTGTCTCCCAAGTCTAGGCTATAGTGGTGGGATTACTCCAAAACCGGGGTGGGGGTGGGGTAGAGGTGGGGGTCCTGAGGCATGGAGCTGGCTCCAACACAAGTTGATCACTCAGATGAAAGGGGGCACACAGAGAGATCTGTGGGCAGCCCGCATCCAAGACCATGGGCTGGCTGGTGATGTTATGGCCCCTTCATCACCTGTCTTAGGCCTTTAATAAAATTCAGTCCTGACTCCTACATCACTTGGGAATACTTTATAGTGGCATCTAACCACAGCTTGATCATGTCACTCAGGACACCAGGAGGTCACCTCCCACCCCCAACCCCACCCCCACCTCCCAGGTTCCCTAGAAAAGCATTAAAGAGCAAGCAGGCATAATGTTCCCTCAGGAAGTGAGCAAACACTACAGATTTTCCCCATTGTTATGGGGTGTGTGTGTGTGTGTGTGTGTGTGTGTGTGTGTGTGTATATATCTGTGTTTGTCTGTGTGTGTGTATCTGTGTCTGAGTCCATGTGTGTCTGTCTGTGCGTGTCTGTCTGTATGTGCGTGAGTGTCTGTGTGTGTCTGTCTGTGCGTGTCTGTTTGTGTGTGCGTGAGTGTCTGTGTGTCCATATATCCATCTTTGAAACTGCAATGCACAGGCTTCTGTGTGACTGATTTGAGAATAACACACTGAGAGTGGTGAGTAAATTTTCCCTTATGAGGAAGAGCTAATAACAACCTAGTGAGTTTCACGGGTCTTCAGGCTCATCCTGGGGACTGGACCAAGGGTCTGCCCTAATGAGTAGTTCATTCTGAAAGTTCTGGAAAACCTCTGGTAAGAGGTCACCAGGTCAGACAGTAATGGGATGACTTGAGGAAAGGCCTGGGTGTATGGGGAAATGGTGGGAGATGGAACAGATATTCCAATAGATACATGCTGCATCATCAACAAAAGAAATGACTCCAGATACCCTGACTGAGAGCTTGGCAGGTGGCCCTGCACAGAGGCTTGGGGGGACACTGCGCTGGTCACATGCTCACTTCCGGCCCACTCACTGTGTGGCCTGTGTGACCTGGAGCAAATACCTCTGAGTGCCTGTCTCATGTCCTGTGGGAAATGGGGTGACGCGGTGTTTACCTTACAGGGCTGTCATTATAGAAATGTGATATATGGTTCTTACCTGGCACGTAGCAAATGTTGGGTTTTCTTAGTGTGTAAAGTGCTGGGCCTACATACACACAGCAAGTACACTGTCCTTTGATGTGTGAGTTTTTTTTCCAAATACTTACACAGAGGGGAAGGAAAGAGTGGAATGTGGTAGCACAGTGGGCGTCCACAACATCTGTACACAGCTCAGGCACTGGAGTAAGGGGAGGCCCATCACCTTTGTCCCAGATGTAGAGGGCAACCTGCCAGGGGACAGGGACAGAGGGTAGTGAGCGAAAGGATGCACAACTGGCACCCCACATATGAGAAGGTATGAAACATCCCAAGGAAGAGTGGCCACACCATCCATAGAGAGAGTATTATATTGAACCATGTCAATTTGTCAATATTCAACAGGTATTTTTACTTACAAAAATAGTAATTCAATGTGGATCAATCTATCTTTTATTAACAACAAACAATTAACTAAGAATCAACATTTCAATCACCAAAAAATTCCAAAGTTGTCATAAACCATTGTGGGGAAGCTGTGTTAGGAATTCTCAAACATCACAGAGAAAGATGAAAGAAAATAGTATCACGGCCTCGTCTCCTGCAGTATGGAAATGACATATTCTGACTAACCGACTTTCGAGGAAAACATCAAAAATATTGGACAAAATATCTTTAAAATCATTTAAAATGGATGGCTAAATTGGCACAAAAGTGTGGCACTTGTGAGGACAAAAATGCAAGAGTGAGAAACCGGGAAGAGGGCGCCAAGAGCAGCTTTCCTCAATTGGCATCGGCTGAGCCCTGGGGATGCTGAGTTTCTGACAGGCATTAGGGGAACACAGCCTGTGACCCCGAAGTGGGGGTGTCTAACAGAAAACCGTACAGTGGAGCTCGATGGTGGGGAAAATCATCTCCAAATCTCCTCTGGGGTTTTGTAACCAAAGCCAGGCTTCCCTAACTGGTCACCTGTGTGGTCCGAGCCCCTCAAATAGATTTAAAGTGGCTCCATGTCAGTCCAACCCTCAGGAACAAAAGCAAATGTGACAAAAATTTGGAAAGGGGTCCTTACTGAGGAGCAGGGACCTCGGTGCAGGACTCAGAAGATTCCAGACAAAACTCCAAAGGCACAGGGAACACTCAGAGCGCAACAAAATGCGCCTACGAGCAAGCACCAGAGACACAACTTAATCCGACCCACAACCTTCAGGTCCTGGAATTACCAAACACTGATTATAAAATTACCACGCCTGATAGGTTTTTACAAAGAAATGAAAAACTTTAAAACATGAGCAAATTTTTAAAAGATTATACAAAACAGGAAAACAAACTTGAAAAAGAAACGACTAGTACTTCTAGAAATGAAAAACAATAATTATTAAAATGAAAACTTAATGGTCAGAATGAAACATATTAGACACAGCCAAATAAAATGAAATCAAGGGATTAAATTCTCTGAAATGTAGCACAGCAAGATGGAAGAAGTGAAAGAGAAGTTCAGGCTGCTCACAGCATCTAAATTCCAGAAGGAGCTAACAAGACAGAATGGGGATGAGAAACTAGTGGAAAAGATAACAGCTGAAAATTTCCAAAAACTGCATAATAATCCTATTACAGGAAGGGCCAAAGAATCCTAAGCCGGATTAGAGAAAAGAGCCTAAAGAGCCTACCCTAGACATCTCATTGGGAAGTGGCAAACACCAAAGACAATAGTAAAAGTAGGCAGAGAGAAAGGACACATTACATACAAAGGAACCACATTACACCATGCTGGCTTCCTAACACTACAGCAATAGCAGCAGCCAACACAGTGGAGTAACACCACTGTGGTGACAGAAAATGACTGACTACCTACAACTTTATACACAGTATAACCATTTCTAGAACAAAGCAGAAATATTTTTAAAGAAAACAAAACTGAGAATTTATCATCTCATTAGAGAAAATTCTGAAGGATGTACTCCAGGAAAAATAAACATGATCCCAGTTGAAAGGTTTAAAAGCAAGACAGAATAGTGAGCAAAGATACTGGCAGGTATATGGTTAAGCTAATACAAATGTTAACTGTAAAGTAATGATAATGTTTAAGTTGCAGGGTTTTAAAAAAAGACAATAAAAATACTGGACAACAAGAGATATAAATTAGGAAAGGAATAATAATCAGAGTTAAATTATTCTAAGGCCCTTCAATTTTCAGGACACTGATTTATTAGCCATCATTAGTCAAGAATGCATGTTAAAATATTTAAAATAACCAATAAGTATAGACATAAATATTGAATTTCCAAAACAGCAGAGGAGGAAAAAAGAAAAAAAAATCTAAAAGAAAGCAAGGAAGTTCTAGAAAGAAAAAGAAAAAATGGGGGGTAAGGGGTAAAACAAATGTATCAGTAATCACGATCAACATAAATATAAATTTGCCAACTGGTTTAAAGATAATGATTGTCTAGGAGGAAGAAAAAAAGCAATGTCCTCTAAGTGAGACATACCTAAAAGATGAGGACACAAAAGGGTTAAAAGAAGAAGATGAAAAAAACAGTTACGAAGCAAACATCGAAAGAAAACTAGTACAGCAATATTCATATCAGCAAAATAAACATTAAGGAAAAGAGCATTACTAAAGATAAAGATAACTCACTAAGAGGTAATGATTCTAAACTTGCATGCATCTAACTAACATAGTGTTAAAGTATAAAAAGTAAGAGTGTTCAGTTTCACAAGAGATGGTGTCAAATCCAACATTATGATGGGAGATTTTCCCATTCCTCCCTCAGGAAATGATACATCCAGCAGACAGACAAAACGGGGGTGAAAAAAAGGTGGGAAGGAGGGAGGGAAAACAGGAGAGTGGGAGGGATGGAGGAGAGTGAGGGAGAAAGGGGATCTACAAAGCACAATATTAATTGTGCCTTAACAGATTAATTTATTAGATTAAATCTATTTTTTCTTTAATCTGATAGATGTAAAGAGAATATTATACCCCCCACGTTAGAGCATACACATCCTTTTCTCCATTTATGAAACATGAACATGAACTAAGCCATAAAGCCTAAAAATATTTCAAATTACTGTTCTATAGACCACCATAACTCTAAGCTAGAAATCAGTAACAACACACAGTAACAATACACACAAACATACTGGGTCACAATGAAAAATGTATTTTTTTTAAACAGTGGGTCACGGTCAAAAAACAGTTCAAAACCTTCTGCCCTAGAGAAAGCCTTGCAGGTGATCAACATGCCACACATCGAAATGCTCACAGAAACAATGACTATACTAGCAAACGAGCACGCACAAGACGTTCGCTCCTTGGGTGTTTCTACATGAGGAAATAACTCATTTGATGAGAAATATACGTGCCCAAAATCAGTCTTCTCTTCCATAAAAAGGAAACAATGACTAGTGGAAAGCCAGGGCCTGCCTAGGTATTTTTAATAAGAGTCAGCTGTGGTATAGAACCCAGGTTCAGGATATTCTGCTTGACCCTTATACCTTTCATATATGTTAGAAATACTCGATTGTACGCATTCAATTTTTAATAGGTTCCAGAAGCTGGGATCTATACCTCAGCTCCATTTCTGTTCCCAGCAGGCTGCCAACATGGCTGGGCCTGTTACGTGTCAATATGGACCCCACAGCCCTAAGACACAGATCCCTGCAGATTGAAAGGTGGTCTGCTTTAGGCAGTCAGACATGCCCATCAATGAAATGCACAGAGACCTTAATGATGATCAGGAATAATTAATGATGGGACACCTGCCACCTGCCTCCAAGACGACTGGCCACAGATGCCCAGTAAATGCCAGGAGTGCTGAGGGTCCAGACTAGCATGCCACAGCTGCCTGCTTGGGACCAAGTGGCTCAGCTCTGCCCCACAAAGTCCAGCACAGGGGCGTGACGAAGGCCTCATGCACAACCGAAGCACCAAATAAGACCACAGGTACTTTTAATGACACTTTTGAGTGGTTTTAGAAATCCTCCTCTGGACCCATCCACCTAGCTTTAAAACTAAGAATCAAGAACCACAAAATGCAGTCTTTTTCACTGATCCTTCTCCACCCACGGGACTAAAAAGAACTTAAAAGAGAAGGACCTGATTCTGGAAAGAGGGACAGCCTTGGTGACAAGATGCCTGGGGGCGAGGTGAGGGGCATGTTAGGGAATACGGGACACCTTAATATCAGAAGATATGAATTCCTGATTAATAAGGCTTTTAACCAAACAAACCATAACATACCTCATGTTTTAAATCTATTGTAAAGTCGGACTTCAAGGGCTCACTCTTTAACCTCTTGGTAAGCCTAGAAAACAGAGACAATTTGAGAGTTTTTCTGAAACCAGAAGAAGCTTCAAACAAGAATTACACATTCTTGAGTCTTTCTAATATATGAAAACAGGCAAAAGTACAAATTTTCAGATAAAAAAACAGTTCAATTTCCTCGAGGCAGAGGACTGTGAAAATGCAATCACATGTTGACCGGGATATGACGGCAAGGCTTGTTGCAAATGTAGCATTCATTATTATAACATCTGGCTAATAACATCAAATGCGATACAAACAATACAGCACATTAAATGCCTTTACAAAATGCCATTAAGTTTGCTGAATCCTGATAATCCTTACACTAAATAATGCAGAGAAAGAAAAAAACAAAAAGCAGAAAGCTTGCACGACCGAGAACCCAAAGTTGCTACTTTCCACTCTTCTACTTTTAATCACCCAAGTGAACTAAATTGGTGTGTGGAGTTTTTAGGGGAAGCCTGTGGTTCTGGGGAAGAATAAATAACAGTTTCATTTCAAGTCATTTTCTTGTTTAAAAACATCCTCAGCGGCTCCTGCAATGCAGAACAGAGCCATCAGGCCCTGGGCCCGCGTACCCCTGCACCCAACCTTTACTTTGCAAACTTTCTTATAGACCAAACTTAAGGGCTCCTTCTCAGTGATACCTTTCCAGACTTGCCCACCAGAAGAAATGGAAAGTTCCTTTGCTCCCAGAGGAGGAAGCAAGGCCCTGTCAGCTCTGTCAAGTGCATTACAGTCTGTAGTGTGCGCTCCTTCTCGGTGCTGCCAGGGCCGCCCACAGCGCCCATACGAGTGCTCAGTGAGCAGCCCAATTAGAGAGGCCATGTACTCTCTGATCTCAGCAGAGCCAGGTAAGATTACATATTCATCAAGACCGCCGGACTGCCATATGGTCCATATTCATTGCAAGGCTAGAAACGAGACCATCAGTTTCAGTCACAAACCTGCTACTACATATTTTCAGTATAACAAAATAAGTGATTTTAAAAGGAAAAGTAGTAGTAAGTGCCAAAAGTCTGTACTGAGTTTTTAGCCTGACGGAGCCACAAAGATTTCTTTAATAATTTATTCCTTATTAGAGGGAAGAGGAAGAAGGAGGACTTGGGTTACAATTGATACTTGGTTTGAAGGATTTGTCTCCTGGTTAATGTTAACATAGCTTGGCGGCAGGTAGCTAGCTAGCTTGAGAAGATGCCCCGTGTAATCTGTCACCTTGCTAGGTGTCCGCCCACAGATCTGTGAGTCGGAGTGTGAGGGTTCCTGAAGACACCAATTCTCAGATACACTCTGACATATGGGAAAACACAGCTCGGCCCTGGCATGGGATCTTGACCAGTTCAAATTCTGCTCATTCAGAGCCAGTTTTAAAAACAAACTGTATGGAGGTAACTTTGGGATTTCGGCTCATGCTAAGTGCCTCCAAGATCTGATCAGACCACATTCAGACTCCAAAGACAGACAAGGTCACACCTGGGCTACTGTCACAGGCAAGGGACACAAAGCTGAGGTCAGAATCCAATGGCATGTGACCTCCACAGGGAATGGCCACACTTCCCATACTCCTTCTCAATAAACAACAGACACCTCTGAACTGTTAACCTCAGCGTGCTATATGCTCTTTGTCTTTAAGTTGCTTTCTCATTCATTTCTTAAAATTTTTCCTTTGGGGTAAACTTCAGAGTGGGGAACAGTGAAGTCCATGGGTAGGGGCCCTTTAAAATAGACAATGACTGATTTGAGGACAAATAAATACGTGCACTGACATTTTTAAGTGGCGATGTCTAGCAGCCCATGAAGTGATGGCTACCTCAACATCACGAACTTCATGTTGGTGGGTCGCCTCATGTGACCATGTGACACCCCAAGCTGAAGCCAGTCACCTTGCAAAGGTGTTCAGGGCACCACCCTAACTTCCAGGGCTGGTTCCTAGTGGTAGGAACTAGGTTTCTGTGTTCTATGCACCAAGCAAGACAACACAGGGTTTTTTTAATGCTAATTTCAGTAACCAACAAATACCAAAAAAAAAAAAACAATTAAGTCCAAAAATTTCAATTGCTTAGATAAAATATTTCCTCGTTAAATATTCACTTCCTGGCAAATATGGCATTTGATACTCAGCTTCCCTGTTTTTAGAAGGAGTTATGTCATGTCTCAATAATACAGCTGTAATGACACAGCTGGCTAGAATAGAAACTTTACCATAGGGCCCCTCCAATTCCTCCCAGGAAACCTTCCTAGGTGACTTCTAATCCACTTGTAAGCCAGTCAACAGAGCGGGATATTGAAGGAAATCTACATAAGTTTTGCTGGTGGGAAAAAAAAAAAAAAAAGAAACAAAAAACTAACAGTGTTTTGTGATAACACCTATTCAAAGAAATCACCTTATTAGAAATTAATGACTGTTTCTCAGAAGATACAAGCGTGTTTACACTGATGCTAGTGTTAGAAGACACATAGATGGGTCACCAGGAAATGTTGAGCAGTATTAATTCAAAACTCATAGATGTGGGACTGCTGGGGCAAAAAAAATTTTGGTGGGAAACAATCTAAGAAAGTGTGTGTCATGAAAGGTCTTTAACCACTTTTTCTGGTGACTTGGGCAGGCTAAATACCGTCGTAACTATAACTGTAAATTGTCGTCTTACCTACTAAAGGTTTCAGGAAGTCAAGGAAAGGGGACAAAGAGACTCAGCATTCCTCTAGATGGCACTGTGGGTCGCCTGCACAATACAGGAGGCTCCCCCTTCCTTCTTCCCAAGAGAAATCTGATTTTAATTAATTCTTGAGCCCCATAAATGGCTCCAGAATCCAAATTTGTTTGACCCTGGCCAAAGCACTGACATTCCCTTGCAACTGTTAATGGCCCAGGGGCTGGTACACACCTGCAGTTGATCCAACCAACTTCAACTGTACAAGATTCAACTAGAGACTGAGGATAAGCACTTGCCTTCCATGGCCAGAGAGGTTCTCGACTGCTGGACATGTCGCACTTAGTGCCTTGAAACCACAAAGGGAACCAGATTTAAGAGGAGCTGATGCTGTGTACGAAGCAGGAAAGACAGTGAGAATCAGGGTCCTCAGAAACACTGTTGGACTTCTGCAACACCCAGCCACAGACTCCACTTTCCAAGTACAGGAATAATAGGTCCTTAATTCAGTGTTCAGACTGAGAGATTCCCCAATAACAAGAGGAACTAAGTCGGCACATCAGCTTTGGAATGCGAAAGACCAACTGGGAAGACTTAGCTTTGCAGTTGGTAGGGCTAACTGGTACTTACGCCTCCTTTAGTATAATACCAATGTCTTAAAGAATAAGTAAGAATCTCCTATTAGATGTATCCTGGCCACAGACAGCTGCTATGCTAGATGGATTCTATCATTTTTTTGTTTGATTACATGTCTGCATCATGAGAAAAAGGAAACAGGGTCTAAAATAAGCAGAATTTTTAATTTGGTCCTATGGTAGAGTCTGCATTTTTAATTTGTTTTGTTTTTGCTGGCAGGGGAAAGGGATGGCAGGCAGAGAAGACCATGGATATTAATTACACACAAACATTCTACGGTTTGTTGGTAATTGTTCAGTGCCATGAGAGCAGATGACACTCAATGCAGATGGTTTACTGCTGCCTCCTTCGGTCGTGCCGCAGTTGTGAGCAAGTGCTGGAAATTCTGTGAACTCGTGCAAAAGATGACTCTTTTGGCCCCAATTTCCTCAGCTCTAGCTCCCTACACACCCTACTGCAGTGTCATAAGGCCCTCGGCCTTCTCTCATATCTCAGTAGGAAAATATTGGTAAGCTTGACCAGAAAGGGACTGAGCCAACACATGGCAACAGGTGTATTCAATGACCTCATAAAGACGACAAGGAAGAGAATGATGTGCCCGTGGGACATCTCTACAGAATGCCAGGCAATCCATAACACAGAATGTCCCCTTAGCAAGATGAATACATTGGCTGATGCAGGACGAGCAGTCCCTCGCTCATCACATGGTGAGCACAAGGCAGTTATGAGACGAACATAAGCTGGAGCCATGGCACCTGCCGGGACTTGGTGGCCTCTGCACCTATGAGCAGTGCATCCAGAAGGCAGCCACAGACCAGGAGGTTTCAGAGGATAGGCGATGCTTCAGTGCCAGCATGACAAGCAGGAAGATTGGACATAGCTGTCCTGTACGAGGATCCTGGGCGTCAAAGACATGTTCAAGGCACATTACTCCCATCCACCTGGTTTAAAAGTAAGTCCAGAGGAGCCAGAGCTCTCGTTATTTCTTACACTTAGCTCAATAGAAGGCGAACTGCATTCAGCATCAAAAGAGGTCTCCACGAAGTTCCCTGCTAGATGGGGAAACTGGGATGGAAGCAGGAAGGTGAAATTCAAGATGGCCAGGATTTGCCTCAGGGTGAGAGCCCTCCTGGACCAGACGGGAGGGGTGGAGAGAGAGGTAGCACTGGCTCAGAGACCTGCCTATCCCCCGGGCCTGGGGTCCGGGGCGTCCGTGGGTCTGTTGGTTTCCTCTTTAGCCCTGGGGTAGAAGACAGTGTCTACACTCAGTGAATGTCATGGGAAGATCATAGCTGGACTTGTCCCTCTCTCAGGGAACTCAGTTGGCTCTCTAGGGAAAGGGAGAGAAATACACTTCAGAAGAGCTTCACAAAAACCGCAGCCCTGGGGATTTCTGCAGAGAAGGCAGCCTGCATAATCCACACTATGAAGCGAAGTGCAGAGAGAATAAGGCTGGACTGCAGGAAGCCTGCTGCTGCTGTGCCGGGATGCTCAAGGGACAAGGGACATGATGCTCACAGCTTCTAAAGGGTCCAAACCAAACAAGGGGAGCTGAACTGACCCTAGCAGCAGACTGCTGGACACAGCAGGAAGAGAGTTCTGGGAGCATCTGGTCTTCGAGTGCTGGCGAGCCCAAGTTTAACTAATTTGAGAATAACTACAACCCTGGGCTGCGGACACAACCTATTCCCCTTGCTCCAACAGAGCAGGGCCAGGCACATCAGTAGAGGCTGAGACAGAATGACAGCTCTCTCCTCGGACCCTCCCCCGCCCATCCCTCCTAAGAATGGAGCAGAACCTCCGGGACAAGCCTGGGGCCGGTCGGGAGCAGGGTCGCCCTGCCCAGCTGTCTCAGCACGGGGCACATGGGTCAAGGTTTTGAATTGGAGATAACAGAGTCTATCCTGACCAGTTTAAGAATACAATGCATTTATTAAGGCATATAGATGGCTCACAGAATTACTGGAAAGTCTGAAGAAAGAGACTCTAAGCTGAGACGGTAAGAACAATCCCCAGATTCATGCCACAAAATGGGTGGCAAGGAGCTGTGGGTCTGCATCATCAGGAAGCCACTGTCTCAGCTGCCAGCCCCCAAAGGACCCTCCTCTGTCGTGACCTCTCAAGCCAAATAGACCCCGATATAACTCAGTGCCCAAAAAGAATTTTCCAGGGCACATCTATCCACTGAAATCTGCCTCACAAGGCTGTACCTTAGTAGGAAGGAAGCCTGGATAACATGGGGGTGCTGACGGCACTTCTGGATTCTAATTGGGAAGGAGGGGATTACATTGTAAGGAACTTTCAAATGTCAAGGAAGTTGTCCAGCCATTCGGCCAGCCACAAACGACAAGGGATCTAACACTTTGTGTACCTACAATGGGCTAAAAAGTTACCAAGGCTCCAAGCCCTAGTAACAGCACACATCATGTAAGAAGTAATGAAAACCCTTTCATCTCTGAAGACATAAAGGCCACAATTGCTTTATCAACTTTCCATTCCCTAAAGAACAAAAATGCGTAACAATTAATCTTAAGCATTCAGATTGACAGGGCTTGTCGACAACCACATTTCTCCTGAATTTCAACTTAATTATCTTCACTTTTCACATCTCAAAAAGCATAACTGCGATTATACACACAAAGAGCTAGATACGAATATCGACAGTGCCTCCCGGGAGCTGTCCCCTCGCCTGCCCTGTGTTTACATGTGAATACCCATGCACAGACTAGCATCAGCTCCCAACCCCACGTGTGGCATAGGTTTTTGGGTTTTTTTGTTTGTTTGTTTGCATTTACAAAAGTTCTTTATATGTGGAGTCTTGCTCTTGCTATACACATTTTTAATCGTTTCTGACAATCAGTGTCATACCTGTCACTAACTGGGTCCATGAACAGTAAAAACACTCCTGGGTGTAGGGCATCTATGTGCCCTCCCTTGGTCTCACAATTTGATATTCAACTTATTCTGCAGGTGAGTGAGAGGAAGCACAGACAGGAGGAAGGGCCAGCAGGTTACAGAGCAGAAGCCAGAGCCCTCAGGTACGGCTCCTGCTCTATCTAAGCACACACCGCTCTGGCTAAAACTCATCTGGGATCTATCAATTATAACACGCAGAGAAATCAAAGTTGATCCACACATCAAAAAAAAAAAAAAATCAAATGAATTCTTACTTGTTGACAAGTGGAATACTAAGGGCCCAGCCAGCAGCAAAGTCTGGATATTTAAAAACAGTAGGATTTTCAGAAAAAGCGTAATGGTGAATGATTGTAGATTCCTCATCATGTAATGCTTTTCCTAAAAACCATTCCTGTTAAATAAAGATATGAAAGGTCACTTTCTTAACAAGCCATTTCCTGTAAGACCAAAACAAAATCATAGCATTAATTTTAGTCTATTACATACTCTAGGTGATAAAAAAAAATTAGTACAGCATATATTTTTAAAACTTAACAAAAATAAAATTGATACTCATGCTACTGAACAGAACATAATCTTTGTCTATAAAGAGAGTAATTTAATATCAGGATGAACAAAATGGTAGTCGTTATTATAACATAAATATATAAAAGCAGTATTTTATAAGTAATCCATATCAAAATATTATGAAGGCAAAGAAAACAGTTTCCTTTACACCCCACTGAGGTTTGCAGAGAAGAATTTGAAAAATTCCTTCCAGAATCAGTGCCTACTTCATTCATTCATTCATTCATTCATTCAATTAAAATCTATTATTGTTATCAATTAGCATTTAACAAAGACTCCACACCAGGCAGAGACACAGCTTACACAACAGTGGGGAAACATAAAATGAGCAAGTAAATAAAGTGAGTTCAGATAGTGACAGCAAAGTGCTATGATGAAAATAAAACAGAGTGGCTGGGAGACTGCCCTGGAAAGAGGTAACAAATGAGGAGTAAGTGATACCCAGGGGCCAGCTGGGCAGTCAAGGCAGTTCATACAAAGGCCCTGAGGTGGGAAAGAGCTTGACACATTAGATGAAAAAAGAAATCCAGTGTGGCTACTTTCTCGGGTGTGAGGAGACATGGAATGAAAAAGAGCGGCAGAATACAGACCAGAGTGGGTTTTAGACACCAGTGGAAAGCATCGTAGCCTTTATTCTAACTGAGGTGGGAGACTTCCACTTCTGGCCACAACCGAGCAGCCTGGGTCACACCTACTGCTCCACCAAAAACAAGTACAAAAGCAGAATCACTTAATGCAAATGACCAAGGGCATCAGAAAACAAGGCAGATAGGAAGTGAGGGCTAATATCCCAGAGAAAAGGGGCACTCATCCATGGGAACCCCATATTCACCTCCTTTACCCTCAGGAATTGGCTGGTTCCCAAGGCAGAGAAGAGCACAGCACAGGTAGCAGCAGCTGAGGACTCTGCCATCTCTCGGGACCGAGACAGGCTGGAGCTGGAGACTGCTGAAAAGGTAGAGATGTAAGAGGATTCCAGAGAAATTAGCCCAAAATTTCACATGTGATTTCCCTTCAACTCCTAGGTTGCACAAAAGTCAAGGGAAAAACCAAGAACCAAGTGCAAAGCAGCAGCGGAGAGGCTATAAAAGCTGAACAAAGACTTCACCAGAAAAGCTTGGGAGCCCAAGGGTGAAGTACAGGGTCTGCTGGAGAGTAGGGGTTGGTGGGGAGAGCGGCCTACAAGTAAGGGCACAGACCTGCCTGCCCAGACAAGGTCTACAACCCAGAAAAACATTAAATGCTCCTGTAGGAAGGGATATCATCCACAGCCTCTTCAATTTTTCACATGAAATATTTAGTAGAAAATTACCAGGCATGCCAAGAACAAGACTAGACTGAAAACAAAGAGAAAAATGAAAAATAGAAAGATGCACAGATAAATCAGATTTTGCAGTTATCAGAAACATAACTATGATTCATATGTTAAAAAAAAATAGATGAAAGATGAAGAATTTTACCAAAGAATTAAAATATAGAATCACACGGAGGGCTGGCCGAATGGCACGGTGGTTAAGCGCTGGCCTGGGAAGCCAGCGGCCCCGGTTCGGTCCCACATATAAGGGCCAGTGACACTGCCCTCAAAAAAAAAAAAAAATCTATATCTATATATCTATATCTATATTTATATATCTATATCTATATATATCTCTATCTATCTATCTTTGGGCCAGCCGAGTGGCGTGGTGGTTAAGCGCTGGCTTGGGAAGCCAGTGGCCCCTGTTCGGGTCCCACATATGAGGGCCACTGACACTCCCCTAAAAAAAAAAAATGAATCACATGGAAATTCTAAAACTGAATAATGCAGTGACTGAAGTCAGAATGCAAGAGGATATTAGACACAAGAGAAGAAAGGATTAGTGACCTGGAAGGCAAGTCAGTAAGAAATATCCAGATTGATACACTAAAAAGAAAACAACAGGAGTAAAATACATAAATGGGCATAAGAGCAATATGAGACACAGTGAAAAGGTCTAAAATATATGAAATTGAAAACCCAGAATAGAAGGAGGAGGAGGAGACCAGAGCTGAATCAATACTTGAAGAAATACAGGCTTAGCATCTTCTAAAACTGACAGAAGTCATCAAGCTATGAATTCAAGAAGCTCTATAAACTCCAATCAGAACAAGTACAAAGAAAACTACACATAGGTGTACGTTGGTTGAGAAGCCATATAGAGAAAATCTTAAAAGCAGTTTGGGGGATAGTATACACATTTCTTTCAAAGGAGCAAAAATGACATATAGTTGAATTTTTAACAGAAACAACAGAATATGGAAGACAGTAGTACAACACCTTTGTAGTGATAGGAGACAACTTCTGCCAACTGAAAATGCTGTATCTAGTGAAACTATCTCAAGTGGAATGGCAAACCCTGGAAGTTATTGGACAGGTGAACGAGTATCACCTGAATTATAGAAAGCCGAGATTATCAGGATGGTGAGAGTAGAAACCAGGAGACCAGCTAATAATGGCAGCTTGGACCTAAATGGCAGAATGAATATGGAGAGCAGATGAATGAGAGGTGTTTTGGACATAGACTCAACTGGATATGCCAATGTAGGGCTGATGGAAAAAGAGGAGTCAATCATGAGTCCTAGGGTTTTCATATGAGCAACTGGATAGACAGTGATACCATTTCTGAGATGGGGAAGACTGAAGATGGAAGGAGCCTAAAGGACGACTAAGAGTTCAGTTTTTGGTGTGTTTGTTTTGCTATTTTTATTTATTTGTTTATTTATTTTAATTAGCTTCAGGAGTACAACACAGTGCAATAGTTACACTTTTTACCCCTCAAAGTGACAACCACCCTCCCCCAATTCTCCACCTCACTCCTCTCCCCCATATCATACTATCTATTACAATTCCTTTGACTCCCTTCCACTGTATAATCCACATCCCATGACTATCTATATATTCAATTACAGTTGGCATACAATATTATACAACATCAATTTCAGGTATACAGTGCAGTGATCAAGCCTCTACTCCATCCATGAAGTGGTCTCCCTAACAAGGCATGTGACCATCTGACACCCCACAAAATTTTTACAACATTATTATATTCCCCGAACTGTCTTTCATATCCCTGTGACAATACTGTAGTTACCTATTTATGCTGTCTAATCCCTTCCCCTTCTCCCTCATTCCAGCCCCCCAATTAGCAACCCTGTTTTTCCTCTATATCTGAGACTGTTTCTGTTTCCTTTGCTCATTCATTCAGTTTTTCAAATTCCACATATAAGTGAGATCACATGGCATTTGTCTTTCTCCGACTGACTTATTTCTCTTAACATAATAGTCTCTAGATCCATCCATATCGTTGCAAATGGTACGATTTCATTCTTCTTTATAGCAGAGTAATACTCTATTGTATAAATGTACCACAGTTTCTTAATCCAGTCATCTAACGATGGGCATTTCAGTTGTTTCTAAGTCTAAGAGTTCAGTTTTGAACATGCCAAGTTTGAGGCTCCTATTAGATGCAAAGGTGGAGGTATTAAGTGGGCAGTTTGGTAGAGGAGCAGGGAACACAAAGCCCCCTCCCTCTCATCCCTTCACACTCTGCTCAAATGTGACCTCATCTATGAGCTGCTCCCTGAATACCCTATGGAGCAGTAAGTCCACCCCCAGTCTATCCCTATCCCTCTTACTCCACTGTATTCTCTCCATGGCCTTTATGACCATCTGACACATTGTTTGCATTTTTGCTTATTGCTTATCTCCCCTGCAAAAAGAATATCCCCTGCTGTGGGCAGGGGTGTTTTCCATTGTGCTTATTGCTGAATCCCCAGCATACCTAACATTATAGTTTCAGGAGATCACTGGTGTTTGGAAACAAATGGAGCAAGCCCAGGAGAACTTTAAAAAGCAACTACCTCAATGAAGAAAACTAAAGCATATGATTTAGATCAAGTATCCTAAGTTCTAAAAGTTGTACACATTTTCTCTCTTATCCAACCTTCGCCCTCTCACTCCCTAGTTCTCATCAGAAAATGAAAGCAGGAGGGATATAGTACTATTTCTTAAGAGCCCCCTCTGCTGGGGTTGTGTTCCCAGTACCTTCCAGAGTCTTAGTTTTGGTCAATTCAGCAAAAGGTCTGGAGTGAACAGGTGTGAAAGCCATTGACACAACCTGTATGCTTAGGTTCACAGGTCCACCTGATCATTTTCTTCTTGATACTTTATCTATAACCATAACCAGTCATCAATGGGCAAGAGGGATAGTTACAAGGCAAATGGCCTGGCTTGAGATGGACAATTCAACATCATTTTTCTAAATGAATAATATAGCACTTTATGGTGGGGCTGTGGGGAAAAGGGAACCCTGCTGCACTGTATGGAAGTTAGTATGGAGGTATCTCAAAAACCTGGAAATGGAACTACCTTTTGACCCAGCAATTCCACTCCTAGGTATTTATCCTGAAAAACCCAAGACATTTATTCGAAAAAATATATGCATCCCTATGCTCATTGCAGCACTATTTACAATAGCCAAGATTTGGAAACAACCGAAATGCCCATCAGTAGATGACTGGATTAAGAAATTGTGGTACATTTATACAACGGAGTATTACGCAGCTATAAAGAAGAAATCGTACCATTTGCAATGATATGGATGGATCTAGAGAACATTATGTTAAGTGAAATGAGTCAGTCAGAGAAAAGACAAATACCGTATGATCTCACTTATATGTGGAATCTAAAAAACTGAATAAACGAGCAATGTAAACAGAAATAGTCTTAGAGACACAAAGGAAAAACTGATGAGGGCTAGATGGGATGGGGGTGGGCATGAGGGAGAAGGGGAAGGGACAAGGCAACATAAACTGGTAATACAATACTACCGCAGAGAGAGAAGAGACAGTTTAGGGAATATAATCAATAATGTAAATATTTTTTTTAGAGGATCAGAAGGACTTATGTCTTGTCAGGGAGACCACTTCATGGACAGTATAGTGGCCTGACCACTGCACTGTACATCTGAAGCTGCTGCTAAGTAATATTAGATGTTGACTATAATTTAACACATATACAGTCATGGGATGTGGAATATAGTGTGGGGATGAAGTCAATGGAATTGTAATAGATATGTATGATATCAAGGGTGGAGGGGAGGGAGAGAGGGTAGTCACTTTTTGAGGGGTGAAAAAGATAACTACTGCATTGTTTTGTACACCTTAACTAACAATAATAATAAAAAAAGAATAATAATAATACAGCACTTTATCAATCTACTAAACATTAAAACCAGTATGAAAATTATCACATTTAACATACCATGTCAATATATCTTATTTAAAGAAAAGAAACACTTCAGTATATTTTAGCACCTTTCTCACTAATCTTACAATCTGTTCCAAATGTAATTTTATGAAGAACATGTTTTTACTGCTAAAGGCAATTTTCAGCTATTATTTAGTATAAAACATTGGTTTTAATATTTTGTCAGGACTATATTGTAAACTATATTAAGGGAGAGATTAATATAGAATCTGTGAAAAGAGGGACCCCCCCATCTTTCTTAATGATTTTCTTAATAGCTTCATAACAAAGACAATTATTATCAAGATAAACGAGAATGAAATAACTCAGATAATGTTCTCTTAGTACTGTAGAATTACTCTTTACCAGTACCCGTGTTTCACCTCTACTAATAAAAATGTGAAGATGTGAGTAAATGCACACTTATATTAAAAGCAGGGGCGGGGGAGACTTCATCAAAATACAGAAATTTGTAGAAATCACCTAGAAAGGCAATTTAACAAAGATTCATTACTTTTAATAAAGATTAAAATTTTCCATTTAAAATAGTGTATAACAGCATAACTTGATTAGTAAGAATGACAGAAAGATATTGAAGGGAAAAAATGTCAGACTCAAAATATCTGATACTTTAACGCGTTACATCATATTAATTTTATGTAGTTTATTTGTGTCAATATCAAAGCCAGGTTTGCTTTATACTTCTTTTTCTAAAATTTCAAATGGTAGGGAAAAAAATCCATATTGGTTTGAGCGAAATTCAACATTATATAATTTTTATTCCCAAATGCTAGTTTCAAAAGAAATAAAGCACCCTAGATTTTTTTTCTCACATAGGAGAGTTCAGAAAAGAGGGGGGAACATCTCATTTTGCCTGTTCTTGCTTTTCATGAACTTGCTTTGAACTTTTGAATTTATCATTCCAATTTTCATTAAAAAGCACAGTGAGTCACCATCTTCTGTGCAGAATTAGAGCTTTGGATAATGGAAAAATAATCTCCAGGTGAAACGAACACTAGGAGGAGGTTAAAACTCCTACACCCTCAAAAAGATTTGGGAATTTTTCCCAAGTCGAAAGAAAACATAAATGCCTAACAAATGTTTTACATAAAACATGGCAAAAAGTGCATAGATGATGGTTAGCATCATTTGAGAAGATGGAATGAGACACGGTCATAATTCTTCTCTCCTTTGAAGAAGTTATTTTTTAACCTAACAACTTTCTCATTCGGTGATACCTGTATCTTCCCAGAAAGCAAAGGCATGAAGAGGAATCATAATGCATCCCAAGGCACTTAGGGAACATCGCAAGTGGTGGTCTGACGACAGTCACACACTTGCAGTGTCTGAGACAGCATGGTGGCACTCACTGTCGCCCAGCTTTGGGTGTCCACATCAACACACCAGACAGGAGACAGGCACCCAGAGGCCACCTTCCTTCCCCGTATCCTCATCAAACCTGGTCCAGTTCTGAATGGGCATTGGACAGCTGGCCCAGAGATACCAGAAAGGACCCATTCTGCTTATTCCAAATTGAAAGAACTCTAGAAAGTGACCAGGATGTAATCCGGGCTTCTCCAAGAGAACGGAAAAGCCGGGTTTACTCCTGAGGTATCTCCAAAGCAGCCCTCAAAACCTCGTGAGGCGCTGATTGCAGCCCCATAGGAGGGCTGACATTACAGGGCTGTTCAGTTGTTCACAAGTATTTATTGACCACCTACTAAGTGTTCAACACTCTGATCAGGGATTCAGAAGTAAACAAAACCCAATGGCTCCACCATATCTGCACAAAATAAAATTTGAAAATATGAAAAGAGCTGTATGTTTCTAATGCAAGATACATCCCTTCCCCAGACCTTCTCAAATAAGTGTTCCCTCTGCTCAGAACACTTTCTCTCCTGTTAACTCCTACTCCTCCTATAGGATTCAAATTCAATGTCACTTCCGTTTGCGACCCTCCCAGATTAAATGTGATGCCAGGCTATGTCCTTCTAACAGTGCCCTGTTTCCTTACTAAAAGATGTGTCACTTTTCACTGTAACTGCTGTTTTAATGGGCTGTTCTCTCCCTGCTATCCGGTGCCATCCACATGGTCAGGACCCTTGTCTATGTGTGCTAGCCCCTGCTAGTATAGTGCTTAATACAGTTAGTACTCAAAAACTATCTCATCAAAAATAATATGTGGTCATTGTTCATAAAGAGAAACAATCAATTTAAACTTTTTTCTTAACTCTGGATTAGTTTTTAAATTCTGAAATTTCTAGCACAGATTTTTTTTTCCCTTTAAAAATAGCTCATTGTAAGTTCCATCCCTCTGAAAGCTACAAAACTTAGAGAATTATTGAACATTGCTTCCAGAGTCAACTATTAGTCCATTCTTTTTCCTTTACATTTAAGTGTTTTCATTAGGCTGTAAAACCTCATAATGAAAATTAAATCTTCTTTAAGCATTTCCCCCAAAAGATATTGGTATTGAAATTGTATTAACCTTTGATGGGTCATATCTTCTGAGCACTTCTAGGAGTTGTGGAACTTGTATTCGTGTCTCTTCTTCACAGAAGAAAATCCATGATGAATTACTGCTATATGCTACAGAAAAGCTGACAAAAGTAAATGGATTATACTAATCTCTTTATAAAGGGAGATCTTACTAAGGTTTAAAACTGATAGGCAGGAAACAGATGAAGGACATATAAAATGGCAAGAAATCTACACTGTTTCTCTGTATTTTTCTTCAATGATTAATAACAGTTTCAGCTATAGGAAAGCCACATACTAATGGTTTATTCAACAGCTAGAGTTGTTAATGTTAGATTATTTTCAAATATAAATAAACAGATAGACATTTTATCTTTTAAGAAAGGCAAATTTAAAAATAGAAGCCACTCATAATTAGGAGTCAGTCATCAAGAAATTTGGTTAATGTAGTAATCATAAAAAATGGAGTTCAAATTTACCTCTCTGACTGTCTCTGAGACAAAACAAACCCTCTTGAAAATTAGGCAGCGTATAAGTGTCGAGACCTGACATATTTTGAGGTAAACGTACTGTGGTAACAGCGGAAGTATGGTCCAGGCGCCTTCCTGCTGAGACAGCTCATGAAGAAGAAGGACTCTGGGGAACTCCTAAAGAAATATTATCAAAGAAGAGAAAAACAAAATAAAAATACAGTATGATAACTCCAATTCAAAAAAGAAAAAAGACAATTTTAAAACACAGGGATTTTGCTTGGGAAGCCAGTGGCCCCGGTTCGGGTCCCACATATGAGGGCCAGTGACACTGCCCTCAAAAAAAAACCAACACAGCGATATTTAGAGACCTGACAGTTTACCCTTCACACTACCCTCTTTTTTCTTCTCTTCTGGAGCTACTAGAAATAAAGGATTGTGTATGAATCCACACAACCGCTCCAACATAAAAACACCCAGTAGTGCTGGCGACCATCAGGGAGGGTCTTCAGTGATGCCCAGAGCAGACCTGAAATTTGCATATTTGCAAAGGTGACAGAAAGGGAAGAGCCCAGGGGGAGTAGTCAGAGAAAACTCAGAGGCCTAAAAAATTTCTACTGGATACGCAGCACCGTAGCATGTGGAGAATAAAACACTTTAACTAAACCAGAGGATATAATATCCAATTTACCTCATGTGAAAAAAAACATTTTTAAAGGGCCATAAAAACACTAAAACACCAGGGAAATAAAGAGTTTGGGATATAAATATGAGAAATATAATCCTTAAGTATTCAAGCAACAATAGTAATAGCACGTTGATGGAATTTCAAAATTTATAAACATGGGAGGAACTAAGATTTTGCAATGAGACACAACTGTGGTTAAATAAACATGCACACACATACGTAGAAAGAAAGATTAATAATTTCAAGGCTATGGATGTTAGCTTTGAAGTAAAACATTATTCAATATATTTCAAGTTGTTACCAGCCAAAAGTCAGATATCTAATATGCTTGAACACCTCCCCCAACAAACATTAGTATATTCTGTGTTTTATACTATTTCCTGGTAACTGTTAGTCAGAAGACTTTAAGAATAAATGTCTAAATATTTGAAACATTACTGCACTAATATAGATTCCACACCAGTCTTAAAGTTCATGTAAGTTTATGTTTAAGAAGAAAATAGTTTTTAATATTAAATCTTTGGAGTTGGATATGAAACAGGCCTCATTTTTTTATTTTATGTAGTATTTCTTTTAACTTTCATGTACAAATATAAAATGCAAAACAGTAAATAAAGGGGAAATCATGCTGACACCATGGCATGTTAGAGAGAAAAAGCAAATCTACAGGCTGAATTAGCAGTTACCCAGTATAATCCAGGGATTTCCTAGTGCTGGTTCTGAATTTTGCAGTAATTTTCATTGTCTTTTGTAAAAATTGCTGTATATATACACATATATATTCATGAGGGATTATATAAGAACAAAATTCAAGTGTTAAGAAAACCATTAATGTTAACATTTATACTAAACTTTTCAAAAAATTATGGGAGCATACTAACTATTTCGCTGCGTAAATTGATTTCAAGTTTTTTTTCCAAAATGTGTCAGAAATCCAGAAAAAACAAAAAGTTGATATTTTCATTATTTTATGCATTCAATAATAACAATTTGAGCTGCTTTATAAATGGCATTATTTTTATGTATAAAAATTTCCTATTGTTATTCATTCTTGAAAAACACAAAAACATAGAAAAATATACATCTGCTTTCCTAAACTTCCTTTCTGGAAGATACCATCTGCAGTCAGTGGATGGAAATATACGTTCAGATATATCTGACCATTGCGGCAAAAGGGCTAATGTGAACTAGCTAGAAAAGAAACATAGAACATACTAAAAAAAGTTTAAAAGAAAATAAGTAGCAAATGAGCTATTATGTGGCAACTGAACTACAATGAAGACTTTATAACAATGGAAAAATCTTGATGTTAAATGGGAACAGACACGATTCTAACTATGTAAAACAAATTCATATATGAAGAGACTAGAAAGGAGCCAGTAAAATATTTGTGTCAAGATAACAAAAGTTATTATATATATGCTTTAAAAACCCTTCAATGTAGGGCCGGCCGAGTGGCACAGTGGTTAAGCGCTGGCTTGGGAAGCCTGCGGCCCCGGTTCAGGTCCCACATATGAGGTCCAGTGACACTGCCCTCAAAAAAACAAACAAACAAAAAACCCCTTCAATGTAGTTAAATCATGGTTTAGTTTTTTAAAATGTCTGGGGGAAAAATAAATGCACCTCAAAATTTTTCTCCCAAACAAGTACTATCCTTCCTAGACAGAGGAACTATGTAAGTGATGTCAACAGGTATCACACTTACACAGGTACCACCACTAAACGGGTACCACCTCTAAACAGGTATCACACCTAAACAGATATCAGCAGAAAGGCCCTGAGGGCAACATGGCAGAGGCACAAAGGCTGTCTAAGAATAACTTCTGTCACAATGGAAGTGCAGCAGGCAAAGGCATAGTCAGCACCAAGGGCGAGGTAAACTCAAGGCTAAAATAAAGTCTGTGGAGCACAAGTGGATTATGGTCATTCCTATCTCCGTTACTTTCTGTTCACTAAACCATATACATCTGGATTTTGTATTTGCTTCAGTTGGTACATACAGAAATGGGAATCGAGCTTTCTGTACCTCCACATCTCTAAATAGAAACACTTCAGAAACTAGTGTGCTCTGTTGATAGATGTGTCCACGGGGGTGACTGCATTGCTCTCAGAAGTACAGAGTAAGTTCTCCCTTGACACAGAACCTGGTCTTGATCAACTCTTGACGTAGCCAAGGTCACCTCAATTATAAATAAATTTCCGTCTACCAATCCTCAAAAGGCCCCAAGAGCTTTTATTCTTGGTGTGTGTGTGTGTGTGTGTCTGTATAAATAAATTCTGTAAATACAGAAGACTCAAAACATACAAACACACTCATATGTATTAGCACTTGTAGGCAAAATAATTTAAAAAGTCAAAATGAAATTTTCCATCAAATGTTCTTATCCTAGTTCTCACCACTTAGAATTGTAACAATTTATGTTCCTTCCATCTGTCTTAACACCACGACAGGATTCAGGCCTCCTTAAAGATGCCATATCACCCATTTAAGGCACTTTTAGAGGGGAAGCATTTTTATATGGAATTGGATGAATGACTGAGAAGGTTTTCAAATGAAAAACCAGGGGAATGTAAAGAAGAAAAGCTGCAGGAGATTTGGACGCTTGTGCACGCAGCCCTCCTGGTAAATGGGGCCTATTCACAGATCCATGCCACTTATTGTTTCTCACTGAAAGGTAAGGAAAAATCCTTTCAACAAGGCGGTAACATGGTAGCAGAGGGAAGCTCAAAGGAGCTAAAAATGCAAATGACCATATGTGGGTAAATGACAGAAAAGGCAAAGAAAATGAAAAACTGGACCACAGTGATCTGAACTTCTTATGGCACCTCTAGCTGTCCTGTTGAACTAAAGTCTACCTTTATTTCCATCGCCAGTGTCAACCCGCGTCCTGACAAGCACTCTCCCACTGGACTGCCAGTCAGGACTTCCTTTGAACATATTTTTTATCGAGGCATATGTTCACATTTAAAGCTGCTAATAGTTACTGAGAACAAGCACATTCAAAACCAACACTCTAATTCAGTACCTGGTTCTTACACATATTCATTATCTTCATTAGAGAAAGGGTTTGACTTCATACCTGAGCATTCTGAAAATGCTTGGAGAATGACAAAGCCCATTGTTCTTGATGGGGAGAGAAAACCATGAAAAATGTATCGCTAGAAATATAAACAGTATGAATTAAAAAGCCAACATTTGAACGTGGATGAAAATAGATTAACATTGAAAATATCGCAAGTAACTTTCATTATTGGGCAAGTTTGGCTCTGAATCACTTTAGTTTTTCTGCCTGTGTCTAGAAAGAATTCAACTCATTTAACTCCATTATCTGGCCTTTCCCCTGTCTACAGACTGTTTCCCAATGTTTGTAACTCGTCCAAACCTTAATTTAAAATATAAGCCTAGCAGTACATGAGTGTATGGTCTAATTCAGTCTCATTCAGACCAAGTGCTCGATTAGAAAGCAAATGCCAAGACATTTCTTCAGTTTAAAGACTGATTCCAGTTCAACCATATTTCTAAATCCCAGCTATAATATACTTCTTAGGCACTGAATTGAGCTTTTAAACCAACCAATAAATTAGGATAAAAATTAACATCTGTTTACTGTTATAATTTCTCCCCTAAGAAGTAAGCATAGCTTATGAGAATGATGAGATTGTATAGTGTGCTGTTTGAAGCCTGTATCAGACAGATTTACTAGCCTGTAAAAACCCAGTGTTATTTATGGACCAGGAGATTACATATGATGTTATAATAACATATCTTCCAGGAATCTGAGCCTATATTCTTAAAAAGAGATTTCTCCAGAGACCTGTCTTAGTCATTAACTGTCCTTTCTTAACAAGAGAAAAATATGACCTCATTATTTATAAAATTTATTTTTATAAACCATTTACTTTGAAATACATTACTACATACATTTTTATAGCTCATATAAATCTGTTTCAACTAATCACCAATTCATTCATGAAAGGCAGTAAAGCCTAGTGTTTCTGGAGCCAAAGTACTTGATCAGAATCCTCACTCCATCTCTTCTTCTGGTCTGTGCAACCTTGAGCAAGTTCCTTGACCCGTCTGTACCTCTGTCAACTCATCTCTACCAGAGGTTTAACAACAAGTTAATACAGGCCTCCACCTGGCACATGCTATGCATGTGACAGTTGTTATTTGATACTATTTGTTGAGCAACTACTATGTGCCAGGCACTGTTCTAGGAACACAGTAAACAGCTGTGAAAAGACAAAGCCGAGTGCATAGGTGAGCTCACATTCCAATGAAGGAGACAGGCAATAAGCAAATAAATCTAGAAGATAATGTCAGGAACAAGGACTGTCACCTGACCAGCGTGTGGTTCTTTGCACACGCCTGCTGTACCGATATGAGGCCAGCTGGTGACTATGACCCATGTGTGTGCCAGAAGGCAGCAGCGCAGGCAGAAGAGGCTTGGGGCCACTTGGAACTGAGACACAGGCCCACTGCAGTTTTCACTAGTGATGTGACCACAGGTGTGTCACTCAATCAGAGGCTCAGCCTCCTCTCTGCAAATGGGGAGGATAACAGGAAGTACTGCACAGACTTACATGCACTATGCTTGTAAACAGCTCAGCATTGTGTGGCTATGAGCACCGAATAAAATAATAATGGGGACATGCATGCAGTGAAAGCCAGCCCGGATTACTCCCATGGCTCCAACTCTCTGTCTCCACTCCAGGCCGGGGCCCCACACACGAGATGTCTCACTCGTCCCTCTGAGGCCGCCTTTCCCGGTGTGAACCCATCATGTCAGCTCACACGGCAGTTTACCTTCCTGACAGGCATCTGTTCATTAAAATCGGTGAGACCTATGAGTGACGGCCTCTGGCAGTCCACACAGGTGCCCCTGGCAGAAGCCTGGCAAACTCTTACTGTTTCTTCCAGGATCAGTTCCAATATCCTAACCAAGCTGACACTACAGTGAGCTCTAAAGCAACTGGCTTCTTTGAGTCCCTGGCTCCAGGCTCAGAATCCTGTGTGGCAATATCCATCTGGCTGCACTCGGTCACAGGCCGCCCTCCCCTGAGCTCGGGGAGACCAGAATCTGGCCTCTGACGTTCATAGTGGGCCAAGCCCCAACTCCCACCAGAACACACGGGCCAGGGTTCTCAGGTCCAGAGATGGGGTTCAACTGCTGGGCAGATGAAAAGACAGGCATTCGTGATGCGGCCTTCCACATGGTACAGAGAATCATTATGGCTGAGTGACCCTGCCCCCAGGAGTGGGCCGGTCTCACCGCTGTGCCTCTGGGGCCATCTTGCCCAGGCCCTTGCATAAAGTAAATACCCAATAAAGACTTATTAAATAAATAGAAGAATAGATGAACACTCTTATTCAATGGCGATGTCATCAATTAACAAATGTCTCCGGTTAAAAAATAACTGTTATTATTTATCAGTGACTACAAAAATGAACTTTTAGTAAGCGATTAAGCATCTAATTACTCTCACCTAAAAAGAAAAGTTGAGTGAGAGTGACAGGGCCCTCAAAGCCAACCTCCTAAGGGAGTACCTTAGCTGTCTCCTTGCCAATTAAGAGATCCCTAAAAACAGAAAACATAAGGCCATCTTTCTCAAGCTTCTTTGCTCTGTGGTCTAAGAAAGGCTCTGCCCTCCATTTCCTGGCTTATGTTATGGAAATGAGGGGCTTTTCTTAAACTAATGAGTCAAGGCCTGACTAACTCTTCTCAAGAAAAGAGTGATTTCCAAAACTTTCTGTGAGCAAGCAAAAAGAATCATTTATTTGTAAGGTTGAAAGGCTGCCAGGTTTTAAATAAAGTTCATACCACAGAAAAAGGCAGTAAAATTAGAAGTGTGTGTTCCCTTCAAAAGTTCTCTAGTAGGGGGTGGTGAGAGTGGGAAGATTTCTAAGCAGCAGGTAGCCGGGCTCCATTTGGCCTAAAGCAAAAAATGTACTCCAACACCTACCATAAAATGTAATTTACAGCTGTACCAACCTCCAGAATTAAAACTTTATAAGCATATCCCACTTCTGAATTTGTTTTTCTGTATTTGCAGGTTGCCTTAAAAATGGCACAATTTACCTGTGGTTCCAGCCTATCGCCAGGTCAGGCTTTGCAGATTCTGTCCTCCCCTCTGCCAGAACTCACCTCCCAGTTCCCCAGCAAAGTGATTTCCCAACCTAGCATGATGCTTGCCCTGTGCTAAGGTTAAAGGTCACACTTCAGGGTTTTCAAAATGGTGCATGAATCCTTATTTTATTAGAATCTACTAAAAAATACACACCACACACACACGAAATGATGCTTTATCTTCTCTCCTTTATTGTTTCCAATTTCATCATATTTTTAAACTCCGTTGGAGAAAAATAATGGTTTCCATAATGTTAGGCAAGTGTTGACACACTTCCGAAGCTACAGTAAAAATTCTCTCAGTCTAGGATCCCTTGGTTACTGGACCCCAAGTTCCAGAAGGTAAAGGAAGCTCTCCCTGTGACAGCCTCTCCACCCCATCATCACAAGACCCTGCTGGAGTGCTCGCCACATTCCAGGCTGCCTGCTCCCATTTCATGTAACATACAAAACAGATGATTTTTCACGCAAACATCCACTCAAGAAAGAATTTTTTATAAGTTAGGAAAATAGAAGTCAAATCATAACAGACACCTAGATGCTATGCACATAGTAGGCATTTAAAATGAAATGTACTGAAGTGCCTGATTAATTTGGGGGTCTTTACAGGAAGTCTCCTATGAGCTTCTGTGATCCCCCCCCCATCCACATGGCTTTGTGTTCACGCACCTTTAGTCAATCTTTATAACATCACATGACCCTTTCATCTGTCATGCGTGAGAAAAGCTCAGAAAAAAAATAGCATTTCTTCAAACTCTGTAGACTTACATCTACAGTAGTGCACTTAGGAACCCCACAATCATCCCCCACACACACACCCCATCTCACCCACTTTGCTTTCCATCCATTCCAATCTAAAAAGATTGCCATTCCACAGCTTAACACATGATATACTTGTCCCACACTGTGCCTCCTCAAATGCCAGTTCCTACCTGGCACCCCAAAAGTAAACTCCTGACAATCCACATCTCCATTCTCCAGTCCCAGATCTTTGTTCTTAACCAATATCTGCAGCTCATGTCCGCTGTTTTTCCTGCCTGGTCTGACAAGTCCTCCTGTATCCTCTCGGGCTTGACGCACAGTCAGCACTATATTAACTCGTGCTTTGTCCGTATCGCTCTGCTGCTTAGCTTCCAATGGGCCCTGTTTTTCTTGAGGGCCACATGTGTTATCTAGAGGTGCCTTTTCACATTCAAAAGTACCTAGCATCACTATAGATGTCCAATGAATATTGGATGGGTAAAGTATTTCATATGTTACTTATTTTCTAATAATTTCTACTCAATGCTTCTAATTTCTACTCAATGACATAGTCCTTTCTATTATAAAATAGTTACCATCTACCTCATGAACAATTCAAAGAACTGGAATCTTTTTTAATTCCTTTCTCACCCTTTGCTCCCCAGCAATCTAGCATGGTACTCCACAGACGAAAATATACTTGGTGAAGTCCGCTGGCTTACCGATTAGAGAAAACATATCATTAT
The DNA here is from genome assembly GCA_033961575.1 of Aselliscus stoliczkanus. NCBI lineage: Eukaryota > Metazoa > Chordata > Mammalia > Chiroptera > Hipposideridae > Aselliscus > Aselliscus stoliczkanus. Next base: position 105,605,239 of record CM066727.1, on the reverse strand, counting down.
AAGCTTCAAGGCCATTATAAACTCCAGTTTGAAAGCTGGAGATGGGAATGACAACTTGCAGTGACTCCGATTATTTCAGAAAACAAAAATGCTTTCACCACCCTAGTAACAACTCCAAGTACAGGATTAAGTTTCACACAGGAAGCTGTATATTCACCCACTGTAAGTATGAATGATGTTTGCGGGGTTTTGTTTTTTGTTTTTTGGGGTTTTTTTTGAGGGCACTGGCCCTCATCTGTGGGACCCGAACCGGGGCCGCTGGTGTCCCAAGCCAGCTCTTAACCACCGCACCACTCGACCGGCCCAATGTTTGCATTTTTAATAAGATCGCATTCTAGCACCTTGATGAAGCAAAGAGGCCAAACGGGCACAGGCAATGACTTGATGAAGCAAAGAGACCAGCTAGAAGCAGGTGAATAATCACAGAAACCATTACATTTTTGTACCTTCATTTTTGGGGCAGATTTTGTAGTCAAGCGCAACCTGAAAAAAGTAATGAATAAATAAACAGCAGTTCTAGATATCTGGTAGTGTGGGAGGAACAGATATTTTGGGCTATCAGATATTCAAATGATAAAACTTACTGCAGGTTGCTCCCTCACTAAGCCACTTTTGTGAATGCCCATAGTGGACAAATTGATGGAAAAATCCAAAGCTGCCACTTGAAGACTTCATGGTTCAGGTCCCAGGGGACATGAGGCCCCACATGGCCGATTTATTAGAGGTCCTATGTACACCTGACAAACCATGGGACTGTCCCCTCCTCAAAGAAGCCAGCATGCTCCCTGCCACAGTGCTGGGGACATCCTGCCATCTTCCGCCTCATAATCTGGAAGCTTCCATGGGTGATGACCGAGCTGTCCATTCTTGCTCAAGAATATGTCAATTTCTTAAAACAAGTTCCAGTTGAGTTTTAACTAGGGAACCATACCTGCCTCTCAGAGGGACTGTGCCTCCTTTTCTGTGCACCTCTGAACTGAATCTTACTTCTCTATTTGCATGTATTAATAGCTCTAGGTCAGGGTACCTCGTCATTGCCCCAAGCATTGTCTGCAGACCCTGTGTTAGCTGTCAACAATCTTTGGATCTTTAAAATGCTATTTATGGGATCAATTTGAATTTTAATCATACATGCAGGATAAAAAACTCTATAAAGACAAAAAAGGAACCAGTATTAAGTACAGCTGCCCGCTCTAAAATCTTTCTGGCCACTGCAACTACCCAAAGACCTGTTAATCCAAACATAGATGATCTAAGTCATAACAGGCTGCTCTGGATCTACTGCATGAAATGAACCTGAGGGCTGACGCTGTCTCCAAACTACAGCAGGTTCTCAAACAATGCCGTCTGTGCAATGTTGTTTTGTTATAATGATGAGAAAACGAATATCAATTCCCAGCCGGGCCTCTGTCTGTGTGCTGAGAAAATGTGTGGGTTTTTTCCAGAGACTCTGGTTCCCCCCATACCCCAAAGATGTGCATGTGAGAACTGGTGTGTCTCCATTGTCCCTGAGTGGGGGAGGGCATCCTGTCCAAGGTAGGTCCGGCCTGGCGCCCTGAGCTGCTGGGATGGGCTCCATTCACCAGGACCCTGAACTGGAATAGTGGCTGGAAAATCATTATCTCACTTGTGTTTATTCATCTTTCTTAAATGGGTGTAGTGCTCATGTTGATTTCAGTGTTTAACATGAGAAGTGTTTTGGATATTTCCTTAGAAGTTTGATGACGTTTTTGTGACCAGAAATATGCCATGGGGACTTAACTCTTGTTTCTGTCCATCAGCCTAGGGTAAAACTGGTTTCCTTACACGTGGTTTCACTTAAAAGTCACAGTTCATAAGAACCTATGGATGACGTTAAGTGAGGACTTACTGTACTTGAGTGCTCAGCTAGTTTCTGTCCCAGAAAAGAATTTCAGAATAAGAAAGACAGACTATCTTATCATTAAAGAGCAGCTTCCTTACTGCTTTAGTACATACTCCTCTTATTATTACCGAAATTATATGCTGGGGGAGATGGCTTTGCTTAATGATATTGCTTAATTACCTGTCTTGAAATGCAAAACCAATATTGCCACCTAGTGGCAATATGAGTCACCTACAAAACAGGTTGTCTGAAGTGAAAATTATAAACGTCAAGGACAATAAAAATTAAATATAAGCACACTGAAACAAAATAGCACAGAATGAGGTGCAAGAAAAGTTAAGCACTTCAGATGAACGGAGCTGTTCTCTAAGTTTTAAAGGCTGAGAACAACACACTGGTGAGGATCCTGTTGCTGGTATGGTGTTTGATCCACTAGGAGCCCTGGGGGCCACAGGAGGAGTGCAGAGCGGTGAAGGGCAGGATGGATGCCCTAAAGGTCAAGGGGCACACAGGGCACCCACGTGGGGCACCAAATGAGCATGGAGGTCACCAGCAGGGCATGGAGGACAGGCTGTCAAAATATCACTAATGATAACATGCAGCTACACGCTTCAGCCTTGCGGATGATGAAGCTGGAGGACATTGTCTGTCCTCAGTGAAAAAAGCCAGTCAGAGAAAGACAAATCCTGTTGTGGTTCCACTGATATGAGACCCCTGGAGTCGTCAAATCCATAGAGACAGACAGGAGAATGGGGGTCCCCAGGAGCTGGGGGAGAGGAAATGGGGAGTAATTATTTAACAGGGACAGTGTTTCAGTGGGGAAGATGAAAAAGTTCTGGAAATGGGTTGCACAACGTAAATGTACCTTACACTACAAAAATGTACACTTAAAAGTGGTTAAGTTGGCAAATTTTATATTGTATGTTTTTTACTACAATTAAAAATAACCACTATAGACTGCAAATTGGTGCAGCCATTGTGGAAATCAATTTGGAGGTATCTCAAAAAACTAGAAATGGAACTGCCGTATGACCCGGCAATTCCACTCTTGGGTATCTACCCAGAGGAATCCAAGATGCCAATTCGAAAAAACATATGCACCCCTATGTTTATTGCAGCGCTATTTACAATAGCTAAGACTTGGAAACAACCGAAATGCCCATCGGTAGATGACTGGATTAAGGAACTGTGGTACATTTATACAGTGGAGTATTACTCCCTATAAAGAAGAATGAAATCATACCATTTGCCACATTATGGATGGACCTAGAGACTATTATGTTAAGTGAAATAAGTCAGTCGGAGAAAAACAAATGCCATATGATCTCACTTATATGTGGAATCTAAAAAACTGAATGAATGAGCAAAGGAAACAGAAACAGTCTCATAGATATAGAGGACAAACAGGGTTGCTAGTTGGGTGGGGGGTGGGGAGAAGAGAGATGGGGAAGGGATTAGACAGCATAAATAGGTAACTATAATATTGCCACAGGGATATGAAAGACAGTTTGGGTAATATAATAATGTTGTAAATATTTTGTGGGGTGTCAGATGGTCACATGTCTTGTTAGGGAGACCAGTTCATGGATGGAGTAGAGGCTTGATCACTGCACTGTACACCTGAAGCTGATGTTGTATAATATTGTATGCCAACTGTAATTGAATATATAGATAGTCACGGGATGTGGATTATATGGTAGAAGGGAGTCAAAGGAAGTGTAATAGATATATATGATATAGGGGGAAGGAGTGGGGGGGAGAATTGGGGGAGAGTAGTTGTCACTTTGAGGGGTAAAAAGTATACCTATTGCACTGTGTTGTACACCTGAAGCTAATTAAAATAAAATTTTAAAAATAATAATAATAACCACCACAGTGGCAGTGGCACCACCGGCAGCAAGAAAGCGCTGTGATGGGGACGCCTGCTGAGGTGAAGGTACTGGCTGGGGTCCACACACACTGTCCAGTCACAGTTTGGTGGACAGTTTGATGACTGATCACTGTGTGACATCGCACGAGGCCCCTTCTCTCTGTCCGCATACTCCTCTGTCCTGTGTCCTGGGAGGGCTGCGCCCACTCTGCCCAGCCCCCAGCCACGGGTCCCCAGAGTCCCACGGCTGCCCTGGAAGCAGCACCTGCAATCTCTCAGACACAGTGCATGGTGCTGACTCCCAGACCCGCCATCTTCTGGCCACACCTTTCTTCTGAGCTTCAAACAAGTATGTAGCCCCCTCCGCTGACCCACCACCTCAGATCTCATCTGCAGAAACCTGAGTCCCGTCGGCACTGTTGCCCAGCAAATCCGTCACCCTCAGCCTCAGATGGTAACCCGTCCCACCCTTCCTCAGTCCTAGCTGGACCCCTGTCCTGACTTCTCCTTTAGCCCCACATGAGCCCAATGTCCCCCAGCTCTGGCCCCACATCACCCCTACCACCACCACCTGAGAATTGGGCCCCCAGCAGTCTTGGCTCTCTTAAAGCTGCTCGCCTCAAAGCCACCGGAGTGGCAGTTTTAACCTGCAAATCTAAGCAGATTGCAGCCCTAACACTCTCCCCAGCAGTAATTCTGACCGGGAGCACTTTTAGAAACAGGGCCACGGGTCTCTCCCATGCATACTGCCAGAGGACCAGACATGCTAAATGTCTTGGGCATCAAAGACCAGAAATGCCCTTGGGAAAGGCCTGGGTCCTCAAGAGGACATACAGCTACTCTGTGGTCAGGTCCCGACTTAACTGTCCAGGCTGGCCACCCTCACTGCCACCTCCCGCTTGACCCCACCCCAGGACAGCAGGCAGGGCCCACAGGCACCGTGCTCCTCTTTCTCACCTGGCCGCCTTTGCCTGGCTGCCCTCCTCTACTCCCACAGCACCCCCAACCTAGCTAGTACTGAATCTTTATTGAATTTTTTTCTTGTATTGTGGTAAGAACACTTAACATGAGCTCTATCTTCTTAACAAATTTTAAGTGTACAATCTGCCAAAGCCACAGAGGCAAATACAGCAAGGTGATCCCAGGAACTGTCACAAGTTTAAATGACTGGCAAATAAAGTGCCAGGAGACCCAGAGGTGGGGACTTCGGTTCACGAGCTCTGGTGTGGCTGTCCTGGTGAAAGGCGGCAAGCCTGCGGTCCCCAGAGCTCTGTGGATCCACGCCCTTCGCGCCCTCTGCAGCCAGCCTTCCTGCCTCCACTCCAGAGACACAGAAGCTCCGGCCAACACCTGTCCTCCACTCCTAAACATGACTGACGAGCCCAGCTTACACGATGGAAACCAGTCACCACGGCTTAGATGGGGACCTGTGACCATCGCCCTGCCCCTGAGCCTACAGCTGCCCTAAGCATCCAGGGCCCTACCCTCTGCGGAGCCCCAGGGTCTTCTGAAGAAGCAGCGCCCTCCCAAGTCTCATTTTCCCTAAGGGGAAGAAAAGGAGGAACACGTTGTAATGTCCATGCTCCCACCAAAAGGTGCCCACATGCCTTATTCCCACACTTGAGCCAAATCCTGAGAGTACGTAGGGCTGGCCCCAAGGTCCCCTGGAAGCCATGCTTCCCAAAAGAGAGGAGTCGGGAGGGAGAAGGAGGGGCAGGTAGGCAGAGAGCCTGTGGGGAGTACCTCTTGGCACAAAAAAGTCCAAAACAAGAAGGAGAAGACCACTTATAGAGGAAGTATGAGGGACCCTCGGTCACGTGGCCTTGGCTGGCAATGGCTATCTTTTCCACCTTAATGTCAAGGACTATGTTATGGATTCAGTGGGGAAGGTATATAATCTGAGACACACCGACCTGCCTGTACAAGACAGAAGGTGTTTCTGAGAGCAAAGACACACATGGGGTACACAGGGATGCATAAGCCCTTCATTCATGGATGAGTAACTAACATGTAACTGTCCTGATGTCATCGCTGACCACACAGTGGGGTAACTGCCAAGGCCCAATGGACCCACATTCCATCACTGCTTGCCAGGGACCCAATTGAGGGCTACTGGCTGTCTCTCCGCCTCCACAGCAGCCTCCTTTGTCTATTCCACTAGTGACTCCATTTCTACGGAGCAAACGAAAGAAGCCCAGCCAGTCAAGGTGGTGGCATATCTGCCTCTCTGATTAAATCACCAACGGTTTGTAAAAGAAACTCTCTAAAAGCTGGGTTTCCAGACAAAGAAGAATTCCAGACTCATCCAACTGCTCCTATCTCCACTGGAAAAAGCCACCTGCCTGTAGCAGGCAATGCTTCCCTCCCCCAAGAAGGTGTGATGCTGCTCCAAGTAAGGGACCCAGGGCCCTGGCCTCGCAAGGACGCAGGGAGGCTGAGAATCTTGTATGTAAAGCATTTCAGAATGAAACACAAGCTTTAATCCCAGTAGTGTCTCAGCTTTCAGTATCATTACGGTGGTTCATTTTTCCTTTAACACATTCAACCCTGTGTTCCCAGCCCCCGCCAACAGAAAGACAGCAATCCATCATACACACACACCTCCCGTCAGGGTGCTCGCCGAGACAACCAGGGCTGGCACACAGCCACAGACACCCACTTCCATCCTGGAGGCCGCGGGCAGGGCAGCGCAGCGCAGCAGTCTGGGCAATTTTTGTCACTTGGCTAAAGAAGAAAGCACCAATCTGGTGACTCAAGGTGGAGCTCCCTTTGCCCCAAACCTCCAGCATTAAATTCAGCTCATGTCTATTTTAGACTTTATTAAAATGTACCTGTACGTGTCGATCTTTCTCTCTGTGATCCTTCTCAGATAATACATTATAAATCAAATCAAAAGTTCAATTAATGATATCCAATTAAAAAACAGATTAAGAGACTCACAGAGGAAACATCACACTAAGGTTAATCAAAGTGATATTTCAACATGAAAATTGCCTTAGAACTTGTTACCAAAATTTTGAGCATCAATTATCTCTGTTATTTTAAGCCTGCTTTTAAAAAATTATTTCTTCCTCTTCTTTTTATATTTTATGACAAAACCATGACAGTCCTACATAATTATGTAATTCTCTTAAACTTAAAAATATATATAATAATTTAGAATATGATGCTTTGAGCATTAGGAATTAACTAGCACATTTTAAAATGTTTAAATGTTTTTTAAACAGTCAATACAAGTCAGAAGAGTTATTCCCATCTAAATAAAATTGATTCTCTATAGACCAAGTGCTTTGGAGAACACAATGTATCAATAAAGAAAAATTAGCGGACATCCCAAACCATCTCTACATACCTGGGTAAGATCTGCAGCTTGCTTTAAGATGCTTTTTTTTAACTGTTCTGCTCTCTTTGCATGAAAAGAATTACTTTGGCTTTGGATGACAAATATAATTCCTTTCAAATCTAGAACCAAAAAAGAAAAACTTTTCAGGTATTTGTATTTTAGCAACTGAAATAAACTTGAAAACAGTTTAAAAACAAGACAACTATAAGGCAAGGCTTCAGACAATAAAACTCAGGGAAAAATCAATGTATATGGAATTCTAGTGATAAAATCTTTTTAACTGATCTCCAAAACTTCCTGCCTAGAAGTCAGCAAGTCAATCAGCTCACCGTACCGGGCCACACCTGTGGTAAAGCTGTGACTTTGCTTCTGCCCCTGTCAAAAGGAACAGCTGTACACACGGGGAAGTATGCAGATGTCTGGAACACTGACCACCCCCACCAGCTGCTGAAAATCTTGTTCACAAGTAGCCTTTTAACAATGCACACACAATCCTACACTGTGCCTTTACCTGTTATGAGTTAAACTATGTCCCCCAACTTCTTCTGTTGAAGTCCTGAGCCCCAGGACCTCAGAACGTGACCTTATGTGGACCTGGGTCTTTACAGAGGTGATTAAGTTACAGTGAGGTCTTTAGGGTAGGCCCTGATCCAATATATTTGGTGTCCTTATAAAAAGAGGAAATGTGGACACGGCAGAAAATGAAGTGAAGACACAGGGAGAAGGTGGCCGTCTACAAGCCCAGGAGAGTGGGCCGGCCGAATGGTTCAGTTGGTTAAGAGCTCGCTCAAGAGTGCGAGCTGAGCTCTGAGCAACAGCAGTTCGAGGCCAGCTCGAGCTGAGTTGCCGTTGAGCTGCCAACAGGTAGCAGGATGGCTCAGCTAAAAAAAAAAAAAAAAAAAAAAAAAAAAAAATACAAGCCCAGGAGAGAGGCCTTAGAAGACACCTTGATCTTAGACTTCCAGCCTCCAGAGCCATTAGACAAAGTTCTGTTTTTGAGCCACACAATTTATGGAACTTCATTTCTGCAGCCCTAGTAAACTAACATACTATCTCAAGAATGTTCTGGATGGCCCTTCAAAGTGACATTCAACAGTCACTGTGTATGTCCCATGAGTTCATAAGAGCTTGCGAATACATAACTCAAGTCTTCCCAGCCTGACCTCACAAGGCACCCAGCCAGAGCAGAGGGTTCTGTTCAGGAAAACAGTCTCCACTCCACCGGGCAAGGCTTTGGCAAGCGGAGTTGCATGAAAGCTCATCTATGACTGACACACTGGTATGTCACACCCATCGAACCAGGAGGACTATCAGAGATCATCCTGAGGGACATGGGTGCTCAGCCCCCAGCGTGGAGAAGCAAGCAGGCCTCTCATGGCTCTGAGCTTGTAACAGAAAAATAGACACAGCCGTGTGTCAGCACCCTGCCACTAGCCAGGCGCTGGCAGAAGGCAGGTGCCACATTCACTGTAGCCTCCAGCCAGGTTTACAGGAAAGGAATGTGGGGACCGTCCTCCCACTGCGAGACTTTCCCTGTAACACCTCGACTCTGGGACACTAATTTGGTTTTAATTTCATTCCACTATATTTTATTGCTCTTATGTTCATTTCTATAGTTCCATTCATTTATTCACTCTCTCAAATATTCACACAACAAATCGTTCCACAGTGAGCCATCTAGATCCTAAAAATAATCTAAATGCTCTTTGGTTACAACTCCATAAAAGAGGAACTGCTGAACAACCAACTGAATATGACCTCAGTGCTTTTCAATAGTGTATGTAAGGATGAAGACTGCACATATCTACCTCCACTTTCAGTCAGCTTGTGGCTCTGTAAATCAGATACCCCAAAAAGGCTATAAATTGGACACCTCAATAAGGCTTAAACAGTGTCTTCTATTATAATTCAGCTAAACTGTAATTTCCATCCATTATACATGAAATATTAACACAAACTGACACATGAAAGTTATAAAGATTTACTCCTGTTAGAAATGAAGTAAAGGGGCCGGCCAGGTGGCTCAGTTGGTTAGAGTACAAGCTCTGAGCAACAGGGTTGCCAGTTCGATTCCCACATGAGCCACTGAGCTGCACCTCAGCTGAGCTGCTGCTGAGCTGCCAACAGGTGGCAGGATGGCTCAGCTGGAGAGAGCACGTGCTTTTAATAAAAAGGTAGCTGGTTGGTCGACTCCCGCACGGGATGGTGAGCTGTGTCCCACCCCCGCAACTAGACTGAAAGCAGTGACTGGACTTGGAGCTGAGCTGGCGCCCTCCACAACTAAGATTGAAGGACAACAACTTGACTTGGAGCTGATGGGTCCTGGAAAAACACGATGTTCCCCTTCCCCGATTCCCCGATTCCCCAACATGGTTCCCTTCCCCAATTCCCCAATAAAATCTTTTAAAAAAAAGAGGGAAGGTCGAGTGGCTCAGTTGGTTAAGAGCTCACTCAAGAGTGCGAGCTGAGTTCTGAGCAACAGCAGTTCGATGCCCCGCCCGAACTGAGCCGCCACTGAGCTGCCAACAGGTGGCAGGATGGCTCAGCTAAAAAAAATAAATAAATAAAAAAAGAAAGAAGTAGAATGTCAGGGAATGATCTTATAAACTGTAATGAAGTTGAGGTACATGCCCAGTAGTCCAGAAACCCCACTGCTATGAGCCGACCTTGAGAAACCCCTCACATGTATAAGAGGATCTGTAACAAGCACGCTCCCGGCAGCACTGTGTCAAAGGAAAACTGGAACCAACTCAATACCCACTAACGAGGAACACAGGCCAGAATACGATGCAGTCACAAAAATTAACCAGCACTGCGCACATAAGCCCAGGTGATACTGGAGACAAATCATACAGACAGAAGGCTGAGAAGAGCAAGCTGCCAAGGAACAAGATAAAAGTCACTGGTCTACAAAGACACGAACTCAAACATGCATAGTGGGGGTGTGCTATATACTCACACATCTATATGTGGATGTACACATGACGTGAGAGTGTAGGACTAAAGAGACTCATCAACACCTATGTCATAGTTCAAGGGCTCCGGCTGTTAGCAACGTTTCATTTCGTAAGCTAGGTGGTAGATCCATTATCTCACTCTCTGTAGCTTTGTATGTTCAAAATAATTCATAATGAAATTTCTAACAAGGCAGATGCATCTGTCAAAGGTCAATCTAGGGTCGGCCAAGTGGCGCGTTGGTTAAGAGCTGGCTTGGGATGCCAGCAGCCCGTTTGGATCCTACATACGAGGGCCAGTGACACTGCCCTCTATAGCTAAGATGGTGAACAACAGCTCCACCTGGAGCTGGGTTGCTGTGAGTCCTGGGGATGACATAGCTGCAGCCCCTGCTGAAAGGCTGGCAGCCAGACTGAGCGGCCGGCAGCCGGTGTGAGCTGCCAAGAGCCACCATGAGGGGCCGTCCAGTGGCCGGCGACCGATATCTACCTTACCCGGGAAGTGCGCAATGATGATACCAACACGGGCCAGTGAAGCGATGTCCTCCACAACAAAACAGAAAAACAAAAGGACAACTTGTCTGTCCCCCAATGCTGCTCCCCTCACCCAATTCCCCAATAAAATCTTTAAAAAAAAAAAGGTCAATCCAGCACTCAGCACAGAAACCAACTCCTGGCACTCCTTCCAGCTCAGCAAAGTTCCCAGTATCCTCAGCTCGCATAGTGCAGGGAAGAGGCTTTGCAAGAAGAAGAAAAACCAAATTGCCCCCTTTCACATGCCTGGGTCATATGCTGTGAGTTGCACATGTTTCTTCCACTGCTGAGAAATCATCCCCTTTCCCACAGGCCTTGGTCACACGTGCTTTGTGCATTCATTCAGGAAACACCTCTGACTGAGACTCTACGAAGTGCAAGACACTGGGACACAAAGGTGACCAAACACAGTCTCTGCACATCGCACCTGAGTCAAGTACACTGTTGGTAAGAATGCAGATTGGTGCAGACACTATGGAAAACGGTGGGGAGGTGCCTCAAAAAACTAAAAATAGAACTACCTTCTGACCCAGCAGTTCCACTCTGGGTATTTATCCAATGAAAACGAAAACACTAATTTGAAAAGACATATGCACTCCTATGTTCACTGCAGTGTTATTTACAACAGCCAAGATATGGAGACAACCTAAGTGTCCACCGATAGTCAACTGGATAAAGAAGAGGTGGTACATATATACACTGGAGTATCACTGGGCCATGAAAAAGAATGAAATCTTACCATTTGCAACAACATGGATAGACGTAGAGGATATTATGCTAAGTGAAATAAGTCGTACAAATACTGTATGGATTCACTTTAATGTGAAATCTAAAAAAAAAAAAAAAACACTAATAAACAAAACAAAACAGACTCACAGAAACAGAGACCAAAAAGATGGTTACCACATGGAAGGGGTTGGGGGGGGGGGGTGGATGAAAAGGGGAAGGGGAATATAGCAATAATATTGTGACAAGTTTACGTGGTGACAAATGTTATTAGAATTAGTGTGGCGATCACACTGTAAGGTATAAAAATATGGAATCACTGGGCCGGCCGAGTGGTGCGGTGGTTAAGCGCTGGCTTAAGAAGCCAGCGGCCTAGGTTCAGGCCCTCATTCATATGAGGGCCAGTGACACTGCTCTCAAAAAAAAAAAAAAAAAAAATATGGAATCACTATATTTTATACATCTGAAACAAATATAACTAATATAAATATTGTATACCATCTATACTTAAGTTAAAAAAGTAAAACTTAAATTTTTTTTTGAAAAAGAAGATAGGCTATCATAACACAAAGAGGTAAGTGCAAAGCTGGGGAACCATGGGGACACAGAGGAGGGGGTGGTAGTACAAAAAGAGCTTCAGGGGAGAGGTGTTAGCAGAGTTTTCTTTGAAGAGCAGCCATTTCTGCAGGCTCAGGCTTAGAGCGTTGCGGGTCAGCAGCAAAGACAGAAGTGGGGTTATCACCAAGCCCACAGCAGGCCTTACACTCAGCAGCATCCCTGAGTGGTGACCAGGGTATGTGTCAGGCATTTCTGCGAATACAGCATAGGGAACAGTCCGTGATAAAGTTAGAAATGGACGCTGGGTCAGCCAGGCCAGATCACGAAGGGCTCCGATGCCACACTCAGCGGCTAGGGCTCCAGATTAACTGCTTTCAAAAGGGGAAGGGCTCAGGAGCCATCTGGGGCCCCAGACAGTGGGGCCTCCACAGAGGAAGAGATGAGGACACTGTGTCCAGGGGATACCCTGAGAAGAGAGGGGAGGACCTTGCCCACAGAGGGAGCATTGAAGGTTTGGGACAGCGAGTGAAATTTAGGGCCCTGAAAATCTGAACCATTAGGTATGGCTAAGGAATAGGATGCTTATGGGGGAGTTACCGGTGGTGAGGCAGAGGAGGAAGGGTGCGCCCGGTTCCCAAAACCCCGATAATAAGAATGACAATCACTCCGTGCCATTCAGCCCTCGCCCCTTTCAGAGGAGAACCAGGCTAGTACGGCTTAGTGCCAAAAAGAGCTTAGGTGCATCATTTCCTGCCACCTTCTGCGTCAGCACCGAGAAATATTTTCTGACATGCACTCTTAGCCTTCCCTCTCTGGTTCTCATCCTGGTGGAGTCTAGATCCCAGCTCACCTGGGTTGCTGTCTTCTCTGTTGAAGCCGCCCACTGCCCCATCGCTGGACCTAGTAAGACAGTCCCACTACTTCCTCTCACGTTGCCTGCACGTCCCTAAACTCAGTGCAATTTGCTTCCGCCAAACACTGTCACAAGTCAAGACAGATTGTCACTGTCTCCCCAGGAAAGTGCGAAAAATGAGTTATACACTAAGTGCCTGACAATAATGATGAGTGTGACAAGTAAGATAAAGAAATCAGTCAAGGGTATGGCCGGGACCAAAGCCAGTGGTTAAGTGCCAAGAGCGTTAAGTGAATGCTTCAACAACTGGGGAGGTTATAAAGGCGGCCTGTGGGAGAAGAGAGTCTTCTGAGGAGGTGGCGGAAAGCAAAAGCCCTCAATTCCTGCAGAGCTGAGCACCCTGGAGTGCCACATACTCTGAACATACCGGTCTCTCCTGGTGAGAAACGCAGGTCTCACGTGCTTGTGTCTTTCTGATGAACACCAATGTGACGTCCTTTGGATGAACACTGAATAACAAGCAACCTCATGATTTAAGGCTGAGGGATAAATATGCATATGCGCGCACACACATGAAGAGCCTCTCCAATTATGTGTCACTTGGCGTGAATAATGTCACTAGTGGATGTATGGATTAGGTGGTGACCCGGAAGAGAAGCCCAGACTGCCGCCCCGGGGGGCTGTCACCCAGCCCTGAGTACTGAGATGTGAGCTAAACACTTGGACTTGACTGGCAGCTGCCTTAGGAAGCCCCAGCCCTCTAGACTCATTAAGATTGTGACAATAAGCCCCGGAGTCTATTTCAGATGAACTGACACCAAGTTAAGCCAGATTGGCCATTTGCAATTGCAAGAATGTAATTTCTGGCCCAGGTAACTTCCCTTTGGTCCTTTCAAGCCCGTGTTCCCAACGACAGTCATTAGTCCGTTTAATAACCATTTTATTACGAGGAGACCCATCAGCTCCCACAAAACAAATATACAGACAAATGCCCAAACCCGCAGGGTTAGCAGCAGAGGGAAAATCTCCACTTGGGGAAGAGTGGCTGAACCATGCAGAATGTTTTCACAGAGAGAAGAAAAACCAATGAGGTAATGTGTCCCCTTACATAAGGCTGCTCTCTGAGCCCGCAGACCCCCACTCACAGCCCTGTGCTCCCCGTGTGCAGGCCTCGGAGGTCCCTACCCCACACAGGCCATCCTCCCCTGCCACCAGGGGCCTTTCCTGCCTTCCTGATTCCTTGGAATCCAGGTCCAGGAAGTAAGGCCTAGAAAGGAAGGTGTACCTTTTCCTCCTGTCCAGGACCACCTTCCAGTCTCCATGGCATACCCTGGGGTGACTGATGGTGACAAAGTTCATATCCACACACATATTTCCCACAGAATACAGAAAAGACTAACTAACTCTTGGCCACATCCCTGAAGGCACAATATACTGGCAGAGAGAGATGTGCTGAAAAGAGGTTGCAAATAAGAGTGTATATGGGCAGTGACAGGAGTGTGATGTGTCTGCAAAGGAGAGAGGAGTGGCATCCGGCCCTGGGATCAGGAGTCGCACAGAAGACCTGTGGGCGGGCTGACCAGCAGGGCCAATAGTGTCTGCGGGTCACAGTGGGGAACCAGGCTGCAGGCAGAGAAGGGCACACAGGTTTGGCCTGCTGGTGTGGGCTCAGTCATGGAGACGATGCCTTACTCACCTCTGTCATCCCCAGAGGGCCCACCTGACAGTTAATCTGCCCTTATTGAAAACTCAGTAACTGATGGCAGAAGGAACTAAATCTAGCCCACAAGACGTCAATTTGATACATACCCCATGCGAATGTCAGTGTGAGAAGTGTTCTCCTGTGTCTTCATGAGGGCAAATGCTGGGCTGGGCCAAAGACAGCGCATTCGGACAACAATATTTACACCATAAATAAAATTGGAAAGAAAAATGCACTTCACTGAAACAAAATTTACAAGAAATACACTTGTTAAAAAAAAATAAAAATCATTACTCACCTATGTTGTTTTTCCTTGATATTCCACTTTTCTCCAAATTCTGTATTTTAAACAAAAGAGAAAAAGATAAACCTCATCACGTAACAAAGTTAACAATACACCGAATAAACATGTATGGCACATGCTGAGGCAAGAAATGGAAGACAAAAGCCTGGAAACGTTTGCCTGAAAACACAGACCAAAGTTAGAGGGGAAAAGCAGCAGTGATGTGCTTCTATATTGTGGCAGGCACCTCCAGGGCCTGTCCCTTCCTTCTGTGATATTGGCAATCACTGAATTGAGCTGAGGCTCTTTCCTCCTTTGTCATGTGGAGCTAAGGCTTAACTGGTTCACAGTGTTCTCAGGAGGTTAATTTCAAAACCTCATGTTAACCTAAAAATAAAAGGCCTTTCAAAGTGAGAGGCAACAGCATTTATTTGAGATCAAAGAGGAGCTAATGGGAAGCACTGATTCAGGCCCAACCCAAGTAGTGCTCTGAGTAGGAGGCAAAGGTGATGGTATTTATGGAAGGGGAAGGGGGACAGTGACATCAACAGGAGGGAGGCACTGCTATTGGTGCAGATAACGTGACACAGTGATGTTAATTCTAAAGAATGTTTTTACCTTTCAGTTGGTAGTCATCAGTCTGGTGGTCACAATAGCTGCTTTTTTGTTCTCTTTGCAAATAGCTCTTTGGGATCCATGTTGCCGTAGGGCCAGGCCTAAGGTTATTTTGCCCTGTTTCATAGTAACACCCAAGGTTTGAGGGCTAAGACCTGCCCGGCTGTTCCTCCTGTACAGCAGGTCCAGCTCCGTTTTTTTAGTGGCTCCGTTTCATATTTTTTAACACTTGTAAACTCTACAGCATTGCAAACCTAGCAGAGATAGTATCGGTGCTGGTAGTGTGCTCCTTGTGAAGATAAGCCCTGCTAATTACTGTGCTGCCCGTCTTTCAGGCAGAGATACACCCGCAGGACTGTCAGCACGGTGCTCTCTCCACCTGAGGAGCTGCACCGGGGCCCTGGAGATGGTCGCCTGGTCTGTGAGGATCCATGGGCCCAGACGGGGCACCGTGGGCTGTAGCACTGCGCACACAGCATCCGGACGCGGGCACAGAACACCTGATCCTGATCCAGGGTTACCCAGGGAGAAGCACAAAGGTTCTCTGACAAACCGCCAAGTGTTAGCAGCTAATTGCCGTTTCCATTGTTTTCTCTGCAGACAAGGAAGGGATTTTCTAATTGCCCTTTCCTGCTTTCAACCACCAAATGCTATAATTATGACAGCTCAACAGTGGCAAGTATCCTTCCCTTTTCTTCACAGGCTGCAATGAGAAGCACAATGCTGAGCCCTTACCAACAAACCGGGAGCAGCTTAAACGCCAAGACACAGCCACACAGAGATGCAGTCTCTTAGAATGCCAAAGGGACTGTGACAACAGATGGGGGGAGACAGTGAAACACAGGAGTGTGCCTGCGATCTTTCTCTCAAGAACAGAAACATCACTGAGTCATGAAGAACCCCATAGCTACGTACTTATTTGGTTTACCCCAGGATCAATTGACACTGAACTTACTCCTGATAAAAATGTGTACTTTTGGGCTGGTTGAGTGGCTCAGTTGGTTAAGAGCACGAGCTCTGAGCAACAGGGTCGCCAGTTTGATTCCCACATGGGCCAGTGAGCTGTGTCCAAGCTGAGCTGCCCTGATCTGCCGACAGGCAGCCGGATTGCTCAGTGGTTAGAGCATGTGCTCTTACCAACAAGGTTTCCAGTTCCACTCCCACATGGGATGGTGGGCTACGCCTACCTGCAACTAAGATTAAACACAGCAACTTAAGCTGAGCAGCCGCGAGCTGCCGACGGGCAGCCGGATGGTGACTGGACTTGGGAGCTATGCTAGCTGTGCCCTCCACAACTAAGACTGAAAGACAACAACTTGGCTGTTCCCCTTCCCCAAGTCCCCAATAAAAAATCTTTAAAAAAAACAAAAAACACTTTTTGGAAGAGGCAAAAAAAAAAAAAAAAAAAAAAGCACTGGAAAGCTCACCCACTTCTGTAAATGTGGTACCACAGACAGGCCCATCCGAAGCCAGCATGTGTGCCCTCCCTGCATCTCCCGTACTCTAAATGCCACTCGTGGCCCAGAGAACAGCCTGCTCCCGGGGTTGGAGTGCTGGCCTAAGATCCAGAGGGGTCTCTCAGCTCCCACGGTTCACCTGCTGCCTTCTCCTTGGGGCTCATGGAAAACAGGAAATTTTAGCGGTCAAAATAGCATTGGAATGGATAAAGGAAATGTGGTATCTACATAGAATGGAATACTATTCAGCCTTAAAAATGAAAGAAATGCTACAATGCGGCTGAACCTTGAGGACATTTTGCTAAGTCAGGGCTCTGCAAACTTTTGAGATCAAAGAGCCGCCAAGGTCAGCAAACTGGGGTTCACAAACCATGGCTCTGAAGTAAAACTGAAAATGAAAATAAAACTATCATAGTTTCACTTATAAAATTTTTAAAGGATATCAATCACATAATGATGATTATGTAAAAATATATTTATAGCTATCAAATAATTTTTAAATTATTGTGAGGGACAGGATTGGCTCTTCAGGGGTCGGCAAACATTTGAGACGGAACGCACCCAAAAAGCTGCATGTGGCTCGCGAGCCGCAGTTTGCCGAACCCTGTGCTAAGTGATGTAAAAAATAATATAGAGCAGGACCTGCCATCTCAAGGGAACCACCTGGTCTGTCCTAGGCCTCAAAACTTTGGATGTTAAAACAAGTCAAAATAATCTTTGGACTGGGCCTAAGGCAATACTGTATACAAAAGAACTGTTTGCAAAAATAACAAGAAAGCAGATATTATGACTACTGGACTGAAAAGTAAAAACAAGTCTTTAGAATTAGCATCACTTTTTTACTTTATCTGCACCAACAGCAGTGCCTTCCTTCCATTAATTGTTCCTCTTCCCCTTCTCATAAATACTCCTTGCCTTCCCCCCTTATCAGAACACTGTTTGGGCTTCTGCCTGAGCTTCTGCCTGAATCAGTGCATCCTGAATAGCTATTCTTAATGATCTCAAATAAATGCTTGTGGCCTCTCACTTTGACTTTTATTTTTAGGTTAACATATCAATCAGCCAGTCACCAAAGGACAAATGCTGTGTGATTCTACTTACAGGGGGTCCCTAGAGCAATCAGATTCATATAGACAGGAAGTAGAGGGTGAGTGCCAGGGGCTCGGGGTGGGGAAGGGGCAGTTGTTTAATGGGGTCAGAGCTTCCGTTTTGCAGGATTAAAAGAATTCTGGAGCCTGACCACACAACACTGTACTTAACATTATTGGGCTGCATGCTTAAAAGTGGTTAAACTTTATATTATGTATATTTTCCCACAATTGAAAAACAAACAGCATTGAAGGTGATCCAATCGAACAAAGCCCCTTTTACAAATGAGACAATGGAGGCTGAGAAAAGAACATGGATTTTCCCAATGTCCAATAGTCATGCTAGCCACAAAACTAGGATTAAAACTGAGATCGTTTGACTCCTTCCCAGGGTTTCTTTCTTATACCCGCCATGAAAATCCATGTCCAGTCTTCCTCCAGAGGTGGTCTTTGGAAAACATGCATCATTAGATGTAAACCTATTTTGAGAATAAGCTAAAAATAATATCTACGACACCTTTATCAACAAATTGAAACATAAAATACATCCTGAATTCAGTGTTTCCACACTTAATCACTTAAACAAGCTGGAACACCACTGGACTTTCCATCAGAGATCTTTGTGAAACTAAAGAAATGCAACCA
Source organism: Aselliscus stoliczkanus (assembly GCA_033961575.1). Classification (NCBI taxonomy): domain Eukaryota; kingdom Metazoa; phylum Chordata; class Mammalia; order Chiroptera; family Hipposideridae; genus Aselliscus; species Aselliscus stoliczkanus. The sequence goes on along the minus strand of CM066727.1, from coordinate 105,586,747 downwards.
AAATTATCCCTCTTTCTCTTTGCCATCAAGCACTGCCACTCCGACTGGCTGGCATACCAGCTAGGAAATGATTAGCCATTTCAAATGGCTCCATTTGTAAACAGTAAAAATAAGATAGCCAAGAAACAGTTGGACTAGGTGAATTGAAACGGAACCAAAACAGTCTTGAGTAATTTTCCCTTTGAGAAAGAAAATTAGACTAAACCAATGAACTGACAGAACATTTAAAATTCTGTGTCCAGCTTCCGTCGCGAAAAGGCTTAGTTCCCAAGAAGACATAAACACGATTTGTTTTACTATCTCTATTGCCGTATGTTTCTTCCACAGACTCAATATCAGTCAAAATGTGCTTGCTGTCAACATTTCATAAGTCAACTGAACTGCTATTCAGATCAGGAAGGTTTTTCACCAACACATCTACCCCACAGACAGCGCCCACCCTAATCCAAGCCACCCTTGGTCCAGTTTTATTTTTTAAGGCACAACAGGTTTGAACACCTGCAATCCATCTATGTAAGGCTTAGTTTAGAAATCCTTCTTTAAAAGAAAATAAGACATCCTCAAAAGAACGTGATATGAAATATTTTAAGAAAAGAGAAAAGGGCCTCTTCTTCCCAGTCACAAACAGCCACCGCCAACCCCCAACACTTTGAATAAGACGAATTAGTCAGCATGCCTTGCTTCATCAGGGCACTTGGCTGTACGATGGGCATGAGTTCTTCCCTCCTCCACCACTTACTAGCCCTGGCCTCAGCTTCTCCTCAAACAGGAATCATAATTACAAGACCTACTTCATAGGGATGTGGCGATTTTGATTAGATCATGTAAGGCTGAGCGTGGTGTCTGCCCAAAGCAAATACTCAGTAACTCACTTTACCATCATCATTGTCTACTTCATATGAAGTCAAATACCACCATAAAAGGAAGTGTACAGATAAAAGCAGGAAAGTCTGTTGTGGTCCTCTTTTTACTTTGATTTGTTTAGGATCCTCTTGAAAGGCTGCTTAACACAATTCTTGCTGTCATGTCACATAAACATTCAAACAGGGCCTGGTGCATGCTGGACACACGTGCACGCGCGCACAGACACACACACATTCTCTCTCTCCCCCTCTCTCTCTCTCTCTCTGTCTCCAAAACAGGTTTGGAGATAGGTCCTCTTATCCCATCTTACTAAGGAAGCTGAGGCACAGAGGAGTCCAGTAAGGTCCACAGCAGGTCAGTGTTAAAGAAGGGAGGTGAACCCACAGCAGTTTGGCTCGTGTCCAGCTCTAACCCCATGTCATACAGGACACGATGTCACAAGACACCATTGGACATAAAGCTGGGCAAAGCTGCAAGTTGAACAGGTACATGGCCGTGGCTGTTCCCAGGGCCTGGAACACACTCCTTGGTGGGCAAGCTGCCCTAGAAGCTGGGGCAGGTCAGAATCAAGGAAAGTGCAGGGATGGGGAGCCCAGAACAGAGGCTAGGCCTACAGGCCGGGCCCCAGCAGGACCACAGGGCACTGACAGCATTCACAATTTTGATGTGAAGTCACCTGACACCAGCCAGTGAATCTGAGCCTTGTTTGGGGGTGTCCCAAACCCTGCCTGGGGTGATGGGGACACAGGCAGCCATTTCTGAGCAGCAATGATGGGGCAGACCCTGGTCACGTCTTCCAAGAGTGATAAACTACCGAGAACCCCAAATTAACGTGGTTATTGTTAAGAGCTGCAACCCCTGTCTCTGGGTCACCTACAAACTTTGGACAACCTTGGATAAACTGACTCTTTTCCATCTGTCCATCTCGGGTATGGTCTACAGAAGATGTTTTATCCCTGCCTTTCCTCATGGGATTAATGGCTTTTTTGGCTCTGTGGCCTAAGCACAGATGGGATTAATGACATTTTTCAAGGGCTTTCATACATTTGCATGAAAAATGATACCAAGATATAAGACTCACCTTACCTCTATATATATGTATTTAAAGGAAAGGAGAATTATTTCCTCATTTGAAAAGTTTAGTTAAAACCTGTATTCAAAAGTACATGCTATAATTTCTAAATTCATTACACAAAATTTTATTTCCATTTCAATAACTCTTGGGTAGCACTTTAAATTCATTCTAAATGAGCCTCATTAGTGGCAAAAATACACACGTTATTAAGTACATGACTGTGTAATATAAAATTACAGTATGAAAAATTCAAGGATTCAGAAAATTTGGATTCTGACTTCATCTTTTAATAGCCATTCAAGCCACTAACTTCTCTGAGGGTAAATTTTCTCAGCTTTGCATAGGAAAGTCTCATTTGCTGGGCAGTAACAGGGTCATTGAGAAGATCAAACTAAATGAAATGTCTAAAAATGCTTAATTAACCATACAGAATCTGAAAACCATAAGGAATTATTATTATTATTTCCCCTGTGTAGAAATCCCACAATACAGCTAGCACAGATAATACTCTATTGATAAAAGAAACCTTCTGTTAAAAAATGGTTTTGCACTAATTACAGGGTAAAAAATAGAGTCAACTGAGCCTGAATTAATACTACAGAAAACAACTCATATTGTTTCTCCTCACAGATGTCATGTAAAGCCCACATGGTAAAATTGATGAGGTTCTAGAATGCAACCAGTGCTGAAATGATGGAAAGGAAGGGCTCTGCCATGTGGGTGAGTGCCGTCCCCTCTCTGTCGAGCCCCAGGTCTCGGTTTCTGGTTCTGACTGTGCGAAGAGTCTGGGTCTCTCAGCCAGTCCCCAGGACACCCTTCCAAGGTGCCACCTTCAAGGTGACAGGCACTCAGGCACATGCAATCTTGGAAACAGCATAATCCTTTCACAGACTGGGCAAATTAAGCCCCAGGCTAACATGTGGTAAGACTAGAGAAAACCATGATCTCCAAGCAAGACTTCTAACAGACATCATCTCCAAGCAAGATGTCTAACTCTACATCAAAACACCTTTTTCCTTAAAATGAAATTTGAAACCTACTGGATCTGCTTTAAAGATCGAAGGATTTTTTTTTTTTTTTTTGAGGGCAGTGTCACTGGCCCTCATATGTGGGACAGAACCGGGGCTGCTGGCTTCCCAAACCAGTGCTTAACCACCGTGCCACTCAGCTGGCCCTCGAAGGATTTTTTTTTTTTTAAGCCAGCCCACCTATAGGTTGTTGCTAGGGATTCAAAATCTATGTTGACCAACATTTCATTAATTCATAAAAATAAGAAAAAGAAAGAAAGAAAGAAACTTGGTAACTACTGACAGATAAAATCATTACATCTCCCATTCAAGAAAACACAAACAAATGTCAGATGGGAAGACTAGATTTTATCATTAGAATCAGTACCTTAGGCCGTGTGACCTCTTTCTTCACATCTTCAGAAGCCAAAGCCAAAGCTGGAAAAAAGGACACATTTTTATATTAAAATTAGCAATTAAGATCCATTCTGACAATGAACAATTTAGCTTAAAAAGAGAAAAAAAAGGATACTTTAACAAGATGTATTTTGCTCATTTTTAAAAGCAGCTACATTGCCTCAAACCAGTGTCACTGCCCTCCTTCATCTCTGAAACCAAAATTATTTATCAGTGAGATGCCAACAAGCTAGAGAAATACTACATCAAAGAAGTTAGAATCTGTTTATACCATTGATGCCTACAGGTATAAACCACAAAATAGAATACAACTTCTTAGAACCCTCTCAATTCTGGTGTGGTATGTTAAACAAAAAAAAAAACTTTCAGAACCGAAAGCTTTTCTGAAAGCTGTATTAAAATTGTAATACTCAATATATACCGATAACAAAAGATGAATACAAGTCACATTTGACTTCTGCGATTACAAGAGGTGCTCAAAGTGGTTACCATCAGCATAATTTTAATACAGTTTTTTTCCTTTCTTAAAACGTGTATACATTTTTTTGGTACCCTCTGCATTTACTACTTTAGACAGGTTACAGGCAACAAGCGCAATGCAGTGTGGCCTTTGGTGGTCTCTAACAGACGCCTAGAAGTTGATTCAAAGCTCCAACAGACATCCAGGAATTGTGAGCAGTTTATTATTAGTTGGCCCCCAGCTCTTAACTAATTAACTATTCTTGTCTCTTTCCCTCACTCTCCAGAGGCTGTAATTTCATTTAGGACATCTCAGCTTGCTTGTTGTTTGTTTGTTTGTTACTTCTTAAGCAAAGGGGAATTCCTGAGAACTCAGAGGGAAGACGCACAAGCCCTATTCCCACAGTCACTGAGAGCCTGGCAGCCACAGAGCTGGACCTAGAGCAAGCTTTCCATGTCGGGGTCATGGGTTAGGAGTGTGGGGTACACACTGTGACCTACATGCAGAGGAGAGCTAGCGGGCCCGACTGAAGCCATGAGGCCGGGAGAGTGAGAGGAATTACAATCACCCTCCATTTAGAATGATCTAATGTTCTGAGTCGAAGCCCATAAATAGACACATCTAGACTCCACATGTAAAAAATAATAATAAGCCAGGAACACTTTAAGACTATAAAGCAAAATGATAAACCCATCAGGAAGGTGAAGCAAACAAAACTTAATACCTTAATTGAACAGTGCATTTCTCGAAAGCATTTCAGAGTTTCCTTTCTCCAATTAGCATTCCCAGGAAAACCAGGCAATGCCATTGGGCAAGCGCGTACTGAGCGTGGCGGGCAATTCCATGGAGCAGCCAGGCAGCACGAGCAGCGTGTGAGGGCGGGGCTCCCTGGGTGACAGGGGCGGAGGACGCCTTGGGGGGCCCCATCCCAGACCCCACTGCCTCCCATTCTCTCTCCACTAACATTTGCTCAAGGGAAATAACCTAAAACATATTCACACTAAGAAGCCAACGACTAAGGCGGTTTAATCATTTCCATTTCCAGGATGACATTTCAAAAGGCAGAATGAAGTTGAAATACGAGCCAAATGAACCTGTAATGGGGGGAACTCAGATACCGCAAGTATTACAGGAGGCCTCCCTGAGACCACCTCATCTGAACAGTAAATCCCCCACTCGGCCTCCTCCGCAGCCCACTCCTGCTGGGTTTTTCTACAGAGCACGTGCCACCACTAACATAATATATATTTACTTGTTTATTGCTTGTCTTATGTATTAGTTAATCGTAAGCTCCATGAAGGCAGGAATGTGGTTTTATTTACTGTTTGCCACAGAAACGTGAATACAGCCAGCACACAGAGGAAGATCAATAAATAGTTACCGAATGAATGAATGAATGAATGAGTGCAAGTCTTCATGATTAGGTCACATCATTTAAGGGCTGTCTACTTACACTAGGCAGCATCAACCCAGAAGAATGAAGCACCCCCATCTTCATTTATTTTCACTAGGATATGACGTATATTCTCACTTTTTACACACACACACACACACACACACACACACGGCAAACACAAAGCCCAAATGATTCATTAAGTTGTAAGAGGAAAGGAGAGATTGAACACCAAACACCACATAACCATTTAAATTCTGCTTCGGGGTACTTAATTGGGGGTGTTTTTATTTTATTTTATTTACCTCCAATATAGCATGCACAATTACGACCCTCAAGAAGATATCACAAATTGAACTAACATACATCGTACAGGGAGGTCACACCATGTCACTCGGCACCACAGGGTCCCAGAAAATGGCACATCCCACAACGGGCGACTATAAAAACTGTGGTCTGTCTATTTAATGCCCGTCTTAGATGCCAAAGTCCATATCCATAAGCCCATCAGTTCCTAACGCCAAAAGCGGACAGTCAAAGTTCTCTGGGTTGGAGCTCCCTCTTCCTGTTCAGAAAAAGATCCTCCTCTATTTAACATGTTCAGTGTCTCCTCCTCTGATAACCAGCAGGTGGTCTTATGTTGCTTTTCTGCAAGACCGGATGGCTCATTGATAAAGAAGCCTGTCAATGCAGAAACCCTGGCCCCTCACAAAGGAGACTCTCTCCTAAAGAAAAAGTGTCTTTATTGGGTACTATTGTAGTTCTGAAAATGCATCCCCTTTCATAAATAAGCAGCTAATAGTATTTGGCGATGTTACTGTTTAAAGTAGGAATTCCATAAAGGGAAGATGTTCCCAATAAACCAAGTGACTCCCACATGTCCTGCTTGTCACACTCAAGACCTCATGCCTTTACTCAGACAAGGCTTAACTGGGGAGACGGCAAACTACATTTCAGTTCTCTCCAAAAATGCACAAGCCCACAGTTAAATACCTTAAAAAGGAAAACTGTCATGTCTCCCCAACACTCTGCTGTGAAATTAAGAACTCCTGCTCCTCTGACACAAATAAATTTTATAATATTTAAAGCAATATCATAAGAAATGCATCAGAGTTGCTTTCAGGCATAAAACCAAATCATAATGCAAGATCATCCCCATTGGATGGCTGTGAAAAAAATAAAATACTAGTTGGTTTTATCTTCCTATTTCCATAATCTAAATAAAACAAAAGAAATCATTAAGGAGCCAAATGCTCCTTAATTTTGAAGACACCGAACACACTATACCACTCATAAGCCCTATGTTAGGGTGATGAATCATTTACAGAATTCCTACCAATGACATCTACAGTTGCAGGAAATGAAGAGGAAACAGTGCAAATAGAGGAGGGAAGTGAGAAAAAGTAGCACGGGAGGTAATAAATGACCTATCACCTCTGACAACTCTGAGAACACAGGGTGACAATGTAACATCCCTGCCTTTGGTGGGGGTACCCCATCACAGCAAATGGAGGGGACCTCCGGGGCTCCAGATAGGAAGTTCGGCTTCCCAGGGATTTCCAGACGTAGTGGGGAAACAATAGTCTCGAAAGCTCAGGCTCAATGTGCAATAAGAGAAATACAGCAAGGTCCACACCAAACTACTGTTTTAAAGTAATTTACCTTGTTCTATTTTCGACATGAATTCCTGTGACTTGCTACAGGGAACTAGGGCAGGCAATAGAAATAAGACCTTTTTCATGACAACGTAAAATAATTTCAGCCAACTAATGTGTCGGCACACCCATCCTGAGAAATAAGTCAAAATTTTACTACGGACCTGGGACTAGGGTTTATAGGCTCCCCTGGGCCCTGGGGTGCAGGAGAGGAAACAGTTCACTGCATGTAAGCAAGTCACACCCATCACCTGCTCCGGTTCCTAGGAGTCACAGGACCCCATGCCCACGCAGGAGAGATGCCTCTGTCCTGTTCCTGGTCCCCAATCTGTCCTCCAAACTCCCCCAGTAACGTCTATCACACAAACCAGATGAAATACAAGAAAAAAAAAACAACCCATCAAGACCATAGGGGTGCTGCCAGGTTAGTGAGATAAATGTAAGGGGTAGCACAGGGCTGGGCGGGTAGGACAAAACCTTAGGTGGCTGCAGCCTTGCTGGTGTGTCCGACACACATGGGCAGGGGGACAAAAACCACATGCCCAGCTCTGCCATCAGGACAGGCTCACAGCGCACCCCCAGATCTGGCAGCTGGTGCCCCACTAGGGCTCAGGGCCACACACTGTTTCTCTGACACACAGTGGGATGGAGCCTTTGGGACGTGACTTCCTTTCCTGTGCCCTACTTACAAAACACATAACCCAGCACAACTGCGCCTCAGTGGCTGGGCTCCCTGGAAGCGTCCCAGGTTTCATTCCAGGCCCTCCGGAGGGGGCCTTAAGCACAAGGATGCACAGCCTGGCCAATTTATTTGGTTCCAGTTACCTGCTTTGAAGATAATCCATAGCGGCAGGGGGAGCAGAAATGGGAGGCACCTGCTCTTCCCTCCTTGTTCTCAGATGTGGACACACTGGATAGCAGCTCCATCACCCACCCACACACAACAGGGTGCGGGGCCTGTCACGCTGGGAGCAGAACAGCAGAGGCCACCGGTGGCCGAGCTTGGAATGACTCGGAATGTGTGCTGTCCCAGAACAGAACCTGGCACTCGCTATGTGTTCTGACCGTTAGCAGCGATTCTCATTTCATTATGAATTCAGTTTCACCTGTTACAGACACTCCAACAGTGGCCAGGTGCACCTGAGCCACACGTGATGCTCGGAGCCGGTAAGGGAAGAGGGGAGCAGCTCCCCCTAGACTTGTCCAGCAGAAGTCCCCCAAGTCAACGCCAAGCACAGATGTGCCTGCTCTGATGGCAGTCCTCATGGCAGTCACTCAGGGAGCACCTGAGGTGGAGATTGGGCACCTCACCTAAACAGGGCCTCACAGGGAAGAGGAGGCTCCCAGAGAGGGAAGCACAGAGCTCGAGGAAGTAAATTCCAGGCAGCAGAAACTCCAAATCCAAGAGCAAGGAGGCCTGGAAACCGGCATCTGCCCAGACTTCTGCATGCAAAGCACCACAAACACTCCAGCATGCCCAGAGCATGGACACCTGGGGCAGGGGAGTGGCTGGGGCCTGCACACCGGAGGCAGGGGAGTGGCTGAAGCTAAAGAGAAGGCTAGAGACTGCAGGGGCCACGTCATGAAAGGGTTTAGTGTTAGGGAGATGGTTTTATTTTGAGTGCAATGAAAGATTTTTGCAGCTTTTAAAAAGGAGAGTGCCATGTTGAAATGTGTGCCTTGTATAGGTTTCTAGAGGTAGTGAGTTAGGTGGGATGTGTGGGGACAGGAAAAGACACAAACAAGCCATTTAGGAAGCTCAGGGAGCCAGGCAATGAGAGAGAAGGGAAGGAACTAAGGTGAGGCCTGTCTGGGCACAGCAGGGGTTCTAAGCAGGAGCTAGTGTTGGGATACTAGAGGCAAAATGGACAGGCTTTGCGACATCTTTGGGGCGGGGAAGGGAGAGGCCAGAAGGTTGGTGAGTGAGAGAGGAGTGTGGGTGGCTCCATGATTCCGGAGTTCGGGTGGGGGGCACTGGGCAGGCTGGGCTGCCATCACAAGCTAGAGAATAAAGCAGGGTGAGCAGGTATAGGGAAAACTCAGTTTGTGTCCCAACACCCTGAGAGGTTCCTCAAGACATTTGGGTGGAAATATCCAGCAGCAGCCTGGTCTGCAGTGGTGGTGTCGTTTTAGGGAACGCTCTCCTACAGCTCACAGTGCAGTGCAAAGACACCACATCACAACGACCTGGGCCCAGGCCCAAGCTCACTGCTCAGACACACAGAGGACAGACTCACCATGTGGGAGGCAGTGCAGCCCCAGCCGCTTAGTAGCTAAGCAACGTGGGGCCAGTAACTTGGTCTTTGGGAGCCTCTGCCTCCCTCCCTATAAAGGGGAGAAATCAAACAGGAATGAAATAAGTCAATACATGTGCAGGTAGGGACAGGGTCTGGCCTACGGGGAAAGCCACAGAGCCTTTTGCTCAGGTGCCAGCAGCAAAGGGAAGGAACATGCTGCACCAGGGAAAGTGGCAACACAATTCTGCTATCAGGGCAGGTAGAGAGCTGGTCAACACTGAGGGTCCTCCTCGGCAGTTCCATGAGTTCTGCCTCACTTACAACGTGATTCTGCCAGCTGAGAGAAGGAATGAGAAGAGGCCTGGCTCCCAGCCAAGCAGGGCAGTGAGCATTGGATGTGACATGCCTCCCCGTTTGAACCTGCTACCTACCCAAACTCGACCTTGCTCCATCGGAAACACATCTCCTGTTTTATCGAAGAAGTCAATGGGAATTGGAGTTTGGCATACAGACACTTCCTCGCTTGGTAACAAAGTCTGCCAGGACGAATATAGTGTAAGTGCCATATTTACATATTTACAGGGACAGCAAATGGGGGGGAGGGGGAAGAAATAGGAAATAACCATATATTTTAGGAAGGAAAAGATCGTTTGCTTCTCTGAGTCATAGCTCATTTAAACAAGTGATATGAGAACTCCATGCCACTCAGGATATGAAAAGAAGAAAATTACAACTCAGATTTTGGGGGCAGAGGTTCAAAACAGTGCCCTCAAAAGCATGTCCCATGGGCTGAGTCACAGAAGCCTCTGGTCACACGGCCTCCTCCAGAACACACTGCAGAGACCCTCGAGAGCAAACGTGGAAACACGAGGGATTCAGCGTCTTATTCGTTCCTTCACATTGCAGGAGTACTACTGATCCGTTAGCTGTCGGGCTAACTTAGAGAAACAAAATTTATGCTTAACTTTTGGGTGTCTTATTTTTGAAATACAATCATGGATCTGAAACGCACCCATGTCGGTGCCACTGCATCCGTGGTACCCACAGTCTGCCACGTTGTCTACTGTCCTAAAACCTTTGTTCTCACAACCCACTCCCCGGTTTCTGAGACCCATGCCCCACACACAGGCCTTCTAGTAGCATTTGAAAATCTGTCAAACGATGCTGGAGCCAGAGGAAGACTTCTTAGTTTGAATTCTGGGGTTCCTGGTTTCTTTCCAAAGTGGACAAAACACCTGACTGCCCTCCACTAGGCCTCTATTCCACACTTTGCTGTCTCCAGAACAGCCCTTGATATCATTCTCAAGACAAAGCCACCAGCAATGTCGTCTTTACATTCTACGGATGTGCATGAAAATCATCCAGTCATAGTCCTGGTTTATACCTGGGCCTAGGGTAGTGGGACAGGTTTCCTGCTGGCACACACAACTCACCCCGGGGTCTCATTACCTATGCAAACTGACAGGCCTCATCTGGGACTTTTTGAATCAGAAAAATCTGGAGCTGGAACCCAGGAATGTGCATGTTAACTAGGGCACATTACAAGGGCCTCTTTAAGACACTGAGGTGATTCTCCTGGCCGACACACATGGGCAGGAACAGCCAGACAGGCCCTCAAGGGACCTAAACGGGGCTATTGTCACACCAGGCCTTGGCTGTTTATTACCTTCCTCTCCTCCCTGCATCTCATAAACGAAAAGCAAGCTCCTGCGTCTCCACCCTCAAGGACCTGGAGAAGATAAATTCAGCGTGATGTATGAAGAGCCTCGGCTTCTCACGGGAAGCAATGATGTAAACGAAAACATATCACCTTTACAGATCATAAAATATTCTTTTAGGAGTGAAAATAAGTCACAGCCCTAGGAGAAAACGGCATTGCTACACTTGAGATACATTCAAATCTTATTTGATATACTTTCGCGCAGTTTTTTCCTAAACCTGCAGCTTTATATCATACAGATAAAGACTTTCTTCCCAACCTCTACCTAATCTTTGTTACACATACATTTTGAATAAAGACTTAAATGAATTTATTCTGTCAATCAAGGTTCTCTAAAGACAAAAAACAAAAACAAAAACAAAACCATAACCTATTCACAACGTCCCGAAGTCCCTCTTAGGCTGACCTCTTCTCTGAGCTCAAGACCCACAGATCTCACTGCCCACCAGATATGGTTGGTACCTGAACACCTGCTATGCACCCCAATCTTAGCTTGTCCAAACTGAGCTCGTCATCCTCACCCGCATCCACATTGGCCCCCTCTAATCCCTGTTCTCCATGACAACCAGAGCAAACTTCTTACAAGGGAAGTCAAATCGGATCACTTTCCTATGACAGTCCTTCAGCAGCTTCCCCCTCTGCTCTAAGAACAAAGTCAAAACCCTCACCCTGGGCTCCATGACCCTGCATAACTGGTTCCCTACTGGTCCCCCTAACCCCCTTAATCTGTCCAGCCCTGTCCCTTCTCACTCCATTCCTCCAGCACCAAGCTCCCCCAAAGGCATGCTCCCTTCCTCCTTCCTGTTTCCCCTCCAGGTCTGAGCTCTGATGTCACTTCCTCTAGGACCCCTTCCTTGAACCCTTAATCCAAGGTTTCTCAGTGGTATCAGTGACACTTTGGACCAGGCCATTGATTCTTGGCGGGGAGCGGGGGGGTGTCCTGAACACCAGCAGCACCCCTGCCAAACCACCCGTTATGATGCCACCCAAAAAGTCTCTAAAAGGACAAATGTTCCCCAGGGGGCAAAAGTGCCCCCTGTTGAGAACCTCTGCTCCAGACTCCAGGCTAAGGCCACACAGCTCCCTGCACCATGTTCTCACACCACCTGAACTCCGGCCCCAGCAGGGGCACAGCAGCACGTCGTTCCCGGTGTCCTGCATGGTTCATGCCACCTTCCCTTCCAGGCTGCAAGCTCCACAGGCTGGAGGAACGAGGTCTGTCTCTTCCTGCAACATCCCAATGCCTCACATATAGGAGATCCTCAACATTTTTTAAATAAATGAAAGAAACTTTGAGGACAGTTTTTCTTTTTAATATTGTGATACCTTTCTTAAACTGATAACCATTACTAGTAGTTCAAATCAGCACCTACACTGAATAGGGTTTCTTTGGGAGTTGCAATCAGAGGTTTGAAACAGGGTATTGACTACTGGTTTCAGGTAAACTCCCTTGGGTCAAATCCATGACCAAGGGGGCCATGCCAACCTGGAGGTCCTGGATGACAAAGAATCCATCCAGACGGTTAAAATCTATGTCAGTAATATGAGTACTGCCTAAGAAATAAAAGGAGGGTTTAAAAATCAAAAATTTAAAAAACACAAAAAAACCTGGAGTTAGGCCTGACTCTCGGTATCCTGAGATGTCTGGTTCACTGCATCGAAGTGCACCGGGGCAAGAGCTGGCTCAGAATGAAAACCATCCCTCATTTTGGCAGGTGCAAGACATATAATCTTGACCCATACAGAGCAGGAACAGGGATAAGAAAGAGAAAAGTTAGTATCTGTTATTTTACTATTGTTCAAATCAACTTCTTCACAGATGTATCAATTAGAATTAGGTTTGGCTGCATTAATAGAAAATCCCAACAAATGATGCTTAAACAAGGCACCAGTTAATTTCTAATTCCAGGCAATATGAGTCTGGAAATAGATGATTCAGGGCTAGCGTGGTGCTCCTACCCACCCAGCACCCATCCACTGGTGGCTGCTATCCTTTCTGCTCTACCATCCTTACTGTTGGCTTCCATCTTCAAATCATCTCATGGTCACAAGATGGCCACCATGGCTGCAGCCATCAGATTCACATAATAGGTGATGGAAAGGAGGATAAAACGATGGCCCAAAAAAGGCCTGCGTCCCATTTGGGTCAGACACCTTTAAGAAGCTTTACCAAGACCCACCCAAAATGGGTGGGCTCACTGTCTACCCCTATTTGCAAGGGCCACTGAGAAATGTCTTGTCACTAGACACACTGCCATCACCACTACCATTCTTCCACCCTTTCCCTCACCCCCCGTATTATTAGCCTATTAGGGCTGCCATAACAGAAATCAGACTGGATGGCTTGATTTGTATTTCTCGGTTCCGGAGGCTAGAAATCCAAGATGAAGGGGCCGACAGAGGTCTCTGCTGAGACCTCTTTCCTTGGCTGCAGATGACAGGTTCTAGCTGTGCCTCACCTGGCCTTTGGTCTGTCTGCATGCATCCCTGGGGTCTCTTCCTCTTTTTATAAGGAGTCCTAATGGGTTAGGGCCCCACCCTTACAATCTTTTATCCTTAATTACCTCCCGAAAGGCCCCATCTCCAAATACAGTCACATTGGAGAGTAAAACTTCAATGTACCACTCAATCCATAACAGTCCAGATTATCTAGGGCTTTTTAATCAGGAAAAGAAGGTTATCATGTAGGCAGACAGCAGTCTCTGCTACAATAGAATCGGTATGTTAAAACTAAGCGATGGCAAAATTTCAGTATGTTATCGAGTCTATGCCTCTCATTTTATATGAGAAACAACTAGAAACCTCACATTGTTTGGTCTAGGAGCATGAACAAATCTTCTGACTCTAGAACTGGCACCGGACTTTAGAACTGAAATTGCAGTGAATTTTATCTATATAATCATATGGTTTTAAAATACATTTTCTATATTGACTTTTCTCTAATGAATATGCTACAGTTTGTGGGAACAGTAAAATATACACAGTCAGGCCAACCAAACTTATAAGGGAATATTTAAGGTATATTTAAACTATCAGGGCCACATGCCTCAGAACTATAATATTCCATGTTTCGGCTCAGTTCCAAGAATCTTGATTTCAAGATTTGTAGAGTGGGTACCCCATCTTTTTACATCCTGGTGCCCCCCATCCCCAATATCAAAGCAGAGTTCAATAAAATGAATTCATGATTTATTTCATGAATAATACAGCTTCCTATCTGTACCAACCCATGAAAGCCACTTCATGAAGTCACATATCTCAGGGAACTTTTCATAGGTTTTATGTCTTATTTGATTGTGCTTATCTGGCTTCACAGTGCTGAGAGACATCTCTAAAAATGTATTGACAATTTTATTCATTCTGAGTGTCCCTTGAATATATTACCAAGTTAGGACAGTGCAGATATTCCCTCAAGGGCAGTAAAAAACAGGTACACATAGTAATACAAAGGGCCTTTCAGCCTATATGTTGACTACATTATATACAAACATTACATCCCCAGGACAGCATTATGAAGTGCAGGGCTATAAATAGAATGTCAATTTCAGCCACCACCCATCAGGTTTGGTTAGGTGCAAAACTTGCCGGCAGCAAGCCAACAGATGCAGCTAGCAGTCACCTAGTCCGTCGCCCCCACCCCAGCCTCCCTCTTCCCAGGGCTGCTCCCCAGCAGTGCACTAAAGCAGATCTCCACCAAATTCAGTGACTCCCCACCGTCCCTTCCAGCCTTCTCCACCCAAGGTGCCGGCACATTTTTAATTATACTGTTGCTTACTTAATCATGCGTATGAACAAGTAATTACCAATTAATCTCACTCGATTTTCCTACACTTTACTGAGCACCTATAAAAATGCCAGGGGTGCGCAAATAAGGTCCTGATTCAGAAAGCTTAAATCCAAATAAAAACGGGCAGAAAAGGTCTGGTGGGCTACCAAACAGCGAAGCGCGACAACACCACGTTTCTTCCTAAGTTGCACCATTCTGCCATTTCTAAATATCTGAAATTCCTGCCTCTTGGGCTGGAAACGCAAAAGTCTAGGTTGGACGACTATACCCCCGAGGGCACTGAAAAGGAAATCATTTTTACCCGAGCTTTCTAACTTGAACAAATCTCATCATGAAAGTTGATTACAATGATTTAAAATGAAAACTTTTATCACATTTATGATAAAGGGGAGGAAACGCTCTCACGAGAACGGAAGGAAAAGGGGATGGGCAGCATGGCAGCCGCGGCCCCGACAGGCGCGCTTCCCAGGAGCGCCTGGTTCCCCTTACGGACCCAGGCCGGGCTCGGGGCGCTCCCGCAGGGCCGCACCCGCCCAGGCCCGGGGCACCTCGCCTCGCCGTCCAGGAACCCGTGCCGGGGGTGCTGGCGCCCAGGGGGCACCCTCCCAGCCTCGCCGCCGCGGGGGTCAGGGGATGGCAGTCGGCCTCCGCAGGGAGCCCGAGCGGCCGGCGGACCGGGCACCATCCCTGGGCCCCGCGGGCGGCGCGGGGCGCGCGGGCGGCGGGCAGGGCGCGGGCCCGCGTCCCTCCTTCCAAAGTTTCTGGCAGTTGCACGTTGACTCGCGCTTCCTGTGGCGGTGACGCCTCGGGCTCGCCGTTCGGCCGGCAGCCAGCTCGGGGCGGAAGGAGGCGGGAAGACGCGAGGCGGGCCGGGCGGCGCCGGGGAAGCGGGAGCGGGCAGGGGCCGGGCGGAGCGTCCCGGGGCCGCGGAGCCGGGTCCACCGGGCGCCGCGAGGGGGCGCTGCTACGGGCGCGGGGGTCCGGGGCAGGCTGATCGCCCGAGCCCCCCGGTGCGCGCCCGGCCGCCGGCTACTTACCCAGCGAGCAGGTGAGGAGCGGGAGCAGTGCCGGGAGCGCGCGGCGGCGGGCGGGCGGCTGCATCCCGGCGGCGGGGCTCCGCGCCCTGCTGGGGCGCGAGGACGAAGACGCGCGGGGAGAGGAGCTGCGCCGCCGCCGCCGCCCCAGCCGCCCGGCTGACCCTTCTCCGCGGCTCCCTCCTCCCTCCGCCGGCTCCGCCCGCGCCCCCTGGCGGCCAGCAGCGGCAGCGCCCGTCTGGCCCTTGGTGAACCGAGAGGTGGCCGCTCCTGGGCAAGGACAAGGCAGGCGTCTGACCCCTGCTCCCTCTGGCCACTAGTCCCCACTTGCCCCTCTCCTCCATCCCCCTTACTTAGGCCCCGTCCTCCACCCTGATGCCAGCACCTCTCATTCCTGGATCTCCCAGCACTGGATCAGCAGTCCCTCTCTGACCCCCCGAAGGGATGGTGGGGGACGGGCAGGAGAAAGCAAAGGACATCACTTTCCCTCCCTTTTATTGTACCATGTGCTATTTTTAAAAAATCAGTAATTCAACTCTTAATACTGTTGGTACCAGTGTTCTACTTTGATGAAGGTGTTTTGAATCAGCTAAACTAATTTATTTAATATCCATTTCTAATGGAATTTGGCCAACAGCTTCAGCCTGGAATTTGGCTTTACTAGAAGTTTGAGTAAATGTAATTTCCTATAAATGTAATTTTAGGCATTCACCATAATGGAAGAGGAAGAGTGTCATTCAGAACAACTGATAAAAATTAATTAAATCGGAATACAGGGAAGTGCAATGACATGCGGAAACCGTGAGGCGGGCAAGGGGCTCCCTCCAACCAGGAAGAGTGGTGGCCCTGGCAGAGGACTGGCCCCCTCTGTTTGTGTGGTGGACAGAAGTTGAAAGCAATTACAAAGGAAGGACTACGAAGCCCTCTAAATGGGTCAGCACTCCCTGTGTCTCCCCCAAGCTTTGATTCGTTTCTGTCTTGGGAAGTAGACAGGACCAACTTCCCATCGCTTACCTGTGTTTAGAACCACAACCTTCTGAGATCCCGTCCATATTTTCCTTCATTCTTGGTCATATTTTTTAGATGCCTACTATGTGCCTGGGACTGTTCTAAGTGCTATGTGAAGACGAGTATCTTCCACGTGGACATGCAGCTTTCACCCACTTTGCTAAACACCAAAGGAGGACCAGTGCCTTAGAAATGCAAGTGAGGCTCAGGGAGCTAGAGAAGTAGGTGCTGAATAAATGTTTGTTGTCTTGAGCCCTATAAATGTGATTGCCATTAGGGGGTGTCACCTCAGACACACTAGGACAGGATTGTCATTTGTCCATATAGCAGCTGCTTTAAAAAGAGGAAGCTGGTGACAATGAGTTTTCTCTCTCTTGTTTATATTGACTTCTTAAAACAGGGAACAAAATATGGTGTGTGTTATCCATTTTGCATGAATGCAAATAGTGCCATTTTGTCCCATTCAGCCAAGGTCTGTAGCTACATGTCAATACCATTTGTAGGGGATGGAAAAGAAATGTAAGAGTCCTTCCTTTCATTTTTTAGTGAGGCTTTGCAAATTTGTGGTTTGACTGCATTGATCCCTTTTATCCTTACCTGCCTATTCTAGAAGGTTTCCAATTTCCAAAAGCTGTTTCACTTTCTTCCAAGAAAATATGACTCACATATAATAGATATTAAACATTAAACCAAGGTAGATTTAAAGAGACACAGAAGCCCAATAATTAAACAACTTGCTTGCTGAGTATGTGTTCAAATACCTATTCTGTGCTTGGTAACAAGCAACTCTGGGTGCTTAATCAATGTTTTCATCAAAATTCGTTAGGTCAGAGTATGACTGTGTGCTGGAACAAGGAGTGGGGAAGGGGGCCCTGAAGACAACACCCAGCACGCTCTGTTTAAGTAATAAACTTGCCCTGGTGTCTTCCTCTCTACCCAGACATAGACAAATGGAACGTTACCAAGCTCCATAACTCACATTTTAAAAAGGATTACCTTTCACTTACTCCAGTCCTATGATAAATGGACTTGCTGGGAGTTCTCTCTCCCCACCACAAGTCCAGAGTTTCCTGGAATGGAAGGTGTTCATGAGGACGCTAACAGATGCCTGGCGTGCCCCTTGTAGGCTCTGGACAGATGCAAAGAAGCATAAACCGGAGCACTGGGCGCCAGAACTCAAGTCCCATTAAGGAGGCAGCAATGTCCTTAAGTAATTTTACTGCAGCGTGATAAATGCTACAGCACAGGTAGGTGGACACTTTGGAACTTACAGAGGGAAAGATGAAATTTATCCTGGCCATGGGGATCTGTCAGAAAGGCAGAAATGGCTTTTGTGCAGGGACTTAGGGAGAAATAGGAGGATCCTGGGCTGAGACAAAGAGGAAAGATGTCCCAGGCAGAGGTACAGCACATACCACGCAAGTTGGCCCAAAGGTGGGTGGGGTGGGGAGTGCCATATGATGGCCCCAGCGGCTGTCTGTCCCTCCCTCCCCACCTGGGCCTCTCTCCTGTGCCTTGTGAGAAGCCTCCTGGGCATCCAGTCCTGTACCAGCAAAGACCAAGGGACAGGTTCCAACTCCCCACTCCCTCAGGGTCCCTCACGTGGCTTCAAGGGGGCCTTGGCACACAAGAGTGGCTTTGTAAATTATGAGTGGCCTTAGCAATTACTTTCCAAACCTAGAATCAGTCGGAGGGTCTGACAGTGAACTACAATGTGTAAAACTGGGTCTCTAGGACAAAGGTCACTGGGATCATCAGGCCTGCAATTTAACTTTCTGTTAGCCATGCCCCACACCCCCAGAATAAGTGCACACCTGGCCATAGGAAAGCAGCCAGTCACTGCACCTGATGCTCTAACCTTTACGGAAGCAAGAGGACCTTTTCCAGCTCGGGGAGAAGAGTGCGGCAGGAAGAAAACAGACCCAGCAAACACCTACATCAGTGGCCGCACCTCCCCCTACAGCAGGGCTCAGGAACAGCTCTGATGACATAAATCTGGTGGTCTCTCCAGTGCCCTTGAGGGGCTTGTCTCACTGCTTCCAGAGATATTCACAAATTGTAGAGATCCATTCTGTCCAGCCAGACTTTCCACCAAGATTTTACCCAAAGGGGCTTAATCCCGGATTCCTACAGACAAGATCCAGAAAACACAACAGAGGCAGGCCCCCAGGCTAGGCCCAGAAATGCAAAGCTGTTGCCACTCAATTTTCTGTTCTTTGAAAGATGCAGAATGGTTCAGCGACTTCCCTACAAAAATGAGCTGTCTTCTAGAATCTTCTGATCAGAAGTAGATTATCTGCTTGGCTGTTTTGTTCTAGAATCACATGTCCTCCTGTTGGAATCTCTCCTAACAGCTGTATCAACAGGAGCAACAGGACTGTCTTCACTGGGCTGTCACTAGGGGCAGAAGGCATGGTGGGCCTTGGCCGTTCAGCAGCCTACCAGAAATGTGTTAGTGCTTCGGTGCCGGTGCTAGTAAGTCCTTCATTTTACAACAGCTGCTCTCAGATGTAGACTCCTGGTTCACAAGCTCAACAAAAGGAGTAAACGTTTCTCATATATCCATCAACAAACATGTCAGACAGTCACCGCAGGTGGGAGGCCCTCATGTAGCCTGCTGAGGTTGAGAAGAGAAATGCATTTTCCTGGGGAGATCAGAGTCTAGTTGAGAGAACCCGGACGTACCTAACTAGCCACGAGCCTGTGTAGAACATGGCAAGTCCCCTAAGACGCACCCAAAGGAAGGGTGGCAGAAGTGCAGCACATGCCCCTAAGGGATTGGAGAAGGCCACCCACATGGGCCAGTTGAACTGGGGGTGAAGGAACAGGCAGGCAGTCTGCAGATGGAGGAGGGGAGAAGGGAGGGGCGCACTCCAACAGAGGGAACAGGGCGGCAGTGACATGGAAGTCGGGGTAGCTGTGACTTCACAGACTGATGAGTGCGGTTTCGCCCAATCCGGCTGCTCCAAGGGGGACCTTGAATGTCATCCAAAGGAGACTGACCCTCTGTTGACTGTGGCGGTAAGGGCAGTGACAGATGAGAAAGATGAGTCAGCAGGTAATGACAAGTCTCCACTACAGACCTGTGTGTGTCCTAAGTCTGCAGCCCCATCAAAGAGCCCACTGCATGATGAATAGCCAGCTGTTCATGGGTGCGGGGCACTGATTTAATGAACCAGCTAGGCTGTGAGAAAATTAATTCAGTGGTAATGTTCTGGATAGATTGGGGAGGAGAAGGAAAAGAAGAAAGACTTTAAAAAACAAAAACAAAGGAAAACCATGAGAAAAGGGGAAAGATGTGCTAAACACATGATATAACTGGGCACTCTGCTAGTTACTTTCAAATATATTATTTCATTTAACCTTAAAAAATATGTATATATGTATACACACACACACACGAGGTTGGACAATTAAGTTCCCAAGCTCATCCCAGAAAAAGTGCTACATACCTCATTGCTGAATATCACTACGGTCACCTTCAAAGTACTCCCCTTGGGCCGGCCGAGTGGCGCGGTGGTTAAGCGCTGGTTTTGGGATGCCAGCGGCCCCGGTTCGGATCCCACATATGAGGGCCAGTGACACTGCCCTCCACAGCTAACCACGGCTCCACCTGGAGCTGGGCTGTGTGAGCCCCGGCGACGGTGTAGGCTGCAGCCCCTGCTGCAGTGGGCTGCCATAGGCTACAGTGAGTGGCCGGCAGCCAGCGTGAGCGGCTGGCAGCCAGTGTGAGTGGCCAATAGCCGCGGTGAGCGACCATCCAGAGGCCGGCGACCCATCTGCCTCATGCGGGAAGAGCGCAATGACGATACCAACAGTGAAGCAACATCCTCCGCAACTAGACTGAAGAACAAAAGGACAGCAACTTTTCTGTTCACCTCCCCCAATTCCCCAATAAAAAAAAAATCTAAAAAAAAAAAAAGTACTCCCCTTGGGAAGCTATGCACTGATGCCAGCGCCTAGCCCACCCTTCAAAGCAATTTTGGAACTCTTTCTGAAATGGCCATCAGAGCTGTTGTCGTATTACCCTTGATGTCCCAACTGTCATCAAAATGTATTCCTGGGGCCAGCCGAGTGGGGCGGTGGTTAAAAGCTGGCTTAGGAGGCCAGTGGCCACGGTTCAGATCCCACATATGAGAGCCAGTGACACTGCCCTCTTAAAAAAAAAAAAGAATGTATTCCTTTCAGTGTTTCCTTTATCTTTGGGGAAAGAAAGAAATCATTGGGGGCCAGATCAGGTGAGTAGGGAGGGTGTTCCAATACAGTTATTTGTTTACTAGCTAAAAGCTCCCTCACAGATAGTGCCGTGTGAGCTGGCGCATTGTTGTGATGCAAGAGCCAAGAATTGTTGGCAAAAAGCTCAGGTCGTCTAACTTTTTCACACAGCCTTTTCAGCACTTCCAAGTAGTAAACTTGGTTAACTGTCCAGTTCGTACAAATTCATAATGAATAATCCCTCTGATATTAAAAAAGCTTAGCAAAAACATTGTTGCAACCAGTTCACGAACTTAATTGTCAGACAGCACGCTCGTGGATGCCAAAAAAGCTATACAGGTGTACACTTTGGTCAATGCTGCTCAAGCAGTAGTTCGCCATAATCAGAAATGTCTGGATGCTGATGGAAACCACTTTGAGCACCTCTAATAATTGCAGAAGTCAAACTTCTTCTACAAAGTGACTTGTATTCATCTTTTGTTATTGGTATATATTTTAATAGTACTGCAATTTTAATAGTTTTTTCGTTTCTTAAAAGGTGTATACCTTTTCTTGGCACCTTTTGTATATATATGGACTATTAATCCCAGTTACAGATTAGTAAACTGAGTCTAAAGCAGATCAAATACCAATAGCCAGAACTGCCTTTCGCAGCAGTTTCTTTCCATGAAGCCACGCTGTATAACAGTGTAGCTGCAGTAATAGAAGGAAAGAAAGGGATGGCCTGAAGGCAGGACAGAGGTCAGATCCACAGGGCTTGTAGGGGAGTAGATATTGGCTGGAGCACAGAAAGGCTGCAGGAGACTGATGGAGCAGTTAATGGAAATGGAGACATGCCAGAGGAATGGGTTGGGGAGAAAAATGAAAGATTATCATTACTGCTGCTATAAATGATAGCTCTACCCTCGCAATAACAATAGATTAATAGCTAACATTTCATAAACACTTGTTATATGCCAGGCATTCTGCTATGTGCTTTACACACATTATTTCTTGTTGAATAATATTTCATTTACTTCTCTGAACTGCTTTATTTCCATCTTAGTTTCAGGAGCGTGCCTGAGCACAGCGAGTCTCACAGTGGGGTCCACCATCCTCCACCTGAGACTCTTCCAGGTGCCCAGGTTTGCAAGGTTAAAACTTTATAACAACACTGAAATGTTATTTGCTTTTTCCCTCTGCGTTGAATTTCCACCAACGGAACAGAAACAGCAGGGGGTAAGAGGGTGTGGCCTTAGCATCAATCCAGGCAGTGGCAGCAGACCCCTGCAGTGGCAAATTACTAAGTCAAGTTCACTTAAGAGGAACCTGATGAAGCAGCACAAATTACTAATTTTTATTAAATGACACCCTTGAGCACACATCTTTTGGAAATTGTGTGTGGCAAACTAAGATGTCGCATAAAAGCACTTGTGCTATATATCAAACCATGATGTCTCAAGAAATAGCGATGGTGTGACTGCTTGAGTTATGACCTTAACTAGCTGGGTTTTTTCACAAAACACCATTTTTCAGGTGATAGAAACACTGGCAGACAAACTATGGTTATTCAGCATTAAGGCTGGGCAGATATTTTCTCAGAAATAAAGTAAACTTGTCACTTCAAGGAACACAACTGAGGCTATCTGTTGCTAAAAGTAAAATTCAAGCTTTCACATGAAATTTGAATTTTGGAAAATTTGTATGTGCCACCGTGAGCTCAGTAGCTTCCCAACCGTTAAAGACCTGTTGATGAGATCATGGTGTGTTAACACGTGATTTTTTTTTTTTTGAGGGCAGTGTCACTGGCCCTCTTATGTGGGACCCGAATCGGGGCCACTAGCTTCCCAAGCCAGCGCTTAACCACTGTGCCACTAGGCCAGCCCAACACGTGATTTTTTGATCTTGTATACTGAAATGAGCCCAGATTTGGAAGAACTATGTACTTTTGTGAAACAAAATTTTCCAAATGGCCTATGTATGATGTTACAAAATCATGAATGGGTTAAAAAAAATTCCATTTGAAGTAAAAGAAAGACCAATGGATTTTAACATTGATACAGTACAAAAGCTCACTAACATGGCTTCACATTTCATATTGCGACAACCTTTATGACACTCCCAACTGGGGAGAGGTGGGTGGTAAATGCGGGTAAATGGGGTCAAATATATGGTGATGGAAGGAGAACTGACTGGGCGGTGAATACACAATGTGATATATAGATGACCTATTACAGAATTGTACACTTGAAACCTATGTAACTTTGCTAACTATTGTTACCCCAATAAACTTTAATTAAAAAAAAAAAAAGGGGTGGCCCGTTAGCTCAGTTGGTTAAGAGTTCACAACAACAAGGTTACCGGTTCAATCCCCGCATGGGCTGCTGAACTGTACCCTCCACAACTAGATTGGAACAACTACTCGACTTGGAGCTGATGGGTCCTTGAAAAAACACATTGTTTCCCAATTTAAAGAAAAGAAAAGAAAAGAAACTCCCAATCGTCTCACGTTTTGATAAGAGTATCAAAAAATATCCACAATTATGTGAAAAGATTATTAAAATATTCCTCCATCTGTATGGAGCTGGATTTTCTTCATTTACTTCATCCAAAACAACATATCCCAGGGCTGGCAGAGGAGCACATTGGTTCGGAGCTGACTTGGGATGCCAGCTCTGAGCAGCGGTGCCCTGGTTCGGATCCCACATATGAGGGCCAGTGACACTGCCCTCTACAGCTAAGATGGTGAGCAACAGCTCACCTGGAGCTGGCCTGCTGTGAGTCGCTGGTGATGGTGTGGGCTGCAGCCTCTGCTGCAGTGGGCTGCCATAGGCTACAGTGAGTGGCTGGCAGCTGGTGTGAGCTTCCAAGAACCGCTGTGAGTGGCAGTCTAGAGGCCAGCGACCGATCTGCCCCACCTGGGAAGAGCACAATGATGATACCAACGTGGGCCAGTGAAGTGATGTCCTCCACAACTAGACTGAAGAACAAAAAAGGGCACCAACTTGTCTGTTCCCCTTCCCGGATTCCCCAACACTAATCCCCTCCTCCACCCCCCCAAAAAAAAAAAAAACATATCCCAAATAGATAAAATGAAGAAGCAAATGTGAGAATCTACCCATCTTTTATTAAAGCAGGTGAAAAAATTTACAAAAATGTAAAATATGACACTCTTGTCACTAATTGTTTTCGTATGGAAAATATATTAACATGTAATAAATTATTTTAAATGAATAAATGTTTTAAATGAATAAATATGTTTCAATATCTTGGTCTTATTTCCAATTCAGCAAATATTCCTAGCTATGACCTACATAAACAAAAGTTCTTTGGGGACCTCAATAATTTTTAAGAGTAGAAAGGGGTCTTGAGCCCTAAGGCTTTAAAACCTGCCAGCTCGGGACCTAGAGCTTGTAGCCCGTGGGAGCCAATGTTCAGTCTGGTCAGTGGGACGCCCTCACTCTTACCCTGAATTGTTCCCTCTTTTGTTTAGAACTGTTTTTCAGGTGCTAAATTTCCAAGAACCCTGTTTTGGCTCTCACTCACCTAATTAAACCCCTAATCATCAGGGATTTAAAATAATAAGTGTCAGGTGGGCAAAGTTATGCTGTAGTAACACACAATCTGAAATTTTCAGTGGTTTCAAATGACAGAGGCTTTCGTGGTGAGGCCGAGCCTGCTCCTGGCGTGGGCAAGACTCCAGGCCAGCTGTGGCGCATTGTCAGTAGCCTCCAGGCTGCCTGCCACCTCTGCTCAAGTTCTCCACAGTCATTACTGCAGGGGAGAGGCTTGTGGGAGAGCCAAGCACCCGCAGTTACCTGCTTCCAGCGACAATGACACTGTAACCTCTGCTTGGGTTTCAATGCAGGGTGGGGAAACTGCAGTCCTGCCTAGCCGAGATGAGAGTGGGTAGCCTTCCTCAGCCTGTAACCCCCATCCTGGAAGCTCCCATCATCTGCTCCGAAAAGATGCGGATGGCAGGAGGCATGCACAAACCTGAGACGTTAGCCTCTGCCCTTCAAGAACTCAAAATATCTAGAAAGAAAAGATAAAACTGCAAATGACATCACATCACTCTCTTCCAAGTACTACACGAATAATTCCTGAACAAGTTACTTAGAGGAGAAGTCCAGATGAATCAAACAGCTTTGAGGGTTTTTGGGAGAAAGAAAACTATGGCTTGGATAATCAAGGATGGTTTCAGGGAGAAGGGGGGATCTGATTAGAAGTCATGAAATGAGGGAAGGACCCAAACTGGTAGAAATGAAAAAAAATAAATAAAAAGACATAAAGTCAGTGCGCTAAGAGACAGATTTGCAGAAGGTGGAGAGACTACCATGGCTGCAGGTAGTCTTCAGAAAAGGTAATGGCTAGCACACAAGATGACAGCGAAGTGGGAAGGCAGGGGAGCTGTCTGGAGAGGAGGGGAGCCAGCCCAGGAGTGGGGCACTGACCCTGGTGAGGGCTCTGGTCTGTGGGAGGAGAGGACACAGCTGACCTGTCCCCAGGAAAGGAGGCCATGGGGCCCTGAGGGCTTCTTACTCATCAACAAGACTAACTGTTAGGCTTAGAGATACAGACATCATTTATTTTTATTTAAGCAGCTATATGATTTATGACTCTTTTTTTTCTAAGAATGTATTTCCTTTATATTCCCCCCAACTTCAACATCAATAAAATAGCTGTGGTGTGATAACATCTTATACAAATGAAAATACAATTTTCAGAAATACCATTTCCCAAGCTTTAAGTCAAGAGGATGTTGGAGGGATGGCCGAGTGGCTCAGTTGGTTAAGAGCTTGCTCAAGAGTGTGAGCTGAGCTCTGAGCAACGGAGGTTCGATGCCAGACTGAGCTGAGTTGCCGTTGAGCTGCCAACAGGTGGCAGGATGGCTCAGCTAAAAAAAAAAAAAAAAAGGATGTTGGAGTTATCTTGCTCACATTCAACTGCCAAGTTCTTTGGCTTGAGAGAGGAGGCAAGTCCTGTTTTTGTGCTCCCCTGCTTTATACACTGATGTTGACTTTGGGAGGGACAGATGATAAAAGAGAAGAAAGAAGGAAACCCCAGACCTTGAGATGCAGCTTTTGCCTGTGCCCAGGGAAGTTACCGTGGCTCACGGAGGCACCCAGGAGTTGACTGAGAATAAGGAGAAATGAAAGTGAGAAGTAGTGGTAATGGGGGAGAAAAACACTGCAGGCATAGCATTTAAAGGACCTCTGGGTAATTAGAACCGATGGATTCTTCTTTCTATGGCCCCTGCAATGTTGTATCCCTCCATCAGTCTGTTGAAGTATCTGAAGTTAAATCCCAGGCTCCATAATGCTAGAACAGAGTAAGGAAGTTGGGGAAAGGCAATTAAGCCCTTGAATGCCAGGCTTTTCCAATAGTCAGTGGGGACCCACGGTGGGATTGAGAGACTGACACTCATCAAAGTGGCCCATGAAGAAGACTGGGGGCAGAGTCCAGGGTGCACTGAGAGCGTGTAGACAGAGGGCAGTGAGGCAGTTTGGAGCCTGTCACAATAGTCCAGGCAGTAAGAGGCTGAGCTAGAATCTGGGCTGCAGAATTAGAAAAAGAGTGTATGCGAGAGTTACCAAGAGGGACAAAATCAAGACGATTTAGGAACCGGAAAAAATTAACACAGTCCTGGAGTCTGGGTGGCTGACAACTGTGGTTAGAGAAGCAAGTGAACCCATGTTGGTTTAAAAGATTTCGGGGCCAGCCAAGTGGCTCATTGGTTAAGAGTTGGCTTGGGAGCGTGAGCTCTGAGCAGCAGGGCCACCGGTTCAGATCCACATGGGCCAGTGACACTGCGCCCTCTACAGAAAAGATTGTGAACAATAGCTCGACCTGGAGCTGGGCTGCCGTGAGTCGCTGGTGATGGCACTGGCTGCAGTGGAGCTGCAGCTGGCTGCAGTAAGCTACCGTGAGTGGCTGGCAGCCTGCGTGAGCTGCCGTGAGCCATCGTGAGCTGCCGTCCAATGGCTGGTGACCAACTGCCTCAGCCGGGAAAGAGCTCAATGATCACAATGCCAACATGGGACAGTGAAACGATGTCCTCCACAACTAGACTGAAGAACAAAAAAAGGACAGCAACTTGTCCGTTCCCCTTCCCCATTCCCCAACCCCTTTCCCCTCCCCCAACTCCCCAATAAAATCTTTAAAATAATAATAATGAAAAAAAGCAAGCTACAAAATGCAAATAGCATAGAACCAGTCACTGTCAGGCTTGGACTGCGATCCCACAATGATTAGAGTGACGTCATGAGTTGATTAAAATTTCAGAAGCAAGGCCTGGCTTCCTTTGGCTTCAGCTTCATCTGTCCCTGTGTCACATGTGCTCTGGATATTACCTCATTTGCGGGTACCTAACTTGACCCTGAACAGTCTCCTCAATGCAAAGAGAAAGTGGAACATCATCTTGATTTCTGGAGATGGCTAGCTCACAGCTTACAGTCACTCTAATGCAGCCAGCCCCACGTCTTCCAGGCAGCCCCATCTCTGTGGGTTGTCCCCATCCCCACATGACAGACTCAAGACGGCCCCTGTGGGAAGATTCAGCAGCTTGGGCTCAACCAAGAGGGAAACACAGTACCTGCGGCCTGAAGGCCCTTCTGGGGCATCCCCGAGAGGAGCCCCTCGGAACTCAGCCTGGCCCTCTGAGAGTAGCCTGCAGATCCTCTGTGCCCCTTCCCCAGGGGAGGGTTAGGACCTGCTCTTTGTTCAATCTCCTGGCCTTGCCTGTGCCCACACCCACCACCTCTGCCACTCCTACCCAATGCCAGTGCCCTTCCCCTCCACTTTGGAATCTCACACCAGGCTGCACCACTTACCAGTGACCTGGGAAATTACCAAATCCAGCTGAGCCTTACTCCCACTTGTAACATGAGGATGAAATAGAAGATCCCTATCTAAGAGAGACCATTTTCAGAGGGACATCAAAAGCATGTGGGCAGCCCACTTGCTCTCCTCTTCCCAGTGGTTAAGTGCTGTTGTCCACTTAAAGCTGCAGGGCTGGACACTGCCCCATGCCAGGAAGGCCCACGCCAGAAGGAAAGCGACACAGCAGTGCTCAGCTGAGATTGACAGACAGCAAGTCCTGATGAGCCCACAGGAGCCCCTGGATGTAGCTGAGCCTAAACCAGAACCCCCTCAAAACTTGCAAAGTCATGTAAATCAGTGCATTCCCTTTTGTTTTGTTGGCTGTCTGGTTTTTTTGTTGCCTGCCAATATTGCTTTTCTGTTCCCTGGGTCTTCACTTGGCGGCTTTGTATAAGATTTTCATGAGTGTCTGGCTCCCCTGGGTGGCAAAGAGAGTAAGTTCACATTTCCAGGATTCTAGTTCTTTGTATGAGCACTCTCATTTCTACACTTCACTGACACTTGAACTCTTCCTGTCTCCGTGTACTTGGTTTTACTCTTAGCGCACACATACATGGACAGAGATTCACAACCTGCTCTCCCAGCTGTGATGGTGCTGTGTGCAGTAGGCTGCTCGAATCCCCTCCCGAGTCCTTTTTGGGGTGGCCATGGGGTTTGTGTCAGTGGTATAGTCAGTGGCCACAGCCAGGGGAACAGCGGGTCACCCTCCTCTAGAAGCACTCAGGATGCAAAGCACCATGTTGGAATTATTAGGTTTTGCAAACCAACCATGGAAACGAGCACAGACAGACTCCACCATGCTTTTAAAAGTCCTGGCCCCGTTAAGTGGGCTCACCCAGGTCACTCTGAATGAGGAAAGTTCAGAATGGAACAAAAATTCAAGCCGGTAGACATTTTCATGGTGAAATTTGTCAGAATATATTTGAAAACACAAAGGTTTGGCTGTATTGGTTTTATTTTATCATGATCAATTTCCTGGAGAGCCACTGCTATTGCAACAAGTCAACAAGGTCCTTGAAGCCCTCACCGGCCCTTTCACACTGAGACACTCAGGAAACACATCTTGGGGATGTCCCCCTCTGGCAAGCTCATTCCTGCCCCTGCCCCTTCCTGTCGGAAACACTCAGCTGCCCCTCCTATGGTGCAGTCCCTCTGCTGTGTGCCTGCATCCTCTGGCAGGGAGTGGAGTACCTTCCTCCAGCCTCTGCACCTCAGCTCAGGTGTCAGCCACCTTGTCCCCCTGTCCCACACCCTGACCCAGGCGATGTGTCCTGCTTCTTCTGTCTCCAATGAGAGTGTATGCACAGTGCTGCCATTCCAATGATTACATTGGATCATTATCTGTTTATGGGTTGTGTCCCCAACTAGATTGAGGTGTGGTCTTTATCTCGTTTTTCTTTAAACCAACTGCTTCCTAGCACAGGGCTCGGCCCTAAGCTTATTAAATTAATATATGGATTAGGAGGGCAGCATTTACTAAGAGTGCACAGGTAAGTGACCTGAGACGTACCTGGCCCAGCACGGATGTGCTTTTTGTTGATTGCATGATGGTGGACCCACATTCTGAAGGTGGAAACACTGCAGCTCAGAGACTGCAGAGCTATTTCCCGGGGACACACAGAGATAATGAGAGAGCTGAGGTGTGAGCATGGCTCTCTCTGGTCGCTAAGCTCTTGGCTTCACCTAGACCTCTCTGTGGCCTCTGGATGGCACCTTGCTCTCTATCCCTCATCCCAGCAGACAGGCAAACATTTTTTGTTGTTGTTTATAATGATCTTTGAATCAATTGTAATACTTTTACATAATGGCTGTCCATGGGAGGAATTCCACAAATATTTGTCGGATGAATGGATGACTGACTGGGCTTGAGGAAACTTCCAGTGCTCAACAAAGGTGGCTGACTAGTCCATTTAGTGCACCGTAGGATATTATTCCTTCAGAAAATGTACTAATATCACTATAGTGATATACTAAGCAGAAACATGTTATAAAGTAACATTGAAGAAAGGGCTTTGCAAGAACGATGTAACAGAAATAAAGAAAATAAAGTTAATCTCTCCAGGACAGTGACAAAGTTAAAATCTGTGGAATATTCTTAAGAATCTGTCACCCCAGGAAGGTGACATTTTAACCTCCCTGCTAAAACTGGAATCTCTGATTTTGATTTGTCTGTGAAGATACTAACATAGATTGGACTAAATTTTTGAAATCTGTGGAATGTTGATTATCTGAGGAGTTATGCATTGTAAGCAGCACACTGAGAGGTGAGGACAAGTAAACAGGTTGGGGGTGTTTGACTGGGAGAGAACTACAAGGGGAGTGGAACTAATTAGAAGCATCTTAGGTGACCAGGAAATGAATCAAGGCAATAACAACCATAGCTGTCATTTATGTGCTCCCTTCTGTGGCAGGTCTGCTTATGTTGTATTATTTAATTGGTCCCGACGCTACCATGTTGCAGTAGGATTTGCTCTGCACATTTTACAGGTAAGATTTCAGAGAGGTTAGGTCATGGCCCAAGGGAGGCTACAGGTGTCAGGATTCACACCCAGATCCATCTTGCTTCAGGCACAGAGTCCAGTTGTTGTCCTCTAGGTGTCACTACCACAGAGCCCCACAGCTCTAGCAGGCCTGAGCCTTGCCTTGCCTGTCATCGTATTTCCAGGGCAGTGTGGAGTTCTCATCCATCACCAGAGAAGCCAGGGCTACTCTGCAGAAGGGAAGCGCACAGTGGGATAGTTAGAAACACCTTTTGGGCCGGCCGAGTGGTGAATTGGTTAAGAGCTGGTTTTGGGATGCCAGCAGCCCCGGTTCGGATCCCGCATATGAGGGCCAGTGACACTGCCCTCTACAGCTAACAACAGCTCCACCTGGAGCTGGGCTGTGCAAGCCCCGGCGACGGTGTAGGCTGCAGCCTCTGCTGCAGTGGACTGCCATAGGCTACAGTGAGTGGTCGGCAGCCAGCGTGAGCTGCCAATAGTCGCGGTGAGCGGCCATCCAGAGGCAGGCGACTGATCTGCCTCATCCGGGAAGAGCGCAATGATGATACCAACATGGGCCAGTGAAACAATGTCCTCCACAACTAGACTGAACAACAAAAGGACAGCAACTTGTCTGTTTCCCTTCCCTGATTCCCCAACGCTGTTCCCCTCCCCCAATTCCCCAATAAAATCTTAAAAAAAAAAAAAAAAAGGAAACACCTTTCAAGCTGAAAGCTAATGGGCATTTTCTTTATGCAATCTGATCTGAAAGGACATTTTAAGAACACAACGGTTTGGCCATATTGGCTTTATTTTATCACAATGATTTCCGAGAAACCCACTGCTATTGAAGACAGTCCACAAGGTCCCTGGAACCCTCCCGGAAACAGCCCAAGGCTCCTCAGTTCTGCAGCCCCTCTGCCCCTATCCCCTTACTCACAGACATATTTTACTCTGCCTCAGGAGAGTTGTGATTCTGTTCCTGGACAAAGGTGATCCCCAAGGACACATAGGTTACAGTAGTAAGTGCAGGCTTGCTGTTCTTTCAAGAAACAAAAACACTGTTCCTCCCTCATTGTCCCAAGCATAATAAGCCTAGGTTGTACTCCTCCCTCCAAGGCGTCCTCACCATTGGAAGAAACAGTGCAGGTGGGGTCCAGTGAATACGGTCTCTGTCACGGTTTGTTCTGGAAAGACAGGCACCTTTCCACTGCCTTGCAGCTGCTGGAGCTGTCTTCAGCTGGTTAGGCCTCTCAGCCTGGGGGAGGCCAAAGAGAAACCAGGTGGAATGAACCTGCATGTACTGCGTATGAACCTTGACACAGGGAGCCCTGGGTTTGCATTCTGGGATGTCAAGGAGACACATCCAATAATAGTAAATGAGGAGGCTGGAGACAGGTATAGAAATGCAGGGTCAGGAGCTAAAGGAAGACTTTCCTGACTTTTCCTGCTGGGCTGACACTGGCCCCTCCCGTCAGAGAAAAAGGAGATGAATTTATACTATTGTCAAAAAGTGACGACGGTTGATCAATGGTCAACTCCTTGGAAGGGAACCTTCGCAAGCACAAAATCACATATTTTTGGAGCCTACTGTTTTAAAATGAGAGGTAATAATTTACAAACTTCCTCAGAAAAACAGACTTAACATTTCACAATTTAAATACTTGATTTTGGGGTCCTAAATCTGTAATATCAGCTTCCTAACGGTCACTGCGCTTTTCCTTCTCTCAGAGTTAGACAGTACCTCTTCTCCAAAGCTGTACTCATTCTCCTAACACAGCCTCCACCCTCTGTCTGCCGATGTAGACAGCAGTTGGGAGGCACACACAATTATTTTGGAGTGCCTCATCATTCAGAACTGGCAAGAAATATGCTCGTTGCTGTTTCTCCTTTATGTTGGGGAATTAAATAAAGCAACATTAATTTGCAGAACTGTTCTCCCATCTCTCTTTTCCACCTCACTCTAGTGGCCCACCACTAGACAACCAACCCTTTGTGATTCTATCCATCCTTGCCAAGAGCTGATTTTGCAAGCAGGTAGCCAGCTCTCCTGAAGCATCCAGGAGGGGCCTCATCTCCCCCTGGTATACCTGAGGTAAGATCAGTCCAACTTGCCCAATGACAACAAATCCTGAAAATGTTATTATTTCTACCACTCCCACCCTCCACAGTGGACTATTGGGTTGTTGGAAAAGTCATGATGTATTTTTTCTATGTTTTTCATCGCAAAAATATGTCATGACTTTTCCGACAACCCAATATTAATTGGTTTGGCCTCCAAGAATTTAATGTGCCACCCAACAAAGGCATCCCTGATAATGCTAACATCTCTGGAGCTCAGACACATCCTGGTTATAGAATCTATCTGACATTTAAAAAAAAAATACACCAAAACTTTGGTGGTTGTTCCCCCACTAAAATGAAGGTGCTTCAAGAGGGGAAATCCAAACTGTCCTCCCTGAGATGACTCAACTTTCTCTAGAATAGAGAAGACACAGGACACGAACATTTCCTCCTTTTTCTTTTTCACATATATGGTGAAGAAACAAAGACAAGAGGAATCTATTTCTGGCATATGGATTTAGTCTTCAGAGGGAAAAATCAGAATATTATGTAGGGCAACAATGATCCTGGTTATCCAAATACTAAATTTCTTTATTTTTTCTACTATAATAGAATTGTTAAGGTAACCATAAATATAAGAATTACTTAGTAATTTTCAGTAACTGTGCAAGCATTCTAATTATTAGTTCATAAGTAAGGAAACTAAGGCAAGGAAAAGTGGCAAGTTATATATACTTGCCTGACAGAAATAATTTATAATCATAAAAACACTTCTCAACCACCATCAAAATTAACTCCTCAGAATGGGCAGGGCACGTCTTCACAACACAAGCATGCCCTGCAGCTAAATCGGCGGCATGGCACCCTCCTCACCTGTCGGATGGAATGCTGCCTGGAGTTGTCTGACTCATTCATAGCTACATCATCTGTGGTTCAGATAGCAAACATTACTTTACGTCAGAAACCTGTCCTAAGATGATGCCCTTTTTGTGACAGTTAAGCTTAAACAAAATCTCATAGATATTACAGTAATGGTTCTCAGTCAGGGACTTTTTTTTCCTGCTGCTGGCGTCTAGTTAGGTCAAGGCCTGGGGTGATGGTGAACATCCTACAATGCACAGGACAGTGCCCCACAAAAGAATATCCAGTATAATATGTCAACACTGTCAAGTCTGAGAAACCCTATATTAAAGAAAAGCTGGTAACTGTCTTTTTTCCCCAATAAATGTGTGATATAGCATCACCATTCAACCATTCACCAAAATTTTCTTTTAAATTTTTATTGGGTAACATTGTGTTTTTTCCAGGACCCAGTAGCTCCAAGTCAAGTTGTTGTCCTTCAATCTAGTTGTGAAGGGCACAGTTCAGCTCCAAGTCCAGTCACCATTTTCAATCTAGTTGCAGCGGGTGAGGGAGGGAATTCAGCCCACCATCCAATGAGGGAATCGAACTGGCAACCTTGTTGTTAAGAACACACACTCTAGGGCCTGCCGAGTGGCACAGTGGTTAAGAGCTGGCTTGGGACGCCAGCGGCCCCGGTTCGGATCCCACATATGACGGCCAGCGACACTGCCCTCTAAAAAAAAAAAAAAAAAAGAACGCACACTCTAACCAACTGAGCCACTAGACCACCCCATATTGAGCGTCTATAGGGCACTAGTTAGAAGAAAAACAAGCTCACTGCCTTCCTGAGCTAAGCACTTGAAAGGGGAAATAAGTAAGTAAATAAGCAAGATAATTGCAGATTGTGGTATGTATTGTAAAGGAACTAAATGGATAACAACATATTAGATAATATGGTCAAGGATGACTTACCTTCCTGGGGAAATTAGGATGTTTTTGGTAGCAGATAACAGAAACCCCCCAACTTAATTTGGCTTAAACAATAAGGAAATGTATAGTTCACATAACTGAAATCTAGAGGGTCTCAGGATTGGCTTAAACCCTGGACTCCAACTTCTACCCAACTCCAAATGCCCGCTTCTTCTTCAGGAAGGTAGTAAGGTGCCTGGTAACAAAACCCCCTACACACTCACCTGTCCCAATAAATAAATAAAAGTGGACTGATTAATAATAAAGGGGAAGGCTACAAAAATGTATAACCCAGCAGCCACAGCAGTATGAATTGAGATAGGAGGTCTGGTGCAGTACTGGCTTTTCTTGAATAATATTATTAAGACAGGTTAGTTAGTGTAACCATTAGGAAGTTAGGAATTCCCTGGTAGAAT
This sequence comes from Aselliscus stoliczkanus, assembly GCA_033961575.1. Taxonomy (NCBI): domain Eukaryota; kingdom Metazoa; phylum Chordata; class Mammalia; order Chiroptera; family Hipposideridae; genus Aselliscus; species Aselliscus stoliczkanus. The sequence continues at coordinate 105,552,242 of CM066727.1, read as the reverse complement.
GAAAAGAAAACAAAATTTCTTTAAAGCCTCAGCCTTGAAAAGTCCCAACTTTAAGATATCCCTCTCCTGCCAGAGCAAAACCTGCCAGAGCAAAACCATCAATTATGCTTTGAGACAGGCCTCAGTCTCCGCCTTGAGAGCCCAGCCTGGAGATAACATACCTGCTGGAGCTAAAACACCAATTAAGCTCTGAGACAACTAGGCTGTTTAGAGAAGCCCCGTCCAGGCTTCATAAGTCAGTACTAACAGACACCAGTTTTCTCCCCAGATAGGCTAGGAAAAGCACATAAACAGAAGCCTCCCTCCCCTAGTCAGCAGGCATTCCTGTTTCTGTTGCTCCCTCTCGGTTAGAGAGCTGTATCTCTTTGCTCTAATAAACTTGTTCTTTTCTGCAAACTTTGCCTCTCTGGTCCGTGCCTCCATTCTTCAGTGTTACGAGACCATGAATCCCGGACTTTCACAAATCATCCTACATCATTAGTACTATTACTACATTTTATTGAATGTCTACTACTATACTAGATGTTTTACTTATATCTAGTCTTTCCAAATTCCCAGCAAGATGCATATTATCTCCATTTTACAGATGAGGAAACTGAGGCTCGCAGAAGAATTTGAAGATCATATAGATATCACCTAATAATGACATGGTTAGTGCTGTACATACATTTTCAATCATTACATGCATCCTATGAGGTGAAACACAGGAAGGCTTAGTAATGATCTCAAGGTCACACGGCTGGCAAAGTAACAAGAAGTATATATGACCAAGATTAAAGCCCATGAAATCTAATTCCTGGAGGCTCTAGTGCTCTCACAAGCTGTGCAATAGAGTATATTAGTGTTGGCCTAGGATTTGAATTTGATCCGAATCTGTCTGGCTCCAAAGGCCAAGAAGCGTTCCTTTCTTTTTTCTGCACGTTTCCTCATATAAAATGTGGGAAGCAGACCAAAAAACATCTCAAAGTTCTATTTCGGTTCAAAAATGCTGTGAATCTATGGATGTTAATAAGTTTTTGATATGCAAAAATAGTGGGGAGAGGGGAGTTTTTGTAAGGCACGTGCACACACACTATAGTTAAGTGTCTTTTTCAATTTAAGAATACAATCACCTTTAGTGACGATTGTTCCAATTTAAAAGCAAATTAAGTGCAGCATTTAAATGTTAAACAGCTTGTCTAAGTGCCAGGCCAACTATCAATACGCAGTTTACTTGATCTGTAACAGAAACCTTGGGCTTTTGTCTCTGATTTAATCTTGTCAGAATTGCTATATCTTCAGAAGTTCAATTTTTGTGACTTCAGGTAACAACTCCTAACTTAATCTAGTTACACACGTTTCAACTGTGCTTGTACTTGTGTGTGACCGAGGGATCCTGAAAAGAAGCTATCGGGTAAATTAAAATAATACACCGAAGGGTGTAAGAGGCCTGATAACGGCAGTCGAGTTCCACTTTCCTTTATGCTTGACTCTGGTGAAAAGTTAGCAGGAACATCGCTTTTCAGGGTTCAGATGAAACAAGAAGCAAAATGTTATCTAATAATCTATGGCTAGGAATGGCAGGGTGAAACAAGGTCTGCTCGGGTCAGAGGTATCAAAAATAAGCAGAAAATGATACCGCAGTTGACTTCCAAATTACATCCCATTCAAAAATGCTTTCTTAAAACCAAAGGAAAAAACCTGACATTTTATCTCACAAAAGAATATCCTACCGGCTGATAAACACAAGAACATTGAACACAAATCCTGTGCTTATTTATTCGCGGTTTACATGGAAATCCTTCTCTTAACTCACAACCCATCACTTCGGGGGTAATCTAGTCAAACACACTGGGTAGCCCAAAACGACCGAGCACACAAAACAACGTGGCTGGTCACCAACACGCGCAGAAACACTTGAGAGAAGCCGGCCTCTCGCGAGAGTAACCAGAGACAAAAGCCGGTCCCGGCACGCACTGCGGCGGGACTACACGTCCCAGCAAGCAAGGCGCCCAACCCCCTCCCCCCGGACTATGGTTCCCGACATGCTCTCCAAACAGTTGGTCTACCTCCTCAGCGTCGGCGGTCTCTTGCCGCCCACTCAGTCACTGATTAGAGCCTAGGGATCGGACAGCCTCACCCGCGAGTAAATTACGAAGATGACGATTTTCCCATTCTTCACTGCCGTTGGATTAGGATAGCAAAGAGCCAGGGGCTAGGGCGGGCGGGGCGTGGGCTGGTGGCCTGGCCGGCTGAGCCAATAGCGCTGGAGCGGCCCTCCTGCCACCATGGCAACGGCGGCCGTCCCCTCAGGGACCATGTCCCCATTGGGTAGAGAAGGCTCTAGAAGAAGGAAGCGGAAGTGGCACGTGGAGGGGCCGGCGGAGGCGCCGGTGAGTAAATGCCGCAGATTCTGGAAAGTTCTGATCAGTGAGATACATAAGGCTGAGGAGTAGGGACCTCCCCTTTTGGGTCGGTAGTTGGGCGCTGAGTGGCGAGCGAGCGGTTGCGCTTCCAGGCGTTCACCGGAGCTGCGGAGCGACCCGTGGAGACTCGGCGCGCCTGCTCCTGGGGCGATTCCTCTCCTAGCCGCGACTGTCCCCTGGAAGCCGGGGCGCCGAAGTGACACAGGAGGGGCCGGACCCCGCGGCAGCTGCGCGTGGCAGAGGCGGCAAGCAGCGGCCAGAGGACGCGGACCCAGACCCGGGGCGGAGGCGGACCGCGCGCGAGCCGGCCATGTCGGTGGTGGGGCTGGACGTGGGCTCGCAGAGCTGCTACATCGCGGTAGCCCGGGCCGGGGGCATCGAAACCATTGCCAACGAATTCAGCGACCGGTGCACCCCGTAAGTGGAGCCTGCCGGGGCGCTGGGGCAAGTCCTGGGCGGACGAAGCAGCCCGGCGGGGGCTGCGGAGCGGGCGGAACCCCCGGCTGGCGCGGTGGGTCCGGAGCGCCGGGCGATGGAGGGCGGCGTGGGGGGCGTTGCGCTTCTGCGTGGGGTTGGGGCCGGGCAGGGCGCTTGCCCGCTAAATGGAGAGGGTGTCTCCGGCGTCTAGGGGCCACGAGAAGGCGGCCCTGGGCGCCGGGCTGCGGCTCTCGGCCCGGCGGGCCGCAGCCAGCGCCTCCCGCGGTCGCCCCCTTTCCCCGCCCGGCCGCGCCGAGCCGCCGAGCCGCCCCAGCCGCTCCCCTGGCCTCCGGCCGTGTCCTCGCGCTCCTCACGGCCAGGCTGCCGAGCTTCTTCCGCGTGTGTATCTCGACATGAGCTGGAAGCTTCCAGAGCTTGTCTGCTGTTGTGCCCCGAGCTGGCGGGCTGGTGTTAGCGACCAGCTCCTTTGCTAAGTGAATGTACTCTGGTTACTAACGTGACCTCGTTTCCCGGGGTCATTGTGAAAGACGGAAGCGTCCTTTTTGCTCACTTTATGAGAGCCATTCAAGAAGAATCCTAACTCGTGTTTCAATTCCTTTATTAATTTGGCACAGTTTCCAGAGGAGAGAAAATAAAAATTAGCTACTTCGGTACTAGAACTCCTTTCAGAGGATGGATGTTGTCACTGAGTTAAACGTTATGTTCGACAGCAGCGTGGGGTGGGCAAAGGGCAGCATTTTTAAAAACAACCTTTTAGGCGGGCTTATTTTCTGAAGATAATTTATACGAACATGCCTGCATGTGCATTGATAAAAACACTTGCTTACTTCTTAGGGAAATTAATGTAGGTGTTTATTTTTCAATGCCTTAAACCCAAGGTAAAGAGTATAGAATGAAACAGCCTAAAGGTGAAATGACTGGGCTCGTATCATTATTTGAGTGCCAGATGAACATTTATGAAAGTGAGTGGAAGATTAGAAAATAGGCACTTAACCATACTGGCAGCATTGGGGAGAGTTAGACCCTGAGCGTCTCATGAGTCTACCTATTTGGAAATCTGCAGCCTGTTTTTAGTTGTGCAGAGGGCTCTGTAATTGGAGTCTAGTAAGTAAGAAGACGGTATCTCAGGCTTCCATGCCTAAGTGCACTTTATATCTTTGTTCTCTTTGATTCCATAAAAAAGGCTGTTCAACTGAGGGTAGGAAAAATTGTGTATGTGGCTGTAGTGACAACTGCGAAAATAAAGACAACAAGTACGCCTCTAAAAAAGGTAAACAAGGTTAGGGTTGAAGTGCTCTTCAGTGGTTTTGATAAAATAGATAGATGTTTGACTGAATTGTATTGGCTACTATTAATTTGTGTTTAATATAATTAATTTTAGTCCCCTTGGAAAATGAGTTAATTCATTCTGCAAGTGCTGTAGGCTCAGAATGATACTCTGTTTTAGGAAGATGTCTTAAAGGTCTAGCTTGAACACTTCTCTGGCTTTTGGGATGCTGTTTGGCACCTGCTCAGATAACCCAGGTCTAGGATGCCTCTATTAGAGCAAATTTAAACCTGATTCAGCCTGGTACTTCACGCCCTTCTCTCAATATGTTCCCATTTTGTTCATCTCATTTACCACTACTCCTACCTGCCCTCCAATCTAAAACCCAGTCCACCTACCTCCTGCTGACTTTCCTGTGCTTGTCTGTGCTACATTCTATTTCCATTGCTGGAAAGCTGTCTGAGTTACAAGTTACTTTTTGTCACTTCAGAGCTGACTTAATGTAATTGATTATTCACTCCTTTCCCTCCGCATTGCTCCTTAGTTCTGCTGTGGTGCTCCCTCTGTATCATTTCTTACTTGGCTTTTCAAAGTAGTCTTCCACATAGGGACCCTCTTAGTTTATGCTTTTAAATTCCTGAAGCATAATTTGGGCTTACTTGAGTGGATTTATAGAAAAACTTTTGATCCTAATGAGGCAGATGGTATATGAGGACAACAATAGGAATGAAATTATATTTAGGTTTGTAAGTAGAGGTATGCAGTATTTTTTGTTAATCATGTGTCTAGAACCAAATTAATACCCTTAACTGTTCAAAGCATTTTCAGAGTTAATGTCCACCTCAGAATAATTGGGGACCTCATAATAATTGGAGAATTATTCTGGGACTTGAGGTATTGGAAAATGTCCCCTGAGCCATGAGTAGACTTTGGGGGAAGGAGGGGAGGGATGTAGGACTGCCCCCTAGGTTGGATTCTCAGAGTAGCAGTTAAGTGGACCCCCTCTGAGTATTTGACCAAAGCTTTAGGCTCCAAAATTGTACTCTACTGGTGCCCCTCCTTTCCCCAGACCATGGGTAGGAAATTTATATTAGATTTTATTTTCTTGTTAAAAATGTCCACATGTACGCTTTTTTGATGTGTTTTGTGTACCCTACCAGATCAGTCATATCATTTGGACCAAAAAACAGAACAATTGGAGTTGCAGCCAAAAATCAGGTATGTTCTTTAGGAGAATTCTGGTTTGTTTTTTAAGGAGGATGTTTTAAAAGTAAAATCTCAAGGACATACAAGAGTATGAAATATCTAAGCCCATCATCCATTTTTGAGTTTTAGTAACGTAATGCAAGTATTTATGAGCCCTTAGATGGTTCTTTTTTCCTTCTGTTCCCTTCCTCTTGTTTTATTGAATAAGGTCTACTTTAACTTTCTAATCTGCCAACCTTAATTTTTAGTAACTTAACTACCATCTGATTTATGTAATTTATGTGAAGTTTCTCATGACACTCATTTAAGAGTGAAAGATTCTAGAAGTGCTGTGTTTAAAAGCATTTTCAAGTTACTTAATAATTAAGGTGGGACTGGTAGAACTTTTTGTCTCGAATTGTGCTGTCTTATATGGTAGCCATTTATCTACCTGTGACTTTTGAGCACTTCACATAGAAAAGTATAAAATTCTTGATATTTTGAACACCTAAAATGAAATAAAGTACGTATCTCATCAATGTTTCATATTGAGTACATGTTGAAATAATATTTTAGATATACAGGCTAAATAAACTATTGAAATTAATTTCACCTGTTACTACCTAATGTGACCAGAGAATTTACATATATAGTTTCCATTTAGGGCTCTACATTTGGGATTAGGTGGGGGGAATAAGGTATGAAATATGAAATCCCTTTTGAGAGGCTTTAAGAAAGACTGAAAAAATTCTTTTAAACAGAGAAAATAGTATTGCTAATAATAATAATAATTTAAAAAACCCTGGAGTACTATATTATGGCTAGTTGGAAGAGAAGACGAAAGAGGGGAAAAAGCAAAGGAGAGAAGAGAACTAGACTCTGGGGAAAGTTACTTATATCCCCGTGGTTTGAGTTGTACAAGTGAGTTCTTGTAAAATTGCTGTAAGTACTGATAGGTGTTGAAATTAGAAAATAATTTTAAATCTCCTGATTTCTTTTTCAGCAAATCACTCATGCAAACAATACTGTGTCTAACTTCAAGAGGTTTCATGGCCGAGCATTCAGTGACCCCTTCATTCAAAAGGAAAAGGAAAACTTAAGTTATGATTTGGTTCCAATGAAAAATGGTGGAGTTGGAATAAAGGTAATAAAATTGAGCAACCGTAGATTTCCTTAATGGGAAACAAATTCATTTGTAGGGAGGTACTTAAATCTTAATGAAAATTTAACACAAATTTCTTAATTGGACAGTATGGTCTTTTTATTTTTTATCTCGCTTCTTTTAAAATGTAGGTATGTCTTTCATCTTTCTTTAAAATTTGCTCAAGTGGTATATAATGATATAACGTAATGTGTGTTTCTTAACTTCTTGGCAATTGTAAAACTTTAGGTTTACTTAGTGGTGTTTAAGATCTAAATTGTCTTGTCATCTCAAACAGAAGTCTGTTCCAGTGCGGCCTAGTTGCAGTTGTTGGGAGAGCAATCTTGTAATACAACCAGAAATCTTTTTTTAAGCTAGCAGAGACATTCTTGTCTTGTGATCTACACAAAATAATATTTATCCCAGTGATTCATCTCTTTAGTTAGAGTGGAAATTTACTACCTTTTATAATGTTTTGATTAGTATTTTGGATAGGGGAAAATATGCCCTAGAGTTTTTTTCTGCTTTTCATCTCTAGGGGAAAGTTCTTTCTTCTTTTCTTGGCTGACCATTCCTTTTTTCCTTTCCTTTCCTCCTTCCCTAAACAGCTATAACAGATTTTCTGGAAAAGGATATGCAATAATGGAAGTTTAGTACTAGCACGTAGTTTTAGGTACCACTGTGTTTAAAACATCTTTCCCCCACACAGGTGATGTACATGGATGAAGAGCATCTGTTTAGTGTGGAACAGATAACAGCTATGCTGCTGACAAAGTTAAAGGAAACTGCTGAAAGCAACCTCAAGAAGCCAGTAACAGATTGTGTTATTTCAGTAAGTAGAGTTAAGCAATGCCATGCATTTTGTTTTAATTTGCCTGCTTTGTCTTACTCCTAAGCACCCAGTGAAAGCCATTCTGTTACTAGAGATGAAAATTCCATGGGGACTGTATTAATGTAGTGGTCAGGAGCATTTCAGAGTAGGTTCCGGTGGTATTTTTAGCCAGAAGTTGCGAAGCTTCTTGATTGGAGATGCGTCTGAATCTGTCCTGTAGAGCTTTTTGGAAATACTGACTGGTTCTATCGGGTGATACTCTGATGGTTAATGCACTATGTACTTACTTTGGAGCTTTTCCAAGTACCCCAACAGTTGAGAACCAGTGCATTGTAAGCTTTAGAACAATCTACTGATAGTAATAAAACCTAGATTTTCAGCACTGGGAAGTCCACTACCTTCAGTAGACAATTGATAGGTTATGGACAAAAGCCATCTTTTATTTGGACATCAGAAAGGTAGTTGTAAATTCTGCTCTCCCAAATGTCTAGGGTCACTTGTTGATCTGCTCTGTCCCGGAAGTGTTGATAATGGACTGACCTACACCATGGTCTTTGCATTAGAGCAGACCACTGAGAGCCTTTATGGCAGAGTGGCCTCAGATTGGAAAAAACAGGCAGATGGGCTAAAATTCCTCCTGTTTCCCTTGTAAGGCAGAAGGTGGTCCACTAAAGGGATATCGGCCTGTCGCTTGGAGAAATTATGTTAATCTCTGGTAAAAATTAAAGAATTAAGTTTATAAATCAAGGGTCCTTTTTTCTTTAAATAACCTGATGAAAAAAACTGATAAAAGCATCTGATTTGAAAGGTGCTCCTACCTTTGTTTCTGAAGCATCTGCACCTACTTTGGGGGGACAATGTGAAAGCCACTGTTTTCTCTTAGGAAAATCAGTAGACTTTGCCAAAAAATGTTTCTGTCATCTTAACAGGTCTACTGAATTCAAAGGCACTCCTTCATCTATTAATGCTGAACTCAATGAAGAGCAAAAGTAAAGGGCAGTGGCCTGTGCTAGAATTAGCTCTGTATTATCTTCAAGCTGCTGTACACGTTACCTGTAGTTGATTATATTTCACATTAAATGTTGACAGCATTATAATTTCCAAATGTCAGTTGAAATTTAAGACTATTTTGCAAATGGTATTTCATCCACATAAATTTAAAGCTTTCTATTAGATTTAAGCAACTGCCACTGTCTTATGAATACTCGTGATTTTTTAATTTCATGTTAAAATTTGGAGTATTCATAAGGCATTGGCAGTTGCTTAAATCTAATAGAAAGCTTTAAATTTATAGATACTATAATTTTAGGGAAATCTTTTCAAAAGTAGTCATTCTGAAGGCTAAGGAACTGGTAGAAACTAGAGATCTATTTCTGTTTTGTGACTTAGTTAGGCACCTATTTAGGGACTATTATGAATTTATTAAAAGTGATTTTGAAGAATTTATATGTATTTTTGTGTTCTAGATTAATTACACTTCTTTCCTTGTTTGTAGGTCCCCTCTTTCTTCACAGATGCCGAGAGGCGCTCTGTATTAGATGCTGCACAAATTGTTGGTCTTAACTGCTTAAGACTTATGAATGACATGACAGCTGGTAAGAAAACACTGTGTGGAGTGAGTATGTTATCAAAACTAGAGTTAAGACACACCAGGTACTACTACTACTACTAAACACTTTTTCATGTAGGTGTAGAAATATAGTTTATTAAGAAACATGTTATGTTCAAAAGCAAAAATTGCAATTTTTTTATATGGCTATGTTTAATGAGAAGTTGGCACTTCGTCAGGTTTAAAAATATTTTTCCTGTATATATTTCCTTACATTGTTTTATAGTTAAGAAACAAGCTTTCAAAAAAAAAGTTTTTCCCAAACCTTAGGATTCTAGATTTCATGACTATTTTGCCACGATTATTGCCTTAAACATTTTTCCTCATATATTTCCCAGATACATGTAGTTGGGGATTGACCAGGTACCTCTGTCGGGTATTGACTTCACTGCCCTTTTGCCAGGCATGGGGTCAGGTATGGAAATAGTGGTGAGCAAGCAGTCACTGTTATTTCCTGGAGCGTTTATCGGTTTATTAGGATTACAGAAAAACAAGTCAGGTACAGTTCAAATCAGGCAAAGCAAATAAGACTTTTTTCCAGCATATTTCTAGTAGATTTTTTAAAAGTCTTAAATTTTCAATAAAGGTATGTTCTTCTTAGGTATACATGTTTAGAAATAAAATGGTTTCAAAGTTCAAGAAAACCTAACATAGACTTTTTTTTTGAGGGCAGTGTCACTGGCCCTCATATGTGGGACCAAACCGGGGCCGCTGGCTTCCCAAGCCAGCACTCAACCACCACGCCACTCGGCCGGCTCTTAACATAGACTCTTTAAGGGAGGTCAGGTCAGTTATTTGCCTCAGATCTAAAAATAATTGGTAGGAACTGCAGTTGCTATAGTTGTATATTCAATTTTTAATTTTTTTGGATGAGCAGTCTCCTGGCAGTTGGTGGTTAAAATGTAAGTATTGTGTAAATGAGTCAGATATTGTTTGTGGTTACATGTCATTGTAATCACCCTGTGTATGTCTTCTCCATCATGTCTCCCCCATGTATTGAAAAATGATAGAGCTTTGTTCAAAAATCAGAAAAATAAAGTGATTGATGCCCAAGAAAATCTTACAAAATCATGTATAAAAGGAGTTTGTTCAGCTTTAATTTTAATTGTTTGAAGAAAATAGTCAGGTTTCCTGCATGTGTAGTTATATTGCTAACAATGAAATTCCTAAGAAAATATGAATCAAAGAATTGAAACATACTTATTTTTTTTGTAGTTGCTTTGAATTATGGAATTTACAAGCAGGATCTCCCAAGCCTGGATGAGAAACCTCGGATAGTGGTTTTTGTTGATATGGGACACTCTGCTTTTCAAGTGTCTGCCTGTGCCTTTAACAAGGGAAAATTGAAGGTAAAGTCAGAAATTGGAGCTAAGTGATGAAACATATGAAATGTGTTATCCTTGCCATTACTTTGAGGTGCTGAGCTGCCTGACTCTGGTCTTGGGATCAACAAGGAATTGTCCTCAAGGTTGATCTTTATAAATACAATGTCTTGGTATACTTTAATATCCTTGCTTAGGAAAGAGAAGCTTTTTAAGATCATCTTCGATATATAATCATTAAAAGTCAAAAGTATCTTAGAGATTTAGGATTGCATTTGGGATTTGTGGTTCTGTTTCTCCTAACTGACTTGCATTTCATGTTATAATTTAAATAGAAGCCTTGAGCCTATTATTTGTTAGTTGTTTGAGTAACAATATTTAAGATTCTAGTTAAAAATATGATAAAAAAAAATAACCAGATAATTTGTTTTAAATTAGGTACTGGGAACAGCTTTTGATCCTTTCTTAGGAGGAAAAAATTTTGATGAAAAGTTAGTGGAACATTTTTGTGTAGAATTTAAAACTAAGTACAAGTTGGATACAAAATCCAAAATTCGAGCCCTGCTTCGTCTGTATCAGGAGTGTGAAAAATTGAAAAAGTTAATGAGTTCCAACAGCACAGATCTACCACTGAATATTGAGTGCTTTATGAATGACAAGGATGTTTCGGGAAAGATGAACAGGTATGTCTTGAATTCTGCTGGATTAAATAGAAAATGCTTCTTACTGAATTAGAGGGTTGGTTCTAGCTGTGGTGCTGTGTGCCTGGGCTCACATTCCAAGGTTGTGTGCTGCATCCTGGGAAGACAGTTAAGATGAACAGAACCTGGGGCACTTCTGCAAAGGGATTTTAGAGTTTGGTCAAGGGCCCTTACGATGAAGTCTACATTTTAGTATTTCTGACCCAGTAATTAAATAATGGTTTCACAAACTATTTCGAAGTGGATGGAAATAAATATTCAAAGTAATGAGAATTGGATCACATAAAAAGTTTGGGAGTAAAATGGAAATCTTAATATTAAGTGATACTTCCAGTGATACCAGTAGAACTGATTTTTTTTTTCCTCATCTGCTTTCGACACCTGTTTTGTATATTTATTGTTAAAGAAAAGTTACAAATTACAGTGTAGTTAAACTTGGTCCATGTGGAATCCAGTGTGTCTGATATAAAAGTGAAATGCATTGGGTTGATAGATGTATTGTTTAAAACCAATAGGACAGGATATTGGCCTTTAGGTAACTTTTCTAAAGATTTATGAAATATTCTCTTACTTGCCAAGGGCACAATTCGAAGAACTTTGTGCTGAACTCTTGCAAAGGATAGAAGCACCTCTTTATTCACTGATGGAACATATTCAGCTCAAAGTTGAAGATGTGAGTGCTGTTGAGATAGTTGGAGGTGCTACACGAATTCCAGCCGTGAAAGAAAAAATTGCCAAGTTCTTTGGAAAAGATGTCAGCACAACACTGAATGCAGACGAAGCCGTAGCCAGAGGGTGTGCCCTGCAGGTATTTCTGGGCCCTCCTCTTGGTGCTCGGGCTGGAGACAGCTCCACTTTGTTTCACCTGGGGACATTGGGGACTCCTGCAGTAAGCAGAGCCCGGTGCCTAATACATATAACAAGGGAGTTAACTGCGAAATACATCTGTAAGGCTGTGGGGATACGAGATCTTCAAGTATGGGAGATGCAGGAAATTTAAAAAGAACAGTGGAGCTAGTGGGGAGTGGGAATGGGCGTGATTCAGGTCCACAGAAAACATCCGTAATGTAATGCATGAATTAGCTGTGACAGCTGTTAAAGCACATAGGAGGGGATTTGAATGGTAATCTGGCCTAATGAGTTGATGGGGGGGACATTTGCAGGGTTAAAGGTATTAACAGGTGGTGTTAGGAAGTAGCTGCTCCCCCCTCCAGATTGATTTTTTTTCTTTTTTTAGCTGAGCCATCTTGCCACCTGTTGGCAGCTCAGTGGCAGCTCAGTTCGGGCTCGGCATTGAACTGCTGTTGCTCAGAGCTCAGCTCGCACTCTTTGAGTGAGCGCTTAACCAACTAAGCCACTTGGCTGGCCCGTCCAGATTGATTTTAACCTTACAAAGTAAGAAGCAGCTCAGGGGCATGGAGTTTGTTTGGTAAAGCAAAAGCACCAAATCTAGAAGTTACTGATAAAAAAGAAAATTATGCTAATTTATACTTAGGATATTATATAGCGAAATAAGTACTTTTAACTGAAGTTTCAAGTTAACATGCTTGACTTTTGATCTGGTTAGCATGTTTTTTTTTAATATAAAGCAGGAGATTCTGTAGACAAAGATAATTAGACACTAGACTACCTTTTAAAACTTAAAAAAGGAGAATATGTAGATACTGAGTGTTACTGCTAATTTGTTGTAACATCATGACCCATTGTGAGGTTTTTGTTTTTTCCTTGATAATGGAGTATGCCTCCTTAAGTAATTTCCAGGAACATTGGAGTTTATCGTTTCTTTAGAAGTGCAGCTGCTTTTGGTCTCTTTTGAAGGATCCTATGCTAATCAAAAGTTAATTGACTTTTATTTTAGTCATGTATTTAGTCTAAATCCACCTGTCTGTTGGGTTTCGTTTACCTCAAATTTGAATTTACTATTGCTTCCTTCATTTATAAAATCACTTGAAAGTTATGAACATTTTGGATTTTACCAACTTTTTCAGTTTCTTCACATTTGAAAGGTGAGGCAGGCAGAGCTGTGGATGTGTATATATTCAGACATGAGGTAGCTTGTCCTTGAAAAACTGCTGTTGGCGGGCATATCTAGAAGGACCAGTGCTTTTTCCCAAGCCCCCATGAAACTTGATAGTAATTAAGTCGCCATCCTGAGTCATTATATGTTGTTACAGCTAATGATTGGCATAGGATTTAGATGATAAATCTTTATGCTTAAGATGATAATACGCTATTAAATATAATTTTGAATTTGACTTTAAACCTACCCATGCCTTTTGAATTTTTATGTTAAAAGGTGAGTGAAATTATTCACGTATTTATGATAATCCTTTCTTTTTAAATTTTTTACCCCTTTCTTAAAGTGTGCAATCCTGTCGCCAGCATTTAAAGTTAGAGAATTTTCCGTCATAGATGCAGTTCCTTTTCCAATATCTCTGGTCTGGAGCCATGACTCAGAAGATACTGAAGGGTAAGTAGCAGAGAATAATTTTAATATAAAGAAGAAAGTTCACAAGTGACTTTGATAGCAGTGTGATTAATTGGTTTTTCAACAACTGAACTTAGAAAGTATTCCTCTTTGGTGTGATAAATGGTGATATAAATGGTAAGATAGACTTGATAGCGATTTTGGAATGCATCTGTTCTGTTTGTGTCGCACAGTGAGCGTAAGTACTTGATTCACTGCCTCCTTTGCTTCCTCTAGTGTTCATGAGGTGTTCAGTCGGAACCATGCTGCTCCCTTCTCCAAAGTTCTCACCTTCTTGAGAAGTGGGCCTTTTGAGCTGGAAGCTTTCTATTCTGATCCTCAAGGAGTTCCTTATCCAGAAGCAAAAATAGGTAAGCAATTAATTGTGTGTATTTACTCTTTAAATACTGAACTTTGTGTACAAACTTGAAACTTCCTTGTTAGCAGTGTTGAGTGGAACATAATTCTGTGTGAAGACCTTTTCAATTTAGATAATGGTGATGGAGAAACCTCTTGTTGAATGAACTGGCTGGCCCACAGAGATGAAATGACTTGCTAGTGCTCTGTTACTTCTGAGTATCTGTATTTAGGGATTTTTTTCATATTCTGATGTCATCTACATTTAAAGGATTACGACCTACTTTTATAGTGATCTTTCCTCCAGGTGAAATGTGTCTCATTGAATGTTACTTCCAATTTAAAGCCTGGGTCAGAAACCATTGAAACTACTTTTCAAATGTACCTTTGTATTTTAAAAAAATGCATCGTCTTTGGTACATTTTTCTTGGAGAGGCTTGACACTATTCATCTAGTTTGACCCACAGTAACTCTGGAAATCTGTGGGAGAGCTGCAGGCATCTTAAGCGGCCATGTCTCCCAGGCTGTGGGGAAAAATGTGCCAATGTGGCTAGATCTTTCCAGGACTCACTCTTGCCCACAGCTTTTCATAACGAAGTTGTTGGAAGGAGTCTGAGATGCTTCTGGCCAGTTGTGTGTTTTTCTTACTAAAGACTAAAAGTATTCTGACACAGAGGAATTTTTTTTTCCAGTTTTTGCAGATTTATTGGGAAGAAATTAGTTTGAGAAGTCATTGAATATAGATTAAAATTGTAACAGATTGTATTCTATGCATTATTTCCCCATTGTGCCAGAGGTAAAATCCAAACTCTTTAGCCTAGCACTAGATTTTTCATTTATCAGAATTGAAGAAGCCTGCACATACTCTCCTCTGAGCTTTCTTGGATACCCCATAATAAATGTCTTCTTTAAAGGGGTCTTATGGTGGTTGTTTCCTGAACTAGTGATTTGATCATTAATGAAGGTGAATTCCAACACCTTCTGCTGTCCTAGTGGCTAAGTCTGTAACTTCTGTGTGTTTGTGTAGCCAGTCCCTTAAATACAAGGCTGTTGGGTAGTGCTTTGCACATAATAGGTTCAGAATACTTCGATGAGGTCTCTGGCCCACAGTGCTTTTGATGTAGATGGTGGTTCCGGGTGTTAGGTGCTCCCAGTGAACACTGGCTCGCTCAGTCCACAGAAGCAGGGGGCAGGTCCAGCAGCTTACAGCAGGCCACACAGCTGCGATCAGAGCACAGGGGGTTGGGGTCAGAGTCAGCATTGTTCACTCCTACTCAGTCATGCTCCGTAACTACTCTGTCCTGTATAATAATTTCAGGCTTTGATACAAGTTTTAGCTCCCTTCTGCTATTGAAACAGGAAACTTTTGATTAATCACTCAAAAAAACCATGCTCCTGAAGGACCCTGCAGGATTAAAACACAGCGTGTCCTGATAACCATCTGCCTTTCACTTGCTAATGGGTTTTCATGTCTAGTTGGTGCTTACTCTAGTTCGTGCTTACTCTTCTGGAGAAGTAGGGCAGAGGAGGCACTGACTGCTGATTGTCACCCTTAAACAGTGTACACATCAGAAGCATTAAGCATTGTAGGCTTCGTGGCACCTTGAGACAAATCCCAAGTATTGTAAGCGTATTAGAGACTCCTAAGTCTATTTTGACAGGTTATGTTTATAGTATACATTAAAGGACTTAAATCTAATTCACCTGGTAGAGAAAAATGGGGAGAACAGTATTTGGAGCTTTCTTTTTTTTTGAAGATTTATTGGGGAATTGGGGGAGGGGAACAGCGTTTGGGGAATCGGGGAAGGGGAACAGACAAGTTGCTGTCTTTTTGTTCTTCACTCTAGTTGCGGAGGACCTTGCTTCACTGGCCCATGTTGGTATCGTCATTGTGCTCTTCCCGGATGAGGCAGATCGGTCACCTGCCTCTGGATGGTTGCTCACTGCGGCTATTGGCAACTCACACTGGCTGCCGGCCACTCACTGTAGCCTATGGCAGCCTACTGTAGCAGGGGCTGCAGCCTACACCTTTGCCAGGGCTCACACAGCCCAGCTCCAGGTGGAGCTGTTAGCTGTAGAGGGCAGTGTCACTGGCCCTCATATGTGGGATCCAAACTGGGGCCGCTGGCATCCCAAAACCTGCTCTTAACCAATGCTCCACTCGGCTGGCCCGGAGCTTTCTTTTCTTAGCCACTGTTGTCTTTACAGATGTAGGTTCAGTTCTAAAATTGTTGGTTTCCTTTTGTTCAGGCCGCTTCATAGTTCAGAATGTTTCTGCGCAGAAAGATGGAGAGAAATCGAGAGTGAAAGTGAAAGTACGAGTCAACAGCCATGGCATTTTCACCATCTCTACTGCGTCTATGGTGGAGAAAGTCCCCACTGCAGAGAGTGAGCTGCCTTCTGTTGAAGCGGACATGGAGTGTCCGAGTCAGAAGCCGCCAGAAAACCCAGACTCGGATGTAAGTCTGTCGGGGAGGTCTGGAGTCTGAGTAGGTAGTTGACTTAATTATAAGCTGTAAGGAAGAGTTAAAACAGGTTTTTCTTTATGTTGATTAGAATTTTAGTAATGATGTAATAGCAATTGGCTGTATGATGGTAATATACAGGTATACAGCCTGGACTGTGGTGAATTGTGATTAAAGTCTCTGTAGCTTCATTTGAATTGGCATGTGACAATTTAATTGGAGTAGGTCAAGTTCCTTTGAATTCTGTTTTTAAAGACAGACCACATTTTCAGAAGTCACATGTTAACTGGTGATTAATAAAAAAAGACTTGCAAGAACTATTTGGTGAAATATGTACCAAATATTAAAACCTTTTTTTCTTTTCTTTTTTTAAAGTTACATGGCCAAATAGGCTTTGGTATTTCCATACTTATTTGCTTTTATTTACATGGTTCATTATACTGTGGGAGAAAGAAAGAGACGTATCTGTACAGCAAGTTACTGTTTGTGTTCTTAGACTTCCTTTTGCTTAAGTGCTAATTTTACACAGTCAACAGAAGAACTTCAAGACACTTCGAGATAGATCCGCTGTTATAGTTTACTTTTGGGTAATAATCAGAAATAGCTTAAATGAAGAGGCAGGCAGTATAGTGATAAGACAGGAGAAGGTGTTGTAGTTTAGTTTTTCTCATTTAGAAAATTTTCTCATTTTCATTTAGAAAAACTAAAGTGGAATGACCAGTGCCATGTACTTCCTCATGCGGCTCGGATACCATTCTAATGTGTGTGTGTCAGTGTCTTAGTATCTTCTGGATAGACCAGGGGTGCCAAAAAAACGTGTGCACATGACTTATATTTATCTTTTGTTGTTGGTATATATTGAGCATTCCAATTTTAATACAGCTTTTTTCCTTTCTCAAAATGTGTATATACTTTTTTTTGGCACCTTCTGTGTATCAGGAGTGCCTGGCTTCTGAACACTTCAGTGTCTGCTTAGAATCTCAAAGCTCTGACAGAAGAAGAAAAGAGCCTTCAGGGTGGGCAGAAAGGATAAAGGGTACTTCCTTGTAGCACAGATTCTTTGTGCTGAGATCTTTTGGCTGTAACTGGCTGGATCACAAAGAGTGGGGCAGGATCTTGAGTGTTTATGAGCTGTCCTGATGAGCCCCTGAGGAAGCGAAGGTTGGCTAGTTCACGTAACTGCTCAGTTCACTGAGTGAGATGGAGACACGTCCTGGTGCAAGCTGGTTCCCGGTGAAACAGCGTTGGAAGCTTGTTTCTGGGACAGGCCTGGAGTAAAGCTGTTTTCGTTGTTGCTGAGAGTCAGCATGTACAAGGCTAGGTGGAAGTACTTAATCAAGAGTCCTTGGTTGTCATCACATCAATCAGCATGCCTACTACTTGTTATTTATGTCAACTACTGTCATTCAGATACCTTGTCACAGGTTTAAAATTTCTAAGAAGTTTTCAGGTATTTTGTGTTCATTTTGCTTTATCCAGTATCGTTTCCCCCACCTGGTAAGGTACTGTCTCTGGTGCCCTGTAATTTTTACATTGACCCAAGTACACCTGCTTTCTACATCCTTTGTGCCTGGGCTTTCATTTCAGAAAAGTATCCAGCAAGACAGCAGTGAAGCTGGAACACAGCCCCAGGTACAAACTGATGGTCAACAGACCTCACAGTCTCCCCCTTCACCTGAACTTACCTCAGAAGAAAACAAAACCCCAGATGCTGACAAAGTGAGTGACTCTTCTAGTTCATTCCATTGGACAATGTTGCAACGTGATCATTAATCTTATCATTAAATCTGCAGTTTCAAGAGCAAGGGCCAAGTTAGTTATTCTGTGGAGGATTTTTTTCTGTTAATTTTCTATGTGTTTCAACTAAAACCAGCTCAGCTAAGGGATTGAATATCTTGCTTTAGACCTGAAGTCTTCTCTTGATTAACTGCCACTCCAGGACACGAGTGCTTAGCATTGCTTGTCTGTGTGCCAGAGGCCCTGCCAGTGCGAGGAGCAGAAACACAGCTCCCAGTGCCAGGCGATCGGTTTCCACTCGGACCCGTCTGGTAATAAATGCATGGGCCACAGGAGTCTAGGAAACTCCTCTCCTCTCAAATCACCTGTCAGATTTAAATAAATAAATGAGGATGATCTGGAAATAACCAGATTGCATTTCAAAGTAGTTATTCTTTGCCCTGCTTCTACAGTATGTACTGGAAGCTAAATTAAAGAGTTGTGTCCCTTTAAACATTTGGTTTCCTAATTAAACCTTTAAAATTCATGGTCAGCTGGATATTGGGAGGTTTCCTTTGTTTCTCCAAATCACTCTGCTTTGCAGAACTTCGTACTTTGTGTAAGTTGCATGTAAATGGTTAATCTTTCATGAGTGGTTTAGTTTTCTCTCACATTCTGATAGACTACCCTCAGATGAATTATGGACCTATTTGTTGGGGTCAAAATACGTTTTACGCCTGGTAGAAGTTCCCAGTGTGTGAAGTCCCCGTGCCCTGATTGATCCTGTGGGGTGCTGATCCTGGTTTCTGCCAGCCTTCCTGTTACATGGTGTGGGCGGGGCAGCACTGCCTTCTCTGCAGTGACAGCCCCGTTGTCACTTAGCCTGGAGCGTTAACTAGCAAGATCCCATAGTCTCTGTCTGGAACGTGCCTTTGGTAGCATCTCATGCTCTGAGCCATAGATGGGGGCACCAGTGTCAGGCAGGCCCTTGGGGACGTTCTCTTACACCCCCTCAGAGGCGTCGTCACGTATGCCACGGCGAGTGCCATTTTGTGACACATTGGTTTTGTCGGGACTTGGTTATGATTGTACTGCCAGATAGTGTTCTCCTGACTTAACTGCCAGACATGGACTGGCATCCATTTGTTTCCCAAATACCCGTTGCACCCCTGTATTCTGCTGAGCGTAGATGTCATCTGATCCATTTGTCATTCCTGTGGTTCGTGCCCCCAGAATGTCACAGTATATTGGAAGGTTCTCCTGTGCACCGGGGCAGGGAGTACACAGGGACCGCAGGCTGGCTGGGCCATTGCTAGTGACACAGCTTCCGACACTTGACAGATAGGGACTGCTAAGGAACACTGAAGTAGAGGTCCGGGAAACAGATTCCCTTCCCATCTCTGTCTTCGTGATTTTAGACAAGCCGCTGAACCTCTTTCAAGTCCCACTTTTTTTTTTGTAAAGTGCCTAGAATTTTAACATCCTTTAGAGCTCCCCAGAGTATCAGTGGCACTGATGCTCTGACCCGTAGGCCAGCCTCTTCTTATTTTAGCACCCCAGCCAACCAGTGTGCCTGGGATACACCCCACTTATCCTCAAACTGTTTCCTACATTATGTTCTTGGTTGCATGTGCAAGTGGAATCCTGCAGAAATGGAAATTCATAGAACAGGCTTGAAAAATTAGAGGCCATAGGAGATGCTTACTTCTTTAGCCCTGTATTTATATCTTGAAAAATCTACAATAAACTGTTAGCTTTCTCTGCATCACCCTATTTGCTGTTTTTAGACTCTTATCTCTTCTGACCTTGCCAAGTTGCTTATGAGAAGTGATACGACTCAAAGGCGTGTAGTAGGAAAGAGGACATACATAGAGAGGGTGCCAAAAAAATGTACACATATTTAAGAAAGGAAAACTGTATTAAAATTGTAATACTCAATATATACCAATAACAAAAGATGAATACAAGTCACGTTTGACGTCTGCAATTACAAAGGTGCTCAAAGTGGTTTCCATCAGCTCCAGACACTTCTGATTACGGCAAACTACCGCTTGAGCAATGTTGACCAAAGTGTCCACTTGTATATATTTTTTTTGGCACCCCTGGTATACCTCTGCCCCTCCGTGTGTGTGTGTGAGTGTGAGATCTCCACATTCAGTAGGAAATTTTAAAAGGCACTTGTCAATGTGGTGCTAATTGTAATTAAGGCAGGCACAATACTGGGATGTAGGGACTCAGGTGTACCAGTATGTTACAGTGATAGCGTTGATCATGACATGTCTAGCATTGGTCAGTCTGTCCTAGGTCACTGTCAGATTCTAGACTATATAAAGATGTGGCAATTTAATAACATTTTTGACTTCAGAGTCACAAACATTACTTACAGGAATTAGAACGTAAAGATCTATGAAGCAAAGCTTTAGCAGGAGAGCAAGTTTGCCATGAAAAGAGAAAAGTGTCCTGGTGATTTCTTGAAGGCAAGTGTGGCCTGCTTGAATGTGATTGCAGCCCTTATTTAAAGTGGGTGGGTGGGAATCAGGTGACCTTATAACTCTTCCAACTTTATAGTTGTAGGGGTTTTTGTTTTGCCTAGGTCACCAACAAGTATAAGAGTTTTACTTTTCTGTTTTTTAAGGATTACTTAAGAACTTTGGCCATTTTCCCCCCCCTAACCTTCCCAAGGCAAATGAAAAGAAAGTTGACCAGCCTCCAGAAGCTAAAAAACCCAAAATAAAAGTGGTGAATGTGGAGCTGCCCATTGAAGCCAACTTGGTCTGGCAGCTGGGGAAAGACCTGCTTAACATGTACATTGAGACGGAGGTGAGGCTTGAGTTCAATGCTTTTATCTTGGACTGTGTTTAGTTTGGACCTGTTGCCCTTATTTGTAACAGATAAATGACTATAATTCTTTTCCACACCCCAAGTTTTATATAGCTTTAGAGATGGGGAAAGTCAAAACCAATGGTTTTTCAGTCTTAACTTTTTAAACGTTTTGTTTGTATTTTTGCATCCTTATTAAAGAGATCTATACCATTCTTCTGCTAGGTATAAAAATCGATTGCCTGTGTTCTTGTGAAGAAACTGGATGCCAGTATGTCCAAGCACCAAGCACAGTACAGCTGGCATTTTTGTAAAACACACTGTGCTGCTCTGCAGTCCAGAGGATGTGAAATAGTTGAGATTGTTTACCTTGACTCAGATGGGAACATTGTGGTTAGAAATTCATTTAACAATAACTATAACTTGATTCAGAAGTAATTTATCCTTAATTTTAAAATGGTGGCAAAGGGATCTGACCATTATCTATTGGCCACTATTATTCCCAATATAAGACTACCCTATAACTGCATAAAAGAAAACAAAATTATATAAAAGCCATAGATTGTTTTTTCAGTATTAAATCTGAAATGTGAAAACTATGTAATTTTTTATATAATGTTAAACCCCATAACCTATTTATGTATATTTAGAAATGAATATTTTTTGGGGGTTTATGGAAAGATTTTTGAGGTATAAATTAGAGCTGTTAACACTAATCTTTTTGGTGTGATTGTTGATTTCGTTGACATCAGAGTGTAAATAGTTAGGCTTTTCTGTTTTCTTACAGGGTAAGATGATAATGCAGGATAAACTGGAGAAGGAAAGAAACGATGCTAAAAATGCAGTGGAGGAGTACGTGTACGAGTTCAGGGACAAGCTGTGCGGGCCATACGAAAAATTTATAAGTGAGCAGGTATATTTAGAGCTGTGTTTTTGTTCAGATAATTCCAAATGAAGTGTTTAGTATCAAACTTGGCACTTGAACCTTTACCAGATTATATAATGAGCTTTTTGGAAACAAAACAACTTGAAATAGAAACTGTATAAACAAAGTCCTGGGTAGAAAGGCTTACTGGGATTGTGTGGTTTTGTTCTATCTTGGTTTACCCCAATAACTGTGTAGTTTTTACCATCCAGAAGAAAGCCTAGCAAACGTATTTTCAGAGTCCATGACATCCACAGTAATGGGACAAGAAAGATAAGAGAAAATCCTTGCTTTCAGAGACCTCAGGAGGTTTTTTTGGTTTGTTTTGTTTTTTTAATGACTCTGGCCCCTTGGTTGCTCTTGGTCATTGTTTGATCCCCGAAGACAGATTCAGCCAGTCATTCCCAAGTTTGTCAGGCACCATGATTCCCCTTCTTTCCTGTCTAAGCTCACAAACTCAGTACGACTTGGAGTAAATCTCAGAAGCACAACTGTGAAGGGTGGGACTTGGGGGGAAAAAATTGGCTAAATAGAAATCGGGTGGTTGAGGAATTAATTCTGAAGTTAAAGGAATTTAAACTTAAGAGTCTGTTTTATTCCTGAAATCCTTGGGCTACTTTGTAATTTAATATATTTCAGTTCTTGGCTCTGTCCTAACATTTCCTGAATTTGCTGTGATTGAGGTTCTGAGGTGAATAGAGAAAACACAAACCAGGCTAGACCTGAGGCTGGAGTAGAAATGGCATGCTTTATGTGAATTGGGTAGTAATGGGATTTTCATGTGTACACTAATTGAATTGTCAACTTGTCTAGTTTCCCTTTAAGTATTTGATAGTTGTGTAAGTGAATTGAAAATTAATAAGTAAGACCTAATTGTTTTCAAGAGTAAGAAAATGATTGTTCTTCCATAAGAATTTTTCAGAGTGTAGATTGTCCAAAATTGAACTCCTGAGAAACAATACTGTAAGTCAGTAAGAATCATTTACCAAAAATTCTCAAATGTTCCCGTGTGAAAGAGAAGCCAAAGAACAACTGGCACTCTCTCCTGTGAAACACTGTGAGGCTAATAGATGAGTATGTGTTGTTTTCCTTGTCACTTTACAGTGAAGAGAAGCCAGATAATCTGAGTGCCTTCCTAGAAATAAAATCAGCTACTCAGTGGTTAACTCTTCTGACGATGGCTCTCTGTATTGTTGGTTCTCATGTTTCATTATACAGGAGCATCAAAGTTTCTTGAGGTTGCTCACAGAAACTGAGGACTGGCTCTATGAGGATGGAGAGGACCAATCTAAACAGGCTTATGTGGACAAGTTGGAAGAATTAATGGTAAGCCCCCCTCTCCTCCTGGAAAGCAGTGCCTGTTTTTTTAGACTATAGACTTAAAATCTGATTATGACAAATATTAATGTATTACATTTTGTTTTAGAAAATTGGTTCTCCAATTAAAGTTCGGTTTCAAGAAGCTGAGGAACGGCCAAAAATGTTTGAAGAACTAGGACAGAGGTTGCAGCACTATGCCAAGATGGCAGCTGACTTCAGAAATCATGTAAGGCTGCTTGTATATCGTGAGGAAGTTACTCTAGGTTTTACTTTATTTTTTTAATTCTTTATTTTTCAGTTACAGTTGATATACAATATTATATTCGTTTTAGGTGCACAACAGAGTGATTAGACATTTGTATATCTTATGAAGTGATCACCCTGATAAATCTAGTACCCATCTGATATGACACATAGTTATCACAGTATATTTTTTATGCTATACTTTACATTCCCTTTACTATTTTTGTAACTACAAATTTGTACATCTTAATCCCTTTTTTCACCCATTCCCCAACTTTCCTCCCATTTGGCAACCCATCAGATTGTTCTCAGTGCCTATGAGCTTGTTTCTGTTTTGTTCATTTATTTTGTTTTTTAGATTCCACATATAAGCAAAATCATATGATATTTGTCTTTCTTTGAGTTATTTCACTTGGCGTGGTACCCCATCGGTCCATCCATGTTGCTACAGATGGCAAGATTTCATTCTTTTTTTATGGCTGACTAATATTCTGTTGTATATATATATACCACTGCTTTATCCATTAATTTATTGATGGACACTTAGGTTGCTTTCATGTCTTGGCTATTGTAAATTATGCTGCAGTGAACATATAGATGGACATGCCTTTTCAAATTGGTGTTTTGGGTTTCTTCGGATGAATACCCAGAAGTGAATTACTGGGTCCTTTGTCTTTTGTTTTACAGCTTTAATTTTCAAGTCTTATTTTATCTGGTTTAAGTAGTGCTACCCCAGCTTTTTTTTTTTATCCCATTCTCATGAAGTATCTTTTTTCAACTCTTTACTTTCAGTCTGTGTGTGTCTTTCAATTTGAAGTGAGTCTCTTGTAGGCAGCATATGCATGGGTCTTCCTTTCATATCCATTCAGCCACCCTATGTCTTTTGATTAGGGCATTTAATTCATTTACATTTAAGGTAATTTTTGATAGATATGTACCATTTCTCCGAAAATAAACCTAGGTGGAAAATAAGCCAAAGCATTATTTTAGGTGTCAAAATATGGCAACTTGGCATACTGAATATCTTAAGCTAAAGGAGTTTGTGGAAAAAGCACCCTTCTCCCTGAAACAGGTCATAAAATCCTCATGTGAGGGGTGCGTGCCCTTCTTATCCTGGAGGAATCATGCTACTGCTTATTCTCTGGCTGGGTCTTATTTTGGGGGAAACATGGTAGTTGTTGCCATTTTATTACTCATTTTTTACCTTTTTTCATCTGACAGAAGCCCCTCTAAGATTCCATGCAATACTGGTTTGGTGGTGGTGAACTCCTTTAGCTTTTTCTCATCTGGGAAGCTCTTTGTCCTTCAATTTTAAATGATAGCCTTGCTGGGTTGAGTAATCTTGGTTGTTAAGTGCTTGCTTTTCATCGCTTTGAATATTTCCTGCCACTCCCTTCTGGCCTGTGAAGTTTCTATTGAGAAATCAGCTGATAGTCTTATGGGAGCTCCCTTATAGGGAACTAACTGCTTTTCTCTTGGCTGCTTTTAAGTTTCTTTTTGTCTTTAAACTTTGTCATTGTAACTATGATGTGTCTTGGTGTCAGCCTCTTTGGGTTCATCTTGTTCGGAGTCTCTGCACTTCCTGGGCTTGTGTACATCTCTTTCCTTTGCCAGCTTAGGGAAGTTTTCTGTCATTATTTCTTCAAATAGGCTCTCAATTCCTTTTTCTCTTCTCCTGGTACCCCTATGTGATATGAATGTTGGTATGCTTGATGTTGTCCCACAGGCCCCTTAAACTAACCTCATTTTTTTTTTTTAAATTTAATTTTTTTTTTTTTTTCCCATTCTGATTGGGTGCTTTCTGCTACCTTGTCTTCCAAATCGCTGATTTGATCTTTGGCTTCATCTAATCTATTGTTGACTACTTCTAATGTATTCTTCATTCAGTTATTGTATTCTTCATTTCTGACTGGTTCTTTTTTATGGTTTTTATATCCATTTTTATGTTTCCTATCTCTTTGTTGAAGTTCTTCCTGAGATCAATGAGCATCTTCATAACCAGTGTTTTGAACTCTACATCTGGTAGGTTACTTGTCTCTATTTTGTTTAGTTGTTTTTATGGAGCTTTGTTCTGGTCTTTCATTTGGGACATGTTTCTTTGTCCCCCTATTTTGGCTGCCGCCTCCCTGTGTGTGTTTCTATGTATTAGGTAGGACTGTTATGTCTCCCAGTCTTAGTAAAGTGGACTTATGTAGTAGGTGTCCTGAGGGGCCAAGTGACAGTCTCCCTGGTCACCTGAGCCAGATGTTCCAGGAGTGTCCTTTGTGTGGGTTGTGTGTGCCCTCCTGCTGTAGTTGAGCCTTGATTGCTGTTGGCCTGTCAGTATGAGGGATTGACCCTTGGGCTGATTGGTTGTGAGGACTGGCTGTGACTACAGTGGAGGAGCTGTTATGCCAGTGCTGACCATATGGAGCAGGATATGCTTTAGCAGACTCTGGTGCCTGCCCAGTCTGCCCTTTGGGTATGTCATTTGTGGATATGGTTGGGTGGTGTTCTGGTGTAGTCTCAAGCTGTCCACCAGTTGTGTTGGTTCTGGGGGACTCTTGGGAGGAGCTCTGGTGCAGACAAGGTCAGCCACTGCCTGTGCCCTGCCTGGGGCCACTAGGTGTGAGCTATTATACAAAATGATCTGCAGTTGGTTGCCACTTGTGCTGGGCTTGGAGATGCCTGGGAGAGGCCAAGCTGTGAACCAGGGCTAGTCGCTGCTGGTGCCAAGATCAGATGCTACTTGTTTGAGATTTGTGAACCTTTGAGAGATTTTAGGAAAGTCTTCAGCAAGAGACAAGGCAGGCTGTTTGTATGGGAAAGCCACTGGAAGCAGGTTGGGTGGGGTGGGGCCTCAGGAAATCACCAGGGAAGACAAATAGTGTTAGTCAGTGTGATGGAGCCTCAGATAGGCAGTTCACAGGGGTGGTGAGGGCCCAACAAAGGAACAACAGCTTCTACCAACTCCTCCATCAGGGAGGAAGTGGCCCCTCCACTCCTTGCCCTATAGGTAGACACAATTCATTTCTTCCCAACTCCAGCGCTGGAGCTCAGAGCAAGTGAGTCCGTCAGACAGTAAATACATCTGCGGGCCCTTTAAGGGGAATACCTGCAACTCCAGCCACCCTCCACCTCACTCAGCCACATTCTCTGCTGGTTTTCACAGCCAGAAGTTATGGGGACTTCTCTCTGGGCTGAAACCTGGCACTGGAACCCTGGGCTGGGGAGTCTGGTGTGGGGCTGGAACCCCTTCTGGAGAGACCTCTGCAGCCAAGATATCCCTCCCTATTTTCACCCGCCACCCTGTGGGTATGGGACCAGACCTTACGCCTCTCTGCCCCTCCTACCCAGTCTCAAGGTGGTTGCTTCTGTAGGTTGGAGGACTTCTGTTCAGCTAGCTAGACTAAAGGTGATTCTCAGTGATGGTTATTCTTAGTTTAGTTGTAATTCTGATGCGGTTGTGGGAGGAGGCAAGCACAAGAAGTAGGTTACCTACTTCTCCATCTTGACTAGAAGCAGCAAGCTACCCTAGGATTTGATAAGCTAATATTTGAGTTGAGGAACCTCTGTTGTGAACAGATGTTATTAAATGAAAAATTTGAGACCAGAGGTAGATTTGAACTTCATGGAAAATTGGGTCAAATTAGTTATTACTGTTAAATGCTAAATTCTACTGAATGGCCATGCTTTTTCCATTCAGGATGAGAAGTATAATCATATTGATGAGTCTGAAATGAAAAAGGTCGAGAAATGCGTGAATGAATTGATGGAGTGGATGAATAACGTCATGAATTCTCAGGCTAGAAAGAGTCTTGATCAGGAACCCGTTGTTCGTGCTCAGGAAATTAAAGCAAAAATAAAGGTGAGTGTTCCGGTCTGTTCAATGCTGTGTTTTCTTAGGGACTCGAGTTGGAATCATTTGAACCTTAAACATGGCCATTTTTCTTATAAATCTTTCACCTCATCGTGAATGAGACCAGATTTCCTAGTTTATTATTGATACCACAAAATTCAGAAGACCTTATAAGTTTCTGTTAAATTTCCATTTCATATATTCATTTAGTTCAGCAAATGTAGGCGTTGTTGGAGAGTAGTGGTTCAGGTGTATAGCAAAGCAGTCGGAGATGGACTAGATGGCTTGAATGAATGTGATTCCTAGTTCTGTTTTCCTTTTTAGGAGTTGAATAATACTTGTGAACCTGTGGTAACGCAGCCCAAACCAAAAATCGAATCACCCAAACTGGAAAGGACTCCGAATGGCCCAAATACTGATAAAAAGGAAGACAATTTAGATCAAGGCAAAAACAGTTTTGGTGCTGAACCTCCACATCAGAATGGTGACTGTCACCCTACCGAGAAGAGCCCCGTCAACATGGACTTGGACTAGATAACATGAAATTGGCTTCATCCTTCAAGTAATAAAATATTTTTGCCACAGTATGTGTGACTCGACATAACATACTGAGACTATATTTTCTTTTTTAAGGATGTTTAGAAATTCTGTGTATTATATGGAGAAAGAAAAAGCGTAAATCTGTAGTCTTTATGATCCTAAAAGGGAAAATTGCCTTGGTAACTTTCAGATTCCTGTGGAATTGTGAATTCATACTAAGCTTCTGTGCAGTGTTACCATTTGCATCACTGAGGATGAAATTGACTTTTGTCTTTTGGAGAAACTGAAACAGCTGTACTGCTTGTCCCAGGCTGTGGGTAAAATCGATTGTTCCACCAAGGTAGTTTTCTTGCATTTTTGCTCTCCATTTCAGCATGTGTGTGGATGTTTATAACAAGGCAGTCTGATTTCAGAACGGCTTTCTAAAATTCTGTCCAATAGAATATGACTTTTTGCTTTGATATTAAAAATGTATTGAGTAATGCAGACGCTAGTGAAATGTGTTGGCAGCATGCAGAAAAAAACTTTAAAATATCTCGTTACACAGTGCATTGTCATGTGAAGGTGTAAAATGGAAGAAATGTGGATTCTGTTTGTAACTGGTATTGTGAAACCTTTTATGAGCTTTAAAATAAAGTTCATTTTATGGTGTCATTTCTAAAAGGTTTTGTCACTGACTTAAAATGGGATGGGGAGAGTGGTATAAACTATTGTAGCAGAAATGAAGTCACTTTGTGTGAAAACCAGTGTTCCTTTTTTGCTGTGCCTTACATACGCTGTCTCTTTTCTAAATGATAGTAACTTTCTCCTGATAGAAAAGTAGCATATGTTTATTACATTTAAAATTCAAAATATATAAAGTTGAATGTAACTTATAATCCATCACCCAGAAAAAAGCATGAAG
Source organism: Aselliscus stoliczkanus (assembly GCA_033961575.1). Lineage (NCBI taxonomy): Eukaryota > Metazoa > Chordata > Mammalia > Chiroptera > Hipposideridae > Aselliscus > Aselliscus stoliczkanus. The sequence continues at coordinate 105,523,747 of CM066727.1, read as the reverse complement.
TCTTACTACATATCCTTCAAGCCTTCTCCTAACACAGTGTCGTGTGTGTGTGTGTGTGTGTGTCAGTATGGGTATTATGTTGCAGTGGTGTATAGTCTCTTTAAAAATATACCAGGGAAATAAGTAAACATAATTGGGTGTTAACTTCACTGCTGTGCTTAGTTCCATTAAAGACATACATAAAAGTATTTTTGACCAGTCCCAGTATTGGATTTAGGTGTTTCTTGAGTTTTTGCTATTCCAAATAATGGTGCGATGAATCTTACCAGTTATTTTCTAAGTATGAAGTTACAGTAGTGTTGGGATGGAGTGAGAAGACATGCACACTTAAGGTGAAGTCTGGGCTCCCTCCACAGGGGCCGCCAGGTTGCCCTCACCACGGGGCCAGGAATCTTAACTGTTGCCAGTCTGTTACGCCTGCTGTTTAGCTACTATGGACCAGGTATCTCCCATAGTTGAGTGCTTCACCCATGAGGTTAAGAAATTTCCAAGATCACACAGGAAGCATCACAGTTAGGAGCAAACCTGGGTTCTTCGGTTGCTCAAATGTTAAATAAAGCTCATACTCCATTCCACACTAATGGACATCTTCATTTGTGTCTGGTGTGCATGTCAACATTTTAAGTTTTATTCTCAATTTGCAAAGTTGAATGTTGATTTTATATAAAATGTTCTTAAGGTTCTTCACCATTTATCAATATTCAAACATTTTCCTACTTTGTAATTTCTATTAACTTTCACCTTTAGAAGACTTGAATTTTTATATAATCTGCCTCCTGGTTTTTCTTAGGTTATAATGCACCCTAATATACACAATGAGTGTAATATACAGAGGGTGCCAAAAACATGTATACACATTTTAAGAAAGGAAAAAACAAAGTTGTAATATATACCAAGAGGGAGGTCTCTGCAGGATTGGGAAGCTCATAGAAGACAAAAGGTTTTTACAATGAATGGGAAAACAGGGCTGGCCTAGTGGTGCCGTGGTTAAGCGCTGGCTTGGGAAGCCAGCGGCCCCAGTTTGGTCCCACATGTGAGGGCCAGTGACACTGCCCTCAAAAAATTAAAATGAATGGGAAAACAATTTTCTTCTTCCCCCAAATAGTATCTGATGAGGGGGTGGGGGGAAATATGAGTCTGGCCTAAATCAGTTTTTATTAAATGTTAGAAATTTTCGGCAGCCTCACTTTTCTATGAAGATGAATCAATATTTCAAAAAGTGGTGGCTATAGTTTGTGGACTCATTGCATTTTTAGATGTAGGAAGAAAACAGTCACATTGACTTATAATACATATTAGTATCATTGGTTTTACACAATGGTGATAATATATATGGACCAATTTGGATAAATGCTCTATTTAACCAAGGATTGAATTTAATGTTTAATTTTCACATAAATTGTCACTTTGTGACAATACTTCTAAAAAGGCCTAGTCACTTTAGTAACTGACAATGAAGAGGATTTAACCTTGAGCCTAGTTCATGAGTGTTGGTTATGTCTGCACAGTGATGAACTTTTCTTGGGCAAAATTCCTGAATGCTTCCTTGACTTTTATTGTCCTTGATTGCTCATGAAAAAGAAGTGACATGCCTCTCTACAAAATAGATGATTCAGATTTCCCTTCCAAGAGACCTGAGAATAAACTTGAGTGACTGTTGTCAGTGGTTTGCCTTCAGCAGCAGCATCCATGATAGTTTATCGAAAAGACCACTTCTCATCTCATACCCAGAACAGTGGTACTTGCTGTGGAGGAATATCGCACTTTCTGTCATCAACATAAAACAATTGTGTCATGGGGACTTCCGGTAAAATGGCGCAATAGACAGACGCTATACTAACTACCTCCCAGGATCACACCAAAATTACAAGCAAATTATACAGCATTCAACCCTGGAGGTCCCTGAAACACTAGATGAACAGAACCACTAAACGAAGAACTTAAAGAGGAGGCCACATCGGGTCTGGTAGGATGGGCAGAGAGGAGACAGGGCAAGCCCTGTGAGGGAAGCCCCACCCGTGGGAAGCTTCTCTGGTTGGGGAGAGACCCTCCGGCCTCACACCAGGCTCACCAGCCCAAGAGTTCCTTTGCTGGGAAGAGAAGTTCCAAGATAGCTGGCAGTAAATTAATAAGGACTCTCTTTGCTCAGCTCGGTGAGGCTAAGAGCAGCTGGAGAATCAGTAGGGCCGGCGCCCGGCCTTGCTCTCCATTGAGCACTTACCTGGTTACTGGTGGAGGGAGTGGCTGTGTGAGCTGGGCCCGGGAGCCTGTGGGGATGGACTGAACTGAGCACCTATGGTGCGGAGGCTGGAGGTTTTTCGACTGTTGTTCCCGTGGTGTGGAGCCTGCACGCGAGTGGTGTAGGGAGGGCGCCATTTTGTCGGGCTTGGGCCCTCCCTCGAAGGATCAGGTCCGAGACCTCATTGGCCTGGTGGAATTGGCGCAGAAGTGCGTGTGTGCGCGCGCGCACATGCGGCCTTGGATCCCACCCTCCGCCCGGCTTATACTGCGTTGCAGGGAAACGCGGGGCGGGTGCCCTCTGGCTCAAACAGGCTGCTCACTGAGACCCGGGAGTGCAGGAGCCGCCTCGGATCCCCACCCTCCGCACAGCTTGTGCTCCGTTGCCAGGGAAACGCCTGGTGGGTGTGCTCCGGCTCCAACAGGCTGCTCACTGAGATGCGGGAGTGTGCAAGCTGCCTCGGGTCCGGCTCTCCGCACTGCGCTTGCGGAGTTGCCAGGCTGGTGATTGGTTGTTGGGCTACTCGGCCTGATCTGTGAGCGGCTGATTGGGACAGGCTGAGACTGGGAGTTTTCCTAGAAGTGTTGGGCCGTGAGCTGTGTGCCTGCGTGATCCAGCCAGGGCTCTCCTGGTGATCTATCTAATACATCAAAGCAATCCCAGAGTGACAGCCAGAATGGGGAAACAAGAAACATGTCACAAGTAAAAGATCAGAAGAAACCTCCAGAAATGGAACTAAATGACACAGAGGGAGCCAACCTTTCAGAGACAGAGTTTAGAACACTGATGATAAGAATGTTTAAGGAACTTAGCAAGGACATAAAGGAGGATAGGGAAACCATAAAAAACAACCTGTTAGAACTAAAGAATACAATAACTGAAATGAAGGACACACTCGAAGGAATCACCAGTAGAGTAGATGAAGCAGAGGAGCGGATCAGAGATTTGGAAGATAAAATAGCAGAAATCACCCAGTTGGCACAACAAAAACACCAAAGAATAAAAAACAATGAAAATAGTTTAAGAGCCCTATGGGACAAGGTGAAACGCAACCACCTTAGACTCATAGGAATACCAGAAGGAGAAGAGAAGAAGCAAGGGGTCGAAAATGTATTTGAACAAATAATGACTGAAAACTTCCCTACCCTGGTGAAGGAAATCAACATACACGCCCAGGAAGTGCAGAGGGTTCCAAACAAGCTGAACCCAAACAGGTCCACACCAAGACACATCATAGTTAAAATGGCAAAGATTAAAGACAGAGACAGAATTCTAGAAGCTGCAAGAGAAAGACAGCAGGTCACATACAAAGGAACTCCTGTTAGACTAACAGCTGACTTGTCTACAGAAACTCTGCAGGCCAGAAGGGAGTGGCAGGAGATATTCAAAGTGACACAAAATAAAGGCCTACAACCAATATTGCTCTACTCAGCACGGCTATCACTTAAAATTGAAAGAGAAATAAAGAGCTTCTCAGAAAAGAATAAGCTTAAGGAATTCATTACCACCAAGCCAGCATTGCAAGAAATGTTAAAAGGGCTTTTTTAAACAAAAGAAAGGGGTAAACAAGCTAACCCAGGGAGACCAGGAATACAAATAACAAAATGGCAATACATATGCACCTATCAATAATCATTTTAAATGTGAATGGGCTAAATGCTCCAATCAAAAGACAGAGAGTAGCTGAGTGGATAAGAAAATAGGACACATGTATATGCTGTTTACAGATGGAATAAGATATTTCATGCAAATGGAAATGAGAAAAAAAAGAAAGCTGGAGTACCAATACTTATTTTGGACAAAATAGACTTTAAAATGACTATAATAAAAGACAAAGAAGGGCACTATAACCCTAATAAACATCTATGCACCCAACATAGGAACTCCTAATTACATATAACAGATTTTGACAGACATAAAGACAGAGATCAACAGTAACACTATCATAGTAGGGGACTTCAACACCATTGTCACCAATGGACAGACCCTTTAGACAGAAAATCAACACAGAAAGAGGGGCCTTAAATGATACTTTAGACCAGCCTGACTTCGTTGATATTTTTAAAGCATTTCACCCTGAAAAAACAGAATATACATTCTTCTCAAGTACACATGGGACATTTTCGAAGATAGACCATGTTAGGTCTCAAAACAAGTCTCAGTAAATTTAAGAAGATTGAAGTCATATCAAGCAGATATAAAGGAAAAACTGATGGTTGCTGGCTGGGAGGGAGTGGGGATGAGGGCGAGGGGAAGGTTTTGGACAGTTTAGGTGGAACTACAATGTTGCCGCAGGGATATGGGGACAGTTCTGGGAATGTAATTGATAATATTGTGAAGAGACTATTATGTTGCGAGAAATCAGTCGGAGAAGGACAGGTACCATGTGATCTCACTTGTGTGTGGAGTCTGAAGTGCTGAGTGAACGATCAAAGTAAACAGACTCGTAGATGTAGAGGAAAAACTGAGGGTTGCTAGTTGGGGGGGGTGCGGATGGGGGGAAGGGGAAGGGATTAGACAGCATAAATAGACAACTACAATATTGCCACAGGGATATGAAACACAGTTCGGGGAATATAATAATGTAAAAATTTTGTGGCGTGTCAGAGAGTCACATGTCTTGTTAGGGAGACCACTTCATGGATGGAGTAGAGGCTTGATCACTGTACACCTGAAGCTGATGTTGTATAGTATTATATGCCAACTGTAACTGAATGTGTGGATGGTCACGGGATGTGGAGTATACTGTCAGGGGAGTTGTGATGGATATGTATGATATGGGGGGGAGTGGGGTGGCGAACTGGGGGAGGGAGGTTGTCACTTTGGGGGTAAAGAGTATAACTATTGCATTGTGTTGTACACCTGAAACTAATAAAAAAAAGAAAACAAAAACAAACAAACAAACAAAAATACAAACAATTGTGTCATGCTTGAAATGGGAGACTGAGTTAACATTTTTAACATTTGGAGAGAGCTGCTCTGTTCGAGTTGAGCCTGGTGGGCAGGCTCCCTGGGCCTGCTGCCGGCTCTGGTAAAGGTGTGTGGTTTTCTCAGGGAGCTAGCTTTCTAGCCTTGGGCGATTCCTAAAAGACAACCAGTCAATATTAGTTGTTTCTGAGTCTTTGCATGTGCTTTGTAAAGCAAGCACGTGTGACGTATTTGAAAGTTCTGGGATAATTAGCGTTTCCAGTCACTAGTGGTTTGATTTTCTCAGAAATGCTGCAGTAGAGTATGGGCCCCTCAATTCTTATCCTACCTAAGGATAGGTGGCAGGATGTAGTGAAAAGAGCACTTTTTTGGGTAGGAAAGGATTTAGTCTCACATTCAAGGACCCAGACTGTGCTGTCCCCACCCCAAGCACTATGGTTTTTAGGCAGATGATCCGACTTGTCTGAATCTCCATTTCCTCACCCAAGTCTACGTAACATGACGTAGGCTGAGTCTCTTATGTGGACTCCCCTGTGGCCAGTTTCTGAATCTCATATGAGATTGATATATGACAAACTGCCATGGGGGCGGGGGCAGGGAGGGGCTGCCCTGTGCATGCTTGACAGCATCCGTGGACTCTACCTACTAGATGCCACTGGAGGGAGGACCTGGTGCCACAACCAAAAATGATCCCTGCTCTTTGAACCCCTAATCCAGGGAAAGTGACTTTGAACTTGGAAATTATACTAGGGGTGCCAAAAATATATACACAAATGGACACTGGTCAGCGTTGCTCAAGCAGTAGTTCGCCATAATCAGAAATGCTTGGACGCTGATAGTAACCACTTTGAGCACCTCTTGTAATTGCAGAAGTCCAACATGACTTGTACTGATCTTTTGTTATCGGCATATATTGAGTACTACAATTTTAATACAGTTTTCGTTTCTTAAAATGTGTATACATTTTTTTGGCACCCTCTGTATACTCAATGCCTAATGCCTTGCAGGGACTCTGCACTCTGCTAGATGCTCACTGGGTTTCACAGCAGTCCTGAGGAGGGTAGTATTCCTCTCCGTTTTACAGGGTGAAAAATGGGGTGAAAGTCTGACCAAGGTCAGTAGGAACATAGATTGACTGACTCCCAAGTCTGTTGTCTCTATGGTAGCAGAGTGGTGGGTGACAGCATGCACTGACCCAGGTGTGAAAAAAACATTGCTGAAAACCATGGGAGGGCTCAAAATCTATTTTCTGAAATTATCTACACAACTCAACCATGGGGTGAGGGGTGTGGAGAAACGAGGGCCATGCACAGAGCCAGTGGGAAGACAGGCTGCACTCTGAGTTACAGGCTCTCTTTTTGCAATTCAGCCTCACCTACTCACATGGGCAGACAGGCTCAGCTGTGTTAATTGTTCCAGCTCAAGTGCCTGGCATAGGGCTTGCCCTTAGCTGGCACTCAGTATTTGTTGATTGACTAATGGAGGTTGAAAGCAGAAACGCTTAGAAGGCTGATTTTTAAGAAACAGGGCAGAGGGAGGGCTGTCGGGAAAGAAGGACAGGGCAGGAGAGCTGGAAGCAGCAAGGGCCCTGTGGGGGTCCCAGGAGCCAGGACAGAAGCGGACCACAGGAGGCAGACAGTGGGGAGTGCCACAGAGCCCCCAGGGACGAGGACAGATGTGCCCCAGAGCTGACCACACAGGTCCCGACTGCTGGTTTCTGACAGCTGTAGGAATGAGCCTGAGGGAACGACGACTCGGGGAGGGCGGGGGTTGAGCACTCCACGTGGAGAATCGGGACAGCCCTGACCAACAGGAGCAGCGACTAGTGCCCGCACGCATCCCACAGCAGCTGAGGCAGCTTGGGAGCTGCGTAGCTACGGGTCAGAGGACATATTTTCATTGCTCAGCCCTCTTGGTAATCACATACTTGTCTTTTGTCCCCTTGAGGGAACTGGCCACTGGCATTAACAACAGGAAGAACCTATCAAGCGTCCCAGGTCCTTCCTTCTGTCCATCTGAGGTCGCTCAGTTTTGGCCCCATGTGGGACCCTCCTTAAGAACTCACGTGCTGCTGGGAACAACCTGCCACCCAGCGTTTTACCCAGAGTGAATTTCAAACCCCATTCCTCACAGAAACAAAAGTTGCACAACTTGTGGAAGAACGGAGCTGGAAACAAGTCCACAGGTGGTCAATCCTGGTTTTAGTTTGTCTCATGGTGGCTGGGGGACTGCACACGGGGTTGGGGGCCACCACTGGCCCTTGGGAGCAGGTCTCTGGGCCAGGGACTCTTAGGCCACTGGGACCAACTCCGCACTGGAGCTCGTCATTTCCTACACAGCCTAACAAACTCCAACTGTCTTTCAAGAGGAGAGGTCAGGCTGTCACACCCGGTCTGGCAACCAAGCAGAACAGACACTGACTCTGACACCATGCTTCCGTGGTTGGTGGGGGCAGCCCTGGGCTTGTTGAAGAGTCCCTGATGACGGTGATGAGCCTGTCCTTGGAGGCCAAGGAGATGATGGAGCAGGGCTGTGGCTTCCAGTGGGGACAGAAGGGCCCCCAGGGACACTGTGTGCCCCACACCCTGTTTCCCTGGCCACACACAGCAGGCTGGCACCCCCACCCTCCCACCCTCAGGTGTACACTTACGTGTGCACACGTTCGTTCGCCATATCTCATCTCATGCCACCGACACCATACACACACAAACACACATACACACGAATGCCACCCGACCCCACCCCCCCACCCCACACCTGTCTCTTCCTCCCCAGGAGTCCTGTCCAAACCTCCCGACAGCTTCCCATCAGCCCCCTGGGGGATCCCCTTCATCTCTCCTGTTGTGGTGAAGCATCACTTTGTAATGGTCTGTTTACAGTTCTCTCTCCTACCAGACTGTGCCCTACTTGAAGATTTTATTGGGGAATTGGGGAGGGGAACAGCGTTGGGGAATCAGGGAAGGGGGACAGACAAGTTGTGTCCTTTTGTCTTCAGTCTAGTTGTGGAGGACATTGCTTCACTGGCCCATGCTGGTATTATCATTGCACTCTTCCCGGGTGAGGCAGTTGCTTGCCAGTGGCTCACGGCAGCTCACGAAGGTTCACACCAGCTGCTGGCCAGCCCCACTGCATCCTTCACCATTGCCAGTGACTCAAGGCAGCCCAGCTCCAGGTAGAGCTATTGTTCACCATCTTAGCTGTAGAGGGCACAGTGTCACTGGCCCTCATGTGGGATCCTAACTGGGGCCCTACTGCTCAGAGCTGGCGTCCCAAGCCAACTCTTAACCAACGTGCCACTCGGCCGGCCCAGGAACAGTTTCTTAATCTTGTTGGCATCCCCAGAGTCTTGCACAGCACCTGACACATAAATGAAATGTTAATTAAATGACCAGTGAAGGAATTAATGGATAGCGCTGGCCAGATCCTACACTCTGGAGAAGAAAAACCGTAGTGTCTGCATCCTTTTCCTGTGGCTGCTATAACAACCACCACATACTGGGTTGCTTAAAACAACAGAAATTTATTCTCCTACAGACCTGGAGGCCAGAAGTCTGAAATCAAGGAGTTGGCAGGGTCACGCTTCCACTGGGGGCTTTAGGGGACAATCCTTCCTGCCTCTCCCAGATTCTGGGGGCTGCAGGCATTCCTTGGCTTGTGGCCACATCATCTCTGGCTCTTCTTCACATCCCTTTCCCTCTCTGTGCCCTATTATCTCCTTCTGTCTCTCTCCCAAATAATGCAGGATGATCTCATCTCATGGTCCTGAATGTAACCACCTCTGCAAACACCCACTTCCCAATAAGATCACATTTGCAAGTTCTAAGGATTCTACTTCCTACCTTCGGAGCCATGATGAGTCCACTATGGGGCCCCATGGTGGATGAGAAAAAGCACTGCCTGCCTCTTTCTTGCAATGTTTTCCTATCTGTGCTTCACCAGAGAGAAATCTCCCAGGCAGAATGTGCTTACTTGGTTGTTGTCTAGAAAAATTAAACCAGTAATTAAAAATTTTAAGCCTTTAGTAGTATCTCTGATGGTTATAAAGATGCACACTGATGACATCTTTTCTCACAAGAGTTGCCACGACGACAGGGAGGAGTAGAAAGGGAGGCTGGGAGATATGTTTCAGAATGGGCCACAGGGGAAGGTGCAATGAATTTGTCAAAGCAGCCAAATTACTTCAGACTAGCGTCTAAGCTACAAAATATGCTCTTTGGGGTCCTGAGACTGAGGGGGAGGGGAAGGCAGGCCCAGGTGTAACCTGAGCTCAGAAAGGGCAGGGGGTGGTATGAGGGATGGAGCAAAGAGGATGGCCTCAGAGAGGGGCCCCTGAGTAGTCAGGATTCAGGTAGGACAGAGTGGCCTCCAGGATCTAGAGGAATGACCCTGCCCCATCCTGAATCTCAGAGGTACCCGGCCAAGCTTCCTAGAGCTGCAGCCAACCTGCCCTGAGCACCTGGGGTGGAGAAAAGACCACTGTCCCTCCTCAGTGGGCCCCCACCTTCTACCAAAACATCCTAACACCGTGAACAAATTGTGCTCTGAGGGTTAGCTCAGCAGAGCTACTCGGGGGCATCCTACACAAGAGGACAGCAGACAGCCCGTCCCTCTAATGCCACTGATTAGAGAGACCAGGGTCCTGACGAGACTTTCTTCCTCATGGCGGGGTCACACACACACGGCTGGGCAGCCTCCTTGTGGTAGGATTTGGGTGGGGGGAGGGGAAGACCCTGCTCAGGCCCTGACTGGAGCTCTCCACCTGGGACACTGCCAGGCGTCTCAGCTATCTGTACAATGGCACCTTGGTTCCATTTTCTATTGTTCCTTGTTGCTTATCTCCCCCTGAGATCTCGCTGGGGAGAAGAGGATATTGGAAGGACAGATTAAGAATCTCCTGAACTCCTGCTCCAATGCCAGGCATCAGCATCCCAAATCCCATCCAGTCCCATCCTTTCTGCCACCAGACTTCCACAGTCTCCCCACCCCATGGCTGGTGAGGCCTCATGTTGTCCTTCATATACAAAGGGAAAGTGGACAAATGCAGGAACCCAGAGATGTCAGCTCTGGGTCTGGCTCTGCCACCTTCTTGCTGATGAGCTTGAACAAGTTAGTTCTCTTTTAGGGACTGGATGTTGGTGTCCCACCCAAATTCATGTGTTGAAGCCCTAAACCCACTGGGATGGTGTTTGAGATAGGCCCTTGGGAGGTGATTAGGTTTAGATAAGGTCATGGGGGTGGAACACACATGATGGGATTAGGGCCCTTATAAGAACAGAGAGGAACTAGAGCCACCTCTGTCTGCCATGTGGGGACAGAGCAAGAAGGCAGGTGTCTACAAGCCTGGAGGCAGCCCTCGCCAAGAACCAAATCACCAGCACCCTGACCTCACACTTCCAACCCCAGAACAGTGAGAAGCACATGTCTGCTACGTAGGTCACCCGTCTGTGGCATTTTGTTATAATAGCCGAGCTGACCCACTCCTTGCACCTCAGAGGTTTCCTTGTATGTTCACCAGCCAGCGCCTAGGTGCCCCAGAGGCAAGATCTGGGACCAGGGAACTCCTTGAGCTGTTTCCTCATCTGCTAATTGTAAGAAATAGTGCTCTGTTTGTGTCACAGGGTTGTTGGGAGGGAGAACTGAAAGCAGAGAGATATGGCTGCTCTTTAAAAACTTTAAGACCAAAGAAGCTGACCATGAGATAGAAAAGACTCCCACATAGGACTGAACAGAGCATACCTTAATCAGGGGTGGAGTTCAAACAGCATTTCTCGCAGTGTGCTCCTCGGAACATTCATCCCATCAGATGGATGCACTGTGAGAAGGGGTTCCCTGGGCAAGCACGTTTGGGAAACTGGTCCCCTCCTGGGATTTTATGGGCATCTGAGAAGATTGAGGGCTCTGAGATGCACTGAGGTAAACAGGACAATCTAACTGTCTTTAATCCAGCACTTGCCAGACTTTCTTCTTCAGGGCACTGAGGGTAATGCTTGGACCTGTCACTGCTCCTGTTTTGGTGGACAGGAGAGCAGGGGAGCAGGATTCTATCCGCAGAGGTGGGATGGCATGGGAAGGGGACAGAAAGGAGCTGGGTGAGGAAAAAGTCGGGGTTTCACAGCTTTGCCCCCTTTTCAAGGCCAGGCCAACAGGAGACTGCACCTGGAGATAGCTGGAGCTCTGCAGGGCGTGATTTATTAGATGGGTTTTGTTTTGAACGTGCTGATTTCCCATAATGGCATTATCTCCTCAAGGGATTAGTCAATGGAGGGAGCATTGCCCTCAACAAAGGGGCATTTACGCAGAGCCCTCAATTTAAAACAGTACCAAGTAGGCAGGCCAGGACCCCAGGGTTAAACTCTAAATGTTATGGTCCAAAAATCAAGGATTAAAAATGAATACTTCAGGGGCGGACAGGTGGCTCAGTTGATTAGAGCGTGTGCTCAGAGCAATAGGGTTGCTGGTTCAATTCCCACATGGGCCAGTGAGCCATGTCCTCTGCAACTAGACTGAAGACAATGACTTGAACTGAGCTGCCACTGAGCTGCCGGTGGGCAGCTGGATGGCTCAGTTGGTTAGAGTGCTTGCTCTTAGCAACAAGGTTGCTGGTTTGACTCCTGCATGGGATGGTGGGCTGCGCCTCTCCAGCAACTAGATTGAACATGGTGACTGGACCTGGAGCTGAGCTGAGCCCTCCACAACTAAGATTGAAAGACAACAACTTGACTTGGAGCTGATAGGTCCTGGAAAAAACACATTGTTCCCTGGAAAAAAAAAAAAATGAATGCTTCATTAAAATAGAGAGAAATCCACTGTTGAAGGGTTTATAAAAAGCAGGGTAGGGCAAGGGGGTCTGGACAAGTTAGACTGATTACTTAGGAGGTTCAGAGATTCAGAGAGCTCTCCCCTCCTCTTTTAAAAGCTGGGGAAATTAAGGCTGAGGGCTAAAGTTATGCTCTGGGCCATTGGCAGGTTGGTGGCAGAGAGCTGGGCCCAGGACTTCTCAGTGCCTCTGGAGCCTGTATTCCGTGGGAAGCACAAAACTCAGGATTCAAAGTCAGGAAAGGAAGTATGGAAGGAAGGAAAGAAAAAAGGAAGGAAGGAAAGAAAAAAGGAAGGAAGGAAGGAAAGAAGGAAGGAAGGAAGGAAAGAAGGAAGGAAGGAAGGAAGGAAGGAAGGAAGGAGGGAAGGGAGGGACAGGGGCAGGCAGGCACAGGCTGACAGTCTGAGGCCGCGGGAGTCAGCTCCCAGCGTTAGAAGACATGCAGAGGTTTGTGTACCCAGCACCCTCTTCTTCCCCTGGTGATGGCAGGGCCCGTAGGTCCTCGTGGCTCTAGGAGAAGCAGCCATTGTTAAAGGAACCAGTCCCCAGCCCTCCATCGAAATAAGTACTGACTCAGAATACGGCAGCAGGTCCCTTTGCTAGGGACTTGGGACTTGGAACCCACAGGAACTCAAAGTCAGTCTGTCTGTGGAGCTCCGGCTGCACGACAACCTGGAGACAGTTTGGCCATGTTTTCTGCAACATGGAGTGACTGGTCTGCAGAGAGAGAACACAGAGATGCAGGGAGGTCCTGTGGGTGTTAGGTGCCTGGCCACAGTGCCATGAGCCAGTGCAGCTCCCATTTTACCTAATCTCGTGAACTTGGGTTTCCCCTCTGATGAGGGTCCCTGAGTGCCAGCCAGAGGTGCTTAGTCTGCGTTCCCAGATGGGTGGGTCAGAAAAATCTGGACAATCAGGCAACTAAACCAGGAAGCAAAGCAGCTGCTCTTCCAGGAGCTGTTGGAAATGCTTCTGAGTGGAATGTCAGTCATAGGGGGTCAGAGGGAGGGGCTCCTAAAAAGTGCCCGGTGAGGATCCAACATTTTTGGCAAAGGTGTCTGTCAGGAGGAATGAGACCAAGGGGCCTTAAGGTGTGGCTTTGGAAGAGTCTGAGACAAGAAAGGAGCAGGCTCACCCTTAGTATTTGTGGAGTCCAGGAAGAGGGGGGAGGGAGACCCAGTCTTTAAAAGTGAAATGTCAAGTTAACAAACTGTTAAATACAACATTTAACAGATGGTGAGTATCTAAGTTCCTACCCTGCCCACTCCGTAAGACCCCAGAAGGCCAGTTTGGGTGCAGAGTTCTTGGGGTCTCCATAATTCCAAAATGAATGGGGCTCCCCCGGCCCAGCTGCCCTTTGTCCTCCTCCACCCCTAGTTTCTTTTTTTGTTTTTGTTTTTGTGTTTGTCTTCACATTTTATTGGCTACAGTATAGACCCTAGAGCTGCCCCGTTCCCTCCCCTCCCCGCCCCCCACCACGGGTTCAGGCTTTCCCAGGAGCCCCTGCCTTTGCTGCCTGGGCCTGCTGGAACTCCGGCTGCAGCTGAGCGAGGGTCTCCCTCTGTTGCTCTGACTGCCGCTCAAGGTCCTGGAGCTGGGATTCATATTGCTTAATTTCAGCTGTGATATAGTCCAGCCTCTTCCCCAGCTCCTGTTTGACCAGCACGGGGCCCAGAAGTTTAAAGACCACGTTGGACCCATCCAGCAGGGCCAGTTTCTCCTTCACAATATTATTTTCTGTTAGTTGTGCTTCAAGCTTCTGCCACCCTGACATGGATTTACTTAAGTCCTTCTGTAGCTGTTGGTATTTCTCCACTTCTCCCTGTAGCTTCTTCTGGATCAGCTCAGCCATGGCGGAGACAAAAGCATTCTCCCTTCAGTATCCACCCCTAGTTTCTTCCTGCACCACGAGGGGACCTTCCTGTGCATATGCATGCCCCCCACCCGCATGTCCAATATCTGTCTGCACCCCAGCACACACCTGCCTCGTTGGGCTGATTGTGTGGTCCCACTTTGAGAGGATGGTCCGGGGTTACTGCATGGGCTCTGGGCATGGACTCTCCAGGTCCTGCAGGATGGTCCCTGGTCTTGCAGACCCCTCGCTCGGTGGGGAGGGCCAAGGCAAGGACCCTGCACCGTGCCTGGGACTAAGAAAGGTGCTGGCCATGGGCTGACCAGAGCGTGGGTAAGCGGATGCCGGAAGGTGCTGGGCCCAGGTCAGCAGCTGTGGGCTCTGCACCTCAAGGTCTTTGTTTGCCAAATGATGGCTTTGGATGAGTCCTACAGACTTATAGCCCAGTGAGGGGGCCCCAACTAAGGTTTAAGTTTTGAATTATCAGCTGGGTGGCTTTGGGCAAAATACTTCATCTCTCTGCAGGTATTTCTCCCTAGGCTGCTTCAAGGATTAAGTGATGCCCATGATGAGATGCGTGCAGCCTGTGCTCTATTCCTGGCAGCTGTGAGATCTGCGTTTTTTATGAAAGCTGAGATCTGAGGTGGCTGGGAGATGTAAATGTCCCTGGGTTTTCTTGTGCCACTGACTTAACCATTAACCATCGGCCAGTCTCTTAACTGCCTGAGCCTCAGTTTCCTTGGTGAAAGGGTAAAAACAACATCTCTCCATAGAGGTGTTATTTGGAATAAGTGACATAATACAGCTAAGCTCCTAGACAAGGCTTACCTGGCTCAAAGGAAACTTTCAAAACTCAGCTGTGTGTTTTACCAGCAGCCCCTTTTCTCTTGCTGTCCTCGTTCCACAGGTGGCAGTTGCTGCAGCCCATCAGCTCCGCGCTATCCTCTCACAATGAAATAATAAATCCCATGGAAGAAAATTCTCAAATACAATTTGTTCGCTTAAATCCAAGCTCTCATTGCTTTGGGAAGAAGCCCCCAAAAAAGTGTTGGCTGAAATCCTTCCTGTTTTCCTCTGGTCTGTTGGGCACAGCAGAATCTCCCAAGAAAAGGAAATAGCAGCCTGGGCTCTTTAGGACTCAGGCAAGGAAATTGCTGTCTAGTCACTGCTCCTTCCGGCAGCTTCCCTCCTTTTTTTTTTCCTGTTTAAGAAAATTTAAAAGATGCCAATGCGAGCCAATAATAGACAAGGCCCCAGAGCAGACACACAGGTGACCAGGTGGCACTGGATGGTCCTAGCTCAGGCGCTCTCCAGGAAGGCAGCTCCTGCTCCTGTGGCAGCCTAGGGGGAAAGGGCCAGGAAGTGTTGGGCCACACGTGGTGGCTCCATGCTGCTTCCTGCTGGAATGTCAGCCCCCAGCTGGGCATGGCCCTACCTGCCAATGAGCAAGGAAGGTTTCCACAGGCAAAAACATGTGCATGTTGACCCTTTGTCACTCCATCTATATGATCCTCTGTCACCCACTCTTTCTTCCCCTCTCTCCTGTTCACTTCTAAACGCCTTGGAAAGAAAGCCATCTACATCCACCCCTCAAACCGCAACCTGTCATAGTCCAGCCCTTGTCCTGGCACCTCTACCTAACTCTGTGCCAGTCACTGGGACCGCCACAGTTTCCAGGGTCTCCTGGCTTGCTGGCCTAGGGGCATTGCCTCAGGCTCTCTCTCTCTCTTTAATTTTTTTTTTTTTAAAGATTTTATTGGGGAATTGGCTAAGGGAATAGTGTTGGGGAATTGGGGAAGGGGAACATTGTGTTTTTCCAGGACCCATCAGCTCCAAGTCAACTTGTTGTTCTTCAATTTTAGTTGTGGAGGGCACACTTCAGCTCCAGGTCCAGTTGCTGCTTTCAACCTAGTTGCAGGGGACGCAGCCCACCATCCCATGTGGGAGTCAAACCGGCAACCTTGTCTCTTTAATTTTTAATTGTGGTAAGATACACATAATAAAACATTTACCATTTTAATTGTATTGTCTCATGATACCCCTGGTCTTTCACAAAGTGTGAAGGAATTCACGAGGCACAGAAAAGTGAAAAGATGAGAACTTTTTGTTAAAGTCAAGAGGTAGAAACTAAGGGCAGTGTCTCAGGGAGGCGCCTGCCCGCACTCTAGGCTAACCGTTTCTTCTATAGAAATGGGTAGGTAACTTTTCTTAGAGCAGATGTGATGTCCCTCTGAAGTTATTTGATTGACATATGTTGGTTATATAACCAGTCTCTTTTTGCGCATGTTCTTACCCAGAATGCATACAGAAAAACCCATGGAGGGGCAAGCCTTAATGTTCATTTTATTTAGTTCTATTATAATGAGGCTAAAGTTCAACTAATGGACAGGTTTTAGTAGTTTGTGCATGTGTGAGGAGCCAGTTAGAATCGGTCGGGTGTTATCTCCTCTTTTTAGAAGTGTTTGGACACCGCTGATTTATTTGTAGGGGATGAGCCTGGGCGATTCCTGGGGAGGGGATGTAGGCATGGGCAGTCCCCCTTCGGGCTCACTTTTTGCCTCATCAATAACTACTTTGAAGTGTCAGTTCTGTGGTATTAATTACATTCACATTGTTGTGCAATCAACACCACCATCCATCTTCTAAGCTTGGTGACTGGGACCCATGAAGGCCAGTGTGGGGCTGGGGAACAGTGCCCCTCACACAGTGGGGAGAGGTGTCCATTCATTCACCCAGCTCTCTGTGAGCCAACCACGCCCCAGGGCAGGGACACTGGAGGGCATGTAGGGTTTTGTGGTACCCCAGGCTTTCCCAGCTTTGGGAGCCCAAGTGCCTGACTGCAGGAGGTCAGAGTGGCTGCATGGGGCTCCTGCGGGAGGAGCAGGGAGGTGGACCTGCCACAAGGGGCCCTGAGGGTGGCCGTGTCAATCAGGAAGCTCAAGGCAAAGGGCCTGAGAGGGTGGCCTGTGACCACATGGGGTCACCAGATAAAACTGGGCTCCTTACAGTGTCCTGACTCATGCAGATGCTACCTGGTGAGATTTGAGTTGTGACCTCACTATACTCACAGGCTGGGGACTCAGGAACAAGCGACTAACTCATGCAGATGACACAGTGACCTAGGACGTCTCAGCCAGGAAAGGCTGCCTTATGTCAGAAGGCCCTCACTTCCACTAGGGCGGCTTTTTTATAAAGGTTTTCCTGCCATTGCAAATTGTATGCCATCAATTTATGTCTTCTTTCGTCTCAGCTTCAAGGACAGGGACTTCTGGAGAGCAAGGAGTACAGGCTGTTTTCAAGCTGGAAGAAGGAGCAGATATGGGAATGGGACTCACGGTCACATTGGTGCATACGTGGCACAATGACTTCAGAGAAGTTTTTACATCTGCATAAGATCCACTCCCATCCCTGAAACATACCAGCCTCTGGGAAGTGCCTTTTCCAGGAGTTGCCCGACCAACTTCCCCTTTCCTTTGTTCTGTCTCCTGATCTGCTTATAAAACCTTCTGGGCATGCTGGAAAGCCAGTGGGGGATGGCCTTTGGACAGGAGTGCCATCCTCCAGGAATGCTGGCTTTTGAATAAACCTACTTTTCTTTCCACCAACCTTGCCTTTCCAGTTTTGGCTTTCATGGGGTGGGGGGGTGGGGGGGCATCCGGACATTTAGCACGATAAAAGAACTTGGGCAACCCTGACCCAACCAGGGCTGCAAACACCTTATTCTGTAATGTCACAGTTTGGATTCCCATCAACTGACCCAGGGACACTATCTAAATGCTCAGGTTCTTTTTCTGTGTGTATTTTTCTTGGAAGGAATTTACACACTCTTTCCTGCAGTACTTGAAGTCAAATCGAACAGAATAATAAACATCAAAACACCTAATGGTTTCCTTACAGGAGCTCAAGGTCATTCACGAAGTCTATTGTCTCACCCTCATTCACCCTTGGAGAGCAAACGTCATGGAAGTTATCTGTTTTGATTATGTTGAGTATCCTTCCTCTCCTCTGCTCCTCCTCCCTTCCCTTCCCTTCCCTTCCCTTCCCTCCTCCCCCCTCTGTTCACCTCCTTCCTCCCTTCCCCTCCCCTCCCCTCCCCCCTTTTCCCTCCCTCTCCTCCTCCCTTCTCCTCTCCCTTCTTCTTCTTCCTCCCCTCCCCTCCTCCTCCCCTTCCTTCTCCTCCTTCCTCCCCTCTCCTTTCCCTCCTCCTCCCATCTCTTCCTTCTTCCCCTCCCCTCCACCCTGCCTTCTCAGCCTTCCTCCCTTCCCCTCCCCTCTTCTCCCCTCCCCTTTTCCCTCCTTCCTCCCTTTCCCTCCCCTCCCTCCCCCCACCTTCTCTTCCTTCCTGCACTTGGAGTCTGATTCTCGGTCCCTGTGGAGTAGCATCCAGCCCAGGCTTTTGTGCACATCAGCACACTTGCCCCATGCTCCCTTCCTTCCTTCCTCTATTCCCACTCCCTCCCCCTGTGCTTTTGTTTTCCAAATTGTGAGCCTATCAAAATTAATGAACTCATTTATTTTCTCTGTATCAAACCCACATGGAAATTACCGTATTTCTAAATGGGCAGATAGTGCTGGGTAGTCACATCCGAGTCTCCTGAGAGCTGCTGAAGCACCTCTTTATAACCTTGGGGACGCTTAGGAGAGCTTGATCTTGCAAACGTGAGAGGCCTCTGACAAGACAGGTTTCCTTGACCTATGCTCACACGGTCCCTTTATTTCCGATTTTGAATATGTTTGGGACTCTATGCAGAAGTCAGTGGCATGGTTATGCTATGTGATCAGTATTCTAGGTGGCTGCCAAGGAAAAACCTAACAGACATTATTTTGCTGGCAGAGCAGGTGTCCTGCTATGAGTTGTAACATAACCAGTGAGCAATAGCTCATGAAATGCCCTTCTTTTCCATTTGTTAAAGGGCAAGCATTTCTTGGAAGTCTATATATTTCAAGAACCGTAAATCAAGGCTACATCTACTGGGCCCTCTCAGAACCTCTTGCTCCAATTTTGACTTTCATAGACTTGGGCACTAATGCCATCATTTCTTCCTTCCCCTCGTGAGGAAGCCCAGCTTTTAAATGTACTTCTCAATGGTGAGTTTGTCTTTCATATGTGGTTGTTGGGTTGCACATGGTGCTGAGGCTCCTTGTGTTCCACAGCTACAGACAACAAAGCAAACCTTTCTGTTGGCCGAAAGGAGGACAAAGTCAAATGATACTGGGAGATGAGCTCCTGCCTCCCCACAGCCAGCCCTCCTGGCCCTGGTCAGTAGCGTCATTTCGGGACACACTTATTGTGGGTCCTGCCCCGACTCTTTTAGGCTGTGGTTTGGATTCCATGCCCATCTGCCTGAAAGTGACAAAGTAAGCACAGGGGCCTTCGAGGTGCCAGGACCAAGACTGGATTGGCCTTTTCCTCCATCATGCTCCTACTCTCCTGTGTGCCTAGCAGGGGCACCTTGTCCAGCACTGGGGGAGCAGACTGCTCTGGGCATCTGTCGGAATATCGTAGGGCACCCTGGGGTGGCTCCAGGAGGCAGGAGTGAAAATTTCCCAAGGGTCACTCTACCCTAAGACCCCTGAAACAATAGACACATTAATAAGTAGTATGCATAGGATGGAAGGTAACCTGTCTTCTAATTAGAGGAAAGCTTTGCTAGGTCTTCTTCACCCTTTTTAGGTCAATTTTATCAAACTTAGTTTTGCTTACGTAGATCGTTAAAGCATTCCAGGGCAACTGGCCCTGGAGAATTGAGCCGGGAATGCCTCTGACAAAATGCATCCCCTGGTGAATAAGCTACTCAATATACACTAAGAACATGCAGCATAGACTAAAAATAGTGCTAGTAACTGCTTTAAGAAACAGGAGCTGGGGAGACCAGAAAACCTGCTGAAACAGGTACGGAGTCTCTCTGGGAAAGAAGCCAGGGAGTCCACTCAGGCTAGGCCTTTCCCACCACTCGTCACCCCCAGTCCTGAACTGTTCCCACCCACATAGGACCCTGGGATAACGTGTTTCCTTACCAGACTCATTGCCTTCAGTCCAGCAGAGTATTCTAAGTTTAAATGCCTTTGATTCTGCTTATGTTTGTGAAAGTAAGCTGATTTTATGGGATGGGCTGGATTATGTCTTCCCTACCCCACATTCATAGGTTGAAATCCTAACCCCCAATGAGATAGGGCCTTTAAGGAAATAATTAAGATGGAATAAGGGCAAAGGGTAGGGTCCGAGCTGATAGAATTGGTGTCCTAAGAAGAGACATCAGAGAGCTCTCTCCTTGCCATGTGAGGACACAGCAGGAAGACAGCCATCTGCCATTCATGAAGGGAGCCCTCACCAGGGCCTGATCTTGCTGGCGCCCTGATCTCAGACTTCCAGCCTCCCAAACTGCTCACATGGCAGATATGAAGTTTTGTTGTTTAAGCTGCCTAGTCTGTGACATATTGTTATGGCAGCGGGAGCAGACCAACACACTTGGCCTCAGAGAGTTCATGACTCAGAATAGGCTTCATCTGAGGCCTGACCTGGGGCTGAGGTGATGGCCAGGAGGACGTTCCACTTGCGCACAGTGCAAGAACCCTGTCTTCTTCTATCAGCCACAAACTACTGAGACCAAAGGGCAAGAGAGATGCCCCAAGGCTGCCCCAGCATGGAAGGTCCGTTGGATCCATATATCAGTACTCCATTAGTTAAACTTGGAAATCAAAATCAGATTAATCCTCTGAATTATGCTTGGCACCCTTCTCTCCCTGCCTCCTACCACACCACACCCCCTCCGCATCCCCCAGCTGCAGCCCCAACAATCAAACTATCTGATGGACAATGGGTCTGAGGCTAAGAACCTTCTAGCCAGAGTACATGTCCCACCCTTAGCCCTGTCTCCTTTCAACTCCAGTGGAAAAAAATCTTACAGGTACTAAGCTTCTAAACTTACACTAATATACCAGATTCATTTGAGGAAAACAATAATCTATTTACAAGAAAAATGGGAGATTTCCAATCTCTTCCTTTGCTCTGTGTTGGCAACATATGCATCTTGTTTTCATCCACAGCAGAATGGTAATATGGCCTTCCTATTTGACTAATTCAGAGGGTTTCTGAGAGGGTCCATTTGATCACAGCTGTGAAAGTATTTTAGCTCTAAAATGGATGGACCTCACGATGTCACCATGCTAACGTGAGCCAACCAGAACGTCACATCTAAATCAAAGGAAAGAATACACCTGAGTGTGGTGGGGAGTTAAGCACCATGATGCTGGATGCTGTGTAACAGTCCCCACTGGGTGGGGTCAGTTCTGGTACACATCCAGCAAGGAGAGAGGTACTGGCATGCTGGTGAGAGAGGTCCTGGTCTTGATACATTATTTTGATAAGTGTGCGTTGAGGGTCTACTATGTGCGAGACCCCATGCTAGGTTCAAAGACGTATAAAATAGGACTCATACAAGGTGCCTTTGCTATGGTTTCTTACATTGCTTAGGGTTTGGCAAGTATGCAGGAGTGGGCAAATGATCAAAATAATTTTTTAAATAGCCTGGTACCTGGAGTTGACCAATGCAAGGCAAACTACTCCTACTTCCAAATTATAATTGCTCTTACTTCAGCATTACACTTCTGTGGTGGGACAGGAAATGTTTAGTCATAAGAGAAGTATGTGAATATTTACCTTTAAATTGGCTTTACAGAAATGTGTTTAATGGCTAGTTAAGTGTGCTAAATAGACCTAAATATGCTTATTTGGAAAGTTGTTTAAGAGATACAAAGAACAAAATAAGTCCTGAAATTTATGGAGTGTGTGTGTGTGAGAAACTTTCTGGATGGAAATTCAAATTAATGAACATTGTTAATAGGAGGCAGAAACAACAGGTTAGGTGGTAGATGAGATCAGAGAAACAAATACTATTCGTAATTTTCCATTATTTCGTGCTATTTCATTTTTTTCCCCTTAAAATGAGCACTTTCACAATTGTATGAAGGGTTTTAAGTTTTAAAACATATTTTGTTATTACTAAAGAATTATATATTCAGAAAAATTAGAAAAGACAGATTTCCAAAAAAGAAGAAAATAAAACATAACTATAACCTCATCTACAGAGAGAAAGTTTTTAAAACTTTGACTTACATCTTTGCAGACTTTCAATCTTCCATATACTTCTTTGTTTTAACAAAGATAGACTCATACTGCAAAAATGTTTTTGCAATCTGATCTTTTCCATTTAACAACTTTATCATGAATATTTTCCTGTGAATACATTTCTATTTATGGCATCATATTTAATGACTCAATGATATTCCAATGTATTATAACATCATGTATTTAATCAATTCCCCTTATGGTAGACATCTAGGTTGTCTCATCTTCTCTCTCTTATAAACAATGTGTTGATTCACAACCTTATAATTGAATCTTTGTGCAGACTTCTTATTATCTCTTTCACCCAAATCCTCAGAAGTAGGATTGTGGTTCAAAGCTTTAGATATGTATTGTCAGCTTGCCCTTCCAATAGCGTACACCAGCACCCGCTGTCCAAGAGCGTGTGAGCCTCCATTTTCCTGTGTCCTTGCCAACGTTGAATACTTTCATGAAAATATTTTTCTCTAAATCCATCCTTAAACAGTTTTAGGAGACCTCTTCCTCACTGGCACAATTTAAATCTTACCAACCAGAATATTAAACTAGAACTGTATTTAACATGAAGAGCTCATTGCTGACTGTTAGGAGGCTGTGCTCAGGTCCCTGCAGGCTGTACTTCCTGATGTTGTGGACACACATAAAACCTTCCTGGTCAGCCACGTAGGTGAGGGTGTCCCCTCCTGTCACCTCCATGCTGTTGACTTAGGCTTTGTCACTAGACTGAAAGACACATGCCCATCACAGACAAACAGACAGACACACACACACACACACAGACACACACACACACACACGCGTGCGCGCGCGCGCACGCGCACACACACACACGGCTTATCACAGACACATAGCCGCCCATCACAGATGAAGCTTACCTGTCAGACAACACGTGAAATGCTGTATCCCATTTATAATAAGAAAACATACTTGCACACCCATGTTCATAGTAGCATTATTCTCAATAGCTAAAATGTGAAAGCAACCCAAGTGTCCACCAGCCAATGAATGGATAAGCAAACAGTGGTTTACACACACGAATAAATATTATTCAGCTTTAAAAACGAAGGCAATTTTGCAATATGCTACCACCTGGATGAATCGAGAGGACATTAGGCTGAGTAAAAGAGGCCAGTCACAAAAGGACAAATACCATATGATTCCACTTACATGAAGTACCTGGAGTAGACAAATTCATAAAGACAGAAAATGTAATAGTGAGTGCCAGGGGTTGGGGGTGGGATGGGAGTTAGTGTTTAACAAGCACAGAGTTTCAGTTTTACAACATGGAAAGAGGTACAGGGATGGATGGTGGTGATGGCTTCACAGCAATGTGGATACATTTAATTCCACTGAACTGTACACTTAAAAATAATTAAGATGGTAAATTTTATGTGGTGGGTATTTTACCACAATAGAAAAAAAGAAGCAGCAAAGAAAAAGCTTTAGTCTCCCAGTGAGCTCACTGATTTCCTGGATTCTAGCCTGGTTGAAGTCTCTGGGTCCTTTTTCTCTCTTGAATTCTTCCTCCTCTTTAATGCGGGGGAAGAAGTTAACAATCCCCAATATAAGGAAGAGTGGAGCTAAAACGGTGAAAAGTCCGCTGAAAGAACCTGTTTTCGGCTCATCCAGCTTTGCTTTCTCGGCTCCCCTCTCTGCTGAGATGACTTCAGACTTCAGAATAATTATCCAGATGGTTTTCCAAATACGACGACCTCTTAACCAACCGCATGTGAAGAGGCCACCATGTTCCGCACTGACCTTCAAGAAGTGCCAGTGCTGCTCTTTCTTAGAAGAATGAGGAACTTTCACATATTTCCATCTCATTTTTGCAATTTTTTTTGCAATGCAGACATGAATTCTTGGTCACTATGGCTGGCTTAGCACTTTGGGAGCAGAAAAAGTTTCTCAAAACCAGCCATCACATAACTGTAAGTAATAAATGCGGCTGCAAACAGGGTTTTAAATTAGAGCTGCTGGCTGAAAGGTCAACACTACATTCTTGGCTGGTGACTTTATTTTCATTTTAATGGCAATGAAAATAAACCTTTAGAAGGAAATGCCACCACTTTCCCCCAAGGATTTTTTAAACTCTAAGGCGCTCTCAGAAGCAGCTTCATAGAAGAATCTTTGTATATATGGTAAAGGGGGATAGGAATAGACAGGATCCTAAATCTACAGGTAAAAATTTCTCTTTAATCCCAGGCACCAGGTTTCAAGTTCTAACCTTGCCATCCAGGCAGACACAGGGAGGCTGATCGTACTGCCATATCATTATTTTGCATGTGTCGGGTGTGCACATCTTGTCTCTGAATTTAAACTGGGTCTCTTGAGGGCAGCACCAGGCGTCATATCTCCTCCACACATATCCTACAGAGCTGTGCCCACGGGAGACTCTCAAAGATATTTTCTGATCGAATGAGTCATTAGAGCTTTTCCTTGACTGGTAAGTTATCAAATGCCTAAAGCAGGAGATTGTAACCTAGGGCTCATGGCTCTCTACAGGTTTGCTGGTTGGGCTTCAGGAGATGTAAGAATTTCCCAATTTTATGCAAAAGTGCCCAATGCGTTGTGTCTACCCTGTGGGGGGCTCCATGGTGAGGCAGTGGACTCCCTGGCTGATGGCAGAGTGTCTGCAGACTGCCCTTTGTGAGGAATGAGTCTGGACTCTGGAGGTGGGGAGGGAAGTAGTAGGAAGCCTGCCAGCTTTCCAATCCAGCACAGCTAGCAATGAAATGGATTGATAAATGGATCCTCCATTTGTCTCCCATGTGTATTTTTCAGATGGTTTAGGACTTGGAGGAAGAGGGATACGATTAGCAGCCCCAGGACCTAACATGGGACCTGGCACAGAGCAGGAGGTCATCACTGGATTTTAAATGAATAAGTGAATGCATGGACCCATGATCACATTAGCAGAGAGACAGCCTTGAAGAAATGGGAGAAGGGCAGCAAACTCAGGGAGGATGGGGTGGGAGATTGGGGAAAAGTTTTGCAATGTAATATACAAGTAGTAAGACCCTCGGGGTGGGGGGTATAGGAGGATTTGGGCAATGTAAGAACCCTGGGAGCCAGGAGCCAGCAGAGGGGGCTGATGATAAGGATGGCATAGAGATATGTGAAGGCACACAGATGAGGGACACATCAGGAGATGATGTCTGATCCGGGCTGGGGGAGCAGGCTTGCTAGTTGGGTGAAGGAAACAGTTAGGAGAGAGCTATGTACTGACAAAGCCTGAGGGCCTCAGCAGGGGAGAGAGTCCTCCACATGGGCAGTAGGGGAGAAAAGGGCTCCCTGGAGGTGGCAGGCACCCCGTTAGATGGGCTTTGATGAATGGGTGCCCAGGGATGTGGACTGAGCTAGCTGAACTCCTAGGCTCTCTTCCAGCTTTGGGAATCACCATCCTTCAGTTTAAACCTGAAACCAGGCCAGTCCCTATCCCTGGAAAGCAGTCCAGACCTGAGATGTCTCAGACAGCTGGCAGGATGCCAAGCCTGCTGGGGCCTTCACTATCTTCTGTGCCATCAGAGAGGCTGGGAGGGTTCAGCTTGCAGTACATGTGACCTGAGAGGACATTCCAAATGATAATCTCCCCATGATAGCTGGAAGTGACAAGATTGAGCCACACAGAGGGTGTTGTCCTGATGCCCATGATTCTCAGAGAGAGAGGCAGAAAGGGACAGAATGAGAAATCAAATCCCCACCCATTCACAATTAACTTCCCTTCCTGTTGCCCCTAAGGAAGAGGGAGTGTGCAGGGGTGGGGGTGGGGGGTCCCTCCTTCTGTGCTGTCCACACCAAGGACTCCCCTGGACCCTCATGGCCCAGGCTCTGTCCACGCAGGTCAGCCAGAGGGCTGCCACATCTCCTCAGCTCAGTGTTACCATCCTTCCCAGGGAGGTGCTATTCCTAGCAGCTGCCTTACCTCCCCACATTCCTGGCAAGAAAATTATTTGTAAAAGGCCTCTTTGGGTCCGAAATGTTGGTGGAAATGGGACAATGGAACCTAAGCACTGGCCAAGGTGATTTGGTTTCCCAGCAGGTCTAAATTCCAGAAGATGCTGTCCCCTGACTCCCATCCCACAGGTGCCCATCTGCCCCTCTGTGGCTTCCATGTGTCCTTAGGAACTGAAACCACCTACTGTCCTCCAAAGAAGGATTTCTGGATATGGACCCTTAAGAAAGATAAGAAACCAAAATTTTTTTTTTAGACTGGTGCCGCAGAGGTCAAAGTGTCCCTTTCCACTTTCTCACTGGGTACAGTTTCTACACAAAGAGAACTGGCTTATCTTGGCGCTGGACGGGTATTCTTTCTCCCTCACAGCGACCTTGAGAGTCTAGCCATGATCACCTGAGATGCCCCTTCTGTGTGAAAGCAGCTGGGAAGTTGGCATTGGACGACTGGCTGTTGGAGGAAAAGGTCCTTCCCACAACCTTTGCGGTCTGTGAGCCCCGATCTCTGGGCTCCTTCTGTGGCCTTCCCACTGCCTGAACGAGGTAGACATGCTGTAGCAGGGCTTTCAAGCTCCAGTGTAACTTTCCAAACTCATTTCCTTAAACTTTAAGGCCAGCCCCTTAAACTTTCCTCAGACCTTCCCAGGATATGCTTCTCCCACTTCCAGACAAGCTCATACTTTCCTCTCCCCCTCACCTAGATGCCTTTTCCAACTTGACCTCTTGGAAAAACCCTAGTGGTACGAAATATCCCTCATGATGTTAGAGCAAAGTTAGGAATTTCCACTGCTGAGCTTCTCCGCAGTTTATACATTATTATATCATCTGTCACATTGTATGATTATTGTTTCCTTAGCTTATCTTCTCACAGTCTGTGGGATTGTTGGCTGGGAACCACATTTAATTCTCATGTGTATCTTCTGTGCCTATCCACTAAGTACCGCACAATAGAAGTATTTGAAAAATATGTGTCGAACAAATTGATAGTTTAATGAATAAATATTTGGATTAACTAACATGTCACTGATGCTTGCATGACTTCAGCTCTTGCAATGGCCATGTTTCCCAGGGGTATTTTGTGCATAACTTGTTTTTTTTCCCTCATCATTCACTAATGTGCTATCTCCATGAAGGCAGGGACCATGTGATGACCTTTTGCACTGCGTCTTTACAGAACAGCACACACTTGGCACACAATAGCCATTTCACAAATTCTGGTTAAATGCAAACATATTTATTGGGCAGCTACTATAACCCAGGCATTGGCCTGGGTCCTGGGAATTAACTTCATGGAGCTTGTATTCTACTGAGTGTGCCTTTGCACTACTTACAGGGAGCCTATAATAGGGTAGTGGGACAGTGGCAGATGGTACAGTGACCTTTCTTTCTTAACACTTGTTTTATTGGCTGCATCCAGACAATTTTGAGGAAGTCATTCAAGCCTGGAAAGCTGTAGAAAGTTGGGGGCATTTTGAGTGCTGACGAGAATCACAAGAAGCCCCTGGTTATGGGCCCCTAACTAACCACAGAGCAGCAGGAATGTCATCTCTGAGGCTCCCCAGACACCCAAATATGGCACAGTATTGCGTGCCAGGCAGAAGGAGGAAGTAGAGGCTTCTTTGTGGATAGTCGTGCCCGCCACATCTTGGGCTGCCCCCTTCTTGCACTATGAGACTCCCGGCTGGATTCACGGATTGCTGCATGGATTTTCTCCTATGACCTCGTGCCCCAACATGAACACTGGGCCATCACTCTCCCTGGAGTGGAAGTGGCGGCCTGGAGCTCAGTGCTCCTGGCTCCACCTGGACCCCAATCATGAATCTTGCCACAGCGGAGGCTTTTGAGATGCTGTGACACCCAGGCAGGACCAGGAGAATCAGGGTGCACCCCTAAGTGAAAGAGACCCTCATCATGTGACATTTTTTGGAGTGAGAGCCAGACGGGGCACCAGGACTCACCAGGTCATCCTGCTGGCGTGGCCGGGGCTTCCAGAAGTGGTGAAAGTCACATGGTGCGTCCTGTTCCAAAGCCAAACAGGAGACATACAAGCTGTGAAATGAACTGCCAACAAATTTGCAACTTCAGAGAGAAGGCGTTGGCACATTGTATAACCCTGCCCCTCAACCCAGCAGTGATGCAGATTTTTAAAATGTCAAAGCAAATTCCCCTGGTGCCAGTGGGAATAAAAAGCAATCCACTCCCGATGTCAGGGTGATTACACTGCAGCAAATCATATGTCAACTGAAAAGCACTCCGCGGATGGTCGGCATAGCTTTGCTTCCATAATAAGATTCATAGCTGTTCCAAGAGCCATCAGTCCCAGGATCTGTAATGCCAAAGGACAAATTCAGCACCACAACGTCTCAGTCATCTCTCAAATCACCTGAGGATGCAAGGCTTAGGCTATGCATCAGATTAATAAAGAACTTTTGATGTTTAAAGACTTTGGGAAATCCGTGACCATTCTACAGAGCAAGCAGGAGAAATAAATTCCACAGATAGATTGAAAACTTGGTTGTAGTTAGAACTTTCAACTTCCCTGTCTCTTCATCCCGGTCCCCATCTCTAAGCCATCCAAAAGGGATTTTCTTTCCGTAGGGATGCTGATGGATGGCATTTTATCTTCTCTTTCCATTTCAAGAGGGACTAGGGCATAAAGACAAGGCAGGAGGAAGAAGAAAGAAACTAAAGGGCCAGGCAATTGACAGAGTGGGTAACCTTAATTTGGGGTGGGATAGGACTGGGAGCCCCTGCATAAGGGGAGAAGGGTACACGGCCAGCCTGCACAAAGCGTCAGAAAACCAGGCAAGGCTTGGAGAACGGCAGGAGCAAGGCACACTCTGATTTGGATTCCTAGGGAAAGCCCTCTCTGCCCCTGGTAACTTTTCTAGCCAGCACTTTGGATACTGTGATTTATAATAAGAAATATATGTATTTTGTCCCCATTTCTGGCACAGAGCTCCTAAAACACTTTGGAATTTCGCACGTGATAAGAGCGTGGAAGCTCCACATCCCGTCCCACCTTTTGCATCTCTTCCAACAGGCTGTTTCTGAGTTAGATCCTTTTATAACAAACTAGTGATCTAGGAAGCAAAATGTTTCTCTGAGTTCTGAGAGCTGCTCCAGAAAATGAATCGAATCCAAGGAGGGGGCTTGCAAGTGGCATCTGAAGTGAGGAGGGGACGGTCTTGCTGGAACCCTTCACCTGTGGAATCTATTGCTCTCCCTGGGTAGGTAGTGTCAGACACCCAGTTGGTGTTGGAGAATTTGTAGATATTTGTAGTTGGAGATATTGTAGGACACCCAGCTGGTGTTGGAGAATTGCTTGTTGGTGTGGGAACCACCTCTTCCCGCCCCACCTCCCCCACATACAATGGGGAGCAGCGTTATTAGACTTCTTCCCATAGAAGAGAAGTAGAGAAAAGAAACTGAAGCCAACAAGGTAAGAGGTTTTCTAAAGGAAAGGAAGTAGGAAAGATGTTATGGGAAAGTAAGGGAGGGAGGCACTCCTTTGTCTATATCATGGTTTGGTAGCAGAGAGGTAGAGTCAGAGACAGAGGAGTAAAGAAAGAGAGAGAGAGAGAGGGGCAGAGAGAGAGAGGGAGAGAGAGAGAGAGGAGTTAAATCTGAAGCAGGGTTTTGAAATGTCATAATTTTGTACAGTTCACTTATAAAATACATGTTTATCCTTCTATCCCATCCAACAGCTATGATACACCTAGAAGAATAACAGACTTCCATTTCAGTACTTATCATCTGTTTCCTTTTTGCATGGAATCAATACTGTGGCTTAATTTTGCCCTGTCCACTTGATCAATGAAGAGAGCAGCATATAACTTCTTCTGTTTTTTATGAAAAACAAGATAAAATGTGATTTAATAAATTAGGGTCAGTGTTTTAACAGGTGCTTAAAGATCAGGAAACAGACACAGGAAACAGAAGTGACGCCCAGGGTCCACAGATGTCCGTGAGCAGCAGCCTTCCTGGGGTTCCCTAGCCCTTAAGAGCATGGTTGACCATGGCAACCAGGGCACAAAAAAGAAACTGATCAAAAATTGTTTTTACCCTTTCAGTGCTCAGAAGGGAACTTACTGGGTTTTTATGCCTTAACTTACAGCTGCTGTATTTAATTACTCTAGTCTCTGATTTATTCCTTCATAAAGCATTTGGTGGAGAGACACAGTACTTCCGATCTCTACCTCTAAACAGTCATAAAAATGTGCAGAGAATGACTTCCAAGATTCTGCAAGAGCCTAGCTGCTTAAATTACCATCTGGGAGCAACCAAAGCCCTCGGGAGTTCTTCGACAAATTCCTTCTGGAAAATTCCCTTCACTGTCTTGGTATTCTCCTCTAGGACCAACTTTGCATCCAAAAAGGTGTCCACTAAATATCCAAGATGCCCCCTCTTATATCCAAGCTAAATACAACTCACTTATTTTGGTTCACCTCTAAGTAGGTATTGGGCTGTCGGCAAATCGTGAAGCATTTTTGCATTGAAAAACATAGAAAAATATGTCATGACTTTTCCAACAACCCAATACAATCATGGACTTCTCTTTCCTTTCCATCTAGAAAGGCAGCATTGTCAGCATGATATTAAATGTGTTTCTTTATTAGTCTTGAGTCAGTGTAAGCTCCCCATCTCCTAACAGAACCTAACGCAGCATCCCACATTTGCCGAGAGTGAATGAACAAAAAAATACATGCAAATCAGGGGCAGAGCTGGGAACTGCAAACTCACTCATTTGAATAATTTTTGTCTGGGTTACTTCTACTTCATTTATAATCTCTGATGGTGGGTGAATGTTTGCCTCTTATCTTCCTCATAGAAGGTTTTATAGTCTGGAATTGTGGACATTTGACCAAGAACAGACAGTGGAGATAGACACATGAAGTAAGTAACCTGAAAAAGAAAATCAAGTAACATAGAAAAGAGACTAACTTTCAGTTTGTTCATCTAGGTTTTGACTTAGGTAATGTTTAAAATGTTTAGAAAAGTGAAGCTCTTTTGAGAAACCAGGTAGACACCATGTAAGGAAGGAATAACACTTGAGAATGGCTAAGAGCAAGTGTGTCTATGAGAAATCTGTCCTCCTAAATAGAGTCATTGGTAAGGACAATGCCACAGAAAAAGATCCTTTCACGTGTCCTACATTATATCTCCTTTAATGTCTTCCACATCAAGTGCTTCATCTTGCATTATTATTTTATGGGGACTCTTGGTAGGGAGTGACATGCCATGTTTCAAGGTATGCAGACAATGCCCATTGTTGTGGCTTCATATTTTCAGACTGAGGGCAGCTGTCTCTGCCCTCAGTAACTAGCCTAGGAAACAGGGTGTCCCGTCAGATCCCCTGTCCAATGGTGGGAGACACTGAAGAAGGCACTTGCCTTCTTCTATTGGACTCAGAGGTACACAAGTGATTCCAGTATTGCCATGAGCCCCAGTAAATTCGGCGACAGTCTTCCGGTTTCAAAGTCATGCACTTTCACTGCCTGTACCAGGAAGCTGAAAAAAGTGGCCTGAGATGCTGCCTATCAAATTAAAGAGAAATTGCATTTAGAGGTCCAGTGTCATAGATATGAAAGCTGAAAGTTACCCCCAAAGCATCTGTACTTCCAATACAAGTTGGCTTACCTGAGTGGATTAGTCTGTTGGGGCTGTCACAATATCATACCACAGACTGGGCTTACACAACAGAATTAATTGTTTCACAGCTCTCTGGAGGCTGAAAGTCCAAGATCAAGGTGCTGGCAGGGTTAGGTTTCTCCTGAGGCCTCTTTCCTCATTGTATTCTCACTGAATTTCTTCTGTGCTTGTGCACTCCTAGTGTCTCTTTATGTGTCAAAATTTCCTCTTGTTATCAGGACACCAGTCAGATTGGATTAGGGCCCCACCCTAACAGCTTCGTTTTAACTTAATCACCTTTTTAAAGGCCCTATCTTCAAATACAGCCACATTCTGAGGTCTCAGGAGTTAGGACTTCAACATATAAACTCTGGGGAACATGATTCAGTCCATGTAACATTCAGAAGATTTAGAAATTTTAGGATGAAAATCTCCTGACCATCTAGGCTCAGAGACAATAGTTGCGGATTGAAATTTGAGCAGCAAAATTTATTCACCATTAAGGCAAAGCTGACTGAGAAAGATGACCTATTTTGTGGGAAGGATGGATCTTCTAAACTCACAACCTTAATATCTTACTCAGTCCACCTCGTTCCAGACTTATAGTTACTTTCTTTTAGCTTTGTCCCTTGAGCCATCTTTGAGTGACAATCAACTTTAAAGGGAGCTAAGTAGCATCTTCCATGACTGGTCCAGCCACCCCTAGGAAGGGCTTCCTTTGGGTGATGTGAAGTGCTTCCTGAAGCAAAGGCAGTGACAATGGGGGAGGAGAAACATGAGGACAGCACCCTTTCATGGGACTACCGAGTGTTCCCTCAAATCTGCCACCTTGTCAAAGAGGCTTTTCTGCTGACATGAGAGGAACTTCTGGGTCTCCAAACCACACACCAGAAGGCATTCTCTCACTGTTATTGATTTCAAGTTGCCGGGGCCAGGTTTTCGGTAGTGCACACTTTGCTTTCTTTCCTGTGTCCTCCTGCAGCACCAGGGTTCCTAGGGGGTTCCGCAGGACAGGTGCATTTACCTGTTCCCCTTAATATTGCATTTTGTGTTACGGGTTTTGCTTCAGTGGTTTTAATCACTTGCAAATATCCCAATTTCACACTGAGCAGTGATCTGTAATACAGTTGAGGTCCAGAATTGTTGAATCTGGTCTTGTTGGCTTGGAAGAATAAGCAGCGAGGGTGAGCTGGGCAGATAGCCCCGGGTCCAACAAAGCAGGCCTCTGGCCTCTGGACCGTCCTTCCAGTTATGTTATTATACAGGCCCACTTTCGTTTCTTTAAAAAAATATTTCTCCAAGAATGACACCAGTTGCTGCTGGTAATGGAAGTGAAAAGATTGAAGTGAGCAATGAAAATGTTGTTAAAAACGTCATTAAGCCTCTGTTTATAGAACCAAGAAAAGTCTAAAGGTGCTATTGATGCTTCTCAGGTACATGACACTTGCATTTCATAGAGGGGACTTCATGCCACCGCAGGGCTCCCTCACTGCTCCAGGTTGTTCTTCCTTTGGAACCTCATCCAATTAAACATATCAATGTGCAACCAGATCCCAAATGAAATGGAATTTTGCTAGTAAATTTTAACATAATTTAAAGAATATTTATAACTGTAAGCTCCATTGATAAAAATTGTTATTCTTATACATTTTTATATTATCAAACTATACGTATGTGTGTTAAGTGGCAGTTGATATGGAATATGTTGAAAACATTTAATTGACCATTTGTTAGTTTAGTTTTCAGGCATTTTCAGAGGCATTGAAAATCAGTGGTTCTCAGCATTCTGCTCATTCCACCCAGTGGACAAAATGTGGATCGCGGCATTCATAAGTTCGGGCTTTGTGAATAGTATACACATATTACAAATATTACAAAGAGTATACAAATATTAAGAGTACCACATGGTTTAGGTGCTCTGGATTGTGACAGTGGACATAATGTCCCAACGGTGTCACACAGCCACAGATCTGTAAGGTGAGCAAATACTCAAATGAATAATTCAGTTCAGGAAGTATCAGGAGACATGCACATCAAAAGCCCTGTTCTTGAGGGTCTGTGTTGCCATAAATTAGAAGCCCAAGTGTTAATGGAGCCATTTATTCTGCCCGGCTGTGGGCAGGGAGCTGGGACCACCTCTCAGAGGAGCTGACCTCTGGTTGTGCCTTGAAGAATAAGAAGGGTTTTGACAGATCAAAAAGGAAAGAACGGGAAACATGGGTACTCTGATCCCTGCACTCAGGTGCCTGCTGGATTGTTAGAAAGGCCAGGCTCATGCGCGGAAACAGA
This sequence comes from Aselliscus stoliczkanus, assembly GCA_033961575.1. NCBI lineage: Eukaryota > Metazoa > Chordata > Mammalia > Chiroptera > Hipposideridae > Aselliscus > Aselliscus stoliczkanus. The sequence goes on along the minus strand of CM066727.1, from coordinate 105,489,915 downwards.
GCAGGGCACATGCCAGCTACCAACCGTGGTTAGAGAGGGGCAGACGCCTGGGGAGCCAGGGCAGTGAAGACAAGTTTCATGGCACAGAGGGAACCTGAGTGGGACCTTGCAGGATTGCGAAGGTGAGTGTAGGAAAAGACGAAAAGGCAGGACATTCCAGGGTGGGGACGGGGAAAAGTCTGGACAGAGTCCGGGGCAGGGATGAGCAGGAGGGTGAGAAGGTAAGGAGGTTGGCTTCCTGGGAGTCATAGGTGACTCTGGAACTTTCCAGATTTACATGCTTTACAAGGGTGAGCTCAAACTATGCATAAATCCACCTTCTTTGAGATGAATTGGCATTAAGTCATCTACTTCTTTAAATACTTAATAACACTCCAGTGGAAAGCAGGCAAGAACATATGCAAAGACAACTGAGTGTCACTGGGAATGAAGCTGAGTGAGTGTGGGCATGAAGAGGAGGTGACAGGCTGCGACACCCCCTGCACTGATGGTTCCTCAGGCTGTGGCAGGAAGAAGGAAAGATGACCCCGGGCACTGGCTTGTAATGCTGAAGCCCAAGACAGTGATTCAGAAAATGACCAAACTAACATTAGGAGATTACAGAGCAAATCAACATGATGAGTGCACTTGGGGTATGGCACCCTCCTCCAACCCTGCAAGGACCTGAATTTATCTAATATTATTAACTAATGTTACCCCAATAAATTTAATTAAAAAAGAAGAGGAAGAATAGGATTTGGCATAAGGACGATTAGAACTTCCCCATGATGGTCCCTGGGCTTCAGGACATGGAGGTGCAGTCTTGGAGCAGTGTCCCAAAGAGAAAGTTCTCGGCCTGTTGCCCAGCCCTGTGTACATACTTTTTCTCGTCTCCCTTTCCAACACTGGGCAGAAAATGTTGAGTCTCCCCACTTCACAGATGAGGAGACCACCAGAAGGCTGAGAAGGCTGGGAATTTGACCAAGGTCGTAAAGCTCCCCAGGGACAGAGCAGGGACAGGCAGCCATCACCTGGTCCTGAAGGGTTGGTGCTGGAGACAGAGGCTGTTTCTGCCACAAGGTGGAATTTCAACTCTGAACAAAACCCCATCGAGCAGGCTGTTTGCTCTGCACAGTGACCTCACGTAGGACAAACAGCCTCTGACTGACCCAAGTCCTGATTTCAGCTGGTGGCTTTGGCATTTGAGTGACGAGCCACAGCTTCCAGGCCTGGCTGCAATGACTAGGGAGCCTTTCCCACAGCCTCAGGGGGCATATGCGGAAAGGGCACACATATAGGCAGCCGCCATCCATCTGTTCTGGGCGTGTCAGTATAGCTCTGATGCTGTGAAATCGGGTCACTGGCTCATAAGGTCAACTCTTGGTGTATGATTTAATCACCAAATACAATAAAAGCGTATGTTCACAAATTTAAAACAAAGTAAAACCATTTTTCCAGAATGTATACCATCATTTTTTAGTTCAGGAAATCCAGTCGCAACTATCATATGGATAGAGTTGGAAATCTGAAAACTACAATATGCACCCAAAAAGTTTTCTCTGTTCTTTGCTTAGTTCTCTAGATGACTGCCTTTAGTTGGTGATGCTGCAGACACTGATGGCAGTGAGGAATGTGTCAGAGCAGCAGGGGGTGGGGGTGGGCTGATGAGACTGGGCCCCTGTGCACCAGGACCTACCACCACGTTTCCCCTTTCACAAACAGAGGGCCGGTCTGCTCCAAAGCGCAGGCCAGACAGGCCCCTGAAGTGGATGCTCAGGCCTGCGGGAGGAACATCTCAGTGTATACAGGTCAGACAGGCACCTATTTTCCTTGCCAAGGAGGTGATGGTAATGTGGCAAAGGTGTGCCAAGGAACCCAAGGAGGAAGACTGGGGTCTTCATGGCATTTGAGCTCCCTGACGCTGAGGCTGCGGACTGGGGAAGTCCATGAGGGGACCCTTCTGCAGTACCCGCGTTACCACCCAGAGCCATGCTGTCCCTGAGAGGCTGCCCCACTTCAGGGACAGGGTCTCGAATGTGCAGCACCGCTGTGGCCACGGGACTGCAAGTGGGGTCTGAATCAGCAGCCTTGGCTTCCTGGATGGTTCTTGCAAGGAGGGGAATAGGGCTCATGGGGGAGACTCCAGACTTTGGGACAATATAGAGTAGTGGTGCTAAAGTAATTAATGGGACATGTCAAACAGAGCTCACCAAATGTATACTGCCAGCTAAGGACATGGCACTGAGCTTGGGAGCTGGCAAGGGGGACCTTGACTGTGGCACACTAGGTAGAAATTTGCAAGCAGTGGCGCTGGGCTCAGAAGCACACCTAGGGAGCTGACAGCATGGGGCCAAAAGGGACCTCATGCCCCAGTCTCAGGTGAGGACCACAAAGGTGTCTGTGGCCACTGGGCTCTGGGGTAGGGCAGGTAGAGGCAGGCCACTGACTACCCCCAATACCGTTGGCTTCGGAGGAGGTGGCGAACAAGCAGCCAGCAGCCTCCGCACCTCAGATCTGAGGAGGGAGCAGATAAGCAATGGGGAGGTATCGGACAGCCCACTTTGCTGTGTTTCCACAGCTGTCACCTGCTGTGTGGCACTGCTCCACTCCCACCTCCCCAAAGGGCTTCCCATGTTAAATGGGGTTGCTTCTCTGATGTTGTTTGAGCACCCCTGCCATACTGACACTGCCCGGGGACCAGAATACATGTGGCTAAGCCACTCAAGCTGAGCTTTCTCCCCCTACAAGGTGAAGATGGGTGGCTTCCCTGCCCATGGACCTGGCTGTCATGGCAGAGGCTGACACAGTGGATCTACTTAACATAGGTCCTCAAAACATGTCACTGGAGAAACATCTGGAGGACATGGTACCAAACCTCAGGGTGGCTGTTGGTTGAGGGCATGGAGGTCCACACCCCTGCCTGGGTTGGACTCCCAGCTCTACCACCCAGTGGTTGTGTGGCCATGGGCTAATTACTACACTTGCTTCCCTTAGTATCTTCATTTGCAAAATGGAGGAGAACGACAATAGTACCTACCTTCTAATTTTTTTTAAAGAATTAAAAAAATTAATAAAAAATCTTGTGCTTGGGACAGTGGCTAGAACATGGTATAATGATATAATATAATTAAATGATACTGTTATTGTTAAGACATGATGAGTACAGAAGTCAGGTCATGGCTCTCGTATTACCTTGAGGTACAGTGACCTGGTAAGACCTGTAAGGGATGACCACATCCCTGGGGGGTAGTGGATGGGCCACGTGTAAAACTGGGAAGCTCATGGTCATCGTGAAGGTGGCCACTGTTTAGTGAACCCACATGTACCGGGCATCATGTTAAATGTGCTACGTGCACTCTTAATTACTCTTTGTGATGGGTTAAATTATGTCCCCGCAGGGATGGCTGAGTGGTGCGTTGGTTAAGAGTTGGCTTGGGACACCAGCTCTGAGCAGCAGGGTCCCAATTCGGATCCCACATGAGGGCCAGTGACACTGCAGCTAAGATGGTGAACAACAGCTCGACCTGGAGCTGGGCTCCTGTGAGTCGCTGACAATAGCATAGGCTGCAGCCCCTGCTACAGTGGGTTGCCATAAGCTACTGTGAGTGGCCAGCACCAGCATGAGTGGCTGGCAGCTGGCGTGAGCTGCCAAGAGCTGTCGTGAGCGGTCATCCAGTGGCCGGCGATGGATCTGCCTCACCCTTGAAGAGCCCAATGATAATACCAACATGGGCCAGTGAGGCAACATTCTCAACTAGTCTGAAGACCAAAAGCACAGCAACTTGTCTGTTCCCCTTCCCCAATTTCCCAATAAAATCTTTCAAAAAAAAAATTATATCCTCCCTAATTTGCATATTCACTTAACCCCTGGTACTTCAGAATGGGACCTTATTTGGAAATAAGGTTGTTGTAGGTGTAATTAGTTAAGATGAGGTCATGCTGGTGTAATTTGGGCCCTGAATCCAATATGACTGATGTCTTTATAGAAAGGGTAAACTTAGAGGTTGACACACACACACAGAGATTGCTGTACTTTGTTACAGCAGCCCTAGCAAACTAATACACTCTTAGATCAGCTTTAGGTGGTTGGCACCATCCATCGGGTTCCAGAGTGGTGACATGACTCACCCAGGTTTACAGAGCTAGTGAGTGGCTAAACCAGAGTCTGTCTCAGGTCCCTTTTCCTCCAGAGCTGCACAGGGGACTCTAAGAATTAACGTGGGTGTATATGCTTGGATAGAACTTACCCCTCAGTTGAGACTCCAGGAAGCAAGTGAGCTATCATGAAATTTGAAGCCTTTATCCCTTAAGACAGACCCTTATTTGATGTAATTGTGTTTATTTTGCTTTAGTTAGCAGGCTCATTTTGAAAGTTCCAGCTTGCCCTTTTATCTGGGCTTTTGGTTCATGGCCTCAAAGTGGGGAGCAATGCACCCTGGGAGACTGCCAAGTGGGTGACTGTGGAAATAATCCATGGAAAAGGTGACCCTGGGCTGCTGGTCAAGGTGCAGCCCCCTCCCTACTGGAGTGTTGATTGGTTTGAAGATGTTCATTTTCCTGGACAGAAAGGTAACACACACTGTATTGTCAGTCACTTGTACCACAATGGGAGTCCATCTCTGTTCACTTCTTCTCACTTCATAAGATAATGTTACTGAGAGAAAGAGGGTTTTGACGAAGGGAGGACAGAAGAGATTCTGGAGCCTGGGAAGAGTGACCTCAGGTGAGATGCTAGAGAGGGCCTCCTACGAGGTCTGAAAAAGGGGAAGGCGGGGAGAGGCTCTTCCCACTGATGTTGATGTTGACTGGGCCAGTTGGCATCGAATCCCCTAACTGAAAACAGCTACAACAAATTAGCATTGTCAACTTACCTATTGTCTGTCCTACACCCTCCTGCCTTATGTTAAGAGACTTGCCTTTCTGACTGCTAGCGGTAGACATGGGACCCAAGCTTGGTCATCTGCGTCCTTCCCTCAGGTTTTTCTGGCTGGAGCTGGTGGTGAAACTGGAACTGGGATGAGTTCAAGGCTTGTGGGGTCCCTGCTATTTGTGCGGTAGGGGTTGATAAGGCCAGTGGGCACCCAGGAGCAGAGACAAGAAGGGAGGCAGACAGCATGGGAACAGCAGTGCCATAGCTGATCCCAGCTGCCCACCAAGGCTGTCTACCTAGCGACCTGGTTTCAATAACTAACAAACCCTCCCTTTTTATTTTAACTATTTGAGTTAGATTTTTAAAATTTATTTATTTATTTATTTTTGTCTCTGAGGATCAAAAGAGTCTGACCTGGTAAAACTACTGTGGTGAGCACAGTTCATACATTATCTCTAATGAGCAAGGTGGGTCTTTCCCCTATTTTGCAGAAAAGAAACAGATGGCCAATGGAATTAAGTGACTTAATTCAGAAAGATTGATTATTACAACCAAGGCCACCTAGTTTCAGGTAGCTTCCGAGTTTAAACTCAAGCCTGTAGGTCTCCAGATCATGCTATCCCCTCAAATCCACACTGGTCAGTGTAAAGCTGTTACTAAGAAGTGGCAGCCACACTAAGGCGTTTCCCAGCTTCCCTTTCACTCAGCATGTGAACTCAGTGGTACATTGTGAGAAAGAGTGATGTGTCATTTATGGCTGGGAATTTTAAGAGGCAGCTGCTATGCCTTCATATTCCCACGCTCTTTGTGCCTGGATGAAGAGGACTCCGAGAAACTAGGCAGGGTGAGACTCCAAATGGGGACAGCCTGGTTGTTGGACGGGAGAAAAATGTCGTTTCCCAGGACCACTGGTGTTGGATTGTTACAATAGATGGAAATAAACTTTATTGTTTCAATCTATGGAAAATATGGGGTTTATCTGTTATAGTGGCAAGCCTTACCTTTAATGAACACACCATGCTTTCTTCCTTCCAAGAAATGTCCTTCTTTCCAAGAAATGTCTTTCTTTCCATCCTAGTTCCTGTTGACACAAACCAGGAATTATGTGGTGAGTAATATTAAATTCACAGAAAATCACAACTGGACATGGAAATCTGAATCTGTCACTTTCCTTTCCTTTAGAGAATGCTAGATACCAGTATACTCCTGAATGTTTGGTGTGTCCCCAAGATTTAGAGAAATGAACTATTTGGGCTGAAAAATCAATGCAAGGAATGAATACAATCTAATTAGGCATGCCAGAAATTCAGCTGTTTGGTTCCTTGTTGATTCGTTTTTATTTGATAGAAATAATATATTCTGAAATAAATGACATATTTCTGAGATAGGATTTCAATATATTTTAAACACACTTTGGAAGTGATTCAATATGCCTGAATTATCATAGGCAAAATGCTAATCTTGTAATCATGAGCTCAGATAAGAAGAAAATGGAGAGGCACTAGGAAAATAAAATAGGGCAGAAGACATGTCCTCACATACAACGTTATGATTATCTGATGGCGGCAAGTTTTTTTTTAAATGCTCATTAAAAATATGAAGTCTCCAACTTTGTGGTTTTGGAGGATGCCTTTGAATGACTTTGACTTTCAAAATAAATAAAACACAGAAGTCCACAAATCTTACCATTTTAATGACATTTGCATGGAGGCCTGAACTGAGTTTAGGTCCTGGTTGTAACACTGACCATGACCTCAACATCCACTTTTATGTAAAATATCCTCCTCACTGCCATGGGATGGACTTTGAGCTCGCTCTGCAGGACTGCACTGTCTCCTCGCACCACCCCTCCCCAGTAAAACCCCAGCACATCACAGCCTTAGTACTCAGCCTCTGAGTATTTTCTCTCCTGTGCTCCATCTCACTCCCTTTGAGATCTGCTCCATTCCAGTGACTCAGTTTCATATCTCCAGCCCCCGTCTCCCCTTGATTCAGGATGACTCCATCCAGACACCCACATTGACTTCATGCTCCTCTCCCTCCCACTCCCCTCCCGCAGATTTTAGTTCAGGTGCAAAACTCAGTGTCATCCTCGACTCCTCTCTCCCCGCTTTCCCCACTTTAACAAATAATGGCTTTATTGAGATATAGTTCATACGCCACAAAATCTGCATTTTTAATGTGTACAATTCAGTGGTTTTTAGTATATTTACACAGTTGTGCAACCATCACCACTATCTAATTTCAAAGCATTTTCATTACTCCAAAAAGAAACTCCATACCCATTATCAGCCACTTCCTAGTCCCATCCTCTCTCAACTATTAAACGACTTCCTGTCTGTGGATTTGCCTGTTCTGGACGTTTCCTATAAATGGAATCATATAACATGAGGCCTTTTGTGACTGGCTGTCACTTAACATAAGTCCCTCAAGGTTCGTCCGTGTTGGGACATGTATTAGCACTTCAGTTCTTTTATGTTGCTGAATAATATTTCACTGAATGGATAGACCACATTTTGTTTATCCATTTATCGGTTCATGGATATTTGGGTTATGATCACTTTTCTGATATTATGAATAATGCTGCTATGAATATTCATATGCAAGTGTTTGTGTGAACATATGTTTTCATTTTTCTTGGGTATAGAACTAGAGGTGGAATTTCTGGGTCATCTGGTAACTCTATGATTATTAGCATTTGAGGAGCTGCTGAAATGTTTCCCAAAGTGGCTGTACCATTTTGCATTGTATGTATGAAGGTTCCAATTTCTCTACACCCTTGTCAACAGTTGTTATCACTTATCTTTTAGCATCCTAATGGGCCTGAAGTGGGGTTTCACTGTGGTTTTGGTTTGCATTTCCTGGGTGACAAACGATATTGAGCATCTTGGCCTGTGTCTACTGGTCATTTAAATATCGTCTGAAGAAATTAATATTCAAGTCCTTTGCCCATTTTAAAAATTGGGCTATTTGTTTGTTTGTTTGTTTTTGGTTTTTTTTAAGATTTCTTTTTTTTTATTTTATTTATTTTTTAAAATTAGTTTCAGGTGTACAACACAGTGCAATAGTTATACATTTTACCCCTCAAAGTGACAACCCCCCACCCCCAATTCGCCACCCCACTCCCCCCCCATATCATATATATCTATTACTCTTCCTCTGACTCTCTTCCACAGTATAATCCGCATCCCGTGACTATCTATATATATTCAATTACATTAGGTATACCACCTCCGCTTTAGTTATACAGTGCAGTGATCAAACCTCTACTCCATCCATGAAATGGTCTCCCTAACAAGACCTATGACCATCTGACATTCCACAGAATATTTACAACATTATTAATTATATTCCCCAAACTGTTTTTCATATCCCAGTGGCAATATTATAGTTGCCTATTTTTGCAGTCTAATCCCTTCCCCTTCTCCCTCATCCCCATCCCCCTCCCAATTAGCAACCCTGATTTTTCCTCTATATCTATGAGACAGTTTCTGTTTACTTTGCTCATTCATACAGTTTTTCAGATTCCACATATGAGTGAGATCATATGGTATTTCTCTTTCTCTGACTGACTTATTTCACTTAACATAATAGTCTCTAGGTAAAAATTGGGCTATTTGTGCTTTTATTGCTGAGCATTGAGTTCTTTATATTCTAGATGCAAGTTCCTTATCAGATAAATGATTTGCAAATATCTTCTCTCATTCTGTGGGTTACCCAGTCACTTTCTTCATGGTGTCCTTTGTAGCACAAGTTTTTCATTTTGGTAAAGTCCAACTTATCTATTTTTTTCCTTTTGTTTCTTATGCTTTTGATGTCATATCTAAGAACCCATTGCCCAATCCAAGGTCATGAAAATTTACTCCTGTTTTCTCCTAAGAGTTTTGTAGTTGTCGCTCATCTCACATTTAGGTCTGTGATCCATTTGGAGTTAACGTTTGTATATGGTGTGAGATAGAGGACAGAAGTTGAAGATCCAAGGTGTAGCTAGGTTTAATTTCTTCTGGGGTCTCTCTTCTTGGAGTGCAGATGACTGCCTTCTTGTGGTGTCCTCACATGGTCACCCTGGTCTATGTGTCCTGATCTCCTCTTCTTATAAGGACACCAATCGTATTGGGTTAGGGCCCACCTGTAGGACTTCATTTCACCTCACTCACCTCTTTAAAGGCCCTGTCTCCAAATACAGCCACATACTGAGGTCCTGGGGGTCAGGGCTTCAGTATGTGAATGTTAACGGTATACATCACATCTATTGATCATTTGTTATGTGAATGGTCAGTGAGCTGGAGCAAAGCAGTGACACTTATCTCCCTCTGAGGTTCCTGTATGTCATTGGTTTAAAATCCAGAAAAGAGGGTGGATGAATCATGAAAACTTGTCATATTTGTTGGAAAAACACATGAAATGTGTTTTTGGATGAAACAAATCAGAGAGATTTCTCTGTTTGTATAAAAAATAGTGCATTATGAAGATGACAGGGTAACCGAATTTTAGAGGTGGGCAGGACCTTTCAACAACATTTCAGAAAGGGCCTTCATATCCTGTGTGTATAGCAAAATAAGGTGATAACCGCCAGTGGCAAGGGACTTCTGCCTATCTTCTGTCCCTAATGCTTCCCCTGCTCCCCTTCTCCACCCGCCAGCACACAGTCACAGGGAACCTTTGGACAATATGCAAGCAGGGGCTAAAGCCTGTAGGTTTTGCTCTTCCCAGCCCAAAACACCAGGTGTAGAAATTTCCCTGAGAGGCGAACCTCCCACATGTGCTCCTGCTCCAAAGCAGACTCAGCAATGTCAGTACCATCTGCACATCTGTAAGCAGAGGCCCCTGACCTGCTGCGAAGGCAAAGCAAACAGGAAAGGAACCCCTTCTCTGATTGAAACTGGACGGGTGACACATCCAAATGTACAAGGGCAAAGACCTTAATGCTGTTGTCGGTGGACAAGGAGAACATTTTGTCCTCCTCGGCAACACACGGATGTAGATCACTGACGCCGTGTGGCTTTTCAGCATCCCTGCTGGTTTTCTAGAATAGAAAAGGAGCAGATGAGCACCGAGCAGTTCTAACTGCTATTTCTAAATAAAAATGCAAGACGAGGCTTGGCCCGGATCTGGCAGCTCTATTCAGCCCAAAGGAAGGTTACGTCTCCCTCAGCAGTGAGACAAGTATGTGTCTTGTGTGATGAAGGGACTGGAGGAAATAACACCCAGTGACAGCAATACGACTCAGCGTGAGGTGAAGCCCAGCTTTGCTTCTGCACTGCTCACATGTCACCATAAAAGGAATAAAGGAGGGCGAGCACAGGGTGGGGCTGGATGGATCCCAGGCACATCCTCACTTTATGCAGCGTTCCATGTGTGTGGGGGTGTGTGTCTTTTTACTACACATTTATTTTAAGGTGCCCTGGGGCTCAGAGTGAACTCAGGGTAGTGGGCAGTGGTGGTAGAGAGAAGGGAGGCAGGGCTGAGGGTGAGCAAAATGTCTGTTTATAACCAAGTCACTGCAAAGTAAGTAAATTGTTCACGATTGACACAGAGGGGAGTCTGAGGTAATAGAAATGGGTGGAAAATCATTTTCTTTCTTCCTTACTAGATAGATACCTGCCATAGTGCTGGGTGATCTCATTGGTAACCCTGATTATGGCTCTAGGAGTGGTGTGCTGTTTATCACTATTAAAATGAGGAAACTGAGGCCACAGTTGTTCAGGATCACAGGGCTAGCACGTGGTCCCACGAGCTTCCCTGCCATGCAGTGTCTTCCTCTGGCCTGCTCCTGCTGACTGGGTCGGTCACCTGCGGATCCTCCACTGACGCCGGGTGCAGAGGCTCTGCGAGGAACCTTGGCACATCCTGGGTGACTCCGTCTTACCCTGAAACCCCCACTGTCAATGCAGGAGATGGCAACTCCCCATCTCCCACTCTCTTTCCATCTTCAGCTCTTATCAGTGAAAATGACATTGGCTTTCAGAAGAAGCCAAACCTGCACTTGAACCTTGATTCTGCCATTGCTTCCAGAAAGTAATTGGACTCCTCAGAGCTTCAGTTTCGTCATACATAAGTGGGGTTGATGTGAGGATTAGAGATGATATGTGTGTTGCACAGAGCCTGGTACAAGATGGGTGTACAAATGGCAGTCGTTATTTTATTGAGAAAGTGCTACTGAGCTCTTGTTCCAGAGAGGTGTGCCATGGAGGGTGGGGGCGCACTGATGACACATGCAGGGTGTGAATGTGACCGCGACAGTTTGCCACCCTGGTTGGGTAGTTTGCACCTTTGCTACCCTACTTCCAGGCTTTCTAGAATAATCTCTGTTTTCTTATGTCAATTCTGCTATGCCTTTTGGGGCAGTAAAGTCATTAAGAAGGGGTTAAACCACCTGAATTAAAGGAGAAGTGAGTGTGCACCTAGGGCCATCTGAGCCAGGTACACAGAAAGTACCCTGATGCTACTCAGAATCCCTGACCGCTCTGCACAGCTGACAGTGGTTCACTGTCAGAAAGGTGGCAATCTGTGAGAGAAAATGAGTGGATGATGATTCCACATAGTCTCTTTGTCCTTGCAGGGTATTTACCTTTTAACTGAGTTGCCTAGTAACCCCCAAGAATGAACCTTTACTGGCTACAGACAGAGTTTCCCAGGTTGTGCGTACTAGAGATGAGCTTTGGATGAGGTTCTTAAATTATCCTGAAAGGGAGCTGGCCCTCTCTGGTCCTGCTCTAAGGCGTCTTACTAGACCTGGGGCCCTGTGGGTTGGACAGAGAAAGAAAACTTACCCAGGTAGATAAGGATTGCAGACCCTCATGATTCCATCCAGACCACCCATAAGCAGCAAGAACGAAAACACCTCGACTCCTTTATACAGTAGATGCGAAAAACACTGATCATTTCATGCTCACCTTTGGGGCCAAGCAAGGGAAACTTGCCCTTTTCTTGCCTTGACATCTTTTCTCGTCTCTTATCTCTTTCATCTCTCACATGACATTTGTTGTTCCCACAGTGCACCCTGAAAATATTCACAGAAAAAAAAGTTCAGTTTCTTCATGTAATCAGTCAATTTTCTGACAAGTGACTGATTTTTAAGAGTCCCAGTTTTGCTTTCAGCAATGACTAGTGTCCCTTTTTTTTTTTTCACCCCCAGGTGTCGAGGCACAGACAACCTGAAGAGTGAAAATGATGTGTATAAGCAAAGAAAGACTTTTCCCTTCTCCCTCTCTAGAGAGAGGCAGGAAGGGTCAGCCGGGGAAGAGGGGACCATGAAGAAGCCATCTCATTCTGATGAAATGAGCTTATTTAATCTCTGCTAAGTGCCAGGCATTGTGGCAGGGCCTCTCCACACAGGATCTGGGTTGATCCCCACAGAAACTCAGTGAGGAAGCACCTCTGCCTCCACCTTAGGTAAGAAAACATACACTTGGAGAGGTTACACAGGAAAATAGTAGGGCCAAGCCTCAAACCTGGGAGGTCTGACTCCTAAATCGGGCTCATGGAGTTGACCTATCAGTTTCATCAACCAAGCAGCCAGTTGCAGCCTACAATTATTTGGACAAACATTTTTAGTCAAATGACTTCTTGGCTTTGGAATCTACTGAACAATAGAATTAAATCAGGAGCATCAGACAGAGTGATCGAGGGCCTTCCTGTAGGTTTCAGACATCAGTCTCACCAGGAGATCGCGAAGGAAATCACCAATCCATTCCCCAGGGCATTTCCCACCCACCCCATCCGACTTACCCTGACCTCCAACCTCAGCCTTTTTCAAGGTGACTGCAAGGACTTTGGAGGAAGAATATTTAATCTTCAGCCTCCCCCTTCCTCCACTGCCAAATGAGAATTCTCCTTCATTTGTGACTTCAGTAAATAGTTGAGGGATAATTGGTTTTGTCTGAGTGTCAGTTATCAGAAGTTACAAGTTCAACAATTTTCCATGAGTCAGGGAGCAGAATTTGCTATTCAGAAAGTTCAACCAAAGTGCGTGCACGCTTCATCTCCTGGAGGGCGGTGCTGCCGCTGTCCAGCTGACCCTCATGAAGGATCTGCTGATTTTTCAGAAGAAGTAAGACATCTCTGTTTTCATTGGAAACTCTCAGAATTTTAAATGCTGGTACTAAGTTTGAAAACATGTTTTACTTTTCTCTGTGGCTGCTTGGCCCACTGCTGCCTCTGGTTTAGGGGCATGCATGTCACTGAGGTGGAGGACAGGGACCGTCTGCCTCTCCTGAGCTCTCCTTTGGAGTCTCCGGTCCATGAATTAATTCTGACAGAGAAGTGGAGTCATTTCTGAATGACTCGGGTATGGGATTTCCACATTATTGAGGACTGTAATTGAGTCCTGGGCCATCTCCGGCCAGTAGGTTGACAGTGAGTCGAGGTGACAACCCTGCTCTCCATGGCTTCTCCCACAGTGGGAAAGGGCTGGGTGGGGGAAGGTGGCTAGCTCATTGCTGGCCCTGTCTTTCTCTCCTTCCTTTGGTGTGCAGCAGGAAGGTAAACAGCCTTGAACTTGCAGCTCTCCCATCTGTCAAGCAGAGGGTTGGGGAGGCTAAGTGCTGAGTGTCCATAGTGAGTTAAGATGGCAGAGTGAGCCTGTGCATCTGGGTGACGTCTTGAAATGTCAAAGCCATGCACCCACCTCTCCTTAGTTCCATCTTGATACTTTCACCATTCTTATGTTGAGTGGAAATCTGGAATTTCTAACTTCTAAACTTTATTTTTTTAAGTGAAGGAGAGTAGCCAGTTCGTTTGCATCATCTCTAGCAGTGCTTTTCCAACAGAGCCCGCCGAGATACATGTTTAAATGGTTGTCATGGAAACTAGCCAGCATAGCTCTCCCCTAAGGTCTAAAGGAGGGACGATAAAAGTTTAAGCAATCACCATGGAAACCGAGAGCAGATTTAAGGTGGGTTCATATCCCTAGCACACAAACTGACAGATAAGTCTTTGGGTGCTGGGGTCCTGGTGGAGGGTGCATTCCAGCTGTCCACTGTCAGAATGCAAGGCTGTCCACTGTTTAGAATCAAGACTGACCCAGAGGCCATGCCCAGAGTCATGGGCTCAGAGCTTCAATTGGGTCAGCAGTGAGGTGGGTGTGTTCCCCAAGATCTCAGACTTTCCCTCTTGGTTTCTTCCATTATTGTTTTGAGGTAGATCTTGGGGCCTCTCCTCACCACCCTTCCTTGTAGCTTATTACCCTCTCCATCAATTTCATGATGATGGAGGGAGCCCACAGTCCCATGAAATGGAACCCTGCTTGGGTTTGCAGCAGGGAAGACACTCAAGGCCCCACTCTGGCATCTCTATGGCCTTGGTCAAGATATGTCCCCCTTTTGTGTTCATTAATAACCAAAACGAAGCCCAAGATCCCGCCTTCCATAGCCTGAAGTTACAAATGTACTTGAAAGCACTCCCTACATTGCACTACGCAATTGTTGGTTTCTTCCGTTATGACTGTCCCTCTTGCCCAAGGTGAGCCTACTTGGGACTATATATGTAACAGAGGACCCCGAAGGGGCCGTGAAAGGGCTCTCACCAGAAATGGAGACTAGAACTAATCCAAAGAGAGTTGTGCAGTGGGGTGAACCTTCTCCCTTGTTTCCTGACCGGGTTAGGAAATAAGAAAGTGAGCCAAGGAAGAGAAGACAGGGATGCCCACTAGATGGTACCAGTGGGACTGGATGAAGTGACAAGATTCTGGGTGTATTATGAAGACATGGTCAACAGGTTTGGTGTGGACTGTGGAAGGGAGGAGTCAAGGGTGATTAGGAGATGTTGGTCAGAGCAGCTGGAAGGATGGACTTAGGACCAACCAAGATGGGGACGACAGTGTGAGGGAGAAGAGCTAGATTCAGGTTTGGACTGAATTTTGACGTCCATGAGATAGCCAAGTGGCGATATCTTTTAGAGGTCCAAGGCAGTTGGAAATACCAGACCAAAGTTCAGGGAGTGGGCCCACTAGAGATCTAAACTTGGGCACTGACAGCAGTTATACCAGGGGAGGGGTCATCACAGGAGTAACGCAGACGTGGAAGAGAAGTAGGCCAAGGACTGAACGCTGGGCTCCAACATTACATCATGGAGATGTGGAGGGAAAGTAAAGGAGACAGAGAAGGAGCAACAAGTGGACTGAAGGAAGACCAAGAGGGGCTGAAGTCCTGCAGTCAAGTAAGGATGCACAGGAAGAAAATGGGAGTGAACTGTTGCTTCAAGTGCTCCGAGAGCAGGTGGGGTGAGGCTGGGACATTGGCGTTAGCAACACGAGGGGCACTGGTGACTCCTACAAGAGTGACTTTGGTGGTGTGGCAGGGACAAGGGCCAGGTTGGAGTGGGTGTGACACAGAGGGGAAGACTTGGAAGGGCAAGTATTGCAACTCTTCCCAGAACTTTCTCTCCAAAAATATCTGAGTCTCAGCGATGTCAACTTAGCATCCTGCCTGGAACGTCATATACACCCAATACAGGGAGACTACAGTGAAGCTGACGGGTGTGTGTGTGTGTGTGTGTGTGTGTGTGTGTGTGTGTGTGTGATACTTTATACAAGACAGTTGCCCAGATCCCTTGAGATATTTAACCATGGTTTAGAGCTATAAGCAATTTGAGCAGCCCCTGCTTTCTGCAATATGAGAAGGAAGAGTGATGGACCGGAGACTTACAACACAATGAGGGAGCTGTGAATTTGAGCTGGATGGGTCCTTAGAGCTCATATCCCACTTTCTTACTGAGCTGGAGAGGAAACTGAGGCCTGCGGCCACAACTCCGCAAGGGGCAGAGCCCAGGCTAGAACAGAGAGGTCCTCGTTCTGGGCTCTTTGCTTTTGTCTTGTCTACAAAGGCACAGAATTTTGAGCTGTTTCAGTTTCAGAAGGCTGTGTTTGTTTCTTAGGATTCATATCCATGATTGTTCTAGAAAAACATAATTTCCTAGTTCCAAGAAAGTCTAAAGAAAATTTCGAAGAAACTTTTCAACCATGGCACATCTCTAACACTCTGGTGATTTAAATGTCAGTGACTCAGAAACGTACAGAGGAGGCTTTCCTTGAAGGCTAATGGGAACTGGAAGCCTATAAATCGGAGGTGGAAGGGCCCCAGGGGAGATTCTACCAAGAAAGAAGCAAGGTGGTATTTCATAGGAGACAGAGACCTTGGACACAACTCCTTACTGATTTCTATGATGTTTTGTGACAACTGGAAAAAGATGCTAAAGGAAAGGAGGAAAAAACCCCTTAGAATTCCAGCCTTCCTAAAGCTCAGAAATACTCACAGGCAGGGCCAGGCTGAAAGGCATCATAAAAGAAATAAATGGCTGTCGTCATGATGTAGGTGGCGGATTTCTGAGTGGCTTAAAGTGGTATTAAATATTTTCATCATTACAAATGCACTGCTAGGTGAGGTAAACCAGGCTCTTAAAATTCGGGGATAGGGCAGGAAAAGAGCTGGGAGGAGCGGGGAGAGCAGGTGCAGGCGGTTAGGAAGGCCAAGAGCAAACGGTGAAGACAGTCCCAGCAAATGAAATACCAGGAGAAGATCGCATGTAGGGAGGGACCCACATATGACTATCCTCTTGGTGACGAACTCTCCGGGGGGCTGGGCTGCATAGCAGACATCAGTGCCTGCATCCAGGCTCTTCCCTGACTCCTTTCTCTGCCCAGGTGGGAGCCCACCTGGAGATCATAGGGACGATGTGAGGCAGCTGGCACTGGCCACAACTTTCCCACTACCCTACGGTGAATGGTAGCATTTCTTTTCACCAGTTAGAAATTTATTGTGCTCCTGCATCAGTGTCTTTCTCTGAACTGAGGCCATCTCAGAACAAGCCCCAGGGCCTGAGGGTTGGGGCTTTACTGGCCCAAGTCTAGAGGGTGGCAGGTGGACACCAGCACTGCGGTCAGAGAAACTGGAGTGCAGCCCCAATTCCACCCGTTCCTGCTACATGAGCTGATGGGCAACTCCTCTGGGCTTACGTGTCCTCACCTGTTAAATAGGAGTGCTCACATTCATACCTCATCTGGCTACCAAATAATAGATATAACTCATGAGAGTATTTCTTGACCTTGGCTGCGAATTAGTTACTGTGAAGTATCTAAAAAATACAGGTGCCTGGGTCCTACCCCCTTGAAAAGTGGCTTTTAGTTTTGGCTACACATTAGAATCACTAGGGATCTTTTAAAAGTCCTCATGCCCAGGCTTTAATCCTAGACCAATTAAGCTAGAATCTCTGAAAGAAAGACCTAGGTAACCAACCAGGTTTTATAAAGTCCCCAGATGACTCCAGTGGGCAGCCAAGACTGAGAACCACCTACAAATGTGCAAGTTCTTAAATGAGTAAATCCAAGCACGTGGAAAGAACCATCGTCAGTATCAACTTCAGCATTAAATATGATAGTGATGGTGAGCAATTAGATGGAGCTTTCCAGCATACCCTCAAGAGCTTCACAAAAGAAGTATGAAGCTTAATAAATTAAATGTGAAGAATTAAGGAAGTGATCTTCAAGGGTCACATTATTAGAAAGCATTTACAAAACATTAGAATAATATAGAAAAAATTTAGAGGAGGCCTGTCAGACTTGATATACGAGATCGGACAATTAAGTTCACTAACTTGTTGCAACGTGTTGCTAATCTTTTTTTTTGATATCAGAGGGATTATTCATTATGAATTTGTACCAACTGGACAAATAGTTAACTGAATTTACTAATTAGAAGTGCTGGAAATGCTGCATGAAAAAGTTAGATGAAAACATCCTGAACTTTTTGCCAACAACTCATGGCTCTTGCATCACGACAATGCGCCAGCTCACACGACACTGTCTGTGAGGCAGGGGCCCATTGTAAAGGGATTGGATTCCTGGTTCAAACCTGGACCAACCTGACCTCTTGAAGTTCAGTGAGTGCCAGGATGTATGTCATCAGTCCGGTCCAGACACAGTGCCTCCCATGTGACTAGCATAGACTGGCCCTGCCACACTCCCTAATCCAGAGATCCAAGACCATTCTGGTGGATACATGTCCAGACCAGCTGTGCATTCAGGGCTGTAAGAAAGAGGGGTGGATGGAGACCCGGGCTCTCTACCGCCCTCTCTCTGAACTCACTTGGTCAATGTCCAGCTTCCCGAAGATCCAAACATCTCCTGGCTCTGGGCCTTCCTGCACCATCATGGAAATCTGTACCTCCAGCATGCCTTTTGAACTTTTTTTTTTTTTTTGAGGGCAGTGTCACTGGCCCTCATATGTGGAACCTGAACCAGGTTCCCAAGCCAGCGCTTAACCACCATGCCACTTGGCCAGCAGCCTTTTGAACTCTTAAAGGTCCCCAAATCCTTCTTCATGCGAAGGCCCAAGACCACTGTCTTATGTCGATATTACTATTTAATATCATGTAGCCCACAAGGGGTGCTCAAGCAGTGTGGCCCAAATTTGTTTGAACTGGATTTTGCTCTTATTTCAGCTCAACAAATATTCATCAAACTCCCAAAACGTGCGAAGCCCTGTGATGGGGCGCCCTCCCTCACTCTGCCTCTCCAGCAGCCGAGTGTGAGGTCACAACCCCAACAGCAAAGGAAATGGTGGACGATGTCACACATTCAGCTGCACCAGGAATTGTTAGCAGAGAGGGTTGCCTGTTGCAATGCAGAAATGATAAAGGCAGGAGACATCTGAGGGTCTGACACACAAAAACAGAATGTGGCAAGCCTGGGAGGTGGGTGGACAGTACCTATTACTAGAGCAGTAGACTCATGGTTGCAGCTTGAAATGATGGCTTTGATAGAATCATACATAGTAAGTTCAGCTAGAAATAAAAAAAATGAGAGAGAAAATGCTAATTAATATGAAGATCACACAGCAGGTCAATTAAGAGATTGAACCAAAACTTAAAGCATTCTTTCCATACACATTTCAAGAGGGAGAAAAGAACCACTTATTCTGGGGATAGGCACGGTTTTTTTTGTCTGTTTGTTTTTTAAACTACATTTTTGTGTGTGGGTGGTCTGGCGGGGTGCGGAGTGTGTGTGTGGGTCTCTCTCCTTTATGCTCACTCAAGGCTGACACCAGCACCCTCGTTTCCTGGGTATCCTGCCTGACAGACCGTACTGAAGTTTCTATTCCCTGTTTTAGGCATTTCTGAGAAAACCAGATTGCTGCCTGCGTAGCCGCCGGGGCTTCACAGAAAAAAACAGCGCCTCCATCACTGTAAATCATAGTTAAATTGGAAGTTATGCTGAGTGTCATACTGGGAAGGGTAAAAGACTCTTGTCCCCTGTCTTTGAAAATGAAGAGCTGAGCTCTCAAATAGATGAGTGAGGACTGGAGACTGAGAGCTGGGGCAGTTTTGGGTGCAAGGAACCCGATTTGGTAAGGCTGCAGGAGTTCCCTTCTTTTTCAGACCACCTTCTGCCCCCGCAGGAGTACTTCCTCAGGCTATGAGCATGTAAATTGGATAAAGCCACAGTAGTGCTGAAGAAGACACATGTTAGCTACAAGGGTGGTTCGCTTATCCTTTAGACCTTCCAGGGACCGCCAGGCTGAGAGGAGGATGCAGAGAAGACCACCCTGCGTCCTAACCCTCACGAAGGGCAAAACCTCAGATAGTGGGAAGGTAAGTTTGGAAGGAAGAGAGGGTTTCTGGTGCATGAGGCATGGCCCAGGACAACAGGGCTCCGCGGCCAGAGTAGCCCTCAGAGCTCAGACTGTCCCCTGCCTTTCCTCTGTTGGAACAGAACTCACGTGGCCGGCCACTCAGTTAGGCTCCATTTCTGCTCTGCCAACACCAAAGCCCACCCTCTGCCCACAGTCACCCCATGGGTTCACTGGCTCTGGGTCTCCCTACTGCTTCTTCTACGTTCCAAGGCACAGAGGATTGAAGAGGGCCTCAGAGAAGGTGGGCTGTCTGGGAGGGCAGAGCCTGGGGCTGGCAATTTAGGGGACACAATGTCCATGCTCTACAAAGAGCGTGGCTCCATTCTGCGAAGAGGAAGGAGCCAGGCACAAAAGGCCACATACTGTATGTTTCTAGTCACAGGAAACGGGTGGAAAAGGCAAATGTACACAGTCAGAAAATAGGTTCGTGGTTGCCTGGGGCTGGGTATCCAAATGGGGGTTAACTATCTGGTGATGAGGGATCTTGGGGTGATGGAAATGTTCTCAAACTGGATTTTGGTGATAATCCCACAACTCAGTTCACCTGTCTACAGCCATTTACTGTACCCTTCAAATGGGTGAATTTTATGATCTGTAAATTGTACCTCAGAAAAGCTGAAGAGAAAAAGAGACCTTTGAGAAACATGTGGTATTACATGGTGATGTTACGTGTGTTCATTTTGTCATGTTGTTTCCTTTTCTATCTAGCGTTCTTAATTCACATTTCTTTCCATGGCAGGATTGGTGTTTCATTTCTTCCCTTTGTGTCTGAAACTTTTTGGTCTTAATCTTTTAGACAAATGCTATTTTCTCCATCCAATCTTTCTTCCCTTTTAATGTTCCATTTCACTTAGCAAATAAGTTTCCCCAATAACATTTCCTACCTTTCTTTCCCTGCGTGAGTTTTCCTTATTAAAATATTAAAAATCTCTTCTATCTAGTTTGAGCCTGATGTGTTTAGAAAGACGTAAGAGATGTTGGCGAGATAAGAGATGTGCTAAATGGAGAGTCTGGGTCAGTCCTGAAGGACCCCTGCTCTCCGTCTGGCTCCCTGGACGGCATGTCCACTCTGCATTTGGTTTCTGGCCTGACTTAAGATAAAGGACAATGTCTTGCTGTTTTTAATCACTTAGGAAACACTAATTGAACTTCTCAGAGCCAGTAGAAGCCTCAGAAACACAGTTCTCATGTCCACAGTGACATTATTGGTCCTAAGACACTTGGGTGGGGGCTCGCTCCTACAAGAAGAAAGAACACAGTCTCTTATTTTCAGACCTAAAGGTTGGAGACTCCCCAGCAAGCATGTCAGGAAGTTCAAATTGATTAATTTCACTAGCTTCTAGAAAGCAGACATTTGTGGCATTCTGGGTATCTCATGTAACATTTATTTTTATTAGTTTTTAGCTAGGTTAATACAGTTTTCTCAGGATCAGTGATGGCTCATTAAAGAACATATACTGTTATTATTATTATTATTATTGTTATTATTATTATTTGACTGCTTGGATGATGCTCTTAGAGAAAGACAAGGCAGGCTGGCAAATTCCAATTTACTTTCATTTCAATATTTTTCTTTTTAACCCAAGTAACCCAGTTTCCATGCACCTTCCAGTGGATGTAGCTTCAATTTGGAGAGCTCATCACATGGTTAGGGCTAATGTTTGGCATCCTCTCAACCTTGGGAAGCTCCTTCCAAGTTCTAAGGAGGAAAACACAAAAATCTCACAAGGATGGAAATGAATGTCCCTCCCACATCCTACACATTCCGCCACCACCCTCCAGAGTTTTCCCAGATCATCCTCCCAGGTCAAGAATTCCCTCCGTCTCCTGCTTTGCTCATCTAAATTCTTCTCATTCTCCGAGGCCTCAATCAGACCTCCATGGGAACCTGTCTGAATGTGCCAGACCATTTGTTTACTCTCTCTGGGCTCCAGGCAAGTCCAGCACTGGACTTTGATCGACGCCCTTGGTGCATGTGCCCTTCTTTCTCCTCTACATGTGTACAACCCCAAGGCCGGCGGGCTTCCTTCAGAGCCCCAGGAGGCTGTCCTACTGGGTTAAAAAGTGTTTGTATCACACTTTTAATTTCCAAGAACTCTTTTTATTTTCTGAATTTTCCTCTGTAATGGCATCTTCTTATTTAATGGACTACATCTTGTCTCTCCCAAGATAGTAATGGCATTTTATTGTTATTTTCTGCTAAGAAGGGGAAAGTATGGCTGTCAGTGATGTAGATAAGGCTGACAATTCCTGAAACATGGGTGGGAGCAGTTTATATATATATAACTTACAAAGATGGCACCCTATTTAAAACCACACACACACACACACACACACACACACACACACACACACACACACACTCCTGACTCCCTCTACTCTGCTCTGTTTTACCCTCTTTTCCACAGCACTTATCACCTTCCAAGATATTACATCATTTATCATGATACCTTTGTTTTCTTCACTGATGTATCCCCAGCACCTGGGACAAAGACCAGCACTCAATAAATGTCTGTTGCATGGGTGGGAAATTAGAGTTGCCTTTTGACAAAAACCACCCAATGATAATATGGAGGAGGATGGGCAGGGAGTTGATGTTGGGGCCGGGAGGACAGTTAAGCGTTTGTGTCATGGTGATGGTGACAGGTCAAGCGGGGAAGTGGCCATGGGGTGGCCAGAGGACACAGGTTACAGTTCTTAAGGAGACAGCATTCCCAGGACTTGGTGACCAATTATTTTGATGTGGGAGCCATGTGTCTGGCCTGGACAGCTAGGAAACAGTGGTGCTCTCCTTGGAGTCGGGAGGGAGAGAGAACATATACTGACTTTTGGTGGGTGACAGGTATAATGAGCTGAGTTTCAGACCTGCTACCCTTTGGTTCTCTGTGGGGCAAGTGAGTGGATACATAATTTCTCTATATGTTACGGAGTGCATACTGATTTTACAATTTATTTCTTCCCCTCTCTATATACTGCCCCTATGCAAACACATACAATTTACCAAAATCAGAATAACTGATTACAATAATTACTGCTTATCCTGTAGTCATTGGCTTTCCTTATGGTCTTATTTGAGGCTAAAAAACAACCTCTGTAGGAGGTGCCACCAAACCTCTCCCTCCTTTCTCCTTGTCCTTTTGCACTGACACCAGAGGTGAGGTCTCTGATTCACTTTACCCTCAGACACCTCACACTTCCCGTAAGGTGATGATGTCTGTAACTACTTTGCCTCAGACACGAGCTCCTGCCACCCAACCCTGAGGGAAACCACTCGATTTTTTTCTTTTTTAATGGCTGGCAAGACTCTGGCTTCTCTCCCACTCTTCCAAGCCATCATCTCCTCTCATGATGAACTGTACCCACTGCTAGAAATGCAACTACTCTCCCCTTCCCTTCTTCAGAGCTCCCAGATGGCCACCAGCTGGTCTGGGCTATTTCTTGCATTTTCATCCCTTTTTCCGTCTTGGTTTTCTTTTGAATCTTCCTGTCTCTCCCCTCCTCCTTCTAACAACCACTGTACTGTACCCGTTTGAAAGCATCTATTTTCTAAGAGAATTTGAGGATTTTTGAGCATTACCTCTTTTTATTTTATTATTATTTTTTATACTTGTCTATTGTAAGGAACCCAGGCGTAGGGATGTGTGGGAGGAAAAGCTCTCAGGGGAGAGTGAACCCTCCTGTGTGAAAGGGACCAGGACAGACCTGGTTCCCTGACAAGGCCCAGTGCGCCCAGCAGCTGTGGCTCAGTCCCCAAGCTGCACTTGCGTTCTCCGAGGTCGGGGTGAGGAGAAGCTTGTCCTCCTGGACTTCCTGATGGGCCAGCCAGGGAATGGGACAGTCACCACTGATCTCATTTGCACGATCTTTTGTTCCATCTACCCCATGGCCAGAGAGGGTTGCACCATATTCCCAGTTGTTTTTAAAATGATTTTTAGAGGACTTTGGCTGATTTTAAGGATTGTAGTTAGAAGATGGCCTGAAGCAACAAGCTGAAGTGAAAGTGGCTGTGTGTGTCTCCATCTGTGTCTGTTAGGCCTGTGAGTGTCTGCCTGTGTTCACCTGTGTGGGGGATGCTTACTCTGAGGTCGTCGTGGAGACCTCAGCAGTTGGCGAGTTTCTATGTGAGAGTCTATCTGTGTGGATGGTACTGTCTGTGTAGGGAGAGGAGTTCTAGCTGTCTCTGTGTGTGCTGTGTGTGTGCACAAGGCTCTGGTTGTAAGCCTATGTGTGTGCACAGGAATCTGGGTTTGGGCCTGTGTGTGTGCCCAGGGGTCTGTGTGTGAGTCTGTGTGTGTGCACAGCGATCTGGGTGTGACTGTGAGTGTGCACAGGGGTCTGTGTGTGACTGTGTGTGCACGGGGATCTGGTGTGAGTTTGTATGTGTGCACAGAGGTCTATGTGTGATCCTGTGTGTGTGTGCACAGGGATCTGGGTTTGGGCCTGTGTGTGTGCCCAAGGGTCTGTGTGTGAGCCTGTGTGTGTGCACAGCGATCTGGGTGTGACTGTGTGTGTGCACAGGGATCTAGATGTTCGTCTGACTGGGATTTGAGTGTGAAACTGCATGTGTCAGAGGATTGGTGAAGTGCTTTGGAGGTGATTGTGAGTGTCTCTGTTGGGGGTTTGGAGGAAATTAGAAGGTGCGTTCGGGAGTTTGCTGCTGACGTGTGAAGGGATGTCTGAGGGGATTTGGGGGTATATTTTGAGGTGCTTGTGGAGGAGTTTGGAAGTGTCTGTAAAGTGCATGGGTGTCATTGGGGTATGAGTGGGACTGTGTGGGGTGTGGGGCTGTTTCTAGGGTGTCTATGGAGAGAATGAGAGGGTGTTTCTGGAGTATGTGGAACCACCCACGGGGCATTTGTGGAATGTCCGTGCATTGGCCTTTGGGAATATTTTGGGGGTACCTGTCAGTGTCTGTGGTTGTCTCTGTGGGTGACTGTCTGTGAAGGGGCTGCTGGGTGTCTGTCCAGTCACGATGCAGGACAGCATGACAATCTCTGAAAAGCTACCAGGAGCTCACCTGGCCTAGGTGCTCTGCTGTCCCCAGAGTGTGACTGTGACAGGCTTGGTGCCCTGGCCGTGGCAGCTCCCTCCTCGGGCCCCCCAGCCACCAACAGTGATTTGCTGAAGCAGCTTGACCCGGGTGGTACCTCATTCCTGAGAGGGAACAGGGCGAGTATGGTCATGGGCTGTGCGGTTGTCATGCCCAGTCGTAGGGCACCTACCAACATACCTAGGGACATCTCAGCCAATAAAAGCCCAAGTTTGTCATCTCCAGGACTAACTGGAAATAGCAGGGAACATGTCTGGTGCCCTTCCTTCCGAACAGCTTCCAAAAATGATATAAAAGATCAAGAGACACTTGGTTTCAACCCACTTTGTTTCAAAAAGGAATTATTCCTTCATTGTAAGGTAAATGAAATGTCCTACAGAAATGGTACTTTTCACTTTATCCAGCTTCCTATTCACTGATGATGTGAGGCATGACAATTATGTTTGCAAACTCATCGTAGAAAAAGTGCTACATACTTCATTGCTGACTAGCACTACAATCACCTATGAAGTACTCCCCTTGGGAAGCTACACACCAATGCCAGTGCCTAGTCCACCCTTCAAAGCAATTTTGGAACTCTTTTTCTGGAATGGCTATCAGAGTTGTCATTGTATTACTCTTGATGTCCTGAATGTCATCAAAATGTCTTCTTTTCAATATTTCCTTTATCTTCAGGTAAAGAAAAAAGTCATTGGAGGCCAGATCAGGTGAGTAAGGAGGGTGTTCCAATACAGTTATTTATTTACTGGCTAAAAACTCCCTCAAGGACAATGCCATGTGAGCTGGTGTATTGTCGGGATGCAAGAGCCATGAATTGTTGGCGAAAAGTTCAGGTAGTTTTCTTCCAACTTTTTCAGGTAGCCTTTCAGCACTTCCAAATAGCAAACTTGGTTAATTGTTTGTCCAGTTGGTACAAATTCATAATGAATAATCCCTCTGATATCAAAAAAGGTTAGCAACATTGTTTTGACTCTTTTTTCTTCTTCAAGGTTTTATTGGGGAATTGGGGGAGGGGAACAGTGTTGGGGAATTGGAAAAGGGGACTAGCCAAGTTGTTCTTCAGTCTTTGTCTGGCTTCCCGTTGGCAGCTCATGGCCTCTAAGCTCAAGCTGCTGTGTTCAATCTTAGTTGCAGGTGGGCGCAGCCACCATCCCATGCGGGATCCAAACCAGCAGGCTTATTGTTAAGAGCGCATGCCCTATCCACTGAACCATCTGGGCGGCAGCTCAGCTCAAGGTACAGAGTTCAGTCTCAGTTGCGGGTGGGAGTAGCCCACCATCGAACAGGCAATCTTGTTGTTACACCAGCTGAGCCATCCTTCCACCTGTAGGCAGCTCAGCAATAGTTCAGCAACAGCTCAGCTTGGGAGCAGCATTCACTGGCCCATGTGGGAATCGAACCGGTGGCCATGTTACTCAGAGCTTGTGCTCTAAGCCAACTCTTAACCAACTGAGCTACTTGGCTGGCCCGACATTGTTTTGACTCTTGATTTGGACTGATGGAACTTCTTTGGTCATGGAAAATTGGCTGACTTCCACTGTGCACTTTGACACTTTGTTTCAGGGTTGTATTGTACATCCCTGTTTCATCACCAGTGATAACACGGCCCAAAACATCATCTTGCTTCTCCAAATGGCCTTGGTGAACTTTGACTCTCCTTTGCTTTTTTTCATCAGTGAGCTCCTTCTGGACCATTTTTTGCAGACACCTTTCTCATGCGAAGATTTTCAGTGAAGATTTTCCTAACAGTAGTCTGCTATGCTTCTCACAGTGAGCCGACTATTTTGGTGCACAATTTGATGACTCTTTGCAATGTTTTTGTCAGTTCTGCCCATTACTGGCCGCCCTGACCTCTCTTCATCAGTGACGCATTCTCTCCCCTCAGAAAAACGTTTAATCCATTTGTACACTGCGCTTTTTTTCATGGCATTATCTCCATAAACTTGGACTAACACGTGCCTGATTTCACTTCCACTCTTGCCAAATTTAACAAGAACTCTAATGTTTGTTCATTGCTCTAATTCAAGCTCAGACATTCTTGCGATGGTACACAAAAACACACAACATTAATGAATGCCACTCAGCAAGACACTGCCACATGTCGACACGAACACAGCTGTGAGACACTGATATCCCAAGGTCATGAAACCTTACTGAGCTGTTTGTACAGCGATGCCAATGTAAGCCCATGGTGGCAAGTTTGTGAACTTAATTGTCAGACCTCATACATCCACTCAGAGTCCTGGGACTTCTCATCAAGAGGCCACTCTGGGCATGGCGGTCTTTACACTTAATGAGTAGTGTTGGCGTTCAGCCTTAACAACGAAGGCCTTTCAGCACCTGTGGAATGTGGCTGGTATCTGCTCCCAGGTTTACAGATGGGGAAAATGAAGCAGGAGAGATCACAGCCTTGCCCCAGCTCTCTCGCGGCCCAGATCCCAGAGATGCCTGGCTAGCTAGCATGGGGACTCGACAGGCCCTTCAGTGGTCACCCCCCGTGAGGGTAAGTGACATCCAGGACACAGGGAAAACCCAAAAGCTGGCCAGGTGGCAGATGAGCAGGTTTATTCACACCTGGACTTGTCTTTAGGGGTGTTAAATGCTGTCCTAGGTAGAGCTGCGAGTTGCTCACACAGAGTGCTTTTAGTCAGCTATTTCTTCTGTCTGGAAAATGTTTTCTTTCACTAGCTTCCAAGCCAGAAGCCAGAGATGTTCATTTCTGACTTACCCCTTCCTACTCACTTCAAAGAAAATGTCTCCTTTTTCCAAGAAACACCACAGGTGGCCCCCTCTTCACCTTGTTGTCCCCTGACACATGGAGCCCCCTGAGCTCACTCCAGAACACCCTTGTGTGTTCACACCTCTCACTCAGAGGAACCTGATGACTAATCTCCCATGTCCTCCTTGTGCACACACCTGAATTTGAACATCACACCCCTCTGGGAGACGGGCACAGGTGTTGTTGTGTTTGGGTTCTGAATGAGCACACTGAAGCAAAGGGAGGTATCTGGCTAAAGCCAAGCCACAGGGAACACATGGACAGGGACCTAAGCTTCGGACTGGCCTGTCACATCATCTCATTCTCTTTCCTCCAGCAATTGTACATTGAGCACCTACTAGATGCAGGGGCTATATCCTCTCTAAGATGTTCATGCTACTGGAGAGGCAGATCTATGACACCTACAGCTGGTGGTAACTGCGAAGGGCCCTGGCGAGGGGCAGACAAATGGCGTTAGGGGAGGGCTGTGTGCAGTGATCAGGGAGACTCTGTGAAAGAAACAGGGATTGATCCAAGCTCTGAAGGTGGGAGAGCAATTTGAAAAGCCAGGATGGAGAGGACACATTCCAAATGCACAGTTTGTATGCCAAGATGCAGAGGAAGGCAAGCTCTGGAGCTGGCACACTGCTGGGACTTGTGAGGACGTGGGTCCAGCATGCCGATCAGTGGCAGGAGGGATGGAGACAAGGGGCAAAAGGGTGAGGGGATGGGAAGAGGGAATTCCCCGGGGCAATGGGGGTTTCATGCCACCAGCAGAAATGTCACAGGAGACATAGGGTGTGTTGCTTCTATTCCTTTCGGGCCACTTGGCAAAGACTGGCTCAACATCACCAGACCCATTTCCCTCTGCATGTGTTTCCAGCTTCCGTTGTAATGCAGACGGCCATGTGACTGACTTCCAGAATTTGGGCTGAAGTGACCCACACGGCCCACAAAGTCATCCTGCATGACCCCTCACTCGATCTCTCCCTTAATATGTGGTCTGGACCCAAGGTCCTAAGGGAGCCTGGATCTCCAAATCTCCCAGGCAGGCCACCTACCAAATGCATGCATGTTGCATGAGCAGAAAGTCACTTCCTACTGTGACAAGCCACTGGATTCAGGGTTGTTTGTGGCAGCATCTGGCCTAGCTGAACCCCCGAAAACTTTATGTTTAGTTGAAATGCTCATCCTGACTTTTTCTGTGACTGGTTTGGGTCCCCTGATCTATCCCCTGCAAACACAGAGAACCTCAGAAGACATTGCTTGAAGGGGTTTTGGAGGTCGCTGTGGTCTGCCGCCATGCTGGGGGACTGTCACCAGAGCAGAGCAAGGAATGTGTCCCTCAGGGGTGCAAATGTGACAGACGCTGCCATCTGAGAAAATACGAACGAAAGGAGAAGAAAAGGCAAACACAGACCCTAAGATATCTTAAGAGCATTTTCTGGGTTTCTTCTTTTACCCCATGGCAATAGTTACATAAAGAGATCATATCATGTCCTTGCTTAAAAGCTGGCATCATTCTCCTTCCTCTGAAATTAGATTTAAACATCAATATTTACCTTAATAAACAGTTCACCTACAGAAGCCAAAAGCAGGATGTTCACACATCCCTGCAACACAGTTTAAAAAGGAAAAGAAAAATAAATTCCCATCAGAATTAAAAAGCCAAAACGTTCCACTTATTTTCCACGCACCCAAATCTTCTGCTTTCCGACAGAAAAAACAGGCCATCTTTTTCGCTTTGAGAGGGACTGGATATTTCTCCAGACTCCTCCGCTTCTCCCCAGGCAGGCGGGTTTGCATTGTCAGCAAGTGGAGCTCCGGTAACCTTGCGCAGGACCTGCGCGGCAGGACTGCACTGTCCAAATGTCCGGACCGAGGTCGCGGGCATGCTCTCCATTGCATGGGACATTTCTCACAGTAACCTGCACTCGGAGCAGCATTGCATGAGGAAAACCCTGGCATAAAGCAGGTGTGTATAACAGCAAAACTGCTGTCTCTCCTATGAGATAAATGCTGCTCGTTTGGCGATGGGACTAGTTTTGGGTACCGCGTGACCCAAGCTTGTCTCCTTGAGTAAGTTTCAGCTCTGTATAACTGCTTTGCCTGCGTTCTCTCATCAAATCTGCTCCCTAATCCTATGGTGGGCAGTTTTCTTATTTCCATTTTACAGATGGGGGAGCTGAGACAGAAACAGGTGGAGTGGCGTGCCCAAGGTAGCAGGAGTCCTAAGCGGCCGGAGCGCCCGGCCTTGCTCCATTTCTCGTAGGCTCTGAGCTGGAACGAGCTGTGGTCTTACCTGAGGTCACAGTGCGTGGGGTTCGCCGTAGGTAAGGTCATTCATTTTCTTAATCAGTTTGGATACAAAAGAAATCTCAGGGTTCTGTTTCTTTTTCTTTTCTTTCTTTATTATTTTTTTTAACTTTAATATGACATACACCAAAAATCTTGTGTCATGTGTCTTATGTAAGACTTTCCCAGTGCATAATCTATTAATGAGAATTAAATCAGTTTCATTGGGTTCTGTCATTCTCCATGCGGGTACAGTACCATTTAGAAATTCATTATATTTCCAGAAATCACAGTACACTGTACCCCTTTCCCCATGTCTGTCCTCCTATTGAACATGTCACTATCCCACTGCACACTCCCTCCTAGAGCCCTGCCATCAGGCTGTCTCCCTGGTCTTCCACTGACATTTTTCTCACCACTGGTTCCATTTCCAATAAACCAAATGTAATTTTCTGTCTCTTATCTTCCTCGAGCTTCCTGCATGCTCAATGACTCATTTGCTCTTTCTTCCTGGACGCCCCACTACCCTTGGCTTCCACTGGTTCCCTGGCCCTCCCAGCTCCTCCCATTTACCTCTAAGGTTGGGTCTCAGCCTTCTGCTGAAATGTCTCTTGCGAATGCTCCTTGAGTAGGACAGCTGAGCTCTCTCCCGTAAGGCAACGTCATCATGTCTACATCTCAACCCAGAATCCCAAACTGGGACTTGCAACTCCCTGCAGGACCCCTGCACTTGGAAGAACGTTCTAAAGTCGCTCACAACATATATAACACTAAACCAATAGGCCTGTCTGGCCAGAACACAGCTCTGAGCTGCCTGTTAGCATCCAGGGCCTGCTAGGGACCTCCGTTTGGAGCTTGATAAAATGGGAATATTTGAGCAAGCCTGGCACAGAAAGAGTGCTCCATAAAACCAGCTTCCTCTCCCTTCCTTTTCTGTCCACCTGGTGTTTACTCAGCATTGGGTCTTTCTACTGGGGAAGGAAACACCAGCTTTATCCCATGCCATCCATTCTGCCTACCTCTCCCCTCCCCCCGCCTGTCCCAATCCATCAGGCCTGCACCTGCCTCCCATGCTTGACCTTCACCAGTTAACTTTCTAACCTATGGCTCTCATTCTGCCACTTTGCTGTGAAAGCAATCACCAAGTTTCCCTGTTACTAGTTAGATTAGGTTAAAGCCCTTTAGCTTGACTGCCAAGATCCTCCATCAATGGGGCCCCTCATTCACTCAGCACCCCCAGCCCATGCCCGGGGAGGGGAGCGCCTCCCTGCGGCCCCCCAGGCTGCCCTCCTCCTCCTCGGCCCCCCTCCCCCGTCTCCATGTCTTGCTCGCATGGCTCCCCTCATCAGTTGCGCTCCTCCCACCCAGAGTTTATATTTCCTTCAGGATCTAGCTGATCCATAAAGATTGCTTTGCTTTCCCCAGCCCAAAATGTTCTTTATTTCCTTGGAATTCCTCTAGTATTTATCATCAAGATTGTGCATCCTTTAACTAGTAGAGTTTGTTGAGTTCTTACAATGTGCAAGCTGTGAGTCAATCTCTCCTAAAAATAACTCCAAGAGATAAATGTCAACCCAATTTTGCAGATGAAAAAACAGGTTCAGATGGTGAATTTGCCCCAAATGGCATCTGGGATTTGACCCAGGAAGTCTGACTCCAAAGTTCTCAGGCCTCCCAACTGCCCTATATTTGTTTCTTTTTGTCACCCAAAGCATTTAATGGCAAAGATCGTTTATAGTACTATTTTGTTTCCTTTCCAATGGGCCTAGCTAAGGGCTGAGCTCATGATATTTAGTAAACACACTTATTTTGGCTTCTGGCTTCCAGAGTGACTGATCCTGCGGCCCCAATTAAGTTAAGCAGTTGATGAAACCAGTGGTCGCACCAGAATTATTTGCCTGGCTAATAAAAGAGAATATAGCACCCCCACCCCCTTATTCATGGGGAATATGTTCCAAGAGTCCCAGTGGATGCCTGAAACCACGGACAGTAACAAACCCTTCAGACACTATGTTTTTTCCTATATGTACATACCTATGATAAAGTTTAATTTATAAATTAGGCCTAGTAAGAGATTAACAATAACTAACAATAAAATAGAACAATTATAATAATACACTGTAATAAAAGTTATGTGAAAGTGGTCTCTCTCTCAGAATACAATAAGGTATTCTGAGAGAGAGACCTTATTGTACTGTACTTACATTTTCACTTAAAGGAAGCACTTTTACAGCTTTCCTTTGGCATATTTGAGTTGCCAGCATTCTCTACTCCAGCACTTTGAGGCCATCATTAAGTATAATAAGGGTGATTTGAACCAAACACTGAGATGTCACGATCTGATGCCTGAGACAGCTGCTAAGTGACTGCAGCCTACAGTGCAGAGGGTGTACAGTGCAAGGACTGGGCAGAGGCATGACTCGTGTCCTGGGTGAGACAGAGTGGGACAATGCGAGATTTCATCATGCTACTCAGAACCACATCCGATTTAAAACTTATAGATTGTTAATGTCTGGAATTTTGCACTTAATAATTTCAGACTGCCATTGACAGCAGGAAAGCGAAACCATGGATAAAGGGGGAACTATTGTAAAGGGGGAACCAGGCCAAAGGGACCAGTGACATTCTGACCATAAACTGCTTAACCTCAGTCAGAGGTCTCCTTTTCTCCCACTTCCTTTAGAAAAAAGAAAACCAAGGTAAAACACCTGATAGCTCACTGCGGTCTAAAATCACTTCACTTCAACACTTATTCAGATCATTTTAGGGGCTTTGTTGACATTATTTGATAATGTTTGTAATCCGTATTTCCAAATGGAGAGGGCCACCAAGCTGTCAAACAAGAGATGGGAGGCCTAAGGTCACCCCCCTGACTGTCACTGCCAGCACTCGCGACCAGGCCAGCTACCTGCACCCAGGACCCTGAAGCATCTCTACAGGGTAACATTTATTTACAGTGCTGGTAGCTGGGCACTGTGGCACTTAATGGGATGCTTAATAAAAGCAGCTTGCATTAGGACAGGGAGCACACACAAGGTGCCCTTGCTTTTGAGGAAAGGACATGATGGAAGCTCCCCCTCAGCTTTGAAGCACGTGGGTCAAATGCCTTGTCACACATTAACAGCCTTTTTAAGTTCCCGGGAAGACTGAGAGGAATGGCTTAGATAAATGGAGGCAGAGGCATCGAGAGGCTTGTTTTGGTGGCACAAATGCTGAGACGCAGCAGCTGCATTTAAACAGAGCAATTTGCTAAATGAGTGGTTGGCCACTTTCCAGATGGTCAATGTGACATACGGCTTGGATGAGTCCTTTATTCAATCGTGTTCTGTCTAGACAGAGACAGGAAAGACCAGGTTACAGCCACTGCAGGAGCAGCTCTGAGACCCTGACATAAAACATGTTAGTACTGCCAGCAAGGCAGGCTGGCCAGACATCAGCTGGAGAGGATGCAGCATGGCATGCGTGGAGCCTCGGAAGGCCAGCGTCTTTGCTGAAAGATGGCCAGCTCGGAATAGGGCCTCTCTGTGCCTGTCTGCCTTCCCCCACCTGCCAGGTGCACAGAGGTGGGTGATCTTAATAGGAGGAGGCACCAGTGTGAGGTTAGAAAGCAGAAATATCTATTGTAGTCTATGTGTTTTCTTCCTGTGCACTTCTAAATCATTTCACGTGTGTTTTGTCTTGAATTTTAGTTAGGTTGTACAATTCCCAAGCCAGATGAAAGAATATTCTTAGCATTTCCCCACGACCCTACGTCCCCTTCCCTTCTCACTGTCTCTAGCACTTAATTCAGTCCTGGGTTGAGTATGTCTTTAGAGATGATAGCTCAGACACTGGCTGAGGCAGCAGTGGGTAGACCAGATGACCGCTTGGTTCTGGGGCCTCTGGGTCTGTGACTCTTGTAGATTGAATGATTTAAATCAGGTCAGGTAAAATGGAATCACTAGATGGGCATCTTGCCCAACTTGAATAAAATAGGCAGTCACAGGACTTTACTGGGCTGGAATGGGGACCACAGAACTGCAGCTCTACTGACCTATTTCTCTCTGGTAAGTTATACCCCAGGCCTATTTGTTATTATTGTGTTGAAAGTTTCCATGGGGGAGGGTTCACTGTGTTTTCCAGCAGCTATTCGAGTGTCAAACCTGGAACATTCTGACCAGTCAGTAAACAAGCCTCACCCCACCCCTCCAACCACACTGGAGGGCAGTTTCTGTTTATTTCTGACTCAGGAGGAAAACTTTAACCTGATGACTCACCAGCAGCACTTCCTGTGACTTTCTGGGGGAAAACTACAGTTGGCTTAGGAAGAACTTCGAAGCACTTCGCTGACTGTGATATCTGAGCTACACAGGGTGGAAAAATTTGAGTCCTGCCCTGTGCTGTATGCCAAAGCTTTTGCAGCAACATTGTTCTCTCTTGGAAGTTTCCTGTCATCAGCACTATATCTACACCACAGTCAGCCTGAAATAAATGAATTAAACCAACAGGACTGTCCTAAAGGGGAGTATAGCATTATCCCCTTGTCAGCCTCACCTAGATATCACTGACTATCTGACCATCTGAGACCAGTTTCCTCATCTGTACCACAAAGCACAAAAAATGATGAGGGACTATTCGTTTTCTTCCAGTTCTCTTCTGGATGGTACATAACCAGCATTGTTCTAGATGCACAGGTGAGAAGCAAATCCATAGCCCAGGGGTACCTGTGGGCATAGTCGGCCTCAACTTCATCGAGGGAGGTTTTTTATAGCAAGAGCACAGGCAATAGAAAGGGAGTTATTCTAGTATCTAGAATATTCTACTTGTAGATATCCCAAAAGGTCAGAGCAATAAAGTCACTGAGCTCTGAGATAGTTACAAATCTGTTCAAGTCCTTGCAATGAGGAAATAGCTCAGAAAGGGTATAAAAGTCATTTATTAACTTTCTGAAGAAACAGGTTTCTTAGTATTCCAACCGTAACATTGATGATTATCAACTGATCTTTAAGTGGATGATGCTGGACCAGATTAACACTCTAAAGAAGCCCAAAGATGGTTACTCATCAAAACAGAGTTTGGTGTGATGTCAATGAACCGAGTCCCCCTTGCCTGTGTCAGTATATGGCAAATGTAGCTCCCCTGTGCTGAGAGTGACTGGGTCCCTGACTCCAGGGAGACGTGACCATTAAGAAGTATGTACAATGGAATATTTCTCAGCCATAAAAAGAATGAAATCTTGCCATCTGCCACAACATGGATGGACCTAGAGCGTATTATGCTGACCGAGTTAAATAAATCAGAGAAAGACAAATACCATATGATTTCATTTATATATGGAACCTATAAAACAAAATAAATGAATAAACAAAACAGAAACAAACCCATAGATACAGAGAACATTTTGATGGTTGCCAGATGTGAGAGGGGTTAGGGGTTGGGAGTGGGTGAAAAAGAGGGAGGGATTAAAAAGTACACATTAATTGTTACACAAGGTCATTGTTACCACATAAAGAATATAGTCAAGGGCTGGCCGAGTGGCACATTGGTTAGGAGTTGGCTTGGGAGCACCACTCTGAGCAGCAGGGCCCCTGTTCGGATCCCACATGAGGGCCAGTGACGCTGTGCCCTCTACAGCTAAGATGGTGAAAAATGGCTCCACCTGGAGCTGGGCTGCTGTGAATTACCAGCAATGGCATAGGCTGCAGCCCCTGCTGCAGTGGGCTGCCATGAGCTATGGTGAGTGGCTGGCAGCCGTCGTGAGTGGCCGTCCAGAGGCCAGCAACCGATCTGCCTCACCCGGGAAGAGCGCAATGACGATACCAACATGGGCCAGTGAAGCAATGTCCTCCATAACTAGACTGAAGAACAAAAGGACAGCAACTTGACTGTTCTTCCATGATTCCCCAATGCTGTTCCCCTCCCTCAATTCCCCAATAAAGTCTTAAAAAAAAAAAGAATAGAGTCAATAATATTGTAATAACTTATATGGTGTCAGATAGGTACTGTATTTCTCAGGGTGATCACTTTGTAAGATATATAAATGTCTAATTACTATGCTGTACTCCTGAAACTAATATAATATTGTATGTAAACAGTAATTAAAAAATGAAAAATTATTTTTTTAAAAAGTATGTAAATTTTGAATATTTTGAAAGCCACCACGGATGATTAGGTGACATTAGGCAACAAGACAAGTGGAGCCTGCCTTCTGCCTCATAAATAACATTGTTTCTCTTTCAGGCACAGGGCACGCCTTTGCTAGATGGTAGCACACGATCTTTAATGCTCCATTCACTTTTAGCCTTTTTCCAGCCTAAAGATAATTTTATTTTTAAAATGAGCATCAATGAGGGCTCAAATACTGTTTGAAAATGTCATGACTTTTTAACATTCAAATATAGTTCCACAAAGAGTCACCCGTGATTGACATTTATCTTATTAAGTGCTGCTAATTAAGAACCACAGCTACGAGCAACAACGATTAAAGCAGCCCACAACGCAAACTATTCCTGAAATAAAAAGCCACTGATTTGCTTCGAGCCTGAATCAAAGGAAGACAGTAGATTGGCTCATTTGCATCTAGTCCACTAGGGGGCAGTGAATGACCGAGTTTCCAGCAGGCGGGCGTCAATGTTGGTTGCTATATATACACCTGAAGGGTGGCAGGCTTTTTGCACAAAGTGAGCAGAACCGCAGCAGCGATGACAGGTGCAGGGAGCAGCCAGTTACTGCAACCAGCAGTCTGTCAGAGGATGAAATGAAATGAATCATTTGCATTTTTTTTTTTAAACCAGTGAACTTGCATGATAATGAACAAGGCAGTGTCATCCGCATAGGCCCTGGCTTTGCTTCCCTGGCTTCTGCTGGAAGGCTGCCACAGTCACCAGGCTAACAGAACCCAGGCTAACAGGCAAGATAGAGAGGCAGAGCCAGGAGCCTGATTTTCCAGCTGTCTGGGGCTGGTGACCTTAGGGGCACGACTGACTGGGGGGAAGGGGAGGGATCCCTCCTTCATCCCATTCCTGTGCCAGCGTTTATTTGGGGGAATTCCAAGCCTGGCAGCTGCATAGCATAAATCCAGGGACACCAATCCTGTGATAGTCTGTGGACTGGCGCCCCCTAGAGTTGGGCAGTGTGCAGATCAGTCCTTGCTCCCATCACAAAGGGGTTCTGGGCTGTAGGTCTCTGCAGAAGGGCCCATGGGCTCTCTCCTCTGCACCTTATTTTTTTAATTATCTGCATTAAAAGGCTTTAAGGAAAGTAGAGGCAACCTCTGAGCAAAATTAGGAATTAGGACCAGTGCATTTCAGTGTCTCAGTTCCTTCTGCTTCTGTCCCACTCTTTGATTCAAGAATCTGGTGCCCTTCTGACATTCTGCCTGTGCCCTATTCAAATTGCTCTTCAAGAAGATTCTAGGGATGGTTGGGTGGCTCAGTTGGTGAGAGCGCGTGCTCTGAACAACAAGGTTGCCGGTTTGATTCCCCCATGGGATGGTGGGCTGCCTGGACTTGGAGCTGAGCTGCGCCCTCCACAACTAGATTGAAAACAACGACTTAACGTGGAGTTGATGGGTCCTGGGAAAGACACACTGTTACCCAATAAAAAAATTTTTTAAAAAGAAAAGATTCTAGGATATCGAACCATTCAACTTCCCTTGTGTTTACACCACTCTGTGTCCTCTCCCATGGAAATTTGCTTTTAAGCC
The DNA here is from genome assembly GCA_033961575.1 of Aselliscus stoliczkanus. Taxonomy (NCBI): domain Eukaryota; kingdom Metazoa; phylum Chordata; class Mammalia; order Chiroptera; family Hipposideridae; genus Aselliscus; species Aselliscus stoliczkanus. The sequence goes on along the minus strand of CM066727.1, from coordinate 105,452,652 downwards.
TTATTTTTAATTGCCAGACAAATGCAGATCCCTCAGTTCTGTCCCCGTTTATTCTTCCATTTACCTGGGAACAACCCTTTTGTTTTACTAGATAGTCAATAGAGCATAGTGGTTAATACAGAGTCAGATCAAACTATGTGGGTTCACATCCCAGCTGTCACCTAGCAGCAGTATGTAACCTCGGGAAAACTGTGTGGTGGCTCTGTGCCTCAGTTTCCCCATCTTCACAAATAGCACTAATAACATTGCCTCCTGATGGTGTTGGGAGGGTTGAATAGAGAGCGCTGAGCACAGTCCCAGGCTGGTGAGACGGCATTCCACATGCATTGCCTGTTAGTATTTTATTTGTTGGACATGAAGCTGCGTTTCCTCTTCTGTTTTCCTGTTCATTTCGTTTCAGACTCGAGACACAGATGCCCCCTCCTTCCTCCCTCCCCTCGCGTCTCCCTGAAAAGATGGCAGATGGTCTCTGGCCCCTAAGTCTGTGCCCACCGCCCTCCTTCCACCCTCCACACCTACCTGATCCTCACCGCAGAGAATCAGGCAACTGTCAGCATCCTCTAACTAAAGCAAAGGATGTAAAAAACAAAACCCAAACTTCAGGCATCAAGAACAGTGCCCTTCATGTCTTGCCCATGTTCTATTTGTAGAACGATCTGGAAATGGGCACTTGTTTACTTCGCCAGATCAGATGTGATTCCAGATTCTCTTCATTTAATCACCGATTTCCACTGTGCAGATTCGTAATTACAATAAGGAACTTATTTGTAAAGCCAGTGCAGGAGCCAGAGGCCTGTAAGGAGATGCTTGGGCTGATGAACCCTCTGTGAAGTGGACTCTAAACCATGCTCAAGCGGGGAAGGAGGGGTAGTCTCTGACACGACCCGGATCTCTCAGAGTGGGGAAGGGATGATTGGCTCCCCAATCCTAGTGTATGATATGGAGAGGGAGGATGTGCCTCTTAGAGAGAGGCCCAGCTTTTATGGGGAAATAAATGCTTTGGGTAGATGGCTGGCTCCAAGGGTCTGGGTGCCTGCTGGCTGGTTCCAGGAGCAGAGGGAGGGAACCCAGCATGTGTGGGAGGGAGACTGGAGCATGCGTGGATGGCAGGAGGGGTGCAAAAAGCAAGCGGCTGAGAGGACGAGGAAGCGTCAGATAGGCAATTGAGTGACAAGACCCAGAAGTGTGACCTTTCCCAGGAGTCCCTCAGATCTTCAGTAATGCCCACCAAGATTGCAAAATGCTGGGAGAAGCTGGATTTCTTGTCAAAATCAGTGAAAGGGCTGAGTGGCTGCAAAAGGTGGAGGCCTGGGCAATATATATGAGAAATAGTATTAACACTACAACTACTAGGTGTGTTTGACATCAGGTGGCCACTGTAAACTGGGCGAATAATTTGTCAATTTGTATCAGATTTATTTATTTCTCTTTTATTTCCAAAGACAGAAAGGACCGACTAGAGACATTCTTGCTTGTGTCACTATTAGAAATCTGAACGTCTCGTTAAACACCTTAGTTATTATCTTATAGACGTCATGAAACTGCCAATGGATACTGTCTCCTTTTTTTCTGGCCTCTGGGAAGCTCAAAGAGAAATACATTGATCGTTTCTACCAGTTGTTTAGAGTATTATGGAATATATTTTATTCATTTACTTTATCTTCCCATATATACTTTTGTGTGTATATTATCTTTTTTATTCGTTGCCGTCAACATCCCCAAATCCTTTGTGACAATGTGGTTACTAATTAACAAAAACACAAATAAATGCACTTTTATTTATACTGGAAGTTCTTACACTTTAATCTTTTACTGCACAGAAGAAGTACTCAAGTTTTGTTGTCAAACCTGGTTTTGAATCTTTTCCTGACTTCTGTCTTTAGAGTTCTACTTTTGCAAAAGACTTTTTTCACCCTCACCCACCATCATTAAGATTTTCTCTTATATCTTCTTCTAGTATCTACTTGAAAGATATTTAGACCTTTATCTGGAATTTATTTGTAAGTACATTGTGATATATGGACTTCATTTTTTTTCTAAATAAATAGGGAAATAAAAATGTTTGAAAAAACTCATTTGAAACACTTGTTTTTATCAAATACTACTTTCCACGTGTGAGGTCGGACAATAAAGTTAGAGAACTCACCCTTGAAAAAGTGCGACATACCTCATCACTGAATATTGTCACTACAGTCACCTTTGAAGTACTCCCCTCGGGAAGCTATGCTCTAATGCCAGCACCTAGTCACCCTGCAGAGCAATTTTGGAACTATTTTTCTGGAATGGCCGTCAGAGCTCTCGTCCTATTACCCTTGATGTCCTGAATGTCATCAAAATATCTTCCTTTCAATATTTCCTTTATCTTCGGGTAAAGAAAGATGTCATTGGGGGCCAGATCAGGTAAGTAGGGAGGATGTTTCAATACAGTTATTTGTTTACTGACTAAAAACTCCCTCACAGACAGTGCTATGTGAGCTGGTTGTCGTGATGCAAGAGACTTGAATTGTTGGCAAAAAGATCAGGTGGTTTTCGTCTAACTTTTTCATGCAGCCTTTTCAGCACCTTCAAATAGTAAACTGTTTGTCCAGTTGATACAAATTCATAATGAATAATTGCTCTGATATCAAAAAAGGTTGGCAACATCTTCACAACAAGTTTGTGAACTTAATTGTCAGACCTCATAGGTCTGTCATCAGTCTTTGTCACATTTTTGCACCTGTGTCGTATCACTTTCATTTACTGTAGTGTAATAGCATGCTTTGATATCTGATAGTTTAAGGCTTTCCTCATTATTCTTTTTCAGCATTTTCTTGGCCATTTCCACATATTTACTCTTCCACATAAACTTTAGAATCAATGTGTTGTGTTCTCAAATAATCGCATGGAGATTTTGATTGGAATTCCATCGAGTTTGATCTTTAATTTGGGGAGAGGTGACATCTTCACAATATTGAGTTTTCCCATTCGGGAACATAGTGGCTTCCCATTTATTTGTGCTTTCTTTTATGTTTTTACAAAGGTTGTTCTGTCTCCAGATATACATCACACATTTCTTGATAAAGTTATTCCTGGGAATATTCAATTATCTACCAATTTTTTCCTTAGAGAGGAAGTGAGAGGGATAGTAAAGACTCCAGTTCCCATGACCAAGACACTTCTGTCATGCCACCATCGTCACCTGAAAAGATTTGACTTACTTTTCCCATCAACAGCAGTTCAGTCCATGAACAATGTTGAAAATGCTGACTAAGAATGGTTGACCAGTTGAGTAAATTACAAAAAAAATAAAAATAATAAAAAATTAAAAAATCATACATGTCCCTCAAGGTGATAAAGATCTGAGGCTCTCCGTTAAGCTATCAAAAAGACCTATTTGGACTATTAAATATTTCCCTGTAACTTATATTTTTACAAAAGATTTAAAAAGAATGCAGATTGTCATTCTCCCCAATACTACTCTTTTCATAATTCTTGGTGACTTTAATATCAATCATAAATAACCCATTCAGTCTATTGGTTTCTTATTTCCTTGACCTCCTACCTTCAAATGGTCTTGTCTTCTACTAGACTTCAGCTATTCACTGCCATGATCACACCCTTGGTTTTGTCATTAGTAATAACTGGAACACCTCCAGAATCTCAGTTTCAAACATTCTAACTCCAGTCTTTCCAGGTCATTGCTGTATACTGATGCTCTAACACTGGACTTCCAATCCATTGATCTTAATACATTGTCACTGTTCCTGGCCCTTTTATGCCTCCTTACTTCTTAACTGGCTTAAATTCCAGTCAATTACAACCACTTCCTCATATACATACTCGTTCTCTCTTTTGTTATTGTTGTTCTTTGTTGGCAAAAGTAAAAAGTAAACCCCTGGTTTGTCTGACTTTCCACCTACCTTACCCTGCATTCACATGACAATGGCTGGACACAAACCACACAATTGTGCTGAGTGGTCTAACTTCAAATTCATGACCACAAACCATAAAGAAGCTCTTAGGGCTTCCTGGCAGCCGTCCCTCACCTCCCACTCTCTGAGACCATTTCACACTTCCCTCTTTCTCTGAAAATCTCTGACACTTCCTCCCTATTTCCATTCTTAGGTGAAGACTTTGTTTCTAAGTCACAAGAAAACAGAAACCCTCAGGACCAACCCCTCACCAGATCCCATCACGTGCACACTGCCACCTGTACCCAAAGCCACCCACTTGGCCTTCCCCTGGGATCTCTGATGACCACGTAGGCTCCCCGCCAAGGCCAGCCTTCACTGTCAGCCGGATCCCATTCCCTCCTGCTGCCCAGGGCTATCCTGCTACATTCTCCCATCTTTCCTGCACCATCAATATTCCAGAGTACCTCCATCAGCCCACAAACTTGCTCTTAGTTCTCCCTTTGGGGAAGAACTTGTCTTGATCCCTTTGCCCTATCCAACTAGCACCCCATTTTCTCCTTCCCTTTTCAGAGAAGTTCCTTGAGTGAGGGGTTCCTCCTGCCATCTCCATTTCTCTCTTCCTCTTTCTACTTGAAAGTATCCCCATCAGGTGTTTGCCCTGCCGAGCATAAATCTGCAGTGTCCTCCACACTGCTAAAGCCAGTGGAAATACTGTGTCCTCACCTCTCTGGCGGCTGCACTTGACACTGGTCACCCCGGGTTTGGGCATCCAGGACTCACCCCATGTTACGTCCACATGTGCTAACGGTGAGTGCATCCATCAGCCTCATGAGCTTAACACTGTCTCTTTGTGCTGAGGACACCAGCTCCCCCAAAACACACACACTGAGCACCTGGAATTTCCTATGCCCGTACCTGGTCCTTCCTCCTTAGCACTGAGCACCCCCTACATCCTACCTGATCACATATTATGTTGCTGGTTGATGGTCCAGAAGCCAGTCTCCCCTAGGGCAGGGGTTCTTGCCTGTTTTATTAACTTATACCCAGGGCCCATAATAAGTGACATTGATCATTGTCGTTGACCTCTGTCCTGGCCTGGAACCTCTGTGGCTCCTGTGACTCTCCCTTCAGGTCCCTCCCCCAGTGCCTGGTGAGCAGCGCCCTCTCCCATACCCTCGTGCCTTCTTGTCCCTTCTGGGCTGTGTTTATTTTCCTCCTTCCCTCCTCCCTAACACACAACCTACTGATTTGCATATTGCCTGTCTCCTTCCAGTAGAATGGAAGTCCCCTGAGGACATAGCTTTCTACCCATTTCCTTCACTGCCATGCCCTCAGCACCCGAAACAGTGCTCAGCACATGTCTGTGGGAGGGGCTTGCGTAGAAAGTCCCTGTTATAACGTTCTCTGTGACTCACTTACAGGACAGTGCTGCATGGTCATGAGTGTGGCCCATGACCAAGACACTCCGGCACTAGCTGGATGCACTGACCTGCATGCTGCACCAGGGCCTCCGCGTGACCCTCATCCCTCTTTGGCTGCCAAGCCTCTAAGTCTCATGCGTGCCCAGCCACAGCCAATGTCCTGGAGACCACAGGGCCCCCCTCTCAGTCCCAGGGCTCCCTCTCCACGCTCCCCATGGCTGTGGCCTCCTCGAATCCTGAGCCTCAGCCGCCACCCAGCCTAACTCAGGGCAGCCACCTGGCCCGCCCTTGGCTCTGTCTTCCTGTTGAATGAATGTTGGTGTCTAGCTGTCACAGAGTAGGCGTGCCCCCGACCCATCTAGTCCTCCATTCTTCATGCACTTACTGACTACATACCACGTCCCCAGCACTGTTTAGGCTGATGGGAGGTAATGAAGTTCTTGCCAGCATGGTGCTTGTTTTCTAATAGGGAGGTGGATGATAAATAACCAAATAACTGTATCATATGTCTATAAGATAAATAAGGCAGGGTAAGGACATCAGGAATCCTGGGTCTGGTGTGGGGTGATGTGGAGTGTGGTTTTATGCCGGGTCACTGGATGGGCCCCTCTGAGTGGGCGACACTGGAGTCTCAGAAGGGGAGGCCACTTGGCCGGGAGAGGATAAGAGTGAGTGCACAGGTCCTGATGTGCTGGTGTGCAAGGGGTTGTCAAAGGACAGCAAGGAGCCCAGCAGTCTGGAGGGTCCAACAGAGAGAGAATGGCATGCAACGGACATAAAGGGAAGAGGCTGATTTCCCCCAAACCTTCTGAGGCTGGGGGAAGAGTAGGGAGAGGTGGAGAATCACAGGGACAGGAAGGAAGAGAAGGCTGAGGGTCCCAGCAGTGGGCACTCAGGCCAGCTCCCCAGAAAGGACCCAGGGAGCACTGGGTCCCCAGGAGACATGACAGAAGTGGCCATGTGGAGCTGCAGGGAGATGGTGCCACTGACAGCCTTGGGCAAAGTTTTGTGTAGGAGACAACCATGGGGCGTGGGCCCTGGACACTGGCTTCCCACCAGTGGCCCCCGTACAGTGGCACAATGTCAGTGGGGAGCCCCGAAGTGACTGAACTCAAGTGTTGGGAAATAATGTAAGTTACATCTCTTGCACATGCAAAGTTGCGTCCTGAGAGCCATTCTGGCCCCATTATTCCAAGTACATTAAAATAAAGGAACCACTCTGTGGTTGTGTCTCTGGCTTATGTTTGCCTCTGGATATCGGTGTATCTTTCTTACAACAAAAAACGGGTGAAGTTGCCTTGAGTGGAGAGGTCTGCTGTAGTGTGCTTACTCTGAAAGGGGCTTCAGAGCATGACATTGCTGACTTCTCTACGAGACATAGACTCCAATGGTATTTCTGGCACAAAAAAAAAACCACCCCATAAACACATGCATCCTGAGTATCAGAGCTCAGGAATTATTCAATCACCCTGCAGCTCTGGCAGGACCAGATTCTTGGGAGTCGCAGCCTCCAAGACATTTCATCATGCTGCAGTAACTTTGGGCAATAGACAGGGGCAAGAACAATCTAGAAAGATGGAGCTTTGCAAACAGGTGACCTTTGATTTCTTTTTAAAATGCAAAGAGGCCTGATTTAGTCCCGATAATTTCCTTCCTCCTTCAGAAATTGCTCTAGCTAATCTGTGTATTTTAATGTCAATGAAAGACGCATAGTCTCTAGTTTCATTTGGGAGTTTGGGGTAACTGAGAGTAGTTTTATTCAATGAGCTGTGGCTGAGAGACTCATGAGAGTGTTCTGTCACATCTCATAAGCTGGTGCTTTCATACAGTGGTAGGACGGGCCCCAGACCCAGGGCAGACTCAGCAAATGCCTCTGGATGGGGTAGAGGGGCCAGGAAATCGGACGTATACAGCCGTGTTCAGATTGGCTCCAGATTTTGTTCCTTTGAACATTTCTAAATTGCAAAGCATTATGGTTAGTGAGTCAATTGCTGGCAAGTCTTGGTATCCTAAATCCCAGTGATCTTACCTCGCCACAGTTTTTTCTCTCTCTGAAATGCAGTAAAGTATAGAACCAATCTCCTTGTTTTCCACCTTCAGAGTGAAGAGAATCATGGACGCCCAGTTAGGAGAGGTGATGGGGAGACTGAGATTGATGACAACTGCCCACAAGGGGCCAATCAGTGCTTTCTTTTAGGTGACAAAAGAGAGAAAAACCAATCAAATAATAGATCACACTGAATGAAATGTCTCTAGTTATTGATGTTAGAGTCTTCTCTTCTAGACACCAGCCTCCCAGAAATAAAGTAAACGGCTCACCAAAGCTCCCAGTAATGAAAGGGCACAGGCCACATTCACTCCGAACACGCTGGGCCAGAATGAGACTGACGTGCCAAGGCATTGGAGGGAAGCTGGGATTCTCTCCCTGATGCGAGAAGGTTCACCTGAGGCATCACGGAGATTGCTGTTGTGGGACAAACCTGAGAGAGCCAGCCAATGTCCTAACGTCACTGGATGAAAACCAGAAAAAAACGGTGATACTGATCACTTTTGCACCTCAAGTAAGCTGGGAGAGGGTACAGATCACGTGACAAGCATCAGTGTCCCAAAAGGCTTCAACCCACTGGGTCAAATAGCATTGAGATTTGTTCAAGATTGTCAGCCAAGCATAATCAACTCTGCCTAGAGTTTGTGGGCCGAGCTGCAAAGCAGAGAGACTGCAGGCAGTGGGCCAACGAACTAAAGTATGTAAGAAATGGTGGGGACTCACATTGGAGCGGTGATGACAGACATGAGGAGAAAGGGGTCAGTGATTGGAAGTAGGAGGTGAGAAAGGGAAGATGGGACCACAGAAAGGCCATCTGAATGATGAAACGGAGGCTGTAATCAAGACAGAACTCACGGGAAACTGCAGAATTGGGGAGAGTGCAGTTGTAATTTGACACTTCAAACTCAAAAGGCCTGCAGGGTATTCACAGGGAGTAGTTAGAGGGCAAGGGTCAAGAAGTAGATTTTTAAATCCTGGCCAGAGCCAGAGGAAGGAAGACAATAGTTAAGGAGAGAATGTGGTACCAGAAGGACAAGAGGAGCACCAAGACAGGACTGGAGGAAGAAGGGAGGGGGAGGAGCGGTTAGAATAGGAGAAGCAGGGAGAGGCGCTATTGCAAAAGTCAGAGGAAGGCAGATGGTACAGGTCACAGAGTTTGATACAATGGAGACTCAAAAGGGAAAGGATTTGCCTCTGGGGGGTCATGGCATTAGGTTCGTGAGAGATAGTGAGTTTGAGAGCCTGGCAGTGATGGTATCATGGGCACATGGCAGAGGATGAAGGACAGGATGCTGAGTCCCTGGATGTGGGGGACTTGTCCCTCCCAGGCCCTGGCTCCAGCTGCTCCTCTGTCTGGGATGCTTGTTCCCAGGCTCCCTCTGGCTTCCTTGGCTCACTCCCTTGCTTCCTTCATGTCTTAGTTTGAGTGTCACCTTCTCACTGAGGCTGACCCTAACCACCTTACTTAGCACTGTGATGGACAGCCCTGCCCCCATTCCCACCAAAACACACACACACACACACACACACACACGCACGCACGCACGCGCATGTGCATGTGCTTTGGCATCACATTCTCTTTTTGTCTATAGCACTTATACCTGCTAAGTACTATATCATTTATATATTCATAATGTTTCTTATTTATTGCCAGTCTCCCCCTACTTGAATGACTAGTCCTTGAGGGGAAAAAAATCTTATTTATTTTGTACATTGAAAGGTTCCTTATACTCAAACAGTGTCTGGCCCACAGTGGTCCTCCTACAGTATTTGTGAGGTGAAAGAAAATGCTCACTATCCTACAAGACAGAGAGTGCTGATGCCTAGGATGGAGACATAGAGAAAGCTCGTTGAGGCAGAAGGAACTCTGGCTCAGAGGATTGGCAGAGCCTCTATGAGGAGCAATGTCTGAGTTGGATCTTGGGGACTGATAGGTTTATGCCGTTAGAAGTGACTGCTGAGTGGGTGTGTGGATGGAAAGGACTGTGATGGGCTCCTGGGTGGAAAATTGCTTCACACATGTGTGGAAGAGCAAGCCACTCAGTAGACTGGGCCATGATGTCTAAGGGAGGGACTGTTGGGGACGTAGAGTGCAAGTCATCAAGGGACTGCCAAAGTCACATGCTCTGGCATTTGCTCATGTTTATTAGCTTTCAAGATGGACACATGAGTAGGTAGTTGGATATAAGCATCTGGAGTTCAAGAGGAAGATCTGCTCTAGAGATATAAATGTGGGAGACATCAGTGTATCGGTGGTATTTAAAGCCGAGAGACGAGATCAGCAAAGGGGATGAGTGTAGATAGAAAAGAGGACCAAGGCTGGAAACCAGGGATGCTCCAAGGGCAAAAGGTCAGAGAGAAGGGAAGGAATCAGCAAAAGAGACTGAAAAGAAAATCAAAAACAGAAAGAAAATCAGAAGTATGGTATATCCAGGAAGGCAAGTGAAGATAGACTAGACACAGATAGACTAGATCAAATGAATGTCATGGGTCATGTCCAAGGAGCTCAAAGGGTGAGCTGACAGAAGGATGCTCAATGCGGGTGGTGCTGGGATCTCAGGGACAGCCTGAGTGAGGAGAGGGTGCTGGGAGAGAGAAGAAAGCCTGGTTAGAGTGGGCTGATTCTTTTTTTTTTTTTAAGATTTTATTGGGGAAATGGGGGAGGGGAACAGCATTGGGGAATCGTGGAAGGGCAACAGACAAGTTGCTGTCTTTTCGTTCTTCAGTCGAGTTGTGGAGGACGTTGCTTCACTGGCCCATATTGGTATTGTCATTGTGCTCTTCCCGGGTGAGGCAGATCTGTTGCCTGCCTCTGGACGGCCGCTCATGGTGGCTCTTGGCAGCTCATGCTGGCTACCCGCCCCTCATGCTGGCTGCCGGCCACTCACCATAGCTCATGGCAGCCCGCTGCAGCTCCACTGCAGCCTACCCTGTTGCCGGTGACTCATAGCAGCCCAGCTCCAGATGGAGCTGTTGTCCACCATCTTAGCTAGAGGGCAGTGTCACTGGCCCTCATATGTGGGATCTGAACTGGGGCCCTGCTGCTCAGAGCTGGCGTCCCAAGCCAACTCTTGACCAATGCGCCACTCAGCAGGCCCTAGGTGATTCTTTTAAGAAGTTTTATTGCAAAGAAACAGGACATGAGCTGGCATTACTGGGCTATAGAGAAGGATTTGTTCGCTTACTATGAGGGAAATGACATTTTTATTAGCTAATGGAAAGGATCCAATGAAGAATGAAAGGCTGATGGACAAAGAAGGGGAAATTGTAGGAGGGATATCCTTGAGTAGGTGGGAAGGGATAAGATCTGGTCCCTAAGTGGAGAGATTGCTTCAGATGGATCATGGAAAGCTCACCTGGTGTGGCAAGCAAGAAGGCAGGGAACGTAGTCCAGATGCCAACAGGGGATGTGAAGGAAGTCGGTGGACATCTTTCCTGATTGCTTCATTTTCTCAGCAAGGTAAGAAACAAAGTCAGTAGCTGAGGTGAGGATTGGGGAGGGGTTGTTAGGGATTTGAGGAAAGAGGAGAAAGAATGAATGTGCAGGCTTGGAAGAGGGGAGTGAGTATACTTGCCTGGGGCCTCAAGGGCCCCCTAGCTTCGTGACCATGAGTTAAAGTGAGCTCTGTATGTGCTCGTGTGGTTTCCCCCAGCTGTACTTCCATCTCTATCCCTCATTTCCTTTCTTTTTTCTTTTCTCTCTCCCCAGTAGAATTTTAGAGTGTTGTTTGAAAGCATAAGGTTGGATTAGGCCCCAAACAAATCAATGAGATTTGGAGAGGAAATCTCAAATCCCATGGGGTGTGATTTCTCGTCAACTCGTTTCCCGGCAAAGCCCAATTTCCTTAGCTTTACATACACATCTGTCCTTTACGGAGATCGAGATGTTAATCTGAATTTTGTCAGCTTATGTTTGGACAGTCTCGTCTCTGGCCTACTCTTAACAGATGCTTCTCCCTCCAACAGCCCAAAATGCAGAAATGAAGTCATATTTTTTTCTGATTTGAAGCACATTGCTTTCTTTCTGAAATGTCTAGCTTCTTTAAGACCATTCCTCCACTTTAAGTCATGTATATTTTATATTCTACTTCTCAGACCATTTTGAATAGTGAGGCCAACTGTCCCTCCTCTTTGTGATTCGCACCTGTCACCGTCCTGTCCTCTCCACATGGGGTCACTTTAAACTCCCTTGCTTTCCAGGCCAGGTTACGCCCCACTCCTCAGGATGGTGCTGCGCAGGGTTCTGTTTTAGGCACCTAGTTCCATCTGGAAGCTGCTCATGAAATTGAAGCAATGAGGACTGTTATCTGTGACACATCCATGGTCACTCATTGAACCTGCAGGGTGCCTGGGCCCTTCCAGGGCGGGACATAATTTTCCAAGTCAGTTGACAGGGTAGCACAGGCACAACACCCAGGGGCTGTGGCTACAGCTGCAACACAGGGGGAAGTAGGACCAACCCAATGGTAGGGGACCTGCACATCTAGGGCCCTAAGATCAGTTAAATTCATGCTTTTATGCAGGCAGGGGGTTAGGTGAGAACTCAAGTTCCTCTAAGTCTCACATCCTTCCTCTACTTCCTTTAGTCTCCATTCCTTACACACCCTGTCACTACTGCAAGGCCTGGCACACACAGTGAGCTTAACAAAGGAACTGAGGCTGATGGAACCGAGGTCACCAGTGCTTAAGGAAAGTCCCGAGAGGAAAGTCTGACAAGCAGGCAGACACAAGAGCTGAGGAGGTTCCCAGCTAAGCTAGAAGTGAAGCAGGGGGCTTTTTGAGATCCTCTTTCTCCCGGTTATTGTGACAGGTAGACAATATACTCGATTTCTTTTTCTAAGACAGAATAAATGTCAAATATTAAAATGAAATCCACATCGAATCAAGATGCGTGATAAAATCAGCAGGGCATCGATGACACCTCATTAGCAAATTTCTTTCTTTCCTATACTCCTTTTTCTCTTTCACTCAAAGGAGTCCTTCAGTGTAAAGTACGGAAGTTTCTCCAAAGAATTCAGTCCCTCCTGCTCCCCCTCCTCCTCACCTATGCTCATCTTGCTCTCAGGAGTTGCAATGTCCTCTCTGTCCTTGGGTGTACCACCACCTACTTGTCCTCCAGCTGAAAAGTCACTCTACTGGGAAGCCTTGCTGTCAGCACTCTGTGCCTCCTGGGTGCCCTACCTGGGTCCCTTTGCATCCAGCGCACACCTCTGCCTAGTACTTCTTTCTTACGTTGTAAAGTTTGGTTGGCTTGTCTATCTCCCCCACTATGGTGCAAACATCATGAGAAAGTAGTTTTATTTTAACCTATGTTTTAAAAGTTATTTCATGGAGAAGTGGTATGAAAGATACAAACATTGTTTTTACATATAACAGAACAGGAATGTCTCTAATTTAGGAAGTAAAGGCAATCTCTATTTGGTTGCTTACTGATACATATATGTATTATTTTAACAGAAGGCTCTAAAATTTTCAGCTTTTCTTCCAAGAAGTCCCCGGGGTTAGGTTGATGTCATAGACCCTGGTTTAAAAAAAAAAATTCTATGTTGTTAGTTTATTTTACATTCAAAGAGAACAATACCTTACCTAGGTTAGCAGACAAATTAGCATTAGTTCAGACTGGGATAAAAAAATACTGATTGTTCATGTATTTATTTGCTTAGTAAGAACATGGCTATTGAATGCCTTCTATGATTCAACGGCTGTATTAAGCAGATACATTCATCATTAATCAAAAATATTTCTCTTGCTTTCCTGTTATTTTTATATTTAAATTTTTTATTTTTTTTTGAGGGCAGTGTCACTGGCCCGCATATGTGGGACCCAAACCAGGGCTGCTGGCTTCCCAAGCCAGTGCTTAACCCCTGCGCCACTCGGCTGACCCTATTTAAAATTTTTATATTTAAAAATTTTGAGGGTTAAAATTTTTAGCCCTCAGAGTGTGTGTACAGTCATGTGAAAGCTGTACTGTAAGTGAAATTGTACCTCACAGGTAATGACAGAGTGAGCTCAGAACATGGTAATTTGTTTACCATGCACTCCCACAAATGCACTCAGGCCTCATGACGAGTGCTCCTGGGAGCATCTGGTCTCTGTGGCTAGCCACCTTTGTACCTACCAGAACCCTCCCCTCCCAGGATATTGTGACAAATGCTATGTTGGTGCACAGATTGCTCTAAGTGATTAGGTCTATGCGTCAGAGAGGGTGAGATGAAATGGAGAGAAAATACAAAGTTCGCAGTGGTGGCTCAGCTAGGACCCAAAACAGCAATCATAAAGTGAGGATTTAGGGTGACATGGGGATATTCCCCCCACACTCTCCCTCACATGCTTAGTCTGTGGGGGTTCTGCTTCAAAGTGGGTTTCTGTTGGGTAGGTCTGGAAACTAAACATCAGAAAGTGAATGAATGAAAGAGGAAACCAGTCTCCATGTCAGAGGAACAGAAAAGCATCCAGAACCTCACTCCTAGTCTCTTGGGACAGCCCTCCAGCAGAGGAGGGGGCCTCAGAGAATGACATCATCAACAAAGAGTCCCATTGATTGACTGGACTGCCGTGTGGCCAATATCATTGGCTCCATCCCAGAGAAACCACTCAGCTAGGGTGGGGTGACATGGTTAGAGTAAATACTTACTGTTGTGGACTGAATCTTTCCCCCTAAATTCATATACTGAAGCCCTAACACCCCATGGGATGGGATTTGGAAGTGAGTCCTTTGGGAGGTAATTAGAGTTAGATGAGGCCATGAGGGTGAGGCTCTCATCATAGAATTAATATCCTTATAAGAGACACGAAAGAGCTTGCTCTCTCTCCGTGGACATGCACCAAGGAAAGGCCATGGGAGGACACAGTGAGTAGGTGGCTGTCTGCAAGCCAGGAAGAGATACCTCACCAGAAATAAAATGTGCTAACACCTTGATCTTGGACTTCCCAGCCTCAAGAACTGTGAGGAAATGAAGTTGTGCTGTTTAAGCCCCCAGTCTATGGTATTTGTTATGGCAGCCCAAGCAGACTAACACATTTATCTTCACCAGACTGTGCGCCCCTGAGGGTAGGTATCCTGTGTGTTCAGCCCCTGACTCCCTGCCTGTAGCAAAGGACCTCCTCACATACTCAGCTCCAAGCCCAGGGGTGCTGGGGCTGAATAGGATCCTTCTGACATCCTGGGACTATAGTGTCCCTAGAACCTTTATTAATTTGGGGTACTCTCTGTTCATTCCTTTCCTGTAAAGAGTTAATCTAATCATGATAATAATGGAAGCCATCATTTATAGAGCCTTTTCTGTGTGTCAGACAAGTCCTTGGCAAGTACTATCTCATGAAACCCTCCCAACAACCCAATGAGGTGGACACTACTGTTATTTACAGGCAATTTACAGGCAAGGAAACTGAGGTACAAAGACTCCAGACAACTTGCTAATTTGCCAGGAATCCTAGTGAGATTTGACTTCAGAGTCTAAGTTTTTCATTGTTTATCCATTTTTTAAAAAAATATTGAATAGCCATTATGTGCCATGCTCTGTGATGGGGGGGCTGGGCTTACCATGGAGGGCAAAACAGATGAGGTTCTGCCCTCCCAGGCTGTTTACAGCTAATAGACAAAGAATTCACCATCTATACTCATGGCCTGTGATACATACAATAAAGAAAAGGAACAAGGTCAGTGGTCATATAGTTAGATGAGGCCGTTAGGAAAGGACCGTCAGAGGAGGTGAGATTTAAACTGAGACCCAAAGGCAAAGGTGGGGGTAGAGGTGAGGGTGGTATTTCAGGCAGAGGGAATGGCATGTGCAAAGGCCCTGAAATGGGAATGTGTTGGGCAAGTCAGGAGCTGAATGAAGCCAAAGAGACTGGTCCCTGAGAGCCAGGGAGAATGGAATGGGAGGAGGTCTGAAGAGTTTTGAGGCCATGGTGAGGGGACAGAAGCCCTCAGAGCTGTCAAACCTTGTTCACACACTCACACACATGGGATTAGAAGAGGAAGGGGGTATGTGTGCGGAGCCCCTGTGTGTTGGTGCCTATCTACTGCATACCTTTTCATCTTCACCACAGCCCCGGGAAGCCAATCTTAGCTCTGTTTTCCAGATAACACCCCTGAAGTTGAGAACAAAGACATGACTTGCCCAGGTCCTCAGAGATGAGTAAAGGGACTGAGAGCTAAGCCCGCCAGCCTGCCCTGCCTTCCCCAGGGTCCCTGAGTTGCCCCAGTAGACCCCAGCTCCTTGGCTGCTGATGTCTTAGGTGTGGGTGGCAGGGAGGCAAGAAGCTGGCACCACGGGCCAAGGGGCACATGTGAGTTCTACCAGGGGTGTCTTCTTTTTTCATCAAAGTGGCTTTACTTGAAGGCAGTGAAAACACAATGTATCATTTTCAGGAAACTGTCTGAGAGGTCTTGAGTACAAGGCGATCAATACTCCCACAACTCAATAATGTGTTCCCCTCGCCATGCCTGGCTACGCACCTGGGCCCCCTAAGAGCAGGGAAAGGCTCTGGCGCCCCCTCCCCCGGGGCCTCCTGGAGGGGTGGGAGGGGTGGGACAGGATTGGGAAGAGCCAGGCACTGGGCTGGCGGGCCCCAGAGGGTGCTGCTCATCTCTGCCTCGCTCTGTTCTGTGAGAACCCGTGTGGTGACAAGCTTGCTTTTCAATCTCCTTCCTCTAAACCCGTCAACTTTTCTCTATATTTCTCAATATACCAAAAGACTGGTAGAAGAGAATTGAATGAAAGGTATATTTTACTGAAATTGTTGAGTAGCTAAAAAGACTTCTATCTCATAAAGAAGAGGAGGAAAAAGAGGGAAAGGAAAGGCCAAATAAAACTGGCTCCATCGGGGAACAGTGTAGCACCGGGAGCAGCGTGAGGTGAGAGTGTCTGGCCCCAGTCCAGGGACCTGTGCTTAAGTTGGTGCCCCAGGGAGGTACAAAGGCTGGGAAGGGAGAGAGGGGGCTTGGATGCCATCTGAGAGTGTGGGCGTCACTGCAGAGGGCCTTGGAAACCATTGAAAAGCACAGTAACATGGTCAGAGTTGAGTTTCAGGCAAATTAATCCAGCCACATTCACAACATAGCTTCATTTGTAATGGTACGACAAAAAAAATCATTGTGCCTCTCTTGGCTTCCCTTTCCTCGCTGGGTTCAGAAAGGGCCCCACTTTCTGGACGCTACTGTGATGTATGACACAGTCATGACAGGCTGCCTGGAGGCCCTGATTCTTTCTGATTGAACACAGTGAAACGTAACTGCCAAGGGGAGGGGAGAGAAGATTCTGGTGCCCAGGGGAGATGTGCCCACCCACAGCCCAGCCCTGGGAGGGCTCTTACCTGTAGCTATTTCTGAGGGACAGCTTCTAGTTCACCAATTTGACAATAGGGCTCCAAGTTGGAGAGTTCACAGCTGGACTTTAAGGCTTTTGTTAAAAAATCAAGCACACCAGGAGTAAACGTTCACCACCCCACTTTTCTGCTGCAATTTATTTTCTATTCCGTGGACTCCGGCCCTAGTGAGTACCGCCTCTAGCTGAGCTTGAGGTGCCCCTCTCCAGCTCCTCCATTTGGGGACATCTCTGCCTGGTTCTACACTGGCTGTGGACCCGACCTTTTCCAGCAGGAGGCTGGCACCATTTTTAACAGCATGGATGCCCATCGTTGGGGAGTCAGATCCCAGCTCACTGCTCAGCTCCCTCTTCTGTCAGCTAGGGATCATGTCAGTTCCTGTGCTATAGGAGAGCTACAAGGATTCAGTGAGAGGATGTGTGCGAAAGTGGTTAGTCCAGCCCCTGGAACTTGCTAAGTGCTCAAAATGTGAGTTGTCTTGTGCCCCTGACAATAAAGATGATTACATCTGCAAAGTGGAGCATGAGGCCTCCTTCTGTCACTAAGGGGTTAACTTGGTGTTCCCCTGATTTACCCCCTTGCTAATCTGTACCCTCAATCCCTTTCCTCCTGTGTTAGTTTATCTGCCTTGGAGCTGACTGAGAAGAGGAAAAGCTTGTGGGTGTCGGAAAAAACAACTTAGTGCTTTGACCTGTCCTGTTCTCGTGGAACACACAGGGGCCACTCGCTAAGTTCCAAAGCCCTGCCTTTCCCTGGGTGTTAATGTCTTTTTTCCCCCCACTTCCTTTCCACCTGCCCTGCGGCTTAAGTGGTTGCTTGCCTCCAGGTGTCATATGCCTTGTCTCACCTTCTGATTTGTCACCTTAGAGCATCTCTACTATGTGACTGTTGAATCCTTGAACTTCTATGTGTAAAAGACACAATAATTAAAGTTACTGAGCACAGTTTTTAAAGTCAAACCGGACTGAATTTATAAATCCTAATTTGTTACTTTTTAATAGTTAATATTAATTATATTAAATTAATACATATATAGGTCTGGCCGAGTGGCTCAGTTGGTTAAGAGCTCACTTAAGAGTGCAAGCTGAGCTGTGAGCAACGGCGGTTCGATGCCAGCCCGAGATGAGTTGCCATTGAGTTGCCAACAGGTGGCAGGATGGCTCAGCTAAAAAAATAAAAAAAATAAAAAAAAAAATAAATTAATACATATAAATAAATACATTTTAATTATTAAACTTCATATTAAATTTTAATTGTGTTTAGTCCACTGGGTGATCTGAGGTTGGTTTAACTGTTTGTTGTTCATTAAAGTGGTTGAAGATTAGGGAACCAGGCGCTGCTGGAGACCAGTGGGAGAGGAACAAACCCTTAGGTCTGGGCAGGAAAGGTGTCAAGGGCGAGCTTCACAGAGGACATGAAAAGACATTTCTCCAAAGATACACAGATGGCCAATAGCCATGTGAAAAGATGCTCAATATCACTAATCATCAGAGAAATGTAAATTGAAACCACAATGAGGTACCACCTCACACCTGTCAGAATAGCTAGTATTAAAGACAAGAGATAAGGAGTGTTAGCGGGGATGTGGAGAAAGGGAACATTTGTGCACTGTTAGTGGGAATGTAAATTAGTACAGCCCCTATGGAAAGCAGTATGGAGGTTCCTCGAAAAACAAAAACTAGATATATCATACTACCCTGCAGTTCCACTTCTGGGTACTTACCCAATGAAAATGAAAACACTAATTCGAAAAGATATATGCACCCCTATGTTCACTGAAGCATTATTTTCAAAGCCAAGATATGGAAGCAACCTAGTTGTCCTTCAACAGACAATTGGATAAACAAGAGGATATATTTAAATATTACACAGCAAAAAAAAAGAATGAAATTCTGCCATTTGTGACAACATGTATGGATCTAGAGGGTATTGTACTAAGTGAAATATCAGACAGAGGTGGACAAACACTGTATAGTTTTATGTGGAATCTAAAGAATAAACAAAAACAAACAAACAAAACAAACACAGACTCTTAGGAACAGAGATCAAAGGGATGGTTACTAGAAGGGACGGGGTGGGGAGGATGAGTAAAAAGGGGAAGGGGAATATATCAATAGTATTCTGATGAGTTTACATGGTCACAGATGTTACTAGAATTAGTGAAGTGATCACATTTTAAGGTATAAAAATGTCCAATCACTGTACTATACACCTGAAACTAATATAACTAATAAATAATGTATACTAACTATATTTAAATAAATTTTTTTTTTAATAAAAAAGGGGGAGTCTCAGTAGGCAGGGCTTTGGGAACCCCTTCAAATCCACCCCTTCCCATAGCCATGCCCCCAGAGCCCAGAGTTGAACAGCCTACCCCCTCAGCCTGGATGCCCTGGGTCACAGTTCACCCTCCCCCAGTGATGAACTTGCTTTTGCTTCCACCTTGATTTGACATTTTCCAAATTTCCTTCCCACCGAGCCACACCGCTTTGCCCTGGCCCATTGCTGAGATTAACAGGCAAATGCCTGCTGTGTTGCCATTGGTAGAATCCTCCGGGGTCTTCCTTCCCAGACTGAAACCCATTCTTCTGAGGCTCTTCAGCAAGGAGCGCGGTCATCTTTTTACTGTGGATTTTATTTTTTGAATCAGTCCAAAGCACTTTGGACTGAACATTAGTGGATAATAAAATAGGAACATTACTGTAAATCTGAAATAAAGTGTGCTCAAAGATCACAAGACTGATTTTTTTTCTTTTCCCAGACCCATCCCTTCACTCTGGTGGTGTCACAAAAGAGGGCTTCCACCTGGGTTTGAGGCAGTGACAACATCACTGCAGTAGGCCCAACAAAATAACTGCAGAGTCGCTTTCACTGTGTGTCCATCCATGTAAACTTGCACATGGAAATCAATTTCATAACATGATTGTCCACGTCCAGGTGGCAGGCACTCATCTGGTCCCAATGATCAGTTTGTCATACTGTGGCATGCTGATGACATCCGTCACCCACCGGGCTCCTGACTGTTAGATGTGTCCTAAAGGGTCGAAGGATGGAAATGAACAAAAATGTGCCTTTTTAATGATAAGACAATTGCAGTTGTCCTAAGTCATTCTTGTCCATAATAGACATGCTTAACATTACAGTTTTCTTTAGTTGAATTTCTCCTTTATGGATAAAGAACTTTCTGCAGACATCTGAAGAGCCAACTTTATTCCCTCTCTCTAGGGAGGGTTTATTCAACAGCCTGGAGGGTTTGGGACAGCTGCAACATCTAGTGGATGGTAGGTTTCCTGAGGGCAGAGATGGGTTCCATATCTATAGCCCCCAGCAGAGAGCCTGAAGCTGTCAGTGGCTCAACTATTTGTTGAATGAGATAATAAAAGAATGACTTTGAAGACAGAATCTATTCTGGACTGAATTAAGCATTGTTATTCCCATCCTAAGTGTACTTCCCAAATGCTTTGCTGCCTTCTCAATTTCTGACTCTGTGATTCAGTACGTTCTCTCAAGAGAAAACCTAGCATGCTACCTAAACTGAAATAACCATTAACTGGAAAAGAAATGGGAAATTCTTTTCCACTTGTCATTCACTAAGACATATGATAAGTTACATGGTCGAATCACATGTAATTCATTACTCCATCTGATTTCAGAAGCAAAATGAATCATTATCTTGTACTACATAAAGAGATCATATTTTATTTGCATTCCATAGACTAGCAAAATCCAACATGAATATATTCAATTTCTGTAATCGTGCCACTTGAGGAGCAGTTTAAAATAGCAAATAAAAGCAAACTGGAACACTCAGCATCCTTATCAAATGAAAATCACAAACAAAACCCACTTTCTTCTTTTCAGCTTCAGCTGCAGGGACCAGAAATAAATCGTTCCATTTTCTCTAACAATTATTAAGGTGTCTGCAGGCAGACAGAGAACACTCAGCATGGGACCTCCATACGATGGTCCCTGCAGCACAGCAGGCAGCTGGGAGGAAATCTCCTTCTGTCAGGCCAAACCATCAGCTTGCTCTAAATACTCTAGACACAGACACATCCTGGGGGTATAGTGGGAAATTTATTAAACAGCCATAGTCTTTCAGGTTTTCAAAAGTTTTCTTTACCATCAACGCATGGGTAAGATCTTTCTTGATCATGACATAATTATTAGCATGAACCCATTCATTAGTATGAACTTGGCTGTCAAAACCTGGGGCTAAAAATGGGGGAGGGAGGTGCCTGTTCATTTGGAGATGGGAGTTTGTTACCCAGAAGTTGGGCTCACTACTCCTTCCAGTCTCTCCCCCTAAAGATGATGATGATGATGATGATGATGATGGAGATGATGGTATGGTGATGATGATGGTGGTGGTGATGGGTGGTGATGACGGTGATGGTGATGGTGATGGTGATGAAGAGACCATGGTGGTGATTATGATGATGGTGATGATGATGGTGATTATGGTGATGGGGATAGTCATGATGGTGATAATGGTGATGGTGATGATGATGGTGATGATGATGATGGTAATAATGGTGATGAGGGAGGGCACACCATGTTCCATACAATGTTGACCTTCATTTTAATTCTCACACTAATTTTATGAGATAGGTCCTATTCGCCTTACAATACTTTACAAATTGGGGAACTCGAGCTTAGAAAGATTAAATAACTTGCCTAAGATCAAACAACCAGTAAGTAGCTGGCCAGAGACTTGAGTCCCTGTTGATCTGACTGCACAGTCTCTACTACCAGGATACATGCCTCATGTAGAATCTCAGCAGCATGCCTCAGGAAAAGAAGTCTATGGTTAGAGGGAAGGGCCTGGGAATATCTCTGTTTTCTCTCCAGTCCCCCAAAGACCACACTTCACTAGTGTCTTCCCTGGACTGTTCCTTTTCAAATCAGCTGACAATGAAAAAACTTGTATTTGATTTGGTTGGGGAACTGGCCCAAGGACTGAATAGAGGTGTCTATGGCTCAACTTGTCATTTTAGAACTTAATTCACCCTAGAACAATAGGACACCGACTGACACAATGGCAGAAAATGTTAAAAGTAAATGTGTTGGCCCTTCATTATTATATAACCTAAATTGGTTAATATTAATGATGATGATGATGATGATGATGATGATGATGATGATATTTGTTGAGAATTTGCTCTGTGACTGCTTCTTTTCTAAACACTTTACATGTGTTAACTGACTTTTGGCTCATTGGTATTCCCCTTTTGTTTTGGGGAGGGGAGGTTGATATAGCATCCTTCATTTCTTGGCTTTAAGATACATTTCTTAGATTTGCCTTAGCTACTGAAATCCCTAATGAAACTATTCCAAGTATCACCTGACATTACAAGAATTTGACAATTGTGAACATGCATATCCCTTTGGTTCAACCTCAAGTTGCACAGTTTCCGCCGGGCAAAGAGTACTCCAGAAAGGAACAGGCTCAGAACCAAACATTTTAAACATTTTTCTTACTAAGCCAAATTTGATTCACAAAATAATCCAATTTACCCATTGGATTCTGCCCACTGCTTCCTAGTCTATTTTCATGAAAAGTTGCTCTATTTGTTCAACACTGCAGAGAGGAAAAAAATTGATTTGCTTATAGATTTCACAAGAGTACACCAGTCACTAGATTATTGGGGTAGGAAGTGCAAAAGAGAAGGAAATCTTCATGTTTCCAATTTATGCACTTCATATCAAAAATGAATAATACTCAGACATCTCTGGAATATGTGGTCCAGATCATTAATAGGACTATTAATTGGAATTCAGCACATCAACACCAAAACATTTCCCCAGTGGAGACTGGGGCGCCTAGAACTTCTATTTTTGAAATGAAGCCCTATTTAGCAGGAGGAGCTGTGTGTGTCCAGTCCTTGTGCTCCAGCCAAAGGACTGGACTGTTTAGGGGTCCCACTTGGAGATAAATAGCAAACAAGTTCTGAAGACAATGGCTGAGGTGGTGAGAATACTCACTTGGGAATAGCCCAAGACAACAGGATGTGAGAGTCATGAAAATTATTTTCATGTGTTGGAAGGGTCATTCTGTGGAAGCCAGGGCAGATTTCTTCTGTGTGGCTGTAGCAGGCAGATTATAATATGGACTCAATGATCCCTGCCACTTAGTATTCATGGCCTTTGTAATTCCTTGAGTAATTCCTCCTCCCCTTGAGTAGGTTGCTTACAACCAATAGAATACCTTAATGTTGAGGGTATATCACTTCTCTGATTAGATGATGTGGGATTATAGCTTCTGTCTTGCTAGCAGACTCTCTCCTTTGTAGGCTTTGATGAAGCCAGCTGGCATGTTGTAAGCTGCTTTACAGAGAGGCCCACACAGCAAGGAACTGAGGGCAGCCTCTGGCCAGCAGCCAGCAAGGAATTGAATCGTGGCATGTGCTTACAAGTGGGTCCTTCCCCAGTCAAGCTTTCAGATGAGACCCCAGCTGTCGTCACCACCTTGATGCAGCCTCATGAGACGCCTTGAAGCAGAGAATCCAGCTCAGCCACGACTGGATTCCTAACTTATAAAAACTGTGAGATAATAAATGTGTATTGTTTGAAACTACTAAGATGCAGTAATTTTCTATGGTACAACAAATAAAAATACAATGGCTCAAAAGAATAGACATTGGGCTTATAGGTAGAATGTCAAGAAAGGCCAATTTCAACACATATGGGGAAAAAAATTTCTAAGGTCAGAGATCTCCCCAGTATTGAAATGGGCTGCCTTATAAGGTAATGAGTTCCTTGTCTTTGAAGGTATTCAGCATGCTGGCTCATGGCTTAGCAGAGAAGAGGATTTGAGCACTGAAGGAGTTATATACTAAGCATTGCCCGTGGGTAAGTCCATGCCTATTGCCAGTGTAGGAAAGACCCTGGTTGTGGAACTAAGCACAGCCCCAGGGCCCTGTAAGTTATGCTCAGATGCAGACCCCTTACACTCTTGGGTGTGGTTAACAGCGCAGACTTCATCATGGCAACTAGACAATACCTGGCACATAAATATGTAATGAATGTTTTTGGAATGAATGTCCAAATAAACCAAAACACCCAATGGCCTCAGGAAGAGCCTGGGACCAGAGATGGAACAGGAAACAGTACAGCTCAGGGTGAGAGCAACCACTGCCTGGGCTCAAGCTGCCCACCCAGTTCGGCCCTGTTCCCATGCAGTAGAGACTAGGAGAGCTGTGGACATACCTGGGCACCCTGGAGCTGTGGACAGGTGGCATCAGGCAAAGGCCATGTGACATTGTGAGCCATGGTGGGTATAGGCTCTTGGGGGGGGCCATCAGATGGGTTCTCTCTGGTCTTGCTGCACTGTCACTCTCCCCAGAGAGACACAGCTTCCTCCATCCAGCCAGGAGCTGAGGGGAGCACCGCCTTCTCAGCATGAGTACCTGCTGAGAGCACTGGGGAACACTGGGCTACTTCCTCTACACATGGAGTCACTTGTTGAAGCAACACAGGTTGAGCACCAATGGTAAGCCAAGCTCTGTGTAGATGCTTCAGAGATGAATGGCATGTTACTTACTTGCCTTCCTGGCATTCACTGTTGGTAGGGTCACAGTGCAGCAAACTAGCAATGTGATGTAAAATGATAAATGCTATGCTACAGGGAACTGCAGACCACTATCAGGCAAAAGGAGGAGCATCTAATTTTTTCTAGGAACACTGGGACAGACTCCTTTGAGTCCGTGATGGCTGTACTGCCTTGAAGTCATTTATTCCTTCAACAAACAACATTTTTGGGGCACCTGTATGGGCCAGGCAGGGTGCTAAATTCTGGGACTATAATCAGGCACCAGAATGAGTCATTACTCAGGCAAAAAATGGGAGAAGAGCATTCTAGGTAAAGGGAACAGCACATGGAAAGGCATGGAAATAGGAAAATAGGGCCTCACCTTCTCTGCTCCCTAATGAAACTGCAGGACTTGGTGTGCTTGGGGACTGAGCCCTTGTTCCCCTAGGTGCCACCTATGTCTGAAATACTCACCCTCCTCTACCTGCATGTTAGCATCCCCTCCCCTTCCGGGCATTGAATTTTGACTAAGGCATTTCTGAGAAAGAGCAAAGGAGGTACTTCCTGGCTATGAGGAGGCACTAACATATGAAACCCTAGGAATATGGAAAGGACATGTGGGGTTAGGTGTTCCTCTTAGCCATTCTTTCTTATTAATAGGACACACAGCTTATAAGTGGACACATGCTTCCACAGAACAAAGACCACATTTACCTGCCTCCTTTGCAGCTAGACATGACACATGATTAATTTCTGATCGAAAAGTTCAAAATGTCATGGGCAGTTTCTGGGAATTATCCTTCAGGGGAAGGAGTAAATCTTTCCTTGCTACTTCTCCATTCCTGCTGCCTGGAATGAGGACACACTGGCTGGAGTCTGAGCAGCCATCCTGAGCCATGAGGACAAAGCCACATGCCAAGGGTGAGAGAGCAGCTGAGGAGGAGGAGTCCGGTTCCCATGATTGCATGAAGCCTCTTGACCCCTGACTTTTCACATGGAGGAGGAAAAAAGGTTCTATCTCAATTCAGCCTGGTGGTTTAGAGTTTTCTGTCACTCGGCACGTGAACCAATCCTAACTGCTATATTGAACATTAGTACCAGACCAGAGCCTGAATCCCAAATCTATTCCTCAGTGGCTGAGGGGCTTGAGACAAGTTACTCAGGCTCTCTAACCCTCTGTCTTTTCAGCTATGAAATAGTGGTAAGAATGTCATCTGAATTGAGTGATTCTGATCGTCTGGAGACTGAGGAAATAAATTATATAGAGATCCTAAGATAGTGTGGGCACATAGTCAAAAAAGAATATGTTTGATAAATAAGTAAAGGAAGAAATAGTTTCATGCCTTCTCATGATGTACTGAATAACATTTAGTTCAGTGCAAACTGCCCCAAATAATCGGATGTCTCTCCTTGTCTCCCTCTCCATCACTCATGTCCCCCGGACGTGTACCAGGCATCACTGTGATTCCTGCCTCTGTGCTTCTGCAAATGCTGTTCCCTCCATCTGGAAGGCCTCACCTGGCTGTCCCTCCTTTATGAAATAATCCCTTCTTCCCTCAAAACTCAGCCCAAGGTTCATCTCCTCCAGGAGATCTTCCTGACACCCTAGTCTGGGTTCCAGGCTCCCATAGCACCCAGGCTGAAGTCTAGGGGGCTCTGATGTCCCCAAAGGCAGAGACCATGTCCTGACCGACTAGCGTGCCACTAGGGCTAAAATAAGCCTTGGTAAATATTTACTTTATATTAAATACTGCCCCAGTACATACTTATTGAATGAATGAATGAGTGAATGAATGCATAGATGACTAGGTGGGCAGTTATTCTAAAAATATAGGTAATTAGACTGCTCTGGTTAAGAAGGTCTGGGATATTGATAAAACACCTAATAATATATTCATTTAAAGCTGTCCTCTCTCTTCCCAACAGGACCTCTTTGTTAGTATTACACAGATAGAGGGGAGGCTTTTTCAAAACAGGTGCTATTTCACGGTCACTTCCTCCACAACACGTGAGACTAACCACACCTAAATGCCCCCCCATGGCCATCGACACCGAAGACTGGGACAGTCAGGAGCCTCATCAGCCCACAGTCTGACACTAGTGAGTTTTTGTTTGAATTTCAGGGCCAAGATCATAGAGCTCCACCTCGAATATTTCATTTTCTGTAATTGAAGATATAATCCTTAAACCTTATAAATGGAGCTTAAATATGTACAATGAATAATATATAATTTATAATATGTATAATAAATATATAATGTGTATCTTATGCATACAACCTTGTTCATTGCTGTGGTCTGGACGTTTGTGTCACTCCAGAATTCAGATGCTGACATTCTACTGCCCATTGTGATGGTTTTAGGAGGTGCTAGGTCATGACAGTGGAGCCCTCAAGAATGGCATTCATGCTGATACAAAGGAGGTCCCCCAGCGCCTCCTTGCCCACTTCTACTATCTGAGGATACAGTAAGAAGTCTGCAACCTGGCAGAGGGCCCTCACCCGACCACGCTGGCACCCTGACCTCAGACTTCCAGCCTCTCAAACTGTGAGGAATAAACACTTATTTTTATGTATTCTGTCACAGCAGCTTGGGTGGATGAGGCATTCATGAAGATTCCACACCCTAGGCTAACAACTGGGCTTACCAAGACGATAGACAGAATGTTCACAATATTTAACTCCCACAGCATGGGGGTGGGAGAAGCAGCCACGTTTTTTGGAAACAGCCCATATATTATTTCAATCAGTGACCTAATAAGAGCCCTTTTCTCCTTTCCGAAAAGGTCTCTAAATACTTTGTTGGTGTAGTGTGCTAAGTGCAGACTGTTTAGTAAATTAGATGGGTCTTAGCAGACATCAATTTGGAGCTGACAGTGACCTTCTAGATACATCAGCAAGCCTATTTGGTTCTCATGGTTAAAGTCACTGGTTTCAATGATCCAACATTTATGAACCCACTTTCTTTATTCTGTGACTGCATACTCTGCTTCATTATGCATTTGCAGGTTTCCATCTGCAGCAGCTGTCTTCCACTCTTCCCATACTCTTAGGAGGGACAAGAATAATTAGCTCCGGACAGCTGCATTTTGTTTCGTCTAGGAGCAGGAGTCCAGAGACTTGAGCATTACCTAAACTCTGTCAACTTCTAACACCTTATCTCTTTGTTCATTTCTCTGATGCAGTCACAATACATTCCCACTTCCGTTAAGAAGGGACAATTAAAGAGAATTTAATCTTCATTGCTATTTTATAGGAATTAGAAGGATTTCACTTTTCATTGAAAAATCAACCATCAAAAACAGAATCAGGAGACTTCCGGTAAAATGGCACAATAGACAGATGCTGTGCTAACTGCCTCCCAGGCAGTAAACCAAAATTACAAGCAAATTATACAGCATTCAACCCTGGAGGTCCCCGGAACACTGGAGGAACAGAACCACTAAACGAAGAACTTAAAGAGGAAGCCGCATCGGGTCTGGTAGGACGGGCGGAGATGAGGGAGGGCGAACCCCGTGAGGGAGGTCCCAGCTGTGGAGAGGCTTCTCCGGTTGGGGGAGAGACCCTCCGGCCACACATCAAACTCACCAGCCCAGAGCTCCTTTGCCCGGAAGAGAAGTTCTAAGATAGCCGGCAGTAATTAGTGAGGACTCTCTTTGCTCAGCTCGGTGAGGCTAAGAGCGGCTGGAGAATCAGTGGGGCTGGCGCCCGGGCTTGCGCGCCGGTGAGCACTTACCTGGTTACTGGTGGAGGGAGTGGCTGTGTGAGTCAGGAGCCTGCGGGGATGGACTGAACTCAGAACCTTTGGTGCAAAGGCTGGAGGTTTTTGAACTGTTGTTCCCGTGGTGCGGAGCCTGCACGCGAGTGGTGTAGGGAGGGCGCCATTTTATCGGGCTTGGGCCCTCCCACGAAGGATCAGGTCCAAGACCTAATTGGTCTGGTGGAATTGGCGCAGAAGTATGTGCGTGCACATGCGCGTGCCTGCGGCCTTGGATCCGCACCCTCTGCCCGGCTTATACTGCGTTTCCAGGGAAACGCAGGGCGGGTGCTCTCCGGCTCCAACAGGCTACTCACTGAGAGCCGCCTCGGATCCCCACCCTCCACACGGCTTGTGCTGCGTTGCCAGGGAAACGCCTAGTGGGAGTGATCCGGCTCCAATAGGCTGCTCACTGAGACGCGGAAGTGCGCAAGCCGCCTAGAGTCCCCGCTCTCCGTACTGCGCTTGCAGAGTTGCCAGGCTGGTGACTGGTTGTCGGGCTGCTCGGCCAGATCTGTGAGCGGCTGATTGGGACAGGCTGAGACTGGGACTTTTCCTGGGAGTGTTGGGCCGTGAGCTGTGTGCCTGCGTGATCCAGCCAGGGCTCTCCTGGTGATCTATCTAATACATCAATGCAATCCCAGAGCGACAGCCAGAATGGGGAAACAAAGAAACATGTCACAAGTAAAAGATCAGAAGAAACCTCCAGAAATGGAACCAAATGACACAGAGGGATCCAACCTTTCAGAGACAGAGTTTAGAACACTGATGATAAGAATGTTTAAGGAACTTAGCGAGGACATAAAGAAGGATAGGGAAACCATAAAAAAACAACCTGTTAGAACTAAAGAATACAATAACTGAAATGAAGGACACACTCGAAGGAATCACCAGTAGAGTAGATGAAGCAGAGGAGCGGATCAGCGATTTGGAAGATAAAATAGCAGAAATCGCCCAGTTGGCACAGCAAAAAGACCAAAGAATAAAAAACAATGAAAATAGTTTAAGAGCCCTATGGGACAAGGTGAAGCGCCACCACCTTCGAATCATAAGGATACCAGAAGGAGAAGAGAAGAAGCAAGGGGTCGAAAATGTATTTGAACAAATAATGACTGAAAACTTCCCTACCCTGGTGAAGGAAATCAACATACATGCCCAGGATGTGCAGAGGGTTCCAAACAAGCTGAACCCAAACAGGTCCACACCAAGACACATCATAGTTAAAATGGCAAAGGTTAAAGACAGAGACAGAATCCTAGAGGCTGCAAGAGAAAGACAGCAGGTCACATACAAAGGAACTCCTGTTAGACTAACAGCTGATTTGTCTACAGAAACTCTGCAGGCCAGAAGGGAATGGCAGGAGATATTCAAAGTGACACAAAATAAAGGCCTACAACCAAGATTGCTCTACCCAGCATGGCTATCACTTAAAATTGAAGGAAAAATAAAGAGCTTCTCAGAAAAGAATAAGCTTAAGGAATTCATTACCACCAAGCCAGCATTGCAAGAAATGTTAAAAGGGCTTTCTTAAACAAAAGAAAGGGGTAAACAAGCTAACCCAGAGAGACAATTTAAGAAGATGGAAGTCGCATCAAGCAGATGGAAAAACTGATGGTTGCTGGCTGGGAGGGAGTGGGGAAGAGGGAGAGGGGGAAGGTTTTGGACAGTGTATGTTGGACTACAATGTTGCCGCAGGAATATGGGGGCAGTTCTGGGAATGTAATTGATAATGTTGTGAAGAGACTATTATGTTGCGAGAAATAAGTCAGTCGGAGAAGGACAGGTACCATGTGATCTCACTTGTGTGTGGAGTCTGAAGAGCTGAGTGAACGATCAAAGTAAACAGACTCGTAGATGTAGAGGAAAAACTGAGGGTTGCTAGTTGGGAGTGGGGTGGGGATGGGGAGAAGGGGAAGGGATTAGACAGCATAAATAGACAACTACAATATTGCCACAGGGATATGAAACACAGTTCCGGGAATATAATAATGTTGTAAAAATTTTGTGGCGTGGCAGCTAGTCACATGTCTTGTTAGGGAGACCACTTCATGGATGGAGTAGAGGCTTGATCACTGCACTGTACTCCTGAAGCTGATGTTGTATAGTATTGTATGCCAATTGCAACTGAATATGTGGATGGTCATGGGATGTGGAGTATACTGTGGAGGGGAGTCAGGGGAGTTGTGATGGATATGTGATATGGGGGGGGAGTGGGGTGGCAAACTGGGGGAGGGGGGTTTTCACTTTGGGGAGTAAAGAGTATAACTATTGCATTGTGTTGTACACCTGAAACTAAAAAAAAAACACACAAAAAAAAGCAGAATCAATTTACCCAGATGGATATTTGGAAAGCTTACCTGATCCCTTCCTACCTGAAAGAGGGCATTTAAGTTCTGAAGCTGAAGGGTCAGCTGATGTTTGATCTCATCAAAACAAAAAGGAAAACAAATCAAAAACACATAATGCTGGTAGTAATGCCCATACAGTGTAATTTCAGGAAACCCATTCATTTCACTCTTTATGAGGCCAGTGAGCCAGCTGAGCCTGTAGGTAAAACTTACTAGTCCAACCCTCATTTTTCCCAGTGTCCATTCTAATTTAGTTGATTCCTCAGCCCCAAATTCTGGGGTAGGGTATGCTCTCCTGGGCTGGAAGGAAGGAAAGAAGGAAGGAAGGAAGGAAGGAAGAAAGGAAGGAAGGAAGGAAGGAAGGAAAAGGTGGCAAGGTAATGGGAGTAGAGGAGACAACTGGCATGGCCTTGGGAGAGAAAAATTGAGGAACTGAACTGAAATGAGAAAGGGAGACTGAAAATATTTTGTCACATCATATTCTAAAGATTCTCTCCTCTATCAGGGATCCCGTGTAGGAGAACTGCCTCCTGCCACATTCACTGCTCCCCATTTCTGTTTCACCCCAGGCTGAGCCAGGAGGAGGCCTTGAGGGAACTAATCCGCCAGCGCTTTTCCTGGGGTAAATTTTCTAAAGCTATGACCGAAGGCCCTTGGTGTTAGGGAAACTGGTTATCTTTTAGTCCCCTGCCCTCAGCTCAATAAACAGATCACCTGGAGGATGCCTCCTTCCCACCTCCAAGCTCTTAGCTACTATCTCAGCAATTTGGCTTTTAGAAATGAAAATCCCTAACCTTCTGGCTTCGAATGAATGAATGAACTGTCACCCATGGGTAGAGCCATGTTCTTGCACCATCTCATGAGGCCTGAGGAAGATTGCAAAGAAGCAAATTGGCTATTTCCCCAATAGGATCACATGAAATGTTTGTGTGCTCTTTACCATAAAACTCCGACTGA
Source organism: Aselliscus stoliczkanus (assembly GCA_033961575.1). Classification (NCBI taxonomy): domain Eukaryota; kingdom Metazoa; phylum Chordata; class Mammalia; order Chiroptera; family Hipposideridae; genus Aselliscus; species Aselliscus stoliczkanus. Next base: position 105,421,370 of record CM066727.1, on the reverse strand, counting down.
TACCAAAGCTACTGGGAGAGTCACAAATCTGTGAAACTGAAGCACTTTTCATGATCCCATAATTGCTTTTTAACTTGCTTTCACTGAGGAACACAATGGAGACCTTGCTCTAGAATGGGAAAGCAGTCTGCTGAAAATTTCCCTATAGGGCTCTTCTGCCAAGACTTGACCCCAGGAGGTGATATTTAAAAAGCTGACTGGGGAAAAGATCGCTACTGTATTCAAACAGGTGTGAGAGGTGATTCCATCACACTGAGGGGCCTTTAGCATTACTCGACCAAAGACATTCCCAAGGAACGAATTCAACATTTGTTCAGGCTGAATCTTCTCTAGCATCCAGAAAAGCAGGTCAGAGGATAGCAGGCTCCTATCAGGCTCACACAAAACACACATAAGGAAATGTACTTGCATCTGATGGTTTCTCTAAGAGCATGTGACTTCTTATCCTGCACCCTAGAGGTCAATTCGAGAGGATGCAACAATTTTTAAGGATTATTTCTTTCCCTTACGATTGAAAAATTATGGGGAAGACACAGTATTATTTCCATTTTTCACATTGTATTTTTCTGAATCTTTACAATTCTAAGTATACAATATAAATACTTTGAGTCCATATGTTACATAAGATATTTATATTCTGAAACTAACAGTGACTTGAAGTTTGTACAAAGCAATCAGAACCAATTACACATGTTATCCTTACTACAAACCTTTATCTTCCCAACACCCCTGAATGTCTTTTTCTCCTGGCTTCAAAATTTCCTGAAATTTTACACTGTGATAATTATTTATCTACTATCTTATTATGTCAAATTGACAGTTCACCTCCATTACTGAAATATAACAAATAACAAGAATATTGCCCTACTTACAGGAGGGGGCTCCCCAATCCAGAAAGAGACTAACTCATCTTCTCTCCAGCAGTTTACTGAAAATGCTGCTGAGTAGACTAAAAGCTATCATTAACAATAGCAATGAAGGGCTGAAATCTAAAGTCAGTGTGATTATATAATTTATAAAGGGCTGTACAGTGATTTTCGTTTAAGTATAAAATGTAACCAAAAAGCTTCCCTTCACAGCTTCTTTTCCCCTTAGCTATCCCTCCATCACCAACAAGTGTCTTACCCCACCCTGCCTCCTACTTACACTCACAATACACCCACAGCCTCCAGAACCTTCGAAGACTTGTCCTTTGTGATCCTGGTCATTCTGTTCCACATTTGCCTCCTGGCTATAAACACACCTGCGTCCTGCCTCTCCTTCTCCCACCTCCCACAAAAATAAGGAAATGGATGAAAGTTGACTACAGAAGATTTTTTAGGCTTGTAACACAAAACTATGTTAACTAAATTTCCATTGCATTCAAGAAATCGGTTCTTAAGTCTCACAGACCTCATCACATTTTCATATGTCATGATGGAAAGTGAAACTCCAGTGATCATTAGCCAACTTCTTTTCCAAAAACAGCCATATGAATTTGTTTTGGAGAAACACAGTTACAAAACAGAGCCATTATTGTGCTTTTCCTTGAAAATATAAGGCAGGCCTTCACATAATTGCATGTTTTTAAGGCAAATTTGGAACACAAAGCAGAGAAAACATATGTCCCTTCTGAGTACTAGTGTGCTTGGCAGGGCTAGAAGATTTGTAACTGCCATCGACAGTAAGTCACACTGTATCACTAAGAAGCTTGAATGACTTGTTTTCCTACAAATAAAAAAGAGGGAGAGAAGCCTGACTCTTTTATTTCCAAACTCTCATAGCTATAGTGACAACCATAAATAATTCAGTCCATAGCGGTGGAGTCAATTTTTGTTTTTAAAGATTTTACTGTGGAATTGGGGGGTGGGGAACAGCGTTGGGGAGCCGGGGAAAGGGAACAGACAAGTTGCTGTCCTTTTGTTCTTCAGTCTAGTTGAGGAGGACGTTGCTTCACTGGCCCATGTTGGTATTATCATTGCTGTCTTCCCGGGTGAGGCAGTCGGTCGCTGGCCATTGGACGGCGGCTCATGGGGGCTCACGGCAGCTCACACAAGGGCATGCCAGCTGCTGGCCAGCCCCACTGCAGCCTACGCCATCACCTGCGACTCACAGCAGCCCAGCTCCAGGTCTAGCTGTTGCTCACCATCTTAGCTGTAGAGGGCAGTGTCACTGGCCCTCATATGGGGATCCGAACCAGGGTCCTGCTGCTCCGAGCTGGCATCCCAAGCCAACTCCTAACCAATGCGCCACTTAGCTGGCCCCGGTGGGGTCAATTTTTAAAGATGTTATCTACTGCCCAGCAAGGTATTTGGCTTTATTCAAATACAATTTCATAGAAAACTACCTGGATAGTTCTCTAATATCCTATATGAGAGGAAATTCATGGAGCTGTGATTCTACTTGTCCTTACATGGCAGTCTCCCCAAAGCAAGTGGTTTTTATGATTGGAGTGGTTTTCCCATAGGGGTTCATTTGCCTGCTGGTTGTCATTTGCAATGCAAATGAGCTCTTCTATTGTTATAACCCAACTTGTCTTTGCTTCTTGCTGTCAGAGTCTTCTCAGCTGGTATGGTTTAGGGGCACTTTCATGTCCCTGCCAAGGGAATTGACTAATTAATTGAATAAAGTATCCTTTCAAAAATCTGTTCCTTGAGTGGCTATGGCTGTCTCTATAGTTTCAGAAAATAGACAGATATCACCCTGTGATCTTAAGATCTTAAAACAGAGTAACTCCAAAAGTTTTGAGGAGTTTCACGCGTTAAAATTTAGGGGAATCCAAGGCAGATCATCCTGATGAAGAGGAAAAGTGGGGGCTGTCGGGAGTTCTCTAATGAACTTAGATTGTGAAAGCACCTGTGTAAAAAAATCTTGGCATAATTGAGGGAAGAAGCTGAGCAAAAAGAGGCCTGGGTTATTCTTCCAGGAACTTTCAAACCCATAATAAGTAGAAGCTTTAAAAAAGATTGTCCTTTTAGCCATGTTAGGATGTTAGAAGCAGAAAGACTGGGAAAAAAAAAGTGGCTTCAATTTTAAAATAACGAATGCAACCTTAGGCAGCACTGCCACTAATAGCTAATCTTTATTGTGCTTCTTAGGAGCCAGCTGCTGGGCACTTCACCAGTGGGTTTCCATTAATCTGCATAACAACCCTGTAAGGGAGATACTATTATGGTCCCCATTTTACAGATCAGGAAACAGGCACAGAGAGGCCAATTAACTTGCCCAGCTTCCTACAACTCTGGAACCAGGATCCCCACACAGGCAGGCGGTATGTGCTGCTCACCAGGTCACCCACCACCCAACTCTATGTTCTGCTGACCAACCTCTGCCTGGGGTCCCCCACCAGTGCCTGCCCCCAAGGGAGCTCAGACTGCCGAGTGGACTGTGGAGGGCTGTGGACTTTAAGACCTCTAATGTCTCTTCTCCACCAAGTCTAAAAATCAGAATCAATCATTTCAACCTCAAATTCCCCTATACTTGCAGGTATTCTTACTGCGTTATTTCTTTTTAATGGTTAAAAGTAATGGTGACACTTGAAGAGTCAAATTCTCTCCCTTCCCTCAGTTACTGTGAAAGACTTCCCACCATCGGGATATTTTACCACTTATGTAAGCTTTTAAGAGGATCCAAATTTATTGCAAGGAGCTGCCCAAGCATTTCTCTGCTTGCTTCTGAAAATTAGTCTTAAATGGATCCATTCCTGCTTTTCCAGCTGCAGGCAGAATCTATGGCCTCCTAGGGGTGTAAAAGAGATGCTTCCTTCAGCCTTCCCAGGTAAACATGGCAAAGCTGACCTCGCCTGTGTCACTGGTCAGCTGTAGTGGCCGAGCATTATGCTGAGAAGGATTCCAAGGCCTCGGCCACCCCTGCCAGGGTGGATTTGCTCTGTCTACCACAAGCCTGGGAGGGAGAAGTGAGAATGTGACCAACATATCTGTGCCATGAGCAAGGCAGTAGGGAAGGAGGCCGAGGAGGGCTGAGCTGGAAGGGATCTTAGAACCCATATAGTCATCCCCCTTCTGGGCCAGTGGGAAAACTGAGGCCCAGAGAAGATAAGTAACTTACCTAAGGTTACATAGCTAATTAGTGTCAAGACTAGAAGTGTGGCTTCATTCTACATTAGAAATGGGACTCATTGGAACTGGAACAAGTTGGCTGAAAGCACAGGGATGTTCTCAGTTGTTATCAGGACCTCCTGTGGTTCCCTCCCACCTTCTCCTAACTGCCTTCCATCCCAGCCCTGCCTCACCAGGAGGGGCCGGGGGCCCTACACTCACGTCCTGCACCTCTTTCTGGTCTCTTTCTTGAGGGCATCACCTCACTTGCCACTTGTAACGTCCTCACCTGTTAGCTTGAAGAGATGGAATGAGCAGCCGCCTGCTCACTGTTGCAGCCCTGTCAAGAAGCCTCCCCCTCCCCCCACATTGCCCTGACAAGTGATGCTCTACTCACTGGCGAAGGCTTTCGCATCGAAGACCTTGGCCTTGCTGAAGCACTTCATTTTCCTCAAAGGTAAATTGAAGCTATTAACAGTTTTTTACACCCTACTGAAAAAGAAATTTCTAGATCTTTTCCTGAGAGCTAGCTGTGAGGGAGGGAGGAAAGAGTATTATATGAAGGAGCTGACTTAGGGTGGTGGGGGAACAAGGCTGCAGCCCTCAGAGATGACCCGAGTCTGGAGCAAATGATGATAAACTTGAACCAATTCACAATGGGCTGGTCCCGCTGCCTACTCTCTTCCTGGGCTTTCTCACGGCTGTCAGCAAGTAACTTACAGGCAGAGCTGAGAAAGCCTTCGTCTGCTATATCCAGGACAGTAGTCTACTCTGTGAGCAACCTTGGCTCTTGTATTTTCTTACACAAATTAGCAATAGCTGCTGTGTGCCTGTCTTCCCACAGCTAGTTTAAATATGTGCCACTTAGGCCATCCCTTTCACTTGGAAGTGGTGGCACCCCACGTCCTCCTGCACAACCTTGATTCTGCACCATCCCTCACACACTTCACACCAGGAGCCTCAGCTTCTGTCACTGTCCTGAGGTGGCCATGAGGTGCCTCGGGCCTCAGAGTCAAACACAGTCCCATCACAAACAACACAGCTTGGGCAAATGCAGTTTCCAAAACAGTTAACCCAGTCAGCAGGTCAAAACCTAGGCTGGCCACAGCCAGTGAACAACTCACCCTCAACCAGGAAACGCCCCATGCAGCTCTGCCATCCTCTGCAATAACTTGAACTTCCTCCTTAATCCCAGAAGACTGAAAAGGGTTTGATGGGCAAAATGAAGGTTGGAGAAGAACCTACAAAATGAACTCTGGATGCACTGATTGAGAGGTGATTACAGATAGATTGTGAGGTTGCACAGTGGCTGGAAGTCTCCTCACAGGGGCAAACTGGTTCTAGACATTTTGGACTGCAGCCATTTTATATCAAAACGCAACACACATTTAGAACACAAACATTTCACAGTACACGTCTCCGTGCTTATTCTGGAATATTAACTATTGTCTGTCATCTTCTTAGATGTCAGTCATATGCCAGTGAATCAACTTCCTGACCCATTAATTGATCTCATCCACAGAATGAAGATCCTTGCCCTGAGGAATCCCCTTTGCATAGATAATCTGCAAAGGTGACTGTGGCAAAAAGAACAAAACCTGGTTCTTAAGTCCTCATGATCCTTTTCAACTTTACAGTCTTGCAAATTTATCTCATTTCTGCCCTCAAGCCCTGTTTACTTCCATTATTTGTGTTGTTGTACCCAGCAATCCAGAACAGACCAAACAAAGTCCTTTAATACAGTTTTTATGGAGTGTTTATTAGCTGGCAGCTGTGAGCAGGCTCATGCCCTAAACAAACTCACAGCCCCAAGGAAGGGGGGCGGGGTGACTTATAAAGGTAAAAACTGCAAACTGTTTTTTTCACACTTTGTAGGTGGTTTCCATAGTTTTTAAATAGTTTTTTGTAAGCAAAGCATTTTACAGAAGCTGAAGGCTGGCATCAATCATTAGGTGTCAGACTAGTTTGAGCCAGTAAACCACAGGCCATATCCTGAGTTATCTAAATAAATCAGCTAGAAAGGGGGATTTTTACCTGCCTAGACTTAGAGAAAGTGGGGGCTAGAGGCAGGAAAGGGGGTCCTGTTGACTCAGTTACTTCATTCCCCACTTCTGTTGTGAATAATGGAAATCAAATCATTAATTTCCTCTGATCTTCTAATAAGTGTGAACTTTGAGTGCATAGAACCATGAGTTTGATTGACTTAATACGGTTTTTAATGAATGCTAGGAGGCAGTTTAAAAGATGGGCCTACTAGAAGGATAAGAAGAAGTAGGACAGGTTCTGTAAGTGCAGAGATTAAGGAAGTAAACCAGGGGGTCCTGTTGAAGAGGCGGTGAAACCAGGTTTGTGAGGATTCAAGTTGTTTTCTGTGGCTCTCTATATATTTGCAAACCTGAGCTACGGATTCTCGTATAATACCTGAACGGTTAGCATAAAAACAACAGGTATCACCTAAAGCTGCACAGGTATCACCCCTGCTGTAGTAAAAGGAGATCTAGGCCTCTCCTATTCTGTAAAGCTACTTCAGCTAAAGAATCTACTTGGGCCTCAGGGGTTGCTATTGTAGTTTCTAGGGAAGCAATATCTACATTGACTTGTTCCGTGAGATCCCAGGGCGGAGGTCAGAGGTGGCTAGGGCGGTAGGTGCCTAAAGCGGTGGATCCTGTAATACCTATAGTGGCAAGGATTGGGAGGAGTATAGGAGAGCCCTTTTTCATATTGAGAGTCTTTTCCGAGGGAGGGGTAGGATATCTGTTTGGGGCCAGCTGTAGATGGAGACCTGAGGAAAGATATAAACTAGAAGGCAAGAAACTGGGTTATGTGGGTCCTGAAAGTCTGGAGAATGGATACATGGGGTGAGGCCTGTAGTGCAGGCAAACCAAGAGTTGTTGGGGGCTGGAAAATTCATGTGTGTAGGAGGGTAAGAGTTGGTTATGTGTATGGTGAAATTACAGAGATCAAGGAAAAGGTCAGGGATATCTGAGGGGGTTTTTGTGCAGATACACAGTCCGGAACCCTGTATGTTACCTAAAGTAAGTCTATGATGGCTTAGATGGCATGCAGGAGATGGGAGGAGGAGTGAACTAGGGGAAGAGAGATGCCGACCCCCGTATAATATGGGGGTCTAAAACTTAAACATAACCAGCAATCCTCAGATTCTACTAACCCTAGAGTTGGGTTAGTAGAATTAATAAAGTAATGAGTATAGGTTAAGAGGGAAAGGAGGGGAGTCTCCTGAGGGGGCTGAAAGGGCTTGTATGAATGGGTTGGTCTCTCTTTATTGGAAGGGGTGGTGATAGAAAGGTTTTGTTTTAAGATGGGGAAATATACTTGGACAGCTGGGGGGTATGCAGGAGCTAGCAGGTTTTGGTTTTTTCTCTTGGGGTCTGATGACTCCCTGGGACGGGGTATGGCCCTTCTCTGGATGGTAAATAGGGTACCCGGATCTTCGCCAGAGACATAGAGTCTTATTCCCCATGTCCTTCCTGTGTTCCAGGAAGGATCTTGAGGGTTTTTGATTTTAAAAATTATTGGATTAAATTGGCCTGTCTTCCCTGAGCTTTGTTTAGGCAACCTTGATGCCTGGAGATAAAAATCTCCGTCCTTGGGGGGATTGTTAATGGTTGAAATGGATTCGCAGCCCCACAGTGGACAGAAAAATTCACCTGAATTTAGACAGTTTGAATTAATTCTCCCAGTCCCTGGACATATATAAAAACTTTGTTCTTGAAGCCCTTTTCCCTGTTGTGTGGCCTCGAAGCCCCAACCTCTTACACCTGTTCTGCCCCCTCTTCCTGTGATTGGTTTTGTTCTTACTGAGATGACTTCATTGAATGGGGAGCAGAGATCTATGGTGAATTGTAAAGGTCCCTTGGTTACAGTGAAATTTGTAAGTACTTTCCCTTCTTTCCCCACTCTGAACTCCCATAACCATTCGGTAGAAGGATGCAAGGGATTTCCATTGACATGAATGATAAGAGTCAGGGTTATAAGCCACGTGAGAGTCTTAGCATTAGCGGGTGGCCAGTGGGTTGCAATGTTCATCCTGTGTCTGCCGGCTTGAGTCGGGTGTGATGGATCCAAGTCGGGATCTGGTCAACCTTCACTGCAGTTGGGGTGGTCAGAATTATTAGGTGAAGTCCTTTCCAAACAGATTGTAGACCGTCTTCGAGGTGGGTCTTCACCCAAACCGAGTCACCGTGTTGGAACTGGTGAACAGGCTCAGAGGAAGGAGAAAGAAGAACTTCTTTGACCTGTCAGTGTATTTTAGCTTGTGTAGCCTGTAAGGTTTGAAGAAATTTAAGTAAAATGACAAGTTATGAATTTCGGTCTGGGGCTCAGTCATTAACTGAGGGAGTAGAGGTGGTGGCCTTCCAAACATAATCTCAAAAGGGGTAAATCCAGCTTTGTAGGGGGTTCATCGGGTATGAAGGACTGCTAGAGAGAGGAGATTGACCCAACTCTCACGGGTCTCTAGAATAAGTTTTGTCAGGGTATCCTTTAAAGTTCTATTCATTCTGTCTATTTGGCCAGAGCTCTGGGGTCTATAAGAGCAGTGGAGTTTCCAATTTATGTGTGTAGCAGCGGCTATTAATTGAGTGATTTTTGTGGTAAATGCGGGCCCATTGTCTGACTCAATGGATTTAGGAAGGCCAAATCGGGATATAATCTCATGAGGAAGTTTCCTTATTACTGTTAAAGCTGTCTCATTGCAGGTGGGGAATACTTCAACCCATCCCGAGAAGGTGTCTATGAATACTAAGAGGTATTTATATCCCTGGGCAGGGTGTTTGACTTCAGAGAAGTCAATTTCCCAATGTTCCCCAGGAGTCAATCCCCTATACCGGACACCAAGAGGAGCCTGTCTTCCTTGTTTAGGGTTTACCTGAGTGCATGTTAGGCACCGAGATGTGATAGACTCAATAATTTGCATCTGGGGAAAAAATATCTGTCTCTTAGGAGTTCCATCAGTTGGGACTGTCCGAGGCAGGTGCCTTGATGAATTTGGGTGACTAATGTCTTCCCTAATGCTTTGGGGAGAAACACTTGGCCGGAGGTCAAATAGTACCAGCCCTGTGAGTCCTTGGTTGCTTGTTTCTCTACAGCTAACCCAGCTTCTTCCTGAGTGTAATGGGGAAAGGAGGGTAGGCTAGGGTCAGGTAAAGTCAGGAAGATGTTGAGAGGTTGAAGAGGGAGTTTTGCCGCTTCTTTGGCTGCCTTGTCAGCTGCCCGGTTTCCCCTTGCTTCCTTAGAGGTGTCTTTCTGATGTCCAGGACAGTGCATTAAAGCAAGTCTTTTGGGGAGCCAAATGGCTTCCAAGAGAGCTAAAATCTCCTCTTTGTTTTTTATTTCTTTTGTGCCGTACCAAAAGCATACCGGCTGTCCGTATAAATGTTCACAGTCTTATCTTTGGTCCAGTGTAAAGCCTGTGTCCAGGTTATTAGTTCGGCCCATTGAGCTGAAGTCCCTTGGGGTAGGGCCTGAGCCCATATGGTCCAATCCAGAGTTACAACAGCAGCTCCCGCGTGTCGGATTCCCGCTTCCATAAAACCCCCATCTGTATAAAGTTCGTCATCTGGAGCCAGAAGAGGGACATTGGTGAGGTCTGGTCGGGCTGGCTGAGTTAAGTCCAGAACATCCTCACAAGTGTGAATGGGGAGGTCTGGATTGGGATCTGGTAAGAGGGTGGCTGGATTTAGGGCCTGGGACTTGCTAAAAGTCAGGTGAGGCTGGTCCAGTAGAAGAGCTTGGTATTGAATAATGCGGGAGTTTGAGAGCCAGCGTTCAGGACTTCCTCATAAGAGGATTTCAACACTGTGAGGCGTGGTCAGGGTAAACTGTTGACCCAAACTTAGCTTGTCAGCCTCTTTGACTAGGACGGCTATGTCCACAATAGCCCTCAGGCAAGATGCCCATCTGGATGCTATGGGGTCAAGTCTCTTTGACAGGTATGCCACCGGTCTCTTCCAGGGTTCTAATGATTGGGTGAGGACCCTTTTAGCTATACCCCCGGGTTTTGTGGACAAATAGGTGAAAAGGCTTGGACAACTCAGGTAGGGCCAAAGCTGGTGCAGAGGTGAGGACTAGTTTTAAGTCCTCAAATGCCTTTTGTTTGACTTCCATCCACGTTAGGGGCTTTGATCCTCCCATAAGTGTATAGAGTAGCTTAGCCAGCTCAGCAAACCGGGGGATCCATAGCCGACAATATCCAACAACCCCTAGGAATTCTCGTACCTGTCTTTTCCTGGTAGGGACCGGGATCTGGAGGATCACCTGCTTTCTGCTGTCTGAGAGAGCCCACTTACCTCCTTGGAGTTGATAGCCAAGATAGGTGACCTGTGTTTGGCAGGGCTGTGCCTTCTTGGCAGAGACTCGATATCCCAGGTCCTGGAGAAGCTGAAGCAGATCCTCCATGGCGGCCCAGCAGTCCGAGTCTGAGGTGGCAGCTATTAACAGGTCATCAACATACTGTAGCAAGGTGCAGTAGGGATGACTCTGGCGGAAGCTGGAGAGGTCCCGGCTGAGAGCCTCATTGAACAAGGTAGGCGAGTTCTTGAAGCCCTGTGGTAGCCTAGTTCACGTAAGTTGGCCAGAGAACCCAGTGTCGGGGTCCTGCCACTCAAAGGCAAAGAGTGGCTGGCTGACCGGCACCAGTGGGATGGTGAAAAAGGCGTTCTTTAGGTCAAGGACAGAATAGAAGTGTTGGCTAAGTGGTAGGAGGCTTAGGTACAGTGGGATGTATAGTCTCTACCTGTAGTTTGACTCCCTGTAGGTCCTGAACAGGCTGGTAGTCATTAGTCCCTGCTTTACAGACCGGCAGTAAGGGTGTGTTCAAGGGAGATTGGCAGGGAGTGAGGATTCCGGCTTGTTGGAGGCGGCTGATGTGGGGAGTTATTCCCCTTTTTGCTTCCTGACTCATAGGATATTGTCGGATCCTCACTGGTGTGGTGGAAGACTGGAGCCAGACAACAACTGGGGTCTGATGGCTAGCAAGTCCTGGGGGATTGGTTTCTGCCCAAACCCTGGGAAATTGTTTTTGTAGCTCTAATAGGTAAGGTAGGGGCTTGTCATCTGGGGCTTTTGTCTCCTGTAAAAGATATTCCTCTGAGAGAGGGACAGTCAGGAGCATGTAAGTGGTGGTGGGCTCCTCTGGAAAATCTAGGGTAGCTGAATCTTCTGTGAAGGAAATAGTAGCATGAAGTTTCTGGAGTAAATCCCTACCTAATAAGGGGTAGGGGCAGTCCGGAACAACTAAAAAGGAGTGTGCGGTAGTATTCTTTCCTAGGTCTATTGTCCTCTGGGTTATCCAAGGGTATGGGGCTGATTTTCCCATCGCCCCCTGGATTGTGGTTTTTCTGGTAGACAAGGGGCCCAATGGGGATGTCAGAACAGAATGTGTGGCTCCCGTGTCTATCAGGAATTCCACCGGGTTGCCCTCTACATTAAGTGTCACCAAGGCCTCCCGGGAGCTCAGTGGAATGGAGCCCTGACCCCCTCAGTCTGAGTCTAAGTTTAGGACCCTGGTGTGCTCTCCCTGCCTGTCTCATCTTTGGGGACAATCTCTTCTCCAATGTCCCTCTTCCTTGCAGTATGCACATTGATTTCATCCTAACTTAACTAGGGGTTTTTCATGGAAAGGAGGAAGCCTTCTTGAACCTTGAGGCTGGGTCTTTTCCCATCCTCTTTGTCCATTGAAACCGGTCTCCTTAGTTTCCTGATTCTCTAAGGGCTGCTACAACAACTCTTGCTAACTTTTTCTCCTGTTTTTCTATAGGACTGTCACGGTTATTAAAAACCTTTTGTGCAATCTCTAGGAGTTGGGATAAATTCATGCCTTGGAATCCCTCCAGCCTTTGGAGTTTTTTCCGAATATCAGGGGCTGCCTGAGTTACAAAAGCCAGATTTATAGCCTGACTGTTTTCTGGGGCACTTGGGTCAATGGGAGTGTAAACCCTATAAGTTTTCTGCAGTCTTTCAAGAAAAGTCCTGGGGACCTTGCATTACACTTCAGTGACCTTAGATAGATTTACTGGCTTTCGGGCAGCACCATTTAAGCCAGCTAACAACTACCCATGAAAGTTTTCAACACATCCCTGCCTGCTGAAGTGTTGGGGGCCCATCTGGGTTGCCTTGAGGGAAAGGATTGGTCTATCAAATCCTGATTTTCTTCCAGCGACCCTCCTGCCGGCCCAATAACAGCATTTTTAGCCTCATATTTGATCCTCTCTCTCTCCTCGGAGGTGAAAAGAGTAACTAACAAAATTGTTGGCAATCGTCCCAAGTGGGGTGATGGGTATGAAAGATGGATTCAAGAAGACTGACTAGGGCTTGGGGCTTTTCTGAGAAAGGAGGATTTTGAGTTTTCCAATTATATAGGTCGCTGGAGGAAAAAAGAATATATACAAGAAATGAAGCCCTGCTGTGAGTCTCCTGCTGCTGATGGTGCATCTCTTAAGGGGGGAATAGGGTTGCCTGTAGAGGAGGGGGTATTTTCCTGGAGAATTCGGGTAACCTGGGAGGAAACTGCGGGTTTGAGGATGGGAGAAAGCGACTGGGCTTTCAGGGCTTCAGCCTAGCAGAGCCTGGGGTCTGTAGAGAAGTGCTCTGGGGGTTATATGGAGGAGGAAGATCTTCCTCCTCTGGTGTTTGTATCACTGAACAAGGTCTTGGGGGAGCCTTTTTAGGTTGGGGATATGAATGAGTTGCCAGAATTTTAATACCCATCTGTTTAGCACATCTTCCAACCCAAGGGGGAGGGTTTTGAAAAAGATCATTCCATAGATCTATATATGAGAACTGGTCTGGGTGGCCTGATTTGCTAGTAATAACATTCCATACCGTTGAGTGACGTAGGGGTCAAAAGAGCCGATGTCGGGCCATCCAACACCAAAAAGTGGCCCATCTATTTCACACAGAGTACGGGATCCATAAGCTGTTTTTTGTGAAACCTGCTTCCTTCCAGTGGTCCAAGACACATTGAAGGGGAGTGGGGACCTTAGAGGAAGTTCCCCCCCATATAATGGGAAAATAGAAGAGCAAGTGAGATGAATAAGGAAATGATTAAAAATAGAATGACAAGACTAGAAGGTGTAGTCCAAAAGGAGTAAAGGTCCGGAGTTTGTTGACCTGTTGGGAAAAGAGGGAGGGTTAGTGGCACTGGGACCTGGAAAAATAGTAGCAGCGCCCAAGACCCCAGTGCTTAGAGAAGAGAAAGGTGGTAGAAAAGGGGGTAGAATTAACTAACTACGTAGTAAGACAGAGACAGAGGAGGAAAGTCAGCAGGTGGATCTCGTCTGGAGTGAAGTTTATGAGATCCCCCTGTAACCAACACTCCTCAATATAGTCAAGTAAAGATTCTATTGAGTTGACTTCAAACCAAGAGAGATCTTGACACACTTCAGAGATAAATTGACTAAAACAACTGGACAAGGGCCCACGACTCATGCAGAACAGACTTCAACACAACTTTGTGTCCCACTGGTCCTCACAAGCAGGCTCAGCTTTATGGACCAACCAGGCTGTCCCACTGGTCCTGACGTACAGGCTCAGCTTTACAGACTAAACAGACTCTCCCTCTGGCATCCCAGTTCCAGGGAGAGGGTCGGGATGTCTACGGCCACATCTGACCTTAAGTTTCCGACTACCAGAAAGGACTAGTCCTACCCAGAACAGAACCAACAAACTCCAATTAAAACACAAAACAGATAAACCCACTCAATTAAACATTTTCGTGGGTAAATTTAGTTCCAATTATCATTGAATAGAAAATATTAAAACCAAGACTTACCTCCAGAGGTATACGGGGGCACTCCAAACGGATGGATGGCCATGTGGTGTCTGCAACTGGCTCGTAGGGGATAGGAAGCTGCCGCGGGGTCCTGGAATGTCCTCAGGGGGTACCTCCCCTATGACAGGACTGTCCACAAGGGGCCAGGCACAGAGGCCAGGACCAAGTGACTTTGCTGGTCTGTCTATCTCACTGGGGCCTCCAAATGTTGTACCCAAATAAATACAAACCAAACAGTTGTTTTGGAGTCTTTATTTATGGCTGGTGACAAACTCACAGTAAATAAAGACTCCAAAACAACTGTTCGGTTTGTATTTATTTGCTAGGTACAACAGTGTGTCTTGCCTTGTGCAGTTTCCACCATATGGGGTGGCCCCTACTTCACACCACCTTGGAAAAACTCCTAACCATCCTGGAAGGCCCAACTCAGATGCCACTTCCTCCATGAAGCCTTCCTTGTTCCCCGAACCAGAAGTGATTTTCCTCTCCCTATCTCCCTGTTAAGAGCATATGTCTTTTGGATGCATGTTTTCTTCTCTTGCTGAGCTTCTATTACCTACATATTTGCCATGAGTCCATCATCTGCACCAATTTTGCCATTTCTACATTATTTACTTAATATTTCTATTTAAATAGACTTGCTTATTTTACATACTACCTTCTTTAGCCTATTCTAAACAGTAGCAATCATGAAATCATGCATTTGATGCACTTGTTAGATTTCTCATGCACATGAACATAAATATACTATTATTAAAAAATTTTAAATCTCATCATAGTGACACTTAAAACATTTCCTTTGAGGAAAACCTGTGCTAGTTGTTGTAGTCTCCAGGGGCTGTATTTTGTTTAAGTTTGAGTTTTCTCTACGGCTCAGCACACGATAGTGCTCCAAAAGTTTGTGGAATTGAAATCAAATGAAATAGATTAATTGGAATTTATTCATTTTCTTGACATATTAGCATGAATCTGAATCATCCATCCCAGGGGGCAACTGTGACTGGAAAGCAAAGAATGAGACTGGAATGGAGTTGGATCTAAGAAAGGAAAATGTTGATAGAGAAAAAAGAGAGAGGAGGATAGAGTCATGGTGGGCTGGGAGTGGTGCTCTGGGGAGTGTGTGCATGGGGGAGGGATGGCTAAGGAGCAACAAACATGTGGACAGTACCTTGTCTGAGATGGGAACACAACATACCCAGTATGGATCCTGGCATTAAGCTGGATCACTGGCAGAGGGCTGACCTCCTGACCATGAACCCAGTCCCAGAGCCCTGCCTGAGAGACCCAAGGCCCATGCAGGCACAGTTGGCTAGTTACCCCTTACTTTTTCGATGTTCAGGCTCCAAGCGAGGTGGGCATTGTGGGGCAGAGTCCTTCCCTGGGCCAGGTCCTCTATCCCACCAAGTGGCCTCACATCCTCTTCCCAGTGAGGTACGCCCACAGCAGCCAGGTGGGGTCCACTCTCCGCAGTCCCTGCTAGCCTGGAGGCCAAGGTCCTGCATAGCAAGTTTGAGTTCGATGCATTACCAGCTGCCCCAAGATCTCTGCTGCATCTAGGATGCTGTCCAGAGCCCAACCCAAGAGACAGTTCCATTAGGTGTCTCGAGATGGAGATTGGGTCCCACCACACCCATGCCCACTGCCCATGACGCCACCTGCAATTCTGTTTTGAGCAGCCTAAGCAGCCACCTTCTCAGGGGTGGCACCAAGAATGAAAAGGACTTTGGGGGGTAGGAAAGGACTTTTAGGGGTGCGGAGGCAGGATCTCTGCCTTAATTGACCAAGATGGAAGACATCAAGCTGGGCCCTTCCCACTCTGCTTAAAAAAAAAAAAAAAAAAAAGGGCCGGCCGAGTGGTGCATTGGTTAAGAGCTGGTTTGGGATGCCAGCGGCCCTGGTTCGGATCCCACATATGAGGGCCAGTGACACTGCCCTCTACAACTAACAACAGCTCCACCTGGAGCTGGGCTGTGCGAGCCCGGCGACGGTGTAGGCTGCAGCCCCTGCTGCAGTGGGCTGCCATAGGCTACAGTGAGTGACCAGCAACCAGCGTAAGCAACTGGCAGCCAGAATGAGCTGCCAATAGCCACGGTGAGCGACCATCCAGAGGCCGGCGACCCATCTGCCTCACCCAGGAAGAGCGCAATGACGATATCAACATGGGCCAGTGAAACAACGTCCTCCGCAACTGGACTGAAGAACAAGAAGACAGCAACTTGTCTGTTCCCCTTCCCTGATTCCCCAATGCTGTTCCCCTCCCCCAATTCCCCAATAAAATCTTTAAAAAAAAAAAAAGATAAAAGAGACCTGAATACTGCTCCAGAACTACTAGTTTCTTAAATATTTTCAGTTCTGAACAGATAATATAGCAAGTAAGCGGTACACTGTTAACACAAAATCCATGGAAATTAAGGATTGTAATTAAATAAAACCTGACACAAAGTGAATCTATCGTGATAATATTTTAGTGCATGGAAATTAGCAATAAACCTAATTACCATTAATTTTACAACAGATGTTATGGGGGGTGCTCAGGAAAATCCCCAAAGGTGTCTGACATTGCTGGGTTTTCTATGTAAGTGTTTCCATGTTAAGGAAACAGAGGCATTAACAGATTTTAAACTTTTTTCATAAGTACCATGCCCTTTTGTATCAGAGTAACACTTGATAGTCTCTTGCAGCAACTTCCTTGGTTTAAAAAGATCTTGCTTACTGGATCTTTTTGAAATACAGAGATTAGGGAGAAATTCATCTTTTTGGTTGTGAAATAAAACAAAGAAGTTTGCAATCTCATTTCATCTCATTGGGCCCATAATTTGAGCTCTGGGAAAAGAAAAAGGTAGACCAGTTATCCCACTCAGGCCGCACTGACTGCAGGGCAGGTGGTGGGGCCTTCGCTGGGGCCAGGATCGTCAGGTGATTCAGAGCACCCCCTTCAGGGCATCCTGGGTGCTGTGTTTAAGCATTGAGTCTAGGGAACCCCAGAAACTGTTCGAAGAGTCTCTTACTCTTGGTGCCCTGAAAATTTACTTCATGTGACCAGAAGAACAGAGTCTGTCCTGGGGAAAAGTCCCCTCTAATAATGGCAGTCCTTACACAACAAACAGTGAAACTAGGCTTTTCTGGGGTAAGATGAAGGGAGGGGAGGAGAGATGGAACTGAACTCAGTGAAGCGGGATTTGGACTTGTGAGGGAGGGTAGGAGTCGGGGTGACTGGGGAGCAGGGACATTTAAGTGAAGTACTTTGGGCAATTAAAATGAGAGCACGGGGCTTCTGAAGGAAGAGGGCTGAAGGGGAGAGAGGAGCATAGCTTATGGAAGCATTGCAGACGCACAACATTTTTTCTGGGATGGTAAAGCATAGAGACACAGCTATGTGGCTTATCACATTTTATTTCCCCAACTATGGCATGGTCATAATCATAGTGCCTGCCTCAAAGGGTAAAAAGTCAAGTAAATGTTAAAATGTGTGTCAAGCCTTTAGAGCAGTTCGAGGCACATAATAGGTGATCCATGCACATTAGCTATTGTTACTGCTGGGCTTCGTATTGTTGTTGTCATCTTTATTAAGGCCAGCCCTGCCACCTCCTATCCTACAAGAGGCTGGTAAATGCCCTTGACCCTCTGGCCCACAGCTGGTTGGGTGAGGTGCAAGAGATGCCCATCAACCCGAGAACAATTGAAAAGATGAGCTGGGCCAGTGCTAGTCTCTCTCTGTGTTTAAACTAGGACTTTAGAAAAGTTTTCAGGGAATGATGGCAGGACAGACAGAAGCAGAAGTGGAGTGAGCTGAGTTATGCAAACAATGGGGCCCCAGAGTAGAGATTCTGAGCTACTGGATCCCAGATATCCTTTGAACCCACAGCCAGTTCCCACTCCAGCCTCATTAAGGCCCAGCTCAGAGACAGCTCCTGTTTTAGGATTTCTGTGAGACTCTGTTATTTCACGTGTGTCCCCACCACAAAGCTCTTTGGCTTGTGCTACCTTGAGGGTACTTCTGTTCCTTGCAATCCAAAAAGCTTGAAAGAACAAATTGTCTCTGGTGGAGAATCCACACATGGTTCCTATTTTCTTTTCTTTGTTTTTCTCTCTGTCCTATATTTTTTGCAATGAGCCTATACAATTAATTACCTTATACTCCTCTGTGAGTACAATAAACACTTGTTTTGTAATGAAAACATGCTTTATAAACAAAAGAACTGGCCCACCCATCTGCAGCAAGCAGAAAGGTTGTATGGGAAAGGCCAGTGGGCTCTTATGACTTATGTTCAGTGGCATTCTCATTACCCAGTCATGTGCCCTTGTCCCTAAAATGAGAAAGTGGGCTAAGGACTCGCTAGGTTCCATTTGGGTTCTAAACACTGTTGTTATCCCACTGATTGACCATCTTAGCAGACTCCGTACCCTCAAAACTACCACTAGTCCGAGGAGGTTGGTTTTCTCTTGAGTCAGACTCCGTGTTCTGGGAACAGTGACCCTTCAGAATGGGGGTGTGCATGGTGGCAGAGTACTGCAAAATGATCCCTTCATTTCTTCATTCATTCTCTTCCTTCGATCGGCATTTATTCAGCATATGACTTATACCAGACATTGGGCTCGATGCTGGGACTGTGAAGAAAAAGCAGAGAATAGAGAAGCGAGCCAATAATTTTAACACTGTGAAAAGTGTCACGTCAAAGGGTGTCCTTTGGCTTTCTGCAACAACACAGAGAGGAAGCACTGAACTAGGGCTGGAGAGGTTGCCAAGCAGAGGAGCCTCCTGAAGGAGAAACCATGGGAAAGAAAAGTATTAATTTTCTAGACACACAAGAGGAAAATGCCTTCCAGGAAAAGGTGGAGCATAAAACAGACAGAAGCAAGTATGGGCTGGATGCTGGGTGTCGCCATGGAGCTGCAAGTGGGTAAGCATGGGGTACTTTTGGTACCAGCCTAGGAGACGAAAGGCAGAAGGCCAGAAAATGAGTGGGGGTCAGATCTTGAAGAAATGTGTATGTCATACTTGAGAGGTTGATTTCATCATTAAAAAATCGGGAGCAGCTCAGCAGGACATTGTAAAAAGAGGAAATTGTAGAGTTAGGTGATTCAGGGAAGGTATGTGTGTGGAGAGTGTCTTGTTCTCACTCAGAAATGTCAGTGCCACTGAGGACCACGTGCACAGGGAGTAACGGTCACGGTTAGTAATTCAGAGGAGACTGTGCACACAGGTTAATCAAAAAGGATCAGTGCTGGGGGTAGATATTGGGAAATATGAAGCCAGAGGATTGAAGAACTAGGGAGCTAAGAGCAAAAAGCAAACTCTGGAACGCGAGACATGGGTGCTCGCCCTCGTATGCGGTTTGAGAGGTAGAGGTGGGGCCACGGTTCCTCAAGTTCCAGGGCAGCCTTCATTGGCTGCAGGGTCTCCCCTCATGGTTGTCTCGCTGGCCCTTGGGTCCCAGCAGGCCAGAAGCCTCTCCAGCCTCACCTCCCTGGGAGTAACCCCACTGTTGAACCAGCCACCCAGCCTCAGAGCCTGAGTCCTTTTTGATTCTTTCTAGCCCCCACTTTCCTGGAAACTGGACCACCATTTGACCAGCTACCCAAACTCTGAAGCTTAGTCATTATTTTACTCCTCCTCACCCTGCATCCCTTTATCTGCTCAGTCGCCAAGTCATTCAATCTTGCTCCTGGTATCTTCTGGTGTCATGACCCCAACCTGGGGGGTCCAAGACCTCCTCTTCTCCTTTCCTCCTGCCACCTCTGCTTGGCGCCTGGGGAGTCTGCACTGCCCCATGGTCTGTGCACATCTGACACTCTCTGGTTGTCTGACCTTGGGAAATCCATTTAACTTCTGTAATCTTAATTTTCTTGTCTATGTAGTGAGGTGATTAGGTGATTGCCCAGGTGCTTTGTACAATTGCTTTGTTGCACTCTCCTCACCTCACACTTGTCAGAATGGCTGTCATCAAAAGGATGAGAGGCAACAAGTGTTGGAGAGGATGTGGAGAAAAAGGAGCCCTTGTGCACTGTTGGTGGGAATGTAAAATGGTGCAGCCACTATGGAAAACGGTATGGAGGTTCCTCAAAGAGTTAAAATAGCACTACCTTGTGACTCAACAATCCCACTTCTGGGGATTTATCCAAAGGAAACAAACCTATTATCTCAAAGAGACATCTGCACACCTCCTGCCTGTTAATAGCAACATTATTCACAATAGCTAAGGAATGGAAGCAACTGTGTCAGTGGACAGATCAATAAATAAACAAAATGTGGGAGATTTTACATATATATATAAAATCATATAATGGAATGTTATTCAGCCTAAAAAAGAAGGAAATCCTGCCATTTGTAACAACATAGATGGAACTTGAAGGCATTATGCTCAGTGAAATAAGCCAGACAGAGGAAGACAAATACTGCATGATGTCACTTACATGTGGAATCTAAAAAAAAAGAAGTCAAACTCATAAAAACAGAAAGTAGAGTGGTGGTTGCCAGGGGCTGGGAGGGTGGGTGGAGGGAGAGATTGATAAACCTTTCACTTACAGGGTGAATAAGGTCTAGGGATCTAATGAATAACATGGTGACTACAGTTGATAACACTGAACTGTATAATTGAAATTTGTTAAGATAGTAGAATTTAAATGTTCTAACACCCCTTTTATACACACACACACACACACACACACACACACACACACACACACACACCACACAAATGTAGGTATAAAAAGGACTCTCCTGACAGGTCCCCGTCTCAGCTCACACAAATGCCCTGGCTTCCAGGTCTCCTTGTCACCTAGGAACACACAGTGCTAGACTCACCTAAGACCTGCTCGTGTCTTTCCCACCTGAGGCACCTCCAGTAGCAGCAGGTATGTAAACTGAGGTACAAAGCCTGAGTCACAAGTCAAGGCATGGGCTGCCCAGTGCTAGGTGTGGGGCATCGCCAGGGTCTGTCTGCCAGCCTGCTCTTCTATGTATGTGTCCAATACTGAAACCAGCGAGGACACACAGGTCATGTTAGACTGTCACCAAACATCACCTCCTTCCTCACTACATGCTTTCATGGTTCTTGTGAATCATGGCTCTGTCTCCAGGAACATCCCATAATTCATCATTTGTGTCCCTTCCTCAGATTCATAAGTTGAATCCCTAATCCCCAACATGATGCATATTTGGAGATGGGACCTTTGGGAGGTAATAAGGTCAAGAGGGTGGAGCCTTTGCAAATGGGATTAGTGACCTTATAAGACAAGACAGGAGAGAGATGATCTCTCTTTCCATAATGTGAGGTGACAAAGAGAAGCTGGCTGCCTGTTAACCAGGACAAGAGCCCTCAGCAAGAACCCCACCATGCTTGGCCTTCTAGCCCCCCCAGAACTGTGGGAAATAAATGGAGGTTGTTTAAGCCCCCAGCCTGTGACATTTGGGTACAGTGGTCAGAGCTGACTGAGACAGAGTCATTTGACAATGATTTAGGTTTGTATTGACATATTTAAATGGAGTCATCATGGCTCATTCCAGTATGCTCTGTCTCCCACCCCCCAATCCCCAGCCATTTTAATGGGAACTGCCTGCCCTTCACCCCACTCCCAGTGTACTTGCTCAGACCACCACTCCTTCCCTTTCACACCTTCCTGTTTCTTGCTCTTACTTTCCCAACCAACAACTGTCAGCTGCAAACATCTGATCAGGCCCTTTTTATGGGAAGACCCATTGGGCCCACTTTTCCCGTTCACCAGCCCTCCTGCCCCCTGCTCTGACCTAAGGAGGGCCCTTGCTGCTCTGACCACCAGAAGCCATGGCTGGGGTTCCCGTCGTCTGCTCTGGTCCACACAGCGCCTTCCCATGCCTCACCACTCTGGCCCCCAGCCTGCTTAGACAGACACAGAAGGGATATTGAAGAAGGCCTGTGCAAATAGGGGTTTTAAAAAGCTGAACCGTTCAGACAAGAACTAATCCGAACCCTCACAGGGGTGCCAGATCAGAGCCAACACTAACATCCTCTGCTCCTTTGGAGCCTGACTGCAGAGCCGCTTGCCAAGCTGGTTTCAGATCAGGAGCTGCATGCCCTGGTTGCCCATGGCAACCCAGCTGCGCTGAAGTGTTAGCATTTGTAAATGTGTGTGGGCTTAAAATTATATTATTGATTCTGTCTGGAAGATGATAGCCTGATTTGTACATAGCTCTGAATAAATTACTCATTATCTTTTACAACCATCAGAGTATGAGTCTCTGTCTTTCTCCCATTTAAAAAAAATTTTAGACAGCAAATTGTGTCAGCAGATGTGAAATGAGATGTTTCCCATAATAACCATACTAGAGGAATCCACATATAGGGCACCAGTTCGGGATGGGCAACACTGAACAGATAACAAATAGGATGGATTGGAGAGGGATGGAACCTATACTGGGGAGTCTATTCTTAAAGGACCATCAAGTGCAGGTGAATTATAGCAAGAAGCAGAAACAGAGGGAAATGCAGCCCCACCCTGGACTTGATCAGTTCAAGATGAGCCTGAGCTTTCTGTTCTGTTTTCTCCGTGTATAGTACACACCTGGCCAGATTGAAATATTGCCCCAGTTCATCACCCCTCCCCGTATCCACACTCCTTGCCCTTTAACTCTGTAGATCCTCCCAAAGAAGGTATCGTGTACTGCCCTTGACTTTGGGCTTGATCTTGCAGCTTGCTTTGACTAACCAGCCAAAGTGCCAGTGTGCCAGTTCTGAGCCAAGGCTTGAAGAGGCTTCAAGTGTTGCCACTGGCTCTCCAGTGCCTTGTGTCATTACTGTGAGAAGAAATTCCCTTGGGCAGCTGCTGCCCTCTCAGGTGGGACCCAGAATATGGAACAGAGTGGGCCCATCAAACCTGTCCGTCAAACTGTCCAGCTGAGCAACAGCAATACCCAGCCTAGATGCGTCCCTTCAGCCAAGCTGCAGGGCATGGAAAAGAAATGCTCATTGCCACCAAGGTTTCGTAGGTGCTTGTCACACCGCAGTAACTGACTGTTATAACCCTCCATCTTTCCAACATCACGGCAATTAGCATCATTGACGATGAAAAAGAAAAGGACACCATCCCTGAGCTCTCCATTTCAGTGGCCTCTGATCACAAGCCTTACTGAGAGAAAATCCGTATCACACACTACACTCTCAATTCACTTTGGGCCCTCATGGTGTCATCGAACATTGCTACCAGGAACCTTATGGGGAGGCCAGTGCACCTGACTGAAGCTCGAAGGAAATTGTAAGATTCCATCTCCACTCACCCCCAGAGCTCTTGGAAGTCTGTCAAAAGATTGCTGGGATTCTGTTCAAACTGCAGAGGAGGATGGCATGAGACCTCTTGGAAGCACTGTCAGCACTGTCATTGTTTCCTCAGCTCATCCCTGAATGAACACCTTTATTAGAACACCACACAATATCACCCTCCGGCTCTTTGTAAACCTCCACGTTTCCACTCTCCAATCAAGGTATCTACCACACACACACATTTAATCATTTTCAACATGTATTTATTGAACACCTATTGTGGGCTGGCCCTCAGGTGGCACACTAGATGTCATGCTAAGTAAAAGACAAGTGGCAGTGGTCAGTCAGGGAAGATGAGTCAAGACTGACTCTCAGGGCCAGCCGAGTGGCGCAGTGGTTAAGAGCTGGCTTTGGATGCCAGCGGCCCTGGTTCGGATCCCACATGAGGGCCAGTGATACTGCCCTCTTAAAAAATAAATAAATAAATACATAAACAAATAAAAAAATTAAAAAAAAAAAAAAAAGACTGACTCTCAGCCATGTGTTTTAAAACCCTGGGCAAGTAGACGTGCCACTTGCTAAGATGGGAAAGCCTGGGGAGAGGCTGGTTGGGGGGAAAATAAAAAGCTCTGTTTGGGGCACATCATGTTTGCAGTACTTCTGAGACATGAAAGAAGAATGTTCACGTGGGCAGTTAGACATGCAGAAGTGGTGCTCAGGGGAGACGTCTGGGCTGAAGATGCTGGGCTGCCAGCATGTAGGTGGCATTTAAACCCCAGGACTGAGCAGAGACCACAGATAGAGATGAGAAGAGGGCTCTAGCTGAGTGCCGAGGGGTCCCCATATTTACAGGCCAGGCCAAGGAAGAGGAGTGAGCAAGCCACTGCAGTGCAGCAGGTAGAAAGATAGGAAGGAAGCCAGAGCATGGGCAGTGGAAAACACTGGGGGTGTCCATGCATTTCTACCCCGCAGCCATATTCCCACACCCTTCCCTTGCTGACAGAACTCTAACTTCCTGTACATGTTGGGGGGGCCGTGTCCTTCATGAGAAGCAGGTTCCTCCCTGGTCTCAAGGAGTGACTTGTGGGATCGAAGGCAACCACGGTGACCTGTTCTCCATGCTGGGTTGAACATGTGACACACCATTGGCCAATCCCACATGAGGGGAAGTCTGGCTTTAAGGAAAGGTTTCCATGCTTCTAAAGAATGAAGAAAAGAAGAAAACCAAGTTCCTCTCCCACCTCAGAGGTGGCCTCTGGATGGAGAGGCTGCAACCAGGACAAACATGAGGCCAAAAGCCCAAACAACAGAGATAGAATATTTGTGTTAAATTGCACCTTTGAGTCTTTGAAATAACCAACTTTGGAAAACTCCCTACCAACCAATTTATGATGTAAGGTGATGAATTTTTTAATGTTTAGGTGTTGTGGGTTTTTTATGACCTGTAGCACAAAGCATCTAACTGGTACCTGTGGTTTCACAGACAAAAAGCATGGCGACTCCTGTGCCCGAAGACCTGAAGGTGATGCTCAGCCCATAACTTAATGGTTTCTTTCACCTCACTTGGGGAAATAGCAATTACGCAATCTTTTAAGTGTCTTGTCTGTCAATCTTAATACTAATTTAATATAATGCTTACAGTTTGTTTCTTTCAACAGTCAAAAACCAAATTCTTCGAGACTTCCAGTAAAATGGCGCAATAGACAGATGCTGTTCTAACTGCCTCCCAGGATCACACCAAAATTACAAGCAAATTATACAGCATTCAACCCTGCAGGTTCCCGGAACACTGGAGGAACAGAACCACTAAACAAAGAACTTAAAGAGGAGGCCATGTCGGGTCTGGTAGGACGAGCGGAGATGAGAGAGGGCGAACCCCATGAGGGAAGCCCCAGCCATGGGAAAATTGTCTGGCTGGCAGAGAGACCCTCTGGCCGCACACCAAGCTCACCAGCCCAGAGTTCCTTTGCCGGGAAGAGGAGTTCTAAGATAGCCGGCAGTAAATTAGTGAGGACTCTCTTTGCTCAGCTCAGTGAGGCTAAGAGCGGCTGGAGAATCAGTGGGACTGGAGCCCAGGCATGCTCTCCGGTGAGCACTTACCTGGTTACTGGTGGAGGGAGTAGCTGTGTGAGCCGGGCTGGGGAGCCCGCGGGGACGGACTGAACTGAGCACCTTTGGTGCAAAGGCTGGAGGTTTTTGGATTGTGGTTCCCGTGGTTTGCAGCCTGCACCCAAGTGGTGTAGGGAGGACGCCATTTTGTCGGGTTTGGGCCCTCCCACGGAGGATCAGGTCCGAGACCTCATTGGTCTGGTGAAATTGGCGCAGAAGTGCGTGTGTGCGTGCACGTGCTCATGCGGCCTTGGATCCCCACCCTCCGCCCGGCTTATACTGCGTTGCCAGGGAAATGCTGGGCGGGTGCCCTCCGGCTCCAACAGGCTGCTCATTGAGACCCGGGAGTGCGCGAGACGCCTCAGATCCCCACCCTCCGCTCGGCTTGTGCTGCGTTGCCAGGGAAATGCCTGGTAGGCGTGCTCCGGCTCCAACAGGTTGCTCACTGAGACCCGGGAGTGCGCAAGCCGCCTTGGGTCCTGCTCTCTGCACTGCCTTGCAGAGTTGCCAGGCTGGTGATTGGCTGTTGGGCTGCTCGGTCTGATCTGCAAGTGGCTGATTGGGACAGGCTGAGACTGGGACTTTTCCTGGGAGTGTTGGGCCGTGAGCTGTGTGCCTGCGTGATCCAGCCAGGGCTCTCCTGGTGATCTATCTAATACATCAAAGCAATCCCAGAGTGACAGCCAGAATGGGGAAACAAAGAAACATGTTACAAGTAAAAGATCAGAAGAAACCTCTAGAAATCGAACTAAATGAAACAGAAGGAGCCAACCTTTCAGAGACAGAGTTTAGAACACTGATCATAAGGATGTTTAAGGAACTTAACGAGGACATAAAGAAGGATAGGGAAACCATAAAAAACAACCTTTTAGAACTAAAGAATACAATAACTGAAATGAAGAACACACTCGAAGGAATCACCAGTAGAGTAGATGAAGCAGAGGAGCGGATCAGAGATTTGGAAGATAAAATAGCAGAAATCACCCAGTTGGCACAGCAAAAAGACCAAAGAATAAAAAACAATGAAAATAGTTTAAGAGCCCTATGAGACAAGGTGCAACGCAACCACCTTCGAGTCATAAGAATACCAGAAGGAGAAGAGAAGAAGCAAGGGGTCGAGAATGTATTTGAACAAATAATGACTGAAAACTTCCCTACCCTGGTGAAGGAAATCAACATACATGCCCAGGAAGTGCAGAGGGTTCCAAACAAGCTGAACCCAAACAGGTCCACACCAAGACACATCATAGTTAAAATGGCAAAGGTTAAAGACAGAGACAGAATCCTAGAGGCTGCAAGAGAAAGACAGCAGGTTACATACAAAGGAACTCCTATTAGACTAACAGTTGACTTGTCTACAGAAACTCTGCAGGCCAGAAGGGAGTGGCAGGAGATATTCAAAGTGACACAAAATAACGGCCTACAACCAAGATTGCTCTACCCAGCACGGCTATCACTTAAAATTGAAGGAGAAATAAAGAGCTTCTCAGAAAAGAATAAGCTTAAGGAATTCATTACCACCAAGCCAGCATTGCAAGAAATGTTAA
Organism: Aselliscus stoliczkanus; assembly: GCA_033961575.1. Taxonomy (NCBI): domain Eukaryota; kingdom Metazoa; phylum Chordata; class Mammalia; order Chiroptera; family Hipposideridae; genus Aselliscus; species Aselliscus stoliczkanus. Next base: position 105,394,651 of record CM066727.1, on the reverse strand, counting down.
AAGGGCTTTTTTAAACAAAAGAAAGGGGTAAACAAGCTAACCCAGGAAGACCAGGAATACAAATAACAAAATGGCAATACATATGCACCTATCAATAATCATTTTAAATGTGAATGGGCTAAATGTTCCAATCAAAAGACAGAGAGTGGCTGAGTGGATAAGAAAATAGGACACCTGTATATGCTGTTTACAGATGGAATAAGATATTTCATGCAAATGGAAATGAGAAAAAAAAAGCTGGAGTACCAATACTTATTTTGGACAAAATAGACTTTAAAATGACCACATTAAAAGACAAAGAAGGGCACTAGAATCCTAATAAACATCTATGCACCCAACATAGGAACACCTAATTACATATAACAGATTTTGACAGACATAAAGACAGAGATCAACAGTAACACTATCATAGTAGGGGACTTCAACACCATTGTCACCAATGGACAGACCCTTTAGACAGAAAATCAACACAGAAAGAGGGGCCTTAAATGATACTTTAGACCAGCTGGACTTCGTTGATATTTTTAGAGCATTTCACCTGAAAAAACAGAATATACATTCTTCTCAAGTACATATGGGACATTTTCCAAGATAGACCACGTTACGCCACAAAACAAGTCTCAGTAAATGTAAGAAGATTGAAGTCATATCAAGCAGATATAAAGGAAAAACTGATGGTTGCTGGCTGGGAGGGAGTGGGGAAGAGGGAGAGGGGAAAGTTTTGGACAGTGTAGATGGGACTACAATGTTGCCGCAGGTATATGGGGGCAGTTCTGGGAATGTAATTGATAATGTTGTGAAGAGACTATTATGTTGCGAGAAATAAGTCAGCCGGAGAAGGACAGGTACCATGTGGTCTCACGGTGTGTGGAGTCTGAAGAGCTGAGTGAACGATCAAAGTAAACAGACTTGTAGATGTAGAGGGAAAACTGAGGGTTGCTAGTTGGGAGGGGGGGTGGGGATGGGGGGGAAGGGGAAGGGATTAGACAGCATAAATAGGCAACTACAATAATGCCACAGGGATATGAAACACAGTTCAGGGAATATAATAATGTTGTAAAAATTTTGTGGTGTGTCAGATAGTCACATGACTTGTTAGGGAGACCACTTCATGGATGGAGTAGAGGCTTGATCACTGCACTGTACACCTGAAGCTGATGTTGTATAGTATGGTATGCCAACTGCAACTGAATATGTGGATGGTCACGGGATGTGGAGTATACTGTGGAAGGGAGTCAGGGGAGTTGTGATAGATATGTATGATATGGGGAGGGCGTGGGGTGGCGAACTGGGAGAGGGGGGTTGTCACTTTGGGGAGTAAAGAATATAACTATTGCATTGTGTTGTACACCTGAAACCAATAAAATATAAAATAAAATAAAATTTAAAAAAACAAAACAAAACAAAACAAATTCTTCTGCCAAGCTAAAGCATATCTTATAATAGCCAACTCAGAAGAAATGGATCACTTTTTTTTTTTTAAGATTTTATTGGGGAATTGGGGGAGGGAAACAGTGTTGGGGAATTGGGGAAGGGGAACAGACAAGTTGCTGTCCTTCTGTTCTTCAGTCTAGTTGTGGAGGACATTACTTCACTGGCCCATGTTGGTATTAACATTGCTCTCTTCCTGGGTGAAGCAGATCGGTCGCCGACCTCTGGATGGCCAGTCACGGCGGCTCTTGGCCGCTCATGCTGGCTGCTGGCCGCTCACTGCAGCTTATGGCAGCCCACTGCAGCAGCGGCTGCAACTATGCCTTGTCGGCGACTCATGGCAGCCCAGCTCCAGGTGGAGCTGTTGTTCACCATCTTAGCTGTACAGGGCAGTGTCACTGGCACTCATATGTGGGATCTGAAATGGGCCCTGCTGCTCAGGGCTGGCGTCCCAAGCCAGCTCCTAACCAACGTGCCACTCGGCGGGCCCTGGATCACTTTTAATTGTGACATTTCATTAACACTTGGCCAGTAAGACTGACTTGGAAATATTCTAGGGCTTTTTTCCCTGCTAACATGGAGAAGAAAAAATTTATGATAGGGCAATGTGAGAAGAAAAAATAGATACCTAATAGTCAGGACAACAAGAAAATTATATAGAAACTTAAATACAAATAAAGAACCCTGAATTCAAAATGTTTGATGACTGTACCTTAATTAGACAGATTTTAAGGAACTGAGCACAGAGTCTGTATCTGTAAATGGTTTGGGGCATCCTTTCAGCTAGCTCTTTGAATAGTGTTCTTTATATTCAGTGAATGCTTCTGAAAGAGCTTGAATTTTACATGAATCAAAAGCCCTTGTGATAGTCTCAAGATTGCCTCCAATTCAAGGTTTTATTTTATTTTTTTACAGTACAATTAAGTTATCAAGGCAGAGGCTGTGATTACAGGGACAACATTGCATTGCCACAACCAGGTAAGCACGTGGGCCCCATGGCAGGGATGCCCCTGCCAGGCCCAGGGGGAGTGTGGTCAGGCCCCAGAGAATGGGACAGGCCTCCCTGTACCCTCCTCCTGAGGGGCAAACACTGCTTCTGTGACAGCGTCCACAGTTGCCTATCACACTCACTTGTACAGCTCTCAGCCTGTACTCCAAGCAGAATTTTAGAAAATGCTATGAGGTGTTTTTTTTTTGACAGCATGGAATACGGATAACCTTTTCTTATCTGTTAATGTGAGATGTTTCTAACCTTCCCAAAGCAGAACCTGCCCTCCTTCCTCTGGGATTCATGGTGTAAGGAAGAAACACCTGCCAGGTGCTCCTTTACTGATTAGAGTGGGGTCCGCTTGGACCCTGAGGGCATTTACTAATGATCAGAGAGGTGCCCATGGAGGAATCTTGCTGCTTCCTTGCTGGGAGCAGCCAGTGCAATGAGCTCTATTGGGCCTGGGCTTGTGACTGGAGGGCTGGCTGGGTGAGTTCCTTCTCTCTCAGCTCCTCCCCCCATTAATCCCATCTCCTGTTAAAGTAATCACTGCTAACCTGAAGTGGGGAGGCGGGTGGGGAGGAGATGGCTGGGAGTGAAAAGAGGAAAATGACTGGGATTAAAAGTGCTCTCTTCTCATCTCGCCCTGCCAGGATGCAGTTCACAATAATAATCATATCTGGGTGCTATTCCCCACCTCAAACTGATTACCTAATTACCTGAACCCCACTCCTCCACCTTTCCCACCTCAGATAGCAAGCAACTCCATTTCTCCGGTTGCTTGGGGAAAACCCTTGGAGTTGCCTCCCTCCCCTCTTTCTCTCCGAAATACAAGTTCAGTCCACCAGCAAATCCTGTGGGCTCTACCTTTGAAGCAGCTCCAGAAGCCAGCCACTCCCTCTTTCCCCACCAGCGCCTCCTAGTCCAAACCATGTCACTCATGGGAACTTGGGCAGTAGCCTGCTGACTGGTCATCCTGTTGTCATTTCTGCCTCTTCCCTACAATCTATTCTATGTAGAGGGTGACCTTTTAAAAACAGAAGTTGGATAATGTCAATCCCCTACTCAAAACCCTGCCATGCTTCTCATCTCATTCCCGTTCAAACCATGGCCTCAGCGGCTCCTGTGACCTGCCTTGTACCCCCTGACCTCATCTCCTACCATCTCCCCTCACTTCCCCTGGACCACGGTGACCTTCTCTTGGAGCATACAGGCCTCTGCCCTTGTCACTTTTGTCTGGAAGTCTTATCATCCCAGTGCCCTCACAAATCTCCCCTGCTCCCTCACTTCTGTCAGGAATGAGCTCACTGCCACCTGACAAAGGCCACCCCGACCACCTGCCTAAAACAGCTACCCGTCATGCCTCACTGTCCTTAGTCTGCTGTAGTTTTCTTCATACTCTTGAATTTGACATTGGAGTACATATTTCCATGTTACATTAGGTATGAGATATGTATTTGCATTATATGTACGTGTTTCTCTTCATATTTCTGTAACTCTAGTTATATCATTTATTTGTTTGTTATTATTTTCTCCCTTCAGAACATGAGCCCCATTGACATAATTTATCTCTTTTCCTGTGGAATTCCCATAGCCTAGAAATGAGCCTAGTGCAGGTGAAGGAATGGCAGCTTTATTCAAAGTTGCCCCTAACTGGAGACAACCCAAATGTCCTTCAGGCAGTGAATAGATAAATGGTGGTGCATCCACGCTCAGCAATACAAAGGAACAAATTATTATAGATTACACAACAGCAAAAATAATCTCAAATTCATTTTGTTAAATGAGCAAAGCCAGACAAAGGAGTTTACATATCGTATGATTCCCTTCATAGGACTTTCTAGAAAAGGCAAAGTGATGAAAACCAGGGATGTTACTTTTCTATATCATGACTGTGGTGTTGGATATAGTACTCTGCATTTCTCTGTATAGCAAAAAGAGTGAATTTTATTGTACACAGTTTTAAAAAATCCTATATTTTCCTAAAACGCTGTATAACTGTATAGTCTGACAGGGTGACAAATGACCAGATGGAGCCTCAGCAGTCCCTTTAGATATGGCAGGCACTGTCCAGTTCACCGAAGTGCTCACCACTCTCGCTGTGGTCTCACTCCTGGCCCCCTGTGCTCATTTAGGTTACCTGCCAGGTCCTTGTAGTCATCTGAGACTCTAGCATAAGCATAGTGCCATTAGTTCCAATGAAGATCTAAGTTCTACACTGTGCCAGCAACCCAGCCTGAACCCAGGCTGGGTTAGGCAAGCTGCTCAGAAATCCCCCAGTACCCCAGCCTGTCTCTACCACACCTCTCTTCAGAGCATCTTGACATTTCTTTCTGTATCAGTTAGAATATTATTGACTTTCGATGGCAGAAATTCAGCTTAATTCAGCTTTAGTCAAATGGGGAAATGAATTGGTTCATGTGGCATGGGGGGAGCTGGCCTCAAGGACTCACTCTGGTCCCATCGGCATCTTCCCTCTCTGAGCGTCCTCTCTCCTGTCTCCATTCTCTTGGGTTGGTTGTTCCCATGAGGCTGGGAGAAAGACCACAGGCAGCTCTGGACATGTCTTCTTACAGCCTGATAACCACAGAGGAAAGAGAACTCTGCCCACATCCCCACTAAGGAAAACCTGAACCCTGACTGTAACCAGAGAGGAGGGTGCAGTGAGATTTCAGCTGATATCAGAACCGTGTGGTTGGAGTTAAGGGTGAGAAATGGCCCCAAAGTGAGACACAGTGCTCTGGGCTGATAAAACACCACATTTGTTAACTTGTCTTTATTTTCCACTACACTCTTAAATCTTTAAGAATAGATACTGTGTCTTTGATTTCTGTACCTAGTACAGTACAGTGTCTGGCACAAAAGATTTTTAAAAAATATTTTTAAATGATTGTTGAATGAAGGATAAAATCTAAATTGTCATAATAATACATCTTAGATTTCCAAAACAATCCTAATCTCATGAAATGTGAATATTTTTTATTAAGATGATTCTTTAAATGAATAAGTAATTTCACTTTATAGTTTGTAAAACAGTTTATAAAATTATGTTCAGAAACCATATTCAGTACTTGGCCATACACTCTGCTTTTGGTTTTGGTTCAGAAAGCTTAGCTGGGCCGGCCGGGTGGCGCAGTGGTTAAGCACTGGCTTGGGAAGCCAGCGGCCCCGGTTCGGTCCCACATATGAGGGCCAGTGACACTGCCCTCAAAAAAACAAAAAAAAAAACACAAACAGAAAGCTTAACTGGCTGTTTTGGTTATAATATTGGGCCTCCAAATCCCCTTTAACACCCTTCTCTGGACAGCTCTGTGTCACTAGAAGCTGACCCTTTGGGCTGCATCTCCCTCCATACTTTCTAGAGGGTGTCGATTGGGTTTGGTCAATGGCGGCCATTGCAGGAGGTCAGGTTGTATTAGAGGGAGAAAGTGAGAGTGGAGCACTTCTTCCACGCTCTGTTTCACGTCTCTGGTTGTGACTACAGCTCCCAGGGGACAGTGGATCCTCCGCACATCAGGGTCTCGCTGGGCTCTAGTCTCAGTGTCCTTTCAGGCTTGGAGACGGTACCTGCTCCCTTTCATTGCTCTTCTCTGCAAGCCTCACCCTCAAAAGTAGTTGCCTCATTTAAGCCCCATCACGTGAAACAAATGGGGTGGATTCTGTTTCCTGCCTACAATCTTGACTCAACTATCAACTTAACCCTTCCTTATCAGGTGCAGTTTACCAATTTGTTCATTCCTTTAGGTCAGTGGTTCTTCCTCTTTGCTGCACGTTGGAATTTCTGTGTAACTTTACAACAGGCTGCTGCTGGATTCCAACCCCACAATGTCTGATGTCATTGGTCCAGGGAGTGGGCTGGGCATCAGGAGTTTAAAATCTCTCCAGTCCCTTCTATTGTGAAGCCAAAGTTGAGAAGCATTGCTCTGACTCAGTTGACACTTGAACAACATGGGTTTGGACTGCATAGGTCCACTTATATACGGAATTTTTAATTGACCCTTGCAGTTCAAACCCAAGTTGCTCAAGGTCAATAGGCAGTCAAGAATCCACATATGAGGAGGACTGACTTAAGTTATACATGGATTTTCAACTGAGCGGGCTGTTGGTGCCCTTAATACCCCCAACCATCTTGCATTGATCAAGGGTCAACTGTATATGATCCATTGTGGTTTATTTAAATTAATTAATTTATTTATTACAAATTATTGCTGTCTTCCATTTAAAGTGATGCTCTTTTCTACTCTCCCATTCATGAAAGCATTTTTTGTTTAAAGATTTTATTGGGGAATTGGGGGAGGGGAACAGCATGGGGAATCGGGGAAGGGGAACAGACAAGTTGCTGTCCTTTTGTTCTTCAGTCTAGTTGTGGAAGACGTTGCTTCATTGGCCCATGTTGGTATTGTGATCATTGCGCTCTTCCTGGCTGAGGCAGTCGCTCGCCAGCCATTGGACGGCCACTCACGACGGCTCATGGCAGCTCATGCAGGCTGTGGGCCACTCATGGTAGTTCATAGCAGCCCACTGCAGCAGGGGCTACGCCTTCGCCAGCGATTCACGGGAGCCCAGCTCGAGGTTGAGCTATTGTTCACCATCTTAACTGTAGAGGGCATAGTGCCACTAACCCTTATGTGGATCTGAGCTGGGGCCCTGCTGCTCAGAGCTGGCATCCCAAGCAACCAATGTGCCACTCAGCCGACCCTCATGAAAGCATTTTTAAAAAACAAAGTAGAACAATTTTTTTTGATATTATGTATTTTTTTTAAATTAAAGTTTATTGGGGTGACAATTGTTAGTAAAGTTACATAGCTTTCACGTGTACAATTCTGTAATACATCATTTATATATCACATTACATGTTCACATAACAGAACAAATTTAAACATATTTATATAACAGTTTTCTCAAGAGGTTAGACACAAAGGACAGGTGTTTCTGAAAAGCATAGAAATCAGCTAAATGTACTTTTTTGGTTGGGCTTGTGTGCCAGGGTTTGCAGGAGGGTAGAAAGGACAACAGAAGCTCCATCGGGAGATGCCACAAGAGTAAGAATTTCAGAATCATTCTGTGTTGGAACACTGCTCTCTTTGCACTATAAAAATAGAGGTACTAGCACCATGTAATTAACTCATGACACATTGATTGATCTGGTCTTGGCAATATGCTCTGAGAAGGAACCATATTGAATCTGTCATTCACATCCTTTGGCATAAAAAAATCAGCAGTGGCTACTGGCCTCATGAGAACACCTCACGTGTTCAAAGTTTAAGATGCCTTCACCATTTGGCAGGTTTTAAAATACAAAAGAAAAACAACAACCCTCCCCTATTTAAAAGACAGCCACTATTTATGTATGTATGTATGTATGTATGTATGTATGTATGTATGTATGTATTTATATGTATAGCTTGGCAATAATTATTTTACAAAGAAGATACTGCTCATTTGGGATTAGCACTTTTTTTCAAGGCAAAACTAAGCTAAGTTTCATGTTGCAAAAGCCTGATTACATAAGCAGATTAATTTCAATAGAGCATGTTGGCACATATTTTAATGATTATGCAAATATGTTTTTTTAATTGCAATATTTTTTAAAATTAAAGTTTACTGGGGTGACAATGGTTAGTAAACTTATAGTTTTCAGGGGTACAATTCTGTAATACATCATTTATATATCATATTGTGTGTTCACCACCCAGTCAGATCTCCTTCCATCATCATATATTTGATCCCGTTTACCCTCATCTACTATCCCCATTTTCCCTACCACTCTGGTAACCACTAAACTATTATCTGTATCTATGAGTTTTGTTTCTTTATTTTTTTGTCTTCTTCCTTTGTTGTTTCCTTATCAGTGAGATCATATGGTTCTCGACTTTTCTGTCTGACTTATTTCACTTAACATAACGTCTCAAGGTCAATCCCTGTTGTCGCAAATGGCACTTTTTCATCTTTTCTTATAGCAGAATAGTATTCCATTGTGTATATATATATACCACATCTTCTTTATCAATCATCTATTAAATGACACCTTGGTTGTTTCCATGTTTTGGCCACTGTAGATTAAGCTGCAATGAACACCGGAGTACATATATCTTTAAGGATAAATGTTTTCAGATTTTTTGGGTAGATATCCAGAAGAGGGATTGCTGGGTCATATGGTAATTCTATTCTTAATTTTTTGAGGAATCTCTACTCTGCTGCACCAATCTGCATTCCCATCAACAGTGTATGAGGGTTCCTTTTTCTCTCCAGCCTCTCTAACACTTATTATTTGTCTTGTTGATGACAGTCCTTTTAACTGGTGTGAGGTGGTATTTCATGGTTTTTATTTGCATTTCTCTGATGATTAGTGATGTTGAGCATCTTTTCCAAATGTCTGTTGGCCATCTGTATGTCCTCTTTGAAGAAATGTCTATTCAGGTCCTCTGCCCATTTTTTAATTGGATTGTTTGTCTTTTTGTTGTTGAGTTGTTTGAGTTCCTTATGTATTTTGGATATTAACCCCTTATTGGAGGGGTTGTTTGCAAAAATCTTCTTCCATTTGGTTGGTTGCCTTTTTTATTTTGTCAATTGTTTCTTTTGATGTGCAGAAGCTTTTTAGTTTGATATAGCTCCAGTCATTTATTTTAGCTTTTAGTTCCCTTGCCTTTGAGGTCAAATTCATAAAATCCTCTTTGAAACCAAGGTCCATAAGCTTAGTACCTATGTTTTGTTCCGTGTAGTTTATTGTTTCAGGTCTTATGTTTAGGTCTTTGATCCATTTTGAGTTAATTTTGCTACACGGTGACAGATAACAGTCTATTTCATTCTTTTGCACGTGGATTTCCAATTTTCCCAGCACCACTTATTGAAGAGGATGTCTTTTCTCCATTATATGTTTTTGGCTTCTTTGTTGAAAATTATCTGTCCATATTAATGTAGGTTTATTTCTGGGTTCCCAGTTCTATTCCATTGGTCTGTGTGTCTGTTTTTCTGCCACTGCCATGCTGTTTTGATTATTGTTGCTCTGTAATACAAGTTGAAGTCAGGGAGTGTGATACCTCTAGTATTGTTCTTTTTTTTTTTTTTAGGAATGCTTTGGCTCTTAGGGGCCTTTTGTGGTTCCATACAAATCTGATGATTTTTTGTTCTATTTCTTTAAAAAATGCCATTGGGATTTTGATGGGGATTGCATTAAATCTGTATATTGCTTTGGATAATATGGCCATTTTATAATAACTATGTTGATTCTTCCAATCCATGAATACAGAATGTCTTTCCATTTCTTTGTGTCTTCTTCAATTTCTTTTAAAACTGTCTTATAGTTTTCAGTGTGTAGGTCTTTTACATCCTTGTTAACTTTATTCCTAAGTATTTTATTGTTTTTTGTTGCAATTGCAAAAGGGATTTTTAAAAATTTTTTCTGAGATTTCATTGTTAATATATAAGAATGTAATGGATTTTGTACATTGATTTTGTAGCTGGCAACTTTACTGTATTCATTTATGGTTTCTAATGGCTTTTTTGTGGAGTCTTTAGCCACTTTTTAAACACTACACATTTGTTAGTGGTGATCAGACTTAAAATCTTTGAGAGGGAGAAATTATTCTTTCCAGCCTTTCATTTTGAAGTTTCCAGAGATGTCTCATGTAAATAAATACTGTGCCTGTATCACTTCCCTGTTGCAATATTAATCTCAGTGGCATGAAACAGAAAGCATTTATTTCTCACAGTTTGTGTGTCACTGGGGCAGGGCAGCTGGGGGTAGCTGTATTAGTTTGTTTGGGCTGTTACAACAAAATACCATAAATTAGGTGTTTTACGAATAACATATATTTATTTCTTACAGTTCTGGAGGCTGGAAATTCCACCATTGTGGCACTAGTAGACTCTATGTCTGGTGAGAGCCTCCTAGGTAATAGACAGTTGTCTTTTCTCTGTGACCTTATATGGTGGAGGGAGATAGGGAGCTCTGGAGGGCCTCTTTTATAAGGGTACCCTCATGAACTAATCACCTCCTAAAGGCCCCACCTCCTAATACCATCACCTCAAGTGAGGATATCAACATATGAATTTTAAGGGTACACAAATATTCAGATCATCACAGTTGCTCTCCCCCACATGTCTTATTCTCCTCCTGGATCAGTGGGTAGCCCAGGTGGATGTCTCCTAATACCCCATTAGCTAAAGAAAGGTACACTGCCAATCACAGTCAAAGACTGGGGAAATACATTCCACATTTAGTAGAAGGGACTACAAAATTACACAGCCAAGGGGATACAGGGAGAGATGAAGAACTGGGGACAGTAATTGAATTTATTATAGTGCTTACAGAATAATCTGCCAAATAGTGAATCCCAACACTGTGCTTACAGGAAAATTCCTGGCTCTAGAGTGGCAGTCACTTACCTGTTGTACAACTCTGTAAGAAGGATGCTTTTCTGTGTCCAGACAGACAGAGGCAATGGAGGTGATGTGGGCTTTTCTTGGCTGTCCTGCCTGTTAGAACATCAAAACTATCTCCAAAGAAGTTATGAGAGGTTTGGGGCAGGAGGAGAGGGTTGAATAGGTGAAGCACAGGAGATATTTCAGGGTGGTGAAACTGTTCTGTATGATATTGTGATGGTAGATATGACACCATGTTTTTGTCAAAAACCATAGAACTTTACATCATACAAACAATGAGTTTTAATGTATAAAACTTAAAAAAAAAAATCTTTAGGAGGTCAGAGGTCCTGTTTAGGATTCCCAGTGTGTCCTCTTGGAAGTAGGTGGAAAGCTTAAGTTGGACCCACAACATGTCTGCAGTAGCTGAGAACTCTGGGTCTGGCAAAGCTTTCTCAGCACAGTTTGAAGAACAGGATTCACATAAAACCAAACCATGCTCATGAGTGAGCCACAATTTGAATTAGCAGAATTTTATTGGATATTCTGGAACACAGAAACTAGAATGAGAGTCCATGCTCTCAGGAATCAATGGCAGAGTCAATGGAGAAGGTAAAGAATAGTTAAAGAACAAAAGGTAAAGGACAAAACATGAGAAAAATTTCTAAAATTAAAGCTAAAATCAAATTTGGTGCCTGGATTTTAAAATATGGTAAACAGAACGATCACTGCTAAGAACAAAACTGATGTTCTGAGTGAGCAAAAGGAATAAATCTCATACAGGCAGAAATCAAAAACATTAAAAACTAGAAACTATAAACAAAAAGATAAACAATGAAAGACTTGAGGGACAGATCCAAGAGGCCTCTGATGCAAATATTATTACATTCAGAAGGAGAAAACATATCACAGAGAGTAACATAGAGAAGAAAAGTAAAGGTAAAATAAAAGAAATTTCTGGAAGTTAAAGAGTCCAAATGAAACTGAACATAACCTCAAAAAATTACAGAGATACTCCAAGGGTAAAGAGATAGTCTTATAAACTTTCAGGAAAAAAATGCAGATCACTTATGGTGGTAATTGAATCTGACTGGCTATCTGACTTATAAATTATACTCTAAATCAACAGACAATGGAATGACAATGGACAATTGAGAAAATAGGAATAACATCCATGAATTCTATACCCAGCCAAGATATAATTTAATGCAAAAGCATGAGATTTTGGAGCAAGTAAGGACTTGATGTGTTGCAACCCTTGTAGCCCATCTGAGGAAATACATAGAAACTCTTGTAACCAAATAAAAGTAAATCAGAATATGGGTCTCATGATATGGGATAATAAGAGAGTCCAGGAAACAGTGATAGTTGAATATAAACGGATGATATTGATTATGTGACTGAAAATTTATAATATGCGTTAAGTCTTCTTTAAACAGAAAACGAAATTGTAAGAAAATCCCTAATAAAAGCTTGAAGCAAAAATTTCCAGCTATATAAAAACAAAACAAAACAAACAAACAAAACAGGCCAGCTGAGTGGCTTAGTTGGTTAAGAGCGCGAGCTCTGAGCAACAGGGTCACCGATTTGATTCCCACATGGGCCAGTGAGCCGTGCCCGAGCTGAGCTGCCGCTGAGCTGCCAACAGGTGGCGGGATGGCTCAGGTGGTAAGAGCATGTGCTCCTAACAAGGTTGCCGGTTCAACTCCCACATGGGATGGTGGGCTGTGCCTACCAGCAACTAAGATTGAAACACGACACCTTGAACTGAGCAGCAGCGAGCTGCTGAAGGGCAGTTGGATGGCAACTGGTCTTGGAGCTGAGCTAGCTGTGCCCTCCACAACTCAGACTGAAAGACAACAACTTGGCTGTTCCCTTCCCCAATTCCCCAACACTGTTCCCCTTCCCCAATTCCCCAATAAAATCTTTAAAAAAAAAAATGTCTAGCTATGTCAGCTATGAAGTGTGTGTGTTTGTGTGTACACACATGTGCATATATACACATGCAGGGGTGGAGTGGGACATACAATATGGAACAGGAAAATGAATGATCTCTTATAAGTAAGTGGGGATGAGATGAATTGCGAAGAAAAAGGTACTGGGAGGATAGGGATTATGTAATTTTTATATATTAATAGAGAAATCCAATTTTAGTAGTGACCATATGTGATTAAAAAAGAACTACTAGTATAATGAAAAGTAGTATCTTTTAAAAATTAACAACAGTGTACTAAAGAAATGAAGAAAATTAGGAAAAGTAAAACTAGAAACAAGCTACAAAGAATAACAAACAAAAAATAATATAGAAATCATACAAGCAAGTATATAAAGCATCATAATTACTGTGGACTAAATTCTCCTATTAAAAGAAAAGACTCTGATACTAGTTATAATATAAAACACAGGCATAAGATGTTTCTAAAAACACACCAAAACATTACAAGGAAAGACTGGAGATTAAGGGAAGGCAAACATTAATTAAGTAAATGCAAAGAAAAGAACTCTGCATGAATGACAATATTAATATTAATTAAAATGTAATTGAAAGCCAAAAGCGTTAATGAGGTCAAAGAGGAAAAATATAATGGGGAAAACTTAATCAGTGAACAAGTTGTGTATAAGTCATAAACATTAATGGATAAACAAAATAGCAGCCATAGACATAAAGCGAAAATTCCAGAAATACAAGGGAACATTGATGAAAATATTTTTATTGTGAGATGCTTTGAATATTCTTCCAGCATGTTATAGTTCAAATATATAATTAAGGCAAAGATTTAAGGGATTTGAAAAATACAATAAACTATACATTTTTCTTCTCTTATATTATGTAATACACAAATTAATCATATACTTGGCCTAAAAAAATCTTTCCTAAATTGCTCTAAACAGAATTTTGTTTGTTTCTTTGTCTGTTTTTTACTTTCAAACAGGAAATCAATAATAAAAAGATTTTTTTTCTAAATCCTTTAAGTATTGGAAAATTAAGAAAACCTCTTCCACATATTTCCTGATTCAAAGAGGAAGTCAAAATTGAAATCATAAAGTAAATATCAAAAAGAGACTAGGAAAAACGTTTATGCCAAAACCTACTGGATACAGTTAAAGTGATGTTGGGAGGTGGGTGTGGATTTATAGCTTTAAATTATTTTATTGTTTAAAAAGAGAAAATTACACAAAATCATGAATATCATGTTTGGAACAATTTGAATATTATATTTCCTGGATTTTTGGTAAAACAGCACAGGAGGCACTTCCACTGATTTTCAGATTTTCTTCATGTGGATTATTTTCCTTTCTCATTCCATCCCTTTGTCAACATCACAGTAAGAGCGAATAAAGTGATCAAGAATTTGTCTGTCTGGAAATTTGAAGAAAACAGGATGAAAAATTCCATTTAATTATTTAAGTGCTAAATAGAGAAACTCTAGGAAGGAGACAAATACCTGATAACAGTACTCTATACAGAAATTTGATGAGACCAAAACAATCAAAACATATTATGTCTAATAGCTAAAAAGACACACTTGCATATTTATTGATTTAAAAGAGCGAACTTAACAGTAAAGGAATCAGCAGACTTCATGGAAACAGCATGGGTTTTTTAATGAAACAGACTTAGGTTTCAGTTCTGTACTAGTAAGTATTAGCAAGTCATCTGACCTCCCCATTTCTTCATTTCCTCATCTTTGATTTATTTTATTTTATTCTATTTTTTTGAGGGCAGTGTCACTGGCCCTCATATGTGGGATCCGAACCAGGGCCGCTGGCGTCCCAAGCCAGCTCTTAACCACCGCGCCACTCTGCCGGCCCATTTTCTCATCTTTGAGTACAAGTAATAGCACTCTCCTTGCCCAGGTGTGGGAATGGATTAGGAATGCTGTGTGTGAGGCACCTAGACAGTGCCTGGTCCGTAAAGACCCTTTTTTACTGGGCACAGAGTAACACAGAGTGACAAACAAATAATGGAAACTATTATTTCCAAAGTTCCATCAAAGCCACAGCTGCTTTTTTGCTCACAGATGCTGGCAGACTTTGCTGGTTTTGAATGATAACTGATCATGACAAGGCCCTTCAGTTCCTTGGCCCTCCATTGTCTCCACTGGAAAATGGAGGAATCTTGTCTAGTTCTGAACATCATTGGCTCCCTAATCCTAATTACATATTTTTTCAATAGTACAGAGTGAAGCTGTGAAACTTTGATCATGCCTAGTACTTGTCATCTGTGCAGCCAAACCAAAAGAACCAAAGGAGAGGAAGAAAAATATGACAACATGTTATTATGGTCACTATTACAAATGCCAGCTGAGGTCTACAGATGAGGGGTGCGTGTGTGTGTGTGTGTGTGTGTGTGTGTGTGTGTGTTTGTTTTACTCTCCATTTATGTTTGCGCTTACATGTTTTTGTGATCTCACATTTAATTTTGAACCATACCTTTTGACCCCAGCATTTTTTAGTTGAGATACACTTTTCATAAACTGAAATGCTCTGATATGTAACCCGCAGCCAAATAATGTGACAGACCATGTCCACCAGCCCAGAAAGACCCGGCATGCTCCTCTCAGTCAATACCTCCTACCCCATGACAGACAGGTTCTGATGAGCTTCATCACAGGTAAGTTCTGCCTGTTGCAGAACTTCAAATAAGTGAAATCATACAAAAGGTATAATTTGGTGTCTGGCTTCTTTCACTCAGCATACTGTTTTTGAGGTTCATACGATTTGTTGAATATATCAATAATTCCATCTTTTTTTGTCTAGTCAGATTTCATTATGTGCACATGCCACAGTTTACCCATTTTCCTGTTGGTGGAGATCTGGGTCACGTCCAGTTTGGGTCTCTTAAGAATACAATGATTATAAATATTTTCCTATGAGTCCTTTAGTGGGCATGTGTTTTTCTTCTCTTGGGTAAATACCTAGAAGTGGAATTTTTGGGCCATGGAATCAGTATATGTTGAACTTATGAGAAACTGCCAGCTCTGTTTCCAAAGTGATTGTACTATTGTACACCTACCAGCTCCATATCACCAACATTTGCTATTGTCAGTCTTTTACATTTTAACCCTAAAATGTCTCTATTTCTCAATCTTATACCAGAGTTAAATTTAGGATAAGCAAAAGAATAAATTGTTTTGATATCAAAGATAAGCATATAAGATGAATCAAGTTTGTCATGCACTGATTCAAAAAATGAGATTGTGTCAACTTTAATGTCAATTTAAACAACTGTTCAAAAAGGCTGCCAGTTGTAATCTAAAACTACCTGTATTTATTATGTATGCAGGTTTTGTTTATGCTGTTCCCTCCCCCATGGTTTTGTGTATGCTGTTCTCTCTGCTTAGGAATGGTCCTTGTCATGCCGATTCATCCTTGACACTGAAAGGAGGTCTCCTGTGAGCAGCCTTCTCTAACCCACCATCAACCCACAGGGATGGGATTCCCCCTCACCCGCTGATGGACCCACAGAGTACTTTCATTACAGAGCTTATGGCTTCTAACTATGCACTGTCTCTCAGCCCTGACACTGAGTTCCCTGAGAAGGAGATCAAGTGAGCATTAAAGGTATTCAATCAATGAAGCTGATTGAGTGAAAACATACATTCTTTTTTTTTTTTAATTTTTTTTTCTTTTTTTATTAGTTTCAGGTGTACAACACAATGCAATAGTTATACACCTTACCCCCCAAAGTGAAAACCCCCCTCGCCCAGTTTGCTACCCCATTTCCGCCCCATATCATACATATCCATCACAACTCCCCTGACTCCCCTCCACAGTATACTCCACATCCCGTGACCATCCACATATTCAGTTGCAGTTGGCATACAATACTATACAACGTCAGCTTCAGGTGTACAGTGCAGTGATCAAGCCTCTACTCCATCCATGAAGTGGTCTCCCTAACAAGACATGAGACTATCTGACACGCCACAAAATTTTTACAACATTATTATATTCCCCGAACTATGTTTCATATCCTTGTGGCAATATTATAGTTGTCTATTTATGCTGTCTAATCCCTTTCCCTTCCCCCCCATCCCCACTCCCCTCCCAACTAGCAACCCTCAGTTTTTCCTCTACATCTACGAGTCTGTTTACTTTGACTCAGCTCTTCAGACTCCACAAACAAGTGAGATCACATGATACCTGTCCTTCTCCGACTGACTTATTTCTCGCAACATAATAGTCTCTTCACAACATTATCGATTACATTCCCAGAACTGCCCCCATATCACTGCGGCAATATTGTAGTCCCACAAACACTGTCCAAAACCTTCCCCCTCTCCCTCTTCCCCACTCCCTCCCAGCCAGCAACCATTAGTTTTTCCTTTATATCTGCTTGATATGACTTCAATCTTCTTAAATTGTCTCTCTGGGTTAGCTTGTTTACCCCCTTCTTTTGTTTAAAAAAGCCCTTTTAACATTTCTTGCAATGCTGGCTTGGTGGTAATGAATTCCTTAAGCTTATTCTTTTCTGAGAAGCTCTTTATTTTTCCTTCAATTTTAAGTGATAGCCGTGCTGGGTAGAGCAATCTTGGTTGTAGGCCGTTATTTTGTGTCACTTTGAATATCTCCTGCCACTCCCTTCTGGCCTGCAGAGTTTCTGTAGACAAGTCAACTGTTAGTCTAACAGGAGTTCCTTTGTATGTAACCTGCTGTCTTTCTCTTGCAGCCTCTAGGATTCTGTCTCTGTCTTTAACCTTTGCCATTTTAACTATGATGTGTCTTGGTGTGGACCTGTTTGGGTTCAGCTTGTTTGGAACCCTCTGCACTTCCTGGGCATGTGTGTTGATTTCCTTCACCAGGGTAGGGAAGTTTTCAGTCATTATTTGTTCAAATACATTTTCAACCCCTTGCTTCTTCTCTTCTCCTTCTGGTATCCCTATGATTCGAAAGTGGTTGCGCTTCATCTTGTCCCATAGGGCTCTTAAACTATTTTCATTGTTTTTTATTCTTTGGTCTTTTTGCTGTGCCAACTGGGTGATTTCTGCTGTTTTATCTTCCAAATCGCTGATCCACTCCTCTGCTTCATCTACTCTACTGGTGATTCCTTCGAGTGTGTTCTTCATTTCAGTTATTGTATTCTTTAGTTCTAACAGGTTGTTTTTTATGGTTTCCCTATCCTTCTTTATGTCCTCGCTAAGTTCCTTAAACATTCTTATCATCAGTGTCCTAAACTGTGTCTCTGAAAGGTTGGATCCCTCTGTGTCATTTGGTTCCATTTCTGGAGGTTTCTTCCGATCTTTTACTTGTGACATGTTTCTTTGTTTCCCCATTCTCGCTGTCACTCTGGAATTGCTTTGATGTATTAGATAGATCACCAGGAGAGCCCTGGCTGGATCACGCAGGCACGCAGCTCACGGCCCAACACTCCCAGGAAAACTCCCAGTCTCAGCCTGTCCCAATCAGCTACTTGCAGATCAGGCCGAGTAGCCCGACAACGAATCACCAGCCTAGCAACTCTGTAAGCGGAGTGCAGAGAGCGGGGACTCGAGGCGGCTTGTGCACTCCCGCGTCTCAGTGAGCAGCCTGTTGGAGCCGGATCACTCCCACTAGGTGTTTCCCTGGCAACCCAGCACAAGCCAAGCAGAGGGTGGGGATCCGAGGCGGCTCGCACACTCCCGGGTCTCAGTGAGCAGCCTGCTGGAGCCGGAGGGCACCCGCCCAGCGTTTCCCTGGCAACAGTAGTATAAGCCAGGCAGAGGGTGGGGATCCAAGGCTGCAGGCGCACGCACGCACCCACGTACTTCTGCGCCAATTCCACCAGACCAATGAGGTCTCGGACCTGATCCTTCGTGGGAGGGCCCAAACCCGACAAAATGGCGCCCTCCCTACACCACTCGCGTGCAGTCTCCGCACCACGGGAACAACAGTTCAAAAACCTCCAGCCTTTGCACCAAAGGTGCTCAGTTCAGTCCGTCCCTACAGGCTCCTGGCTCACACAGCCACTCCCTCCACCAGGAACCAGGTAAGTGCTCACTGGCGAGCAAGCACGGGCGCCGGCCCCACTGATTCTCCAGCCACTCTTAGCCTCACGGAGCTGAGCAAAGAGAGTCCTTACTAATTTACCGCCAGCTATCTTAGAACTTCTCTTCCCGGCAAAGGAACTCTGGGCTGGAGAGCTTGGTGTGCGGCCAGAGGGTCTCTCCCCGAACTGGAGAAGCCTCTCCACAGCTGGGACCTCCCTCACGGGGTTTGCCCTCTCTCGTCTCCCCCCGTCCTACCAGACCCAATGCGGCTTCCTCTTTAAGTTCTTCGTTTAGTGGTTCTATTCCTCCAGTGTTCTGGGGGCCTCCAGGGTTGAATGCTGTATAATCTGCTTGTAATTTTGGTGTGATCCTGGGAGGCAGTTAGCACAGCGTCTGTCTATTGCGCCATTTTACCGGAAGTCGAAAACATACATTCTTAACAAAACTGAATTACATCCTAAGAAGAAATACCCTTTGAATAGCCATATTTGTGGGAGTTTTCATTGGAGAAAGTCATAGCTGAAGAATTCTGAAAAGCAGATTTCAGATAATTTTATTTTTTTTGGAGGGCAGGGTGGTGATAAGTGGGGGAGATGACTGTCTTTACCAATACATAACAGAGGCCCAAAGAGTGGTCTGAATCACTCGAGGACCAAAACAATTTTAAAATAGAATGGTCACTACAGACATCTAGTTCAATTTCCTCAAGTTATAAATATAGAAACTCAATACCAAATAGAGGCATGTAGAGTTAGTGGAAACAAAGGGTCCATCTTCAGCTGCTCCTCCTTCCTTCTCCTCCAGCTTTATTTTGCGTCTTCCTGGAGTTTTCTCTATCCCACTTCTCCCTGCCATCTCCTCAGCACCACCTCCCCCATTCCCCAGTTTACGCCCTAATGCTGATGATGCTTCCCCTCTCTTTTTCAAAATATACCTAGTTCTGGGCTCCTGTGCTTCCTATGAGGGATAATCCCGTAGAATAATGTAAGTTGAGGTACTGATAATTCAGCCTGCTACATGCCTGCTTTTTATTCTCTTGCATATTTGCTCAGCCCTATCACAAATGAGCTCTGCTGAGATATGCGCCAGCTGAAAATCATTAGTGTCATCTCAGATAGTGGAGAACGACAAGAGGTTTGGGGTGTAAGAATTCGAAGGGAGCCTCCTCTTTGCTAGCCCATCTCTGGCATAGCTGGCATCGGTGAGCAGGCCATTCTAAAGCAAAGCTAAGAGAGAAACACTGGAGCTCATTGGAAGCTTATGCTACATCACCCAAGTCAGTGCAAAATGGCAACGCTCTGGGGAGTGAATACTGGTGTATCTGCCCCCAGTGCTGTCCAGAGGGAACCAGGAAAGCAAGTGAGCTAAGAAGCCAAAGCCTAGATGGGCCCTGAAGCTATCTTGTCAAGTAACTGGTCATGTCTCAACTGTCCAGGAAGAAAAACCCTACTGGGGAACAGTGTTTCTGTGATGGTTCAGGCTAGTGAAGAATCTTGGAGGAAGCCCATCCGTGCAGAGCATTCTGAGGTGTCCTTAGTTCACCCTTCGGGGCACCGCTAAGGCTCCCACTGCAAATGACACACACACAAGAGACAGAGGGACCTGATAGCCAGCCTGGTTTCCATGAGGGCAGAGGAGGGACAGCTCCATCTGTCTTGGAAGTCCTGGGCAGAGAGAACGTCTGCTTCGGGAAGACAGAAATCCTCGATCTATAGGGTCAAGTAGATATGTCTCCCAGAGGTGAACAGAGCCCTGACAAAATGCAGGTGATGGTTGTATATCCGAACAAACCTGGGAAAAGGCAGGGAGAGCAGTCTTGGGCCACTGCGTGCTTCCGCCCCGCTCCTGGGAAGGTGAGAGCAGCAGGCCTCAAGGAGCCTCTCCGTGTCTTGAGGTGTCATGTCAGACTGGCCCAGAGGCATCTGTTCAGAGGAATGAAGCTCCTCTGCCCAGTTTTTAATTGGATTGTTTGTTTTTTTGGTGTTGTTGAGTTGTATGCATTCGTTATATATTTGGATATTAGCCCCTAATGGGAGGGGTTGTTTGCAAATATCTTCTCCCATTCGGCTGGTTGCCTCTTTGTTTTGTTGATGGTTTCTTTTGCTGTGCAGAAGCTTATAATTTTACTCACATGTGGGATATAAAACTGAAAGTGACAAATAAGCAAAACTTCATAGACACAGACAACACTACGGTGGTTACCAGAGGGGAAGTTAGGTGGGAAAAGGTGAAAAAGCGTGAAGGGGATTAGATATGTAGTAACAGATGGAGATTTGACTCTGGGTGGTGAGCACACAATGCAATATACAGATGATATATTATAGAATTGTACACTTGAAACCTATATAATTTATAAGCCAATGTCACCCCAATAAATTTAATTTAAAAAAAAAAGAGGAATAAAGCTCCAAGTGGGAAATGTAGGTTTTTGTTTCTGCCTTAGAGTGAGGCAAGACATCTGCTGCTGGTATGTCCTTGGAACCCAACATTCAAGCTGTTAGGGGCCTTTGCAGTATCAGCCCTCAGCCCTTGAGGGTGGGTAATACTCCTTTCCTACCAATACACATCCCACCACACACACACAGACAGACACACACACACGTATGTCCACACGTAGAGGCACACAGGCACACATATGCGTGGGCACACACACACGTGCACACACAGACACACGTGTGGGCACACACACACAGACACACACAGGCAAACACACACACACACACACACACACACACACACACACACACACACTTTTCAGTCTTGCCCCCAGCAGGGTTTCAGTATTTTGTGGGGCCGGAGATTCAAGAATAAAAATGGATTCCAGAGGAGCAAGCTCTTTTGGCCATGGCTCGGGACAGGCAAAGGACAGGTTGGGAGAGAAAGAGAGAGAGAGAGAGAGAGAGAGAGCGCACAGTGGAGGGTTACTGAGTAGCTGGTGCAGTTCTGAGCCTAAGCCTGATCATAGACATAAAACTAGGCAGTGACCCCCGCCCCTCTCCCCAAGCCTAAAGCACAGGAAGCTCTATTATGTTTGCTCTTTACTTCCTCTTTCAACATTTTGTGGGTTTCCTAATGTACATAATACATAAGCTTAGTGATGTACGGATATACTTTATTTAAATATATATATATCTGCACTGGGGTGTGTGCTCAAACGTGAGGCGTGATGGAGTGTGATCACTAACACTGGACGCTGAGAGGCGGCTGTTGGTAGGGGTTGCTTCCTTTCCTCCAGCTCTGATTCTCTGAGGTGACACTTCACACATGCTCAGGCTGACCCTGAGATGCCTCCATGCAGACTCCCAACACTAAGCCCAACCTGGGGTAAGTCCTTGTTATGTGGAGTGAACCAATACGGCCCTGGGAATGGAACTTGATCTCTTTGAGGATATAATGCATGAAGATTCTTGTGTACCCTAAAAAGCCTGTCACAAAGAAGTGCCATCAAACAGGAAATACAGATTACACCAAAAAACCCCCAAAACTATGAGATAGTACAAACAGCCACTGGAGAAACCCATTAACTATGAGGAAAAGTCACCCTGGAACAATTCAACAGCTGGCAAGTGAGATCAGAAATGAGCGAAAAGCTGCGTTTCCTTTTTAATAAATGGGGACTTGGTCACTGAGGCTTTTTAAGTAAGACTTATTGTCAGTGAGTTAAGGTTTGCACAAAACTATAAATTTTTTTCAGGCAATGTTTTTCTTTTCAGGGACATTTAACTCCAGTGGCTGGAAGCCGGGACAATTTCTATTTGGCATAAAGCAACGTGTTATGACCTGTAAACTCATTAACTAGTAACTCAAGGCCTCATCCTACCTTTGCAGGAAACACTTTGCAGGTACTCTGTGACTTGAGAGGGTGTAAATGAATTCAAGATCGCTAAGACATCCAGGTAGGCTTGCCCGTAATCGCTCTGGTATGTGGTCTGCTGCTTTGTGCGCTCCTGATTCCTCAGGTGGCTGTACAACACAGCAGGGACTAGGGGGACACAAGGAAGGACAGACTTGGAGGCTGTCACTGAGCAAAAAAGCTCCTGCCCTTGTTTGTTGAGCACAGTGGCAGCCCTGAGCCCCGCCTGGAGCCCACTCAGCATCCCTAACGGTCCTGGAAAGGGCAGCACTGTGTGAGTCACTCAGGCTATGTGGGGCGCTGGGACTCAGCACTGGAGTGGGAGAGACTGGAGACAATGGCCAGAAGGTTGAGTCTGCACACTGTTTTCAGAAAGGAAGTTGTCCCTGTCAGCATGCCAGGATGCAAGCACTCGCCATCTATATTATGAGCAACTGCCTTCATAGAAGCTGTTTCCTTTCCATGCCATCTCCTGTGCAGACATGGACTGACACACTCAGCGGCCTCCCTCAGGGACCCAGGTGTCTTAGGATGAGCAGTTTGGAAGACAGATGAGAGCTACCATCAGCACCATGACACAGTCAGACTAGTGGAGGCATGAGGTGCAGGCAGAACTGAAGCACTTAGAGTTGTTTCAGAATGTTGTTCATTTAATGTGGGTCCTGACAGTCAGGGAATCATCATAAAAAAGCAATGAAGATGATGTGAGCACTTGTCCAATTTCCACTTGTTCAATCTTTGTAAACCTTAAGGACAACTTAAATGTGTTCAGTTCCAGGCGTCTCCTTTAAAGGAGCCATTGGCTAGATGGAGGGACCAGGCTGGTGAGGGGACTTGACACTACACCCTGAGAGGGTCTGAAAATGCTTTAAGTGGAGAGGACTTAGAAGGCATATGCTAAGGTTTTCATAGAATAACAGATTTATATTGGTTAATGTGGGAAGAAAAGAGCTTATGGCTACAAGTTCAGCAAGGAAGATTCTAGCTGTGGAGAACTGACAAACAGTTGAAATATCTAAGAATAAAGGCACTGCCTTGGGGGTGGGTACTCCTTTGAAGAGTCTGGGCAGGAACAATATCACCCCTTGTCAAGGATAGTATAGGGGTGACTCAAATATGACATGAGCTCTAGACTAGGTAACTTCTCAGCTACCTCCTAACCCCAAGACTCTAAGCTTCTATGCTGTGATTTCCATCTAAAGTACTACTTGATCCCAACTCCATGCCAGGAATAAATTGCCCCCTCAGGCTGATACCCAATTATCCTCTTTACCAGTAGCTTGGAGGTGGCTGGGTCATGGAACTTTTAAAAACTTTTCTGTTGAAAACAATAGGAATCTAGATCACAAAAATAGACTCAAATAGAAAAGGTGCTAAATCTGAAGGTGCTTGAAGGGTGTGTGTGTGGATAAAGTTTCAGTGGATAATTGACAAGACTAATTTGATTCCCACCGGGTCTCTTTCCCTGTCAGTTTATAGCAACTGAATGCTTCCTTTAAGTTCCATAAGAGGGGTGGGGAGTCTCCGATCCTAATACCCACCCCTCCCAGGCAGAGGATTTCTCAGCATAAGCAGTTAGCTATCTTCTGAGACTCTCACTCCCTGAGTTTGAGGGCAGGCGCCATGGAGGCATAGTTTTAATTTCACACAGGAACTCTTAGCAAGATCCAGAGGAATCTTGGAGCAAGGGGACAAAATCTACGAAGATGCTTTAAAAGCTATATGTGTACTTACCTAGACCCTGAGAAGCGATTGGTAAGCTTGAGTAGCATCCATATTTGAAACTAAAATCTTGAAGCTCAGGAATTTTAGCTGGAACTTGATAATTACGTCGAAATTCAGTGTCTGCAGGGTGTGGAAGTAACTTATTCCGTTCCAGATGCACCTGGAATGCACTTTGCTTAGTCTTCTGCACTGGGGTGGGGATAGAGATGAAAGGAAAAATTAACCCTTGTACGCTATTTCTAAATAGCATCATACTTTCATTCCATTTTGCTTCTAGCACTAGCTTCCGATTCATCGCACCAAGACCAACTCTTCTTGTATTTAGAGGTATGGTCAATGTACTTTTTATGGATATTTCAACTAAGAAATAATTTTTTGCTTTATCAGGCATAGGAAGGATATACTTGCATCATTAGAAGTAGATTCTAAAGAATATATTGTATGTCAGTAGGAGTGCTCCTTTGTTCGGCTCCATGGACACAGAAGGCATTCCTCACTTCACTAGTTCTGCTTCGTCCATGAGACCGGGATGAGTAGCAGGGACTTTAGAGTGAACTAGGTTGCCATATAAAACATAGGATGCCAGTTAAATTTGAATTTCAGATTAACAATGAATAATTTTTCAGTGTGAGATTGTATAAGTACTCATTATTTATCTACTGTATATAGTTACTCAGATTTAACTGGGCATCCTGCATTTTTATTTGCTGTATCTGGCAGGCATAGGTGGGTCAGTGCATGTCATCACCATTACCTGGAAAAGAACCACGCAAAGCTTATCCCTTACTGATGGAAGGTTAGGTAACGTCATCATCATTAATAGATAATAGCACTATTATTTCTGTGAAATAACTCTGCTAAAAATATTCATTAAATCTATAATCATTAAATGTCTATTAAGCACTGACTGAATGCTAGGTCCCACAAGCACTACCAGATTATAGAAGAGAGAGTCACAAGCCATCTCACTCAGAATGAGTTTGCCCTTAATTCTTGCTACAAAGTGTTGATTCAGAGGCACATTGTACAACCCCAACTTGATTCAGGATAAAGACGTGAAAAACATGGATTTCATGAGCAATGCCCAAACAATGCCAATTACTACTGACACAAACCTCAATTCTTGCTCCAAATTAATTTTTCAATAGGTCTTCTCAAAGTAAATTAAAATGTACATTGTACATAAAACAATACGTGATGTTATCTGCTGCATCCAACAGCGTTTTCTTATTGATTTTTTAAAAATGATCTCTGTCTAGATCAGCATGCTCTTAATTTAGATGACTCAGGAAGAGAGGACATGGGTACTCAATGGCCCTCATAATGAACCCATAAACTGCCCAAGGAGAAAACAAGGTTATAGAGAGGAGGAAACTCTAGGGCTCGAAATCAGGATACCCTTTAAAATATTTTGGAAAATCATCTGGCCTCGTTCCTAGTAAGCACCGTCCTTCACTTGATTTTTATAAACTACTAATAGCTATAGGAGCAAAACCAGTTAAATACTTGATGCGTATGCCCATCCCTTTTCCTGAGAGCTAGCACTCAAAAGCAAATGTGTTCAGTACCTATATGTGTTCTGTGCCAAGGTTAAAGGCAATTAGGTCATTGTTCTACCTTAAGACAACCTCAAATGTGTGTGATTAGAAAGATACATACAGGACAAACATATATGGAATGTGATGTCTTGCAACCATAACACTTCAAACTGTGGTTTTCACATAGAGAGAATCCAACAGAATTACCTGGGGTGGTTTTTCCAAATCATACCCACCAAACCTCATCCCAGACATTGAAAATCTCTAGAAGTGGAACCCAGGCACTTTTGTTGTAAACGAGCTTCTCACCTGCTTAAGAGTCACTCACTCAGAGCCTTGAATGAGGAGCTACAGAGGCCCAAACAAAGTGTGACGAGCTCTGTTAGGAGAAGGGAAGGAAGACAGGAATTGGAGGGCAGGCGCAGCAGAGAGCATGCTTTGACAAAGGGGAAACACAAGCAAAGGGCGTGTTCATGAAATGTAGTCTGGTTGGTGGGAGCATGAGGTATGCAGGGCAGGGAGGGGTAGCTGAGGGTGAAGCAGAGAGGTAAGCTAGGAACCAGTGTTGTGAAGTGCCTGGATGGTTGGTCCATGTGGACCAGCACAGATGTAGAACAATTGGAGATGAAGACCTAGAAAAACATTAATGGGGGCCTAGACTTACTCAGAGTTCCTATGAAGATAAAGACTAAATTGTATTCTTCATCGATTCTTAGTACTATCACAGTAATAGACCTCACTAAATATTTACTAAATTAATGAGTGAACAAAAGAAAAAAGTTAGAACATAATTTCTATGGCTTAGCAATTAATGTGAACCACACTCTTGTGATCGCCTATGTGATATATGCTTAAAATAACGCTTAGTTGGTCTCAACTAATGCTTTTATTGTTTTTATAAAATTTCATGTTAGTGAGTTCCTTTGTCATCATTAAGGAAAAAAAATCCAGAAAGGACCCCAACTGACAGCTGAAGTCTCCACCATTGTATTGAAATTTGGACAAATGAGGCAACCATGGCTCAGAGCTTACCTGGCCCAATGCTAACCATGCCTCCCAGGGCCAAGGCCTGGACTCCTTCAGGGAGCTGTCCCTGCTCCTCAGGAGCTCAGGTCTCACTGGTTTTTTGTCTACTTGATAATGGTGACATACACTACATATATGATATACTTACAACCCAAAGAGAGAAACTGGCCCATGGAAGATTAGGTAAGGCATCTGCTGACAGGGCCTAATCCAAAAGTAAAGCTACAGCAAGGACAGCCCAAACCACTAGGACCCTTGGCACATAATCTATAGCCACATGAGAACAAGTTCTGTGGTTTTTATCTGCTGTGTAAATCACCCAAGCCAAGTCCTCCAAGCCTGAGTGAGAAAACAGGCACCTTTTAATTCTCACTCATTTATCTTAACCCAGTAATGAGAATACCCAGGTAAGACATGGTCCTGGACTTCCGAAGCTTAAAGAATTAGAGAAACAGATACACAAGAAGAGAATTACAATATTATGTGATAAATGCTGCAGAAGAGGTTAAGAAGAAGATCTATAAAAACATAAGGGAAGGTTACTGATCCAAACTTGGGGGATCAGCAAAGACTCCTGGGAGAGAAGGGAAGCTTACATTTAGACTTAAATTATGGGCAGATGTGGGCTAAAGGAAGGAAGGGAGAGGCATTCCAAGGGGAAGGCAGTGTGTGGGAAGGCATGAGGCTGCTGGGGGCACAGTGAGCCTGGCAAACAGTGGGCAGTCTCATAGTGTGGGGGCTGGCAAGGGAGAATGCTTAGGTGTGAACAAGGGCCAGATTATACAGGAATCTGAGGAAAATGGGGGATTTTAGCTTGAAGGTCATGTCAACTTGCACATCTGGAAGCTCAGCATGGCTAACGTATGGACGGACAGTGGATCAGAGGAGACAAAACCAGAAAAAGGAGTTGGATTAGAGGTCATCCAAGGGATGGTAGCCTGAACCATAGCAATGGCTGTGAAGAGGGAAAGAAGCAGATGGCGTTAGGAGATTTAGGAGGGCTTCTTGACAGGTCTTGGGTATTTACCTACACATGGAGACATGGTACTTTGCACATGCTGAAAGGACAACTGGTTGGAACTGTTGTACCCAGCAAATAAATACAAACTGAACAGTTGTTTTGGAGTCTTTATTTACGGCCAGTGACTGTGAGTGGGCTCATGCCCTGAACAAACTCAGAGCCCCGAACAAGCAGGGTGAAGAGCTTATAAAGGTAAAAACTGCAAGCTGCTTTTCTTACAGTTTGTAGGTGGTTTCCATAGATTTCAGACAGTTTCTTGTAGGCAAAAGCATTTTACAGAAGCTGAAGGCTGGCATTAATCATTAGTAAACCAGTAAACCACAGGCCATATCCTGAGTTATTTAAGTAAGTCAGCTAAAAAGGGGTTTCTCTACATGCCGAGACTCAGAGAAAGTGGGGGCTAGAGGCTAGAAAGGGGGTCCTGTCAACTCAGTTACTTCAGAACCTCAAAGACATCTTTTAAGAATGCTGACATTTCAATTTTTTTTCCATGACCCTTAATGTTTATTTGCAACACAGAGGTCTTTTAATTACAAAAGACCAGAGATGTATTCAGCACAAAATTGAACAGAAGCATGTTGGATGGTGGGACACAGGAGGAGGGTGTAGAGAGATGCTGGACTGGAAGAAAGAGGGGTTCAGTGAGAGTCTGCTCCGTCCTGTCCCCAGTCCTGCTCTCAGAATGTCAATAGCCAAGCGTTTACCTCTCTGGAAAAACTGATTTACAAATACTGGCATTTGGGGGTTTCCTAACAAAAAGAGAACTCACCACCTAAGTCAGGCACCAGCTAACAAGCCCCATTTCTGTGTAGTTACCAATCAGATGTGAGTACCTCCCTTGAAATTGATTGTCAGTGGGGGGTGAAGAGGGGTGGGTGAAGGAACTGCTGGTATTTCATTATTAGCCTGTATTTAAATATATGCATTCACTGGTTTAATCGAAGTTTAAATTTTTAAAAATATAACCAAGCCGTTAGGAATTGGAAACAGCCTGTTTGACTCGATCGCTTCATCGTCATCTGGCCTTGGTCCTTGTTCTTCAGGCCCAAGAAGCCTTTTCTTGACCTCCATTCCCGCGTTTGGCTAGATGTCCAACTGTGTACATCCACAGCACCCTGCATTTTCCACAATGTGCACCTTTTACACTTGACCATTTCCATTGGCAAATTACCTTTGCCATGTTTACACTGTGATCCTTGAGGAAAGAAACCGCGTCTGTGCCGCCTACCACGGGGACTCCAGTGCCTAGCACATTAGCAGGGGGAGGAGAGACATGAACATCCTTACCTTTGACTGTGTCCACAAACTTTCTCCTAGTATGGGAAATAAATTGATTAGATATGGCCTTCCTGACTTCATCCATCAAAGCAGTGATTTTCCAAGGGAGGTAGCTCTTCACTGATGTTGAGTGACCTGGAGGTAGTGTCCAGTGGAAGAGGGCCTATCCATGCAAATACAATTTTCAAGAAATCTACTTCAGTTCTCCTAGCGGAGTGAAGAATGAGTGTGTGTGCTTGTGTGTCTGTGTGCACATACGTGTGCATGCATGCACGTGTGTGTACACATTCTTTAGAGTCCTTTATACCCAGGCACCACCCTCTAGATGCTGTGTGTACAAGAGCCTGTCAACAGGGGTCATCAGTTTACCCAGCTGTAACACAGCATTTTGTCACTTTGACTTTTCCTGTTGATGAAAGAAAATGTGATTGCAAATTTTGAGAATTTCTGAGAATTGTGCCTCTATTCAGACATCTTCAGATCAGGCCAGAGAAAGAGAAGACCTGTGAGTTCTAGCTCTGGCCACATGTGCACACCGCTCCTTTGCCTCGGAGCCCCCAGCCCTCTCTCCTCTTTGCCTCCAAAGAAATCTCTTGATTATAAAACTTGGAACCTCCACCACCTCTTTCCATCTTCCCTCTCTTTTCCCTCTTTCTTCCTATTTTCCTGAGAAAATCGAAGCCAAGGAAGAGAATCTCCTTAACCCACCACACCACCGCCCAACGGGGCCCTGCCCCACCTGGTACATGGGAGCCCCTTGTGTTTAGTCTCCTCCACACATCACCTGAACAACTCATACTTCTTTCTTACAACTTCCGTTTCTCCCTCTCTCAGGGGATTGCCATCAGTATCTAAGCCTGCCTTTATTTCTCCTCTCTTGAAAAGAAAAGAAAAGAAAAGAAAAGAAAAGAAAAGAAAAGAAAAGAAAAGAAAAGAAAGACAGGAAGGAAGGAAGGAAGGAAGGAAGGAAGGAAGGAAGGAAGGAAGGAAGGAAGGAAGGAAGGAGCCCCCTCTTCACTCTACTTTAAGCTTTAGTTATAAGGTATGGCCTTTCTCAGTTTGCCTTTACACTGAAATTCCTCAAAATAGTTAAGTACACTCACTGTCCCAAATTTGCCTTTCAAGTCTCTTTTAATCTTCAGTTTCCCTCTCCATCCCCTTTTTCTCTTATAATTTTTCTATGTGAATTTCACATCAATTAAAAATCATTTTAAAATTGAGGGGATGGGGAGAAGTAGTTAGAAATACTTGTGAGAAGGTGGGCAAAAATAATCTCAGAAGAACCATAATTGTAGATGGTGAAGGATCTTTGGTATATATTCAAACTCTCACTTATGGATTATTGATACAATATTAAATTCAACTGATATGTAGATATTGTCTTACTTGACTGGGGATCCCAGTTCCTCTTGGGGTTCTGGCTTTGATCAACTCTTTTTCAGAACATGATTTCCAGGTGTACTCATCATTGTACTGTGTCTGATTGAGAATAGGATCACTCAGTGAATAGGTATATCCTAATCGCCTGGTACTTTTTGGACTACAAGAAAAGATAGCGGAAATTAGAGTAAAGGATAAAATACTAAGTCTCACAACAGTACACAGGTCAGTAATTTTACTCGTTACATTTTTTTAAAGATTAGCTAGCTTAAGACTTGATGCCAGAAATCATTTAATTTCCAGATTTCCCTGAAAAGAAACAATCCTGTACCTTAGGATGGATCTTAACAAAGTATGGAAGATCTAAAATGAAATTTAAGTGAATAAAAATCTGAAATTCAGCAATTGTTAAACTCATTTTTTAAAGAATTTAAAGAGCTGCATACTCCCCTGCATGAACAGTACTTCAGTATAACCATATAGTTGGTGAAGAAAAGTTTCTCTCTGTAGAACTATTTCAGTTAATAAAAGGAAGAAATATAACAATCAGGATATCATGGGTTTGCAAGTTGCTAATGAAACAATGCATTCAGGCAGTGATTGGCAGTTTCCATTCACAGCTCAGAAAGAGAGAGCACAAGGGGTATGTGGTCTGGAGGGACACACACACCATTAAACATTTTGCCACAGTACCCAACATGAATCTGATGACATCTTTGGAATCTCAGGAAATACGTCAAATGGGGGATATTTTAAATGACATTAGGGGGTTGAAATCAGAAAAATACAGAACAGTCATCTATTTCATTAACAAAGATATTCTCAGAAAAAAAAGTTGGGGGGAAACCTGTCCATTAATTGACATAAGAAACGTAATAACCAAATGGAATCAATTTCAATCCAACTGTTGTTTTTCTTAAATTACGAGACGACTGGAGAAATGATTACTGATTGGCTATATTTGATATTAAGGATTTTTAAGGTGAGATAATGGTATTGTTATATATTTTAAAAGAGTCCTTATCTTTTAGAAATATATCAAAATATTCAGAATTGAAATGGTATATAATGCCTGGAATCTGCTTCATCACTATCCAGTGGCAAGGCTGGGTGGAAGGTATACATGAAAGTCCCCATGTGTTCTGGATTACTGAAGCTTGGTGCTAGCCGGAGATTTGTGTGTATCTACAATATTTCACATTGGCTTTTTTAAAAAAGAGGGCTGGGTTAGATTCAGGTTATGTCTGCAAGAAACCAAACACCTGGAAAATGGGTGCATCTGGATGATGGACTATTCCACTTGTCATCCAGATGCACGGGGATCAGGTAGGACTGTGGTCCTAAATCCAACGGAAGTGATCACAGGTCCATGAAGAGTCTCCAAGGGAACAGAGCACAAATAGCTTCAATTCTCCATTTCTGAGCATACTCTTTCCTATCAGGTGCCTGCCTGAGCGCAAACGGGCACAGCTGCGGCCCTTTCTTTCCCACGGTCCTTTCTCCCTTCCCCACTCCACCATAGGGTCTTACTAAGGTACATTACACCTCTTACACTTGGGGTGGAAGGCTCCAACCACGAATGGTGCTCAGTGGAGAAAAACGTTGAGCTACATTCAGGGCAGTCCCCTGGCATCCAAATCCAGGCGCTTGCCTAGGGCTTGACCTTTCCACCCTAGGTCTCACCCATATTTCCAAGAGGGTGAAAGGTGGCTCTATAACCAGGATATTAT
Organism: Aselliscus stoliczkanus; assembly: GCA_033961575.1. Classification (NCBI taxonomy): domain Eukaryota; kingdom Metazoa; phylum Chordata; class Mammalia; order Chiroptera; family Hipposideridae; genus Aselliscus; species Aselliscus stoliczkanus. Next base: position 105,362,347 of record CM066727.1, on the reverse strand, counting down.
GGTTTGTGCAGGATAGTCTGAATTTAGCTACATCATAGTGGCATGGCGGAGAGTAATACTGGAGGCACTTTTCCATCTCCTGATGATTATAAAATGTTATACCTCTTCAGAGAGAAGCCTCTGAGAGAAGGACAGAGAATACAGAATGCTTAAAATGTCTTTTTCCCACCACACATTTAAAGGTAAGCATGTTTTTCAGCTTTTAAAAAATCACTAGAATATTTCCTTCACTGGAAAGAAAAGATCTCTGAGTAGATGGAGCAGGATGGGGTGGTGATGCTGGTTCTTTTCAATGTAACTGGAATCTTTTCCAAAGCTACCAAATTTTTAAAGATTTACTGGGTAAAACTGGTGTGTAAATATATTGTGATGTTTTTCAGATTTTGTATTCATTATTCAACAAGGTATTTATATCTTATTTTTTAACCTGATCTTATTATGAAATATTTATCCCAATACAACCAGCCTTCCCTTTATTTTATTTGTAAAATATTAATACATGACAGTATATCTTGGCTTGTCAGACCAATTAGTTTTCACCAAAATAACTTTCTCCTTCATTGAATGCATAATAATGTTTGATTTGGTGTCTAAAGAAATCAATAAAATTGTTTCTGATTTTTACATATGATTATTATTTAATTATTCCCCAAAGTCAAACACCAAAATTCTATGCACATGGAAACATACCTAAGGAACATCAGATTTTTCTTATCATACGCCTCACTTAACAGATAACAAATGTATTTAGCTATACATTTCATTGCATTATTTTTATTACTTGAATATAATTAGTCATATCAGATCTGAATTTCTTTACACTTCCCTGTCTGCTTTTAATTACTTACCCTAAAATGTGCATTTCATTTTTCACAATTTATCAGTTTTCATAATATTCCTCAAAACATATTTTAACGTTTATTTGAAGTGGAAGTGTAGTCAGATTTTATTTTGACAGTAAATAAACCTATTTTTCCTTGTTGGTTTGAAAACAAGGACTGATTTTAATAACTAGGTAAACATGGTATAAATTGTATAAATTAAATATTTAGCTCTCAGATTTTGATAAAAATATATTTGAAGTATGTGATGATAAAAGCTTTTTATAAAAAAGAAGATTGATTGGAAAACATTTATTGAAACTAATATTCCCATTTTCTAAGTCCTTTTTGAGAATATAATATTAAACAAGTTTCTTCCAAGTGAGAGAGTAACAGATATAATATACAGTCATTTGTTAAGATGTACCTTTTTCAGTATACTTCTCAGAAAATGAGACAGGGAATAACTCAATAACTGGATGACAAATCATCTCATTATTTGCTTTCAATAAAATTGAATAAGGTGTCAGCCAATCAATCATTAAAAATCACCTTGTTATTTTTGGCATGTAACTCACAGTTCAGAGTCCTGAATGAAAATGTTACACTAAAACTCCTTTCATTCATGTCTACTTATTATGTGAACAAGGTTTCCCAACATTAGCATCTACAAATTATAAAAAAAAAAATTAAAAAGGAGCAGAAAAAAATTAATGCTGAATCCGGTCTCATTCTAAAAATAACAACACTCAAAACTGGATTTATAAACTAATTGAAAACAAAACAGCCCCATTTATCTCATTAAGATGCAGTTCCAAAATGTTTACTTTTTGTATTTAGTAATTATTAACATTTGTACTGTATTCATTGCTTTGAGCAACTGTGTACTAAAAATAATTGTGATAGCTCAATACTTAGGGTCTCATATCATGCTTAAAAATTAATTTCAATTAACATACTAAAATGGTTGCCAAGAAGTATAATGGAGTGATCAATAAGCTGTTTTCAAACACAAAATATATTACAGCAGGGTAAAAGTCTATGGAGGAAGTAGAGTGGGAATAAAAGTCCAAGACCAAAAAGAAATGAAATGAAAATTATCTATTAAAGAAGAGCTTGTTTGTGTGTTTCTTAAAAGAACCATAGCATGCATTAATTTGCTAAGGTGTTAAGATTACCCATGGATTATAGTCAAAGAAATGACTGAACAGTTTTTGTTTTTTTTAAAGATTTTATTGGGGAATTGGGGGAGGGGAACAGTGTTGGGAACCGGGGAAGAGAAACAGACAAGTTGCTGTCTTTTTGTTCTTCAGTCTAGTTGCGGAGAATGTTGCTTCACTGGCCCATGTTGGTACCGTCATTGCGCTCTTCCCGGATGAGGCAGATAGGTCGCCTGCATCTGGACAGCCGCTCACTGCTGGCTGCTGGCCACTCACTGTAGCCTATGGCAGCCCACTGCAGTGGGGCTGCTGCCTACACCGTCCTGGGGACTCACAGAAGCCCAACTCCAGGTGGAGCTGTTGTTCTTCACCTTAGCTGTAAAGGACAGTGTCACTGGCCCTCATATGTGGGATCCGAACCGGGCTGCTGGCGTCCCAAGCCAGCTCTTAACTACCGCACCACTCAGCCAACCCAACAGTTTTCTTTTTAAATGTCAATATTTAGGATGGGCTGGAAGTTTTATCTTTGCAATTATTTAAATTTATGATGAAAACTTTTCTGTGAACTTAAATATGTGAATTTGAGGCCCACTGATTTAGACTTCAATAGTACCCATTTGGTTTTGGCATACATCTCACGTTTCTTCTTCAGACAAGTGTTCCCGTTTGGGAAACTGGTGGAATCTCACTGTCAGATGATAAACCTCCCAGTTAAGGGACATAATGGGACTCAGAGGGATAGCCAATAACTTAGAAGTCAGGAGTCTGGCAGTCCTGCATTTTGGGGAAGTCTGTCATACATTATGCTGGGGGGAAAATGAATGAAAAATGGTTGTAACTTCTCTGCACTCGTCACTATCCTGGTGCTTTCATTCTGTTCCCAGAACAAGCACCAACCTTAAAAGCGAGCCACAGATGGCTTGTTAGTTGCCAAAGGTAGCAGAGATCATACGGGTTAGAGCAGGGAGCAGAGGTTAGAACCCCTTTCTGCCTCACTCCACAGCTATGGTCTTGCCAGTACTCCTTCTAGCTTCTCAATAACTTGAACTTTTAAGGTGAGAAGACCTTCTTTATTGAAAACAATCCACAGAGTAGACACAGGCAAGGGAAGATTCTCCATGCTGATTTCCCACTGACCACTGATGCCATGAAACTTACCAGGGCTTTCCTTACCCCATTCTCCCTCACCCACCAATGAGCTTAGAGAGGCAGCTGACGGACAGAAATTCCCACCACCCACACCTCAGGCAGCACTGGAGATGTTGCAAGCCAAAGTTGCTTTAGGGAGCAAAAAGTAGAGCAGTGAAGGTAAAGGTGAGGGGACTGTGGGCTTCTTCCAGCGTCCAAGACTAGTAGTGTTGATAGAAGTGCTAACCAACTGGCCATCATCCATTCATTCAACTATCACTGCCTCCTACTATGTATCCGGTAATGGGTTCAGTTCATACTCAGTGCTGAGGTGGTACAATTCTATTAGTCTATTTATTGGCTCTATCATAAACCATATTACACAGTAATGTCAGGAAGAATCCATGGGTCCATTTACTTAGTTTTCCTGCAGGAGGTTTGGATGCTGTTGGAGACGGGGGTGGGGGGGGGTGGGGGGGCACTCCCTCTGATGCTTGGAGAACAGTGCATGCAATAGGTCCGACCTGAGTGCATTTTTCATAAGCCTTCTCCGGTTACTCTATCTATTTGTTTTGAATTCTGAATGCTAGGGTACAAATAAACAAGTGTGTTTGTCAATCTGATCCAAGTAGGGGCGTACCGAGTTAAAGCAGGCACCACTGCCGTCTTAGGTGTGAATGCAGTCTTCATCGTGGTGGCATAGGAGTCCCACAGGGTACTGTCTGTTCAAAGCACAAGAGGACAGTTTAAGTGGGTCAAATGAGCATAATCTGCTGAAATGTTGTTTTAATAATTAAAATAATTTTGCAGGAGAAAAGTATTGAATGGTAATTTTGAGTCTAATGAAATAAAGGCCAACTTGTGGCCTCTACTAAGATGGAAAGCTCAACTTAATTATTTGAGTTTCCTCCTAAATAAAACTAGGCTTACGGTTTTTCCTGAGAATTCATATATGATTTTTAAAGGAGTTCAGGCAATATGTAAAAATATAAAGAAGAAAGTTTATTTGAAATTCTACTGTCTTAAGATGCTCATTATTTTTTATTTAATGAGTGATTTTTCATGCATTACACATACCTGGAAACACACAAAATGCTTGTGCACAAAGGGGCTCAGAGTTGCCATGTCAGGTTTCATCCTGAATCCCTTCCCCTTGCTCCTTCCTCTCCCTGCTCGTTGTCACCCTCCTCCCGTCCCTTCTCCCAGGTAGCTCATGTTAACAGGTGTGCCTGTTTATTTCTAGACTTTTATACCTGCTGATATTGATATTATCATATACAGATATACACACACACACACACACACACACACACACACACACACACATAAATAAATAGATATGTGGGCTTTTAGTTCTCACCATTTTGTTTTACAAAAATGGGCTATATTACTCAGTGTCCTTTACTGCTCTAAGTCATTTAACAGTGTTGTGTGGGCAACACCCCCAACTCATCTGTGGTAGCTCTAATTTAGTCTTTGTAATGACTGTGCAAGATTCTGCAGTACAGATGTTGTTTAAAGCTCCAAGAGTGGGTGAGGTCAACAAGGGAGGGACCATAGTTAGAAGAGAGGAAGCATGGGGCACACCTGGGGCACAGGAACAAGAGGTTGGGGAGTCAGGAGGAGCCAGGGAAGGAGCTGAGAAGGGGGTCAGTGAGGTGAGAGGAAGAGCAGGAGAGTGTCTTTTCTGAAAGCCAGAGGAAGAAAGTGTTTCCAGAGGAGGAGGCATTGCCTATGGCATATGCTGCTGTATGGGTCCAGGGGGATGAGGACTGAAAAGTAACCGTTAGGCAGACACTAGCTACAACAGAAGTTATCTGCCTCTACTCCTCATTGTCAACAAAGCCCACCAAATTTCTTGGGAGTACATAGTTTAAATTTAATTCAGTCCTTCTCTAATTCTTCACATTTGGGCAGTTACCTGTTGCCTTTTACATTTTACTAGAACCTGCGTTAACATGGGCCCTTTAATGTTTGAACAAACCACTGTCTGGGGTCCATCCCCTCACCTGTAGAGCACTATAGCCACATGTCAGTGCCTGTGTTTGCTCCCATGCATGCATCCTAAATATCATCTAATGGCTCTCAAGTATCTTTCTCAAATACATCTTTGATTTTCAAAGATTCTTAAAATATGTACACCACTGCCGAGCATATGGAGCCCTGACCAAGCATTTAGTTTTTGCCACCTGTGTGTACTTCTTACCATTCATCTCTCCACCTCTCCCAACCAGGGCTTGTGTTTAGTTGAACAGGCTTTTGGGCCCAGCCAGGCCCTGGGTCTGCTCATTTTAGTATTTACCTGGTGTCTTCATGCTGGTCTTCACCCCTAGAGGCTTCCCCAATCTAACTAAATAAAGCCTTAGCTCCAAATGTTACACACCTCTGCTCCCGCAGTCTTCTGATGTCCACGCTCTGAACCCTCTCTACAAGAAGTGACATTATCCTTTGAGACTCCTGCTTTAGTGGGAATCACTTTATGCTTGAAAGCATTTTATTCCCACAGCAGAATTAAATGTCCTCAGTTCAGAGAATTTCAAGCATGGACAAGTGAGTGGGAGGCGGTGCTGTTCTTCAAAGCAGCCATCATTTAACCTGATTGGAACCTCGGAAGGATGCCAACAGCCACCAGAGGCTGGGCAAGGCAAGGACGGATTGTCCCCTGGAGCCATCAGAGGGACTGCAGTCCGCAACTCCTTCCTTTGGGGCTTCCAGCCTCCAGAATATGAGAGAATACATTTCTGCTAGGTTAAGCCACCAGTTTATGGGAATTTATGGCAATCCTTGGAACTAATATAGCACTTAACAGCTCAGCATATAGTAATATTCAATAACAGTTAGCCCATAGCAGTTATCATCAACCTCTTCCTCTTTGGGGAACCTGGGTAGTAACACATCAGGCCAACCATTGGGAGGGTGCCACTTCTGGAAGGGACAAGACAATGGAGTAGCACAGAGTGGCTATGAGAGACCCCAGACAGGATGTGAAGAAGCAAGTTTGGGAGAAGGGAAGGGGAAGGGAATGTTGGAGTAGAATCAATCAAATTGGGATATCGATGAAGCTGCCTTCCTTTCTACTCTGAGCACCCTCCTGAGATCCCAAAGCTGAGGAGCATAGGAGGGTGATTTTTGTGCATGTTGAGTTTGAGGCCCTCCTGTGACGACCAAACGGATCTGAAAGACAGTTGGCCATTTCGGTCTGAAAAGTAGGAGGAACATCCCAGGTAAAGACTAGAGAGCCGTTGGCACCTTTACATAGGCCTGGAGCCCTGTGATACGGGTGGCCACTCACACAGAGGATGGAAACAGGGAAAGGTAAATCCTGGAGGACTCCAACATTTCCCCACAAGGAGGGGGAGAGGAGACAGTGAAAGAAGCCAAGATAGGGTGACTGGAAAGGGGGGAGGAGGAGACCCAAAAGAAGTGTGGCAGGGGCACCCTGGGGCAGACCCTCTCTCTGCCCTTTGCCCTGCCGCTGTATAGAAACTGAGGGTTTTACATAGCTTTCATACTAATTAAGTATTTTCATTTTCTATCCTTAATTTACAAAGTGTGAATAGAATGGAAAACACATTTCATTTATTCTTGTGGGACTACAATTCTAGGGAATTGGCAGTGGAACCATCCCCTTTGCTCTGTAGCCACCGTGGAACCCCAATTACCCAGGTGGAAGGCTGCAAGGGGTTTTTACCGCCAAGAGAAAGGCCAGGATGGAGCTGACTACACAGAAGTCATGTCACTAGCATCACTGCCAGGGTGGTTCTCCCTCCACTGACACCAAAAGCTGAGCTAGTCAAACTGCAGTATTTGCATGCAAAATTAGTACTCAAAGCACTACACCTGTTAAATACAAAATCACTTTGAAAGAAAAATCAGCATAGGTTCGAAGGGACAGCTGAAGGTTGATCCACCTCTGCCACAGCCATGTGTGGGAACACTGCCTCTGTGGGTCCCCTTGGGAGCCCTGCCTTCCATTCTGCACTTCCTCAAGTTCTGAACTGTTCCCCAGGGGACAAGGACTCCTGCTGGGCCTGCTCTCTTCAAAGCTTCCCCACCTCTCTTCCTGCTTTGTCTTTGTTCTTCTGGAAAGGAACCAGTCCCTCCTTTTTCCAGTCCCCTCCCAGCCAAGCGTTTCTTGGGAGTGTTTAAAAATACCTGAGCCATTTGCCAGCCTGTTGGCAGAAAGAATGGCGAGGGGGCTGGAAAGGAGCAAGGTCATCAACGTGCTCTCATTCTCCCTGACTCCCAGCCTCTCCTTAAAACGACTCCCATCATAAAGGAGAGGCAGACGCCCTTAAAGACCCAAGCAGCCTTTGCTCTGGCGTACCCCATCTCCAGGAAAGGCCCCTCTCCGAACCTGCTTGGCTGGCAAGGTCCACTGTCTTACTTGGTGGGATCTTGTAGCTACATTGAGAGGGGCACGTGGCCTTGAGCCCAGGCTGTGTCATTCTTGCCTCAACATGCAGTCGGGGCGCCTCGCCCCAGCTGGACTGGGTGCTGCGAGCGAGCCACTGCTTTGTGACGCGTCGCCATGGAGATGCAGGTCCGTTCTCCATGCTTGGCCCAGCGAACGTGGGCCGCACAAGGGCTTTAACCAGACCCGCTGGGGGACCGACCAGCTGCGGAAAGGGAAAGCAAGATGTGCTTCTGGTAACATGGATATCCTGCTTTCCGGTATTTGCATAGTTTACAGGGAGCTTTCCTGGGCATTGTCTTGTGTATTTGGGGGGAGGAAGAAAAGGGGAGTTGGTTGATGGAAGGTTTTCCACTGCGAATTCTCATCTGTTGGTAACTTTCAGCTTAAGTGAATGAGGGCAAGGTTGTCACTGATCTCTGGAGTAAGTAGGAACCAAGCAAGAGGACAAAATCACGAGCAACATCCTGTAAATAGAACCAGAACCGCAGTCCTGAAGTAGTTTCATGCTACCAGACTGGTCATCCCTGCCCAGGAATGAGGAGACAGACGGCAGGAGGGTGAGAAGTATATGGCTCAGGAGTGGGCAGCCATGTTTGTGACTTCTTTTCGCCAAGACACATACCAGTGCCAACCATCATGTTTTGTGATTGTTGATTTAATTGTTGGTCTGTTCCCACTATGAAACTGTGTCTCTTACCACCATGTATGTTAGAGTTTTACCAGAATATGGAAGGTCCTTTTTCTTCATATTCTTGGCAACTGCTTTGTAATTTGACACAATCTAGGTGCTTAGTAACATTGAATGCCTCTAGGTAAGGGCACAGCTATTATCCACTTAGAAAGAGAGGACTTTAAGTGGTTCAGGGTAGGAACGGCTGGCAGCAAGTTTAGAAAGTAATTTTCAGCCATTCCTTAAAGGGGTTATTTTAACAGAGGACTTTAGGGGAACAGTGAAGGGAAACAGAGGGAGGGTTACAATAGGCATTAAGAAGTTTATCAAAGTAAGGATTCCACGTACATATGCAAGGAATTTCTTTAAAATGAGGATTTGAACTAGGATTTTCTGAGATTTGGGTCTTTTTCATGTCATGGAATGAATAGAGCACATTTTAGACTCAAATTTTGATGTAGGATATTACTTGTGCCGGGATCGTATTCCCGTGAAGCCGAAGAATGGAGACACAGACCAGAGAGGAGTTTGCAGGAAAGGAGTTTATTAGAAGTAAATACACATTTCAAAGAAGCAGAAGTGGCCTGAGCAGTAGAGAATGGCTCAAGGGCCATTATTAGAAAAGAAAGTACACTCCAAAGAGTTTGGCGCAGGCCAAGTAAAGGAAGCTCAAAAGGCTCAAAAAAGGCCCTGACTGGCCAGGACTTGGAGTTTTTATCCCTTTTGCTCTAGAATGGGCTGTTCTTTTCTGGGTGTGAGACCACTTGATTGACACCTGTGATTGACAACAGACTATTACCTCATTTCTTTAGACTGCACATGTTCCTTCCCAGAATTCAGTCTGTTATAACGGTATTGATGAATTTCCAGGAATATGTGTAGTATAATGATGGTATAATGAGGCCCAGGTGAAATGAAGGTCATTATGGCCTTTACTGTGCAGGAGTGAGTGACTGGTCTAATCCAGTCAGGTATTTTGTACTCATTTGTTTCCCTCTAGGGGTAGATACTTACAATGAAAAGGAGAAGTTTTGGGTGCAGAGGGGAGGTCCTCTGGGCTGTCACATTCTGGGCTGTGCAGGAATGCAGAGACCCAATGCCTGCCTCTAACTGTCTGCCTTCTTTTTACCTTGAGAGATGGGATCTCTATAAAATCTCTATGAGAAGTTGAGGGACAGGAGGTCTTTTCTTCTGTATCTGCTTCCTGCTGGGCAGGGGTGTAGAGCTGTCCCTGCCTATTTGGGGGATTCACAGAACTCTCACTCTATCTGATCTTACATGAGAGACAGGGGTCTCGAGCTCTGCCTGGTAGATGGTGTTGGCTTCTTTGGCAATCTTGCTGGGGTGCCCTCTGTATCCCCAAGGCCCCTGAATGAGGAAAAATAGATTTTAATTAATAAATTTCTTAATGAGCAGAGCTTAAAGCTATTAATGTTGGGTGGCTACGGGTTTGGAAAGAACATTAGCCTTTAACGTTTACAATCAACAAGTATACTGTCCTGGGAAAATGTTAGAACCTATTTAGTCTATGGGATGGGATTATCCAAGAGTTAGGTCTGGAATGGCTTGGGGAATGTTGGGAAGTCACAGGTTTTAAGTAGTCATCTAAAGCCAGGGTGGGTGAGAGATATTCTGTGATTCTGTCTAGGGGTAACCTTTAGTCTAGGTTTCAGAAACTGATTAGAAGACTAGTAAAAGCCAGGGGCTAAGAAACTAGGGAAGACGAAACTTAAAGGTTGTCCAAGGATGGGGGGCAAAGGGGCTACTTGCTTAGCCCATATCAGTTTTACAGCAGTGAATGGTGGAACACTTTAGAAAGCATAGACTTCTGTCGATGTTATTAAAAGGAATGAGCCTAAATTAGAATTTTGTAGCAGGCATCTAAATTAAGAAAGTAACACTCAATAACAGATTACTGTCTGGAAATGGGAAAGCTAATTAGCATAGTATAATTTAAGAGAACTATATTTTTAAAATACAGCAGCGAGTATACAGAATTTTAAAAGTGAAATCTTAATATCTTATGTTTGTCTCTTAGATTAGCTGTGAAGTGGGGTTTACACTGAACGGAGAGCTCCTTGCACTTCCTGCCTGGGGGCCCTTGGGGTGAAGCGGAAACTTCTCTGAGCCCCCATTTTTTATTTTTTATTTTTTATTTTTTTATTGGAGAATTGGGGGAGGGGAACAGACAAGTTGCTGTCCTCTGGTTCTTCAGTCTGAACAATGGCTTGCTATTTTGTCCACAGCCCCATCTTGTTAAACAACTGTTACCACTTCCCCAGGTGTTACTGACTGATAAGATCAGCTAATGCTTGTTTTCAGCTTCTGTAATATGCTTTGATTGCTACCAGCTGCTGGAACCCTGCCAAACAGGATGCAGTTTTTGCCTTTATAAGCAAATGCCTGAGCTCACTTGGGGCTGTGAGGTTTGGAGAGACATGAGTCCTCTCACGGTCTCAGGCTTTTAGAATAAAGACTCCCAATTTGGCTTACAACAGCATCTTCTGTTAAGCTCTCTGAATTCTAAATATAACATTTGGAGGCCCCAGCGAGATCGTGCCTACTGGCATGTGGTTCCCGACTCCGCAGGTGCGGGCAGCCTCCCCCAGACGGCTGCCAGTCTCCTGAGGATCTCTAGGGGAGCGCGACCTGAGACGTTCCAGGGCCCCAGGGACGTCTCTCGGTTGATCTGATAGCCAAACGGGAGACACAGGCCATGCCTCTACATCTCTGGAGTCAGTACTGGAACCTCTGGAGGTGAGTCAGTTTTATTTGACTTGTAGATTTTGTTTAGTGTCTCTTTGTCCGTGACCAGTCTTTGAGGTTGAGGGAGGATCTGGACGCAGTGAAATCCTCTTGACAGACTCTCACTAAGACGTTAGTTGAGAGTCCTGGGTCTCCGCGAGTGGCAATTATGTGCCCCTGAGACATATCATTATGAATCGTCATTCTGTGGTTTGTCATTTTTGTCTGTTTGTCAGGGCCTTTATATTTCTTGGTTTTTCCCTGTGTCTCCTCCTCTGCGTTCTTTCCTTGTTTCTAGGTCATTTACATGAGGACTTCCACCGTCTCTTGTTCTCTCCAAACACCCTTCTTTTCCTCTCTTTCAACTCAATTACAGTCATCTCCCTCTGTTTCATAATGGGAGGGAGGTCTAGTACTGTCAAGACGCCTTTACAATGTATGTTAGACAACTTTAAGGCTGGTTTTTCTGGGGATTACGGTGGGACAAAACTTTCTAAGGGGAAATTAAGAACTTTCTGTGAATTAGATTGGCCTACTTTTGAAGTTGGTTGGCCCAACATTGGGTCCTTGGACCCCCGGACCACGCAGGCATTCTGGAATGTTGTTATGGGAACCCCGGGACATCTTGATCAATTCCCTTATATAGATCAATGGTTATACCTAGTCCTAAATCCCCCACCTTGGCTGAGAGAATGTGCCCTACAGACTGGAGCATGGGGTCTTTTAGCAAGCTCTCAGGGAGGACCCACTTGAGGGCCACAAGCAAGGCCTCCTGTTCTCCCCCAAATTCCAGAAGAGGCGGACCTGCCTCCCCCTTATCACCCACAAGGTCCACCCCAGCTTGCGCTGGAGGTGCTCCATGAGGAAGGAAGGCCTCCCCCACTCTCGCCACTGGCTGCCCGAAGTTGTACCCAGGCTCGCAAGGAAGGGCTGGGACCCTCGGCCCCAGGAGACCCTACCATTCCCTTAAGGGAGGCTCCCTCCACTGAGGGAAACTTCGGGGGGCAGCCCTTCTTGGTCTATGTCCCATTCTCCATGAGCGATCTTTATAATTGGAAAACCCAGAACCCACCATTTTCTGAGAAACCTCAGGCTCTAATTAGTTTACTTGAGTCTGTTTTCCATATCCACCAACCAACCTGGGATGACTGCTGACAACTCCTTGTCATCCTCTTCACTTCAGAAGAGAGGGACAGAATTCAGCTTGAGGCAAGAAAGGCCGCTCTTGGGCCAGGAGAGGGCTCGCTCGAGAAGAACAGGGACCAAATTGAGATTTTCCCATCCCTCCGATCCCGCTGAGACCCAAATTCAGCAGGAGGGAAGGCTTCCTTGGACACTTTTCACCATGTTCTTCTGTCAGGCATAAAAGCAGCAGCCAGAAAACCCACCAACCTGTCTAAAGTCACTGAAGTTATTCAAGGGCCCCAAGAATCACCCACAGCTTTTCTGGAGCATCTCTGTGAGGCTTATAGAGTTTACACCCCCATTGATTCAGACGCTCCAGAAAACCAGTGGGCCACTAATTTAGCCTTTGTAACTCAGTCAGCTCCCGACTTCACAAGAAAACTCCAAAAATTAGAAGGGTTCCAAGGAATGAACTGGTCCCAACTGATTGAAGTAGCCCAGAAGGTGTTCAATAACAGGGACTCCCCTGGGGAAAAGCAGGAAAAGAGATTAGCCAGGGCAAATGTAGGTGAATTTCAGGAGACAGGCCCCCTAGGCAGAGGGGGTCCATGAAAGAACCCACAACCAGGGGTCAGACCCCGGCTAGGAAGAAATCAATGTGCCTTTTGTAAAAAGGAAGGACATTGGAAGAGAGAATGCCCTGAAAGGCCTGATAGAAAGGAAAGAAGGACGCCCCAAGCCCCACGAGTCTTAAATTTAGATAAGGACCGATGGGGCCAGGACTCTCCATTCAGCTTAGTCCCCAGGAGCCCAGAGTAACATTACAAATAGGGGGCAAACCAGTTAGTTTCCTGGTAGATACCGGTGCGACCCAGTCCGTCCTGACCAGGCCTATGGGACCCATAACCCCCAAGAGGACCTCCATTCATGGGGCCACAGGAACGTCAACTCTCTGTCCCTGGACCTCCATGAGAACAGTTGATGTTGGAAAAAGTACTGTAACTCACTCCTTCCTTGTCATACCAGAATGCCCCTACCCTCTATTGGGGCAAGATCTCCTCCGAAAGCTACAAGATACTATCTCATTTGAAGGGGATGAAGCCAGCCTTACAGTAAATGCCCCAGATGGGGGCCCTGGCCCAACTAGGATTCTTCTCACCTGTCCTCTGTCGGAGGAATATCTTTTACAGGAAAAGACACTACCAGGACCCTCACCTGCCCACAACCCATCCACATACCTACAGGAGTTCCAACAACTTTTTCCTGCTGTGTGGGCAGAAAATAATCCTCCAGGGCTGGCAAAGCATCAAATCCCGGTTGTAGTCCAGCTGAAGGCTACTGCCATGCCTGTACAGGTAAAACAGTAACCTATGAGCCTAGAGGCTAAGCGAGGCATCACCCCACACATTCAACAGCTTCCGAAAGCACGTATTCTAGTCCCCTGTAGGTCTCCCTGGAACACGCCCTTACTCCTGGTCCTAAAACCAGGGACAAAAGACTACCGACCAGTGCAGGATCTGAGGGAAATTAATAAGCAGGTTGACACTATTCACCCAACTGTATCCAACCCGTGTACCCTACTCAGCCTCCTCTCCCCTGAACGGAAGTTCTACACTGTCTTAGATTTAAAAGATGCCTTCTTTAGCATCCCCTTGGCCCCTGCCAGGCAGCGTATCATTGCTTTTGAATGGGCAGACCCCAGGAGCCTTAGGGCAATTGACCTGGAACCCGTTGCCGCAGGGATTAAAAAACTCCCCAACCCTGTTTGATGAAGCCCTGAGCCTAGACCTCCTCACCTTCTGGCAAATGTAGCCTGAATGCACTCTGCTACAATATGTAGATGACCTCCTCCTGCCAGTGACACCAAGGCTGAATGTAGAGAAGCCACCAAAAGTCTCCTAAGTACCCTACAGACCATAGGATATTGGGTATCAGCCATAAAGGCCCAGCTCTGCACTCCTGAAGTCACCTACCTTGGATACAACATCAGCCAAAGTAAGCAGACACTATCCCTCAGCCGCATTGAAGCAGTCCTGCGGATCCCAGCCCCAAGGACCAAAAGACAGGTACGAGTATTTCTAGAGGCTGTAGGCTATTGTCGCCTTTGGATCCCAGGGTTCACAGAAATTGCAGAACCGTTATATTCCAGCATGGGAGGGGGAAACTCGACCGTTAAATTGGACAGAGGTTGAACAACAGGCTTTTGAAAAATTAAAAGACTACTCTTGTCTCGGCCCCTGCCTTGGCATTGCTGGACGTGCCCAAGCTGTTTTACCTCTTTGTGATTGAAACAAAAGGCACAGCCAAAGGGGTCCTTACCCAAAACCTAGGGCCCTGGAAGAGACCAGTTGCCTATTTATCAAAAAGGCTTGGCCCCGATGCCTCCGGATGGTCCACCTGCCTCCGGGCAATAGCGGCCATGGCAATCCTCATCAAGGCGGCCGACAAGCTAACTCCCAGGCAAGAACTGATCATAACAGCCCCCCATGCCATTGAAGCCCTGCTCCGGAGTGCACCTGAGCGCTGGATGTCAAACTCCCGAATCACCCAGTTCCAGGCTCTTCTACTCGACCAGCCCAGCATCAGATTCCATAAGATGCTTGCCATCAATCCAGCTAGCTTCCTCCTGGATGACGACTCAAAGGAACCTCTACATAATTGCTTAGAAATCATCGACATGGTACAGACCGTCCATCAAGATCTCACTGACACCCCATTGGCTCACCAGACGAGGTACTGTGCACAGATGGAAGTAGTTTTGTCCAAGAAGGAATCAGGTATGCGGGGGCAGTAGTGGTCACCCTAAACCATACCATCTGGTCACAGTCCCTCCCACTTGGGACATCAGTCCAGAGGGCTGAACTCATTGCCCTTATTCAGGTTCTCCAATGGGCAAAAGACAAATCAGTGACAATCTACACCGATAGCAGGTATGCCTTTGCAACGGCACACATACACAGTGCTATTTATAAGGAAAGGGGGCTTTTAACCTTAACAGGAAAGGACATTAAAAACAAAGAGGAAATCCTAGCCTTATTAGAAGCCATCTGGTTGCCCAAAGCAGTAGCCCTGTGGTACATTGCAGGGGACACCAAAAAGGAGACTCCCCAGAAGCCAGAGGGAACCGGGCTGCAGACGAAGCTGCCAGAGAAGCTGCCCTAAAACCAGTGGAGCCTCTACAGATTTTAATAACTTTACCTAACCCCAGTCTGCCAATCTCACCAACATATACAGAAAGGGAAGAGAAACTAGCCACACAAAAACTGTCTTCCCAGAGTCCAGAAGGATGGTGGGCCTTACAAGACGGATGGCTTATGGTCCCTGAGGCTTTAGGTCAGACGATGGTCAGCCAGCTACACCAGACTACCCACCTAGGCTACTCTAAACTAGCAGAACTTCTTAGGGATAAGTACTACATACCCAATCTAGGCAGCATAATAGCACTATTTCCCGAGGCATCACTTGCGCTCAAGTGAATGCCAGACAGTACAGGAAAGCCCTGATAGGAATCCGAGCATGGGGAAGCTCACCAGGGGAACACTGGGAAATAGATTTCACAGAAATAAAACCCCCAACATCAGGTTATAGGTACCTCTTGGTCTTTATAGACATCTTCTCAGGATGGGTTGAGGCTTACCCCACTAGGACAGAAACTGCCACTACTGTAGTCAGGAAATTATTCCCAGGTTTGGCCTACCTATAACACTAGGGTCAGACAATGGTCCAGCCTTCATAGCAAAACTTTCACAGGACGTGGCAAAAGCTTTAAGTATTAATTGGAAATTACATTGTGCCTACTGGCCCTAGAGCTCCGGGCAAGTAGAATGAATAAACAGGACTCTTAAAGAAGTCCTGACAGCTCACCCTAGAAACCGGTGAAAACTGGGCAACCCTACTCCCCTTTGCCCTGCTCAGAGGCAGATGCACCCCTTACCAATAGGGGTTCTCCCCATATGAAATAATGTTTAGGGGACCTCCCTATACTCCCCAAGCTCCAGGAAGAAATACAGGTTGAAATAAAAATCCATAAATATGTCCTGGACGCCATGCCTGTGCCAACTTCTGATTCAGTTCACTCCTTCCAACCCAGCGACTCAGTCTGGGTAAAGAGGTTCACCAACCAAGGACTGACCCCCACCTGGAAGGGACCATAAACCATCATCCTAACCACCCCCATGGCAGTCAAGGTTGACGGAATTCCAACGTGGCTACACTATACCCAACTGAAGGCGGCCAGAGCGAAATGGAAGGTCCAGGACTCCTCAACGGACTCTCTAAAGCTAAGACTTTCGCAGGTTACATAGACTTATGTTACCTCCCCTTGCCAACACCCCCCACAACTCAATGTAGACTCGGTAAAGCTCATGGTCATAAGCGGATAGTACAGACGCCTTAGCGAGGAGCCCCTCACTGAGTCAATGATTTGACTCCCTCACATAAAACCAATGGGGAATGAACAATGGCTTGCCATTTTGTCCACAGCCCCATCTTGTTAAACAACCATTACCACTTCCCCAGGTGTTGCTAACTGATAAGATCAACTAACACTTGTTTTCGGCTTCTGAAATATGCTTCGGTTGCTACCAGCTGCTCGAACCCTGCCAAACAGGATGCGGATTTTGCCTTTATAAGCAAACTCCTGAGCTTATTTGGGCTTGTAAGGATTGGAGAGACATGAGTCCTTTTACGGTTGCTGGCTTTTAGAATAAAGACTCCCAATTTGGCTTACTTACAACAGCGTCTTCTGTTAAGCTCGATGAATTCTAAATATAATAAATCTAGTTGTGGAGGATGTTGCTTCACTGGCCTATGTTGGTATTACCATTGTGCTCTTTCCGGGTGAGGCAGATCGGTCGTCGGCCTCTGGACGGCCGCTCACGGTGGCTCTTGGCAGCTCACGCTGGCTGCTGGCCACTCACTGTAGCCTATGGCAGCCCATGGCAGCCCATTGCAGCAGAGGCTGCAGCTATGCTGTCCTGGGGATGCACAGCAGCCCAGCTCCAGGTGGAGCTGTTCACCATCTTAACTACAGAGGCAACCAGGTGGAGCTGTTGTTGTACACCACCTTAGCTGTAGAGGGCAGTCACTGGCCCTCATATGTGGGATCTGAACCCGGGCTGCTGGTGTCCCAAGCCAGCTCTTAATCAACTTGCCACTCTGCCAGCCCTGAGCCCCCATTTCTTTATCTGTAAAGACAAATGAATCTACTAGTACCCATCTCATCAGGCTGTAAAGATGAACAATTCTCCCCACAATTTATAAATTGTAAAGCCACGCAAATCTAAAGTGTATTGCTCCTTTGTCTTACTGCTATCCTGATCTTCATTCTTGGTATCGTCTTTCATTTCTGCTTCAAAATGGATTTTGGGTGCAGGTCCATTTTATTGTGAGCATTACAAGATGGGGCAGGAGGAGGGTTCCTGCCTTTGAATCGGGGTTGCTCTAGGGAATCCCTTTCAATGATAAAGTAGAATTTTTCCCTTTCTCCTTTCCCTCCACAAACACTGAGCTGCATGAGGATGTTACGGCATTCTGCGAATATGGGCAGTTTGTCCTGAAGGAAGGAAGGCTCCAGCTGAGTTCTCCAGCTTGCCTGAGGCAGCCAGGGGATGGGGAGAGGTGCCACAAGGTCAAGTAAGGGTCCAGTAGGCTTGGAAAAGCTCTCGTATGCCAGAGTCCCTGAGTGGCTTGGTATTGCCATAGTGTAAAGACAGGGAGAAAGCCAAGAGACGCTGGAGCAGGAGGACCGACCGGCATCTCGGAGAAGCTTGGACTTCCCCTGAGCATGAGGAGGATTTCCTGGAGTGGGTTAAGCAACAGAGCAAAGGGGTCAGAAGTGTAAGTAAATTTTGGCCTCTTTTTCCAGTAGTAAGAGAAGCAAGTTTCCATAACTGCCAGAATAAGATAATCATTCAGAAGTGAAGACTTCTAGGTTACTAATATGCCTGTTAAGGAGGTTTGAATTGATCAAAAACAATTGAGAAATTGTATTGAATGGGTTAAATGTTAATTGGTTGTTTCCATTTTAAATGATTGCAATAAATGTCTTTCTACACACACGCACACACACACACAGAAACATGATGTGAAGTAGGGTGGGCCTCAGAGGGAGGAGATGGTAAGTACAGAACACCCACATTTTGGCTGTGAAGGAGAAGAAAGACTATTTGGGGACGAGGGAGTGGGTCAGGTAGAGAGTCATTAACAAGAGAGAGGAGTCACCAAGTTTATGGGCCTACGGTAAGCAGCAGGGAGAGAGAGAGCTTGATGCTGCAAGAGAGCAGATGGGTCTCATGATCCTGTTTCTGTAAGTCAGGTGGGGCCTGAGATTCTGCTTTTCTAACAGGATTCCCAGGCAATTCATGAAGTTTGAGATGGTCAGATGTAGAGCCTTGTCTCAGGACCAGCAGCCTGGGCATCACCTGGGCAGGGGTATTGGTAGGGGCGCAGGGCCACAGGCCCCACCCAGACCTGCAGCATCAGATCTGCAGCACCACGAGACCTCCAAGAGATTCCTCAGCTCATTCATGAAGCTCTGCTTCAGGTACTATGAGGCCAGGATGCCTCTTGAACGAGACGGAGGATGGGAAAGAGTTGCTAGGAGAATTTAAAGAGGAAGCTGATAAAGAATGTGTGAAAGACTTGGCAGGTGGCAGATTCCAAAAGCCCAGAAGAGGTCACAGACCATCCACGGTGATGCGCACATGACGCCCACATGCTTTGGATACAAATGTACTGAGTGAAGTTTCTCTGGCTCGGTTGTGACATTTGCAAAAAGGCTTTCTATTACTCCATAGTATGCAATGCTTCTCTGTTCAAATGTCTTCATGAGAAAAAACAGCATATCGCTTTTCCTCCTTTGTTTTAGCTGATTGATTAATTTGCAAAACATTTTCTCAGTTTCTGTAATGGACTCTGTATTATTCAGGATTCTCTGGAGAAACAGAACTGTGTGTGTGTGTGTGTGTGTGTGTGTGTGTGTGTGTGTGTGTAAAGAGAGAGAGGTTTGGGGCGGCCGAGTGGCGCGGTGATTAAGCGCTGCTTTGGAAAGCCAGCGGCCCCGGTTCCCACATATGAGGGCCAGTGACACTGCCCTCAAAAAAAAAAAAAAATACAATAAAGAGAGAGATGGTTATCGTAAAACATTGGTTCGTACAGCTCTCAGGCCTGGCAAATCCAAAATCCTCAGCGTTTTCTAAGCTCTGCTTCTAACTGGCTACTCTCCGAACTTGCTTACATACCAAATAAAGCCACAACAGCAAGTATAGATTATTGATTCTATCAAAACCTCATCAACCCTGTATAAACGTCACCTCTTTCCCGGGCCACCCTGTTCTGATTCTTTATTTTTCTCATCTCCGAACTCTCTAGAAGGAAGCTGGTCAGGCCATCAGGGAACTACCAACGACTTGCATTGTGAGCCCTTACAAGTTTATTCAGGTGGTGACATCAAGTGGGAGCACTCCTTTTCAATCTGTTAACCCAGCATTTATCCGTCCAAATGAATGTTCTCTTCTTCAGAGCGATACTTTCTTCTGATGACACTGCCATTATTCAGGGCGTTTTAAAAATGCTTTAGAAACTCTCTCCAGAAATGGATGCTCATCCTTTTGAATTTCTTAAGTAGGGGCTTAACTTTGCTTTTTGGCGATAGATTATTTGAAACAGTAAAATGACATATGAGCTGATAATTAAGGCAGGCGGTCCAGTTGGGCAATATCCTTTAGCCAAAAATCAAACTATCACCCTGAGGTAATGAGAAGAAAACGTCCCCATTCTGTAATGTTGGATTTCTGTTCTTGTTGGAATAAATCAATAGCCTCCAAGGTGAGCCTTTCACTGAAAGCTGAGGTCCATCAGTCATTTGGATAAATCAACCCTTACAGATTTATTTTACATCTAAAATTTAGTTATACTTCATTAATTTTATCTCCAGAGGCGGATCACATGCACTGTAGATGTTTTCCTTCTTGAACTTCTCTCACAGCACTTACTTTATTGTTCTTATTAGCTGTACACTTGTCTTGTCTTACAAGGCTGGAAGCTCCTTGACCACTCGGGCCATGCGTTATGCACCTTTATATGCCAGCATCCATCTCAGAGCATGGCACATGGTAGACACTCCTATATGTGGAATGAATGAATGAGGGAATGAATGAATTCAAAGAATTGCTTAGGTCACTGTTGCCCTATAGATTTCTATTGATCTTAAACTATTAAAATATCTGAATTAGGCCATATTTACACCCAGATTAAAGCCACTTTTACCCAGGCAGATCTGTCCCCATACATTTTTCACCAGTTTCAAAGATTGCCCAGTATCACTTCTGTGTGATGTTTGCTAATACATTAGCACGGTGTTTATGTTCCTTATAGGCAGTCAATAAAATTTTGCTGAGTGACTATTGAATGACTGAATGCATTTGGTGCACAATTGACTGAAAAATTTTTCAATGATAAAAAGAAATCTTCTAAACCTTGAGTCCATTTCTAGAGTGATTACTGATATGTTTTCTTAGCTACTTTCAAAAAATCTTGTCAACTTTTGTGAATTGGATTTCTATTTCCTTTGGAAAAAATTATTATTGATATCCACCCAAGATTTGTTTGTACTGGCATAAAACTTATTTTTTTTGTTAATACTCTTCATTTTGTATTGAGTTGAATAACAACTGTTTATTCTCTCTGATTGGTAAGAAGCATTCTCTTCTCTGAAAGATCATATCAAATTTTGTTTCTTTTCTCAATACCATATAGCCCAGCTCCTCAAAAGAATCTTCTTGATAAAGTAGCTGTGAAAAACCACAATTCTCTAGGGCCAGCCGAGTGGCGCGGTGGTTAAGCACTGGCTTGGAAAGCCAGCGGCCCCGGTTCGGTCCCACATGTGAGGGCCAGTGACACTGCCCTCAAAAAACAAAACAAACAAAAAAACCCCCCACAATTCTCACTGTAGTAGAGTAAGTTCTGAGGCAAATACACAAAGTACAATGGAAAGATCACACACTCACACTTGGTCACAAATTTCATCAACTCTATGTTGAACGATAAAAGTTTTAATTGCACAAAGATAGTACATAACATTTCAAATACAAAAGAAAGGACAATTAGTAGTGCTATCAAAATACAGGGACTTTTTTTTAAAAAGGATAGAAAAATTATACTCAGAGCCCTTAATTATTCCTCATTCTAAGCATATGTAGTGATTCATTCATGCAGGTTTTTGTATGTAGATAGGATGATTTTTTTTTTCTTTTTGAAGAATTCCATTGTAGCTACAAGATGAGAAATGCATTGATGTAACAATGTATTAATTATGGTAATGTTATAGCTTTCTTTTAGTGTTAGGATTGCTAAAAGCTTATTTAAAATACCCATCTGACAATGTGCTTCCAATACAGAGGACACTGCTGTATGCATTAACCTTCCCCTGTCACTGTTTGGTACCACATCACCTGGCCTTTTTCTACACTTTGTTAAGAGGGAGGCCACAGGAGTTCAAATTTTAGGCAGTGTGTGGTGGGGTTACCATGCTATCCACCTGGCTAAATGCCAGCACACCTTATCTGCAGTGGTTGTCCTAAGGTATCCTACAGGCAGGATGAGAAACATACTTGCCTTCCAGCCAACAGTGTCACAGGCTATTTGCTCAGCCAAGTTTGCAAGAGGACAGCACAGCTAGCCCCATGCTGGCTGGGTCTGGGTTCAGACAAGGGTGTCCTGAGCAGAGGGCTAAACACTGAGTTATGAAGCATCATGGGTCAATACCCAAGGTGGACTGCTCTGGCTGCCAGGGGAACTCCCAGGGTCCCCAGGTCTCAAACAAAGCACTCAGGGTGGCGGATCCTGCCGTTCCCGTTCCCTCTGCCTCTTTGGAGAAGTGTTCAAAGTAGATGACATCCCCGGCCACGGGGCCAGAGGCCTCCTACCCTGAAGTCAGCCGCATCTGGCCTGCCAGGGCAGCACCCACAGAAAGGGGAGACCGGAGGCTCCGAGGGGCAGAGGGGGCCCCGTAGGTGGAAGGGCCTGCCTCCCACTTCCTCCACATCCCCTAAACCTTCAGTTCTGGCTCAGGCCTGGCGTGTGGGAGGAACCACAAAATGTTCAGTCCAATCAGAGAGATTGGCTGGGTGTCTCATCAGATTCCAGAACACTTGGAAACGGTAATTCTGCCAAAAGAGGCTCCATCAAAGATGATCTGGGTGACAGACTGCAGTTAAAAACTTCATCTATTGAACCTAAAAGAAGTAAAGCAGGCATGATTACCATCACGGGAAAAGACAAACAAACCAGCAGTGCCTCCAGAGCTCACACAGCGAGTGTCACCATTTCAATGATCATGGGAGAATCCTGGCCTCCTCGGAAATACTCAGAAAAGTAAACAAAAATGGTTGCCCTTTGTTGCCAGCGGCACACAGACTGCCATGCGCTTTTCCATGTGCTTTTCCATGGGCTGGAGTAGATTTTGCAGTGAGTTGCGTGAACCCTTTCTCATTTGATGGAAAAGGCCCACAGTGGGGACAGCCTAGGACAAAGGTCAGTGTTTGCGAAGGAGGTGGAGCTGGGCTACCCGGTTCACCCAGGCAGGGCCAGTGGAGGCCAGGGCCACGGGCGCACCTTGGCTGTGCCCTCTGCCATGCCTCATGGCAGCTCCGCTGGCTTTGAAGAACTCTTCCCCACTGCTCTGGAGTGGGAACAGCCCCAGGGATGGCTGTGAGTAAACATCAAGGAAGTACTACCCGACTTCACATGCCCCTGGGTGTCCCCTGGATGGCCGTGGATACCCTGGGCAGCCTGCATGACCGAAGGTGAGCACCGGGGAAACAGTAAAACCCTGCCCAGGACAGTGGGTGGCATTGGAGGGGTGTCACAGGAAGGACCAGGCATCTGGGACTGCTACCACCGTCCAAGTTTCATTTTCCCCCAAAAGGATCAGCATATAAGCCACACATGTCTGCAATGGAACAGAGCACAGAGGCATCTTGGTAAGAGACAACCAGGTAGAGAAAGCAAAACGATGTGGAGGGAGGCAGGGAGAGGAGGAGGGAGGAGGGTAAGGGAAGGAGAGGGGGTGAGGAGAGAGGGAGGGGAAGGAGAGGAAGAGGAGGAGGAATACGAACAAAAAGAGATGGGGTGCCTAGGAAGAGAAGCAAAGAGGGAGGAGGACAGGGATGAGGAGGGAGAGGGAGACAGAGACAGAGACAAAGACACAGAAAGGGGCTAGTTCCAAGATAAGAAATAGCTACAAGGAAGCATTTTTGTTACAAACATTGGAAGAAAGTAACTGTCATTAAATACAATTAATGAAGACGCTATTTTACATCTGAACTTTTTGAAATTTGTAGGTTCATAGAGAGTGGAGGTTTTTTATTTGATTTATTTTTGCAATTAGCAGCAAAAGTCCTGGTTCAAAGAAGTTGCTTTCCAGCCCTACTGGCACAGGACAGAGAGAACTGGCTCAGAGAAGACAGTTCAGACAAGATGTGACCTCTGTCACCCTCTCAGCCACATCAGTCTGAAATCTTGCCAACCCTAGGGAGGAGGCACTGGATATTAAAATCTAGAATGACCTCATATAATAGGTCATTTGTTAAGTGAAATGGTCTCGGGTTATTCTTTTGTGGTTTTACAAACTCTGGATAACCCTTCCAATGTTTTTTGTTTTTTTTTAATTGACGTAAAATTGATGGATATCTCTACCATGTAGACACCTCTCTCAACTGACACTTTTTCACATTCTGTTGCCCCAAGTGTGCACATCAGGAAAGCACCATTCTTTCACAATATTTAAATAATTGCTGATAATATTTAAAGGAACATTAATATGTATTTAAATCAATAATATATTGAAAAATTATTTTCTGGGTGTGCTACACAAGATGGCTGCTATCAGCAAACATTAAGGAGCCTGAAAGGAAAAGGCCTATATTTCTTTTTGGTAGTAAATATTTCTCACTTCTTACTCTATGAATTCTGTGATGTTGCATTTCCCATTTATCAGGAGGCCTGACCTTGTTCATTCATTGTCTCTCCTCTCCCATGATATTATTCTATCCTTTATTTAACTACCTTCCTCCAGTACTTGAGAATTAACGTACCTCTGGAAGTTACGCTGAATTTTCGGTCAGAGAAACTGCTCCTTCGGATTAAAGGTTCACTCATCTTTTCCAGAAATAATTTAATTGTCTCCTTCTTTTCTGGGCTTGTACTTGACAAATTCAGAACCTTTCCATTCACCTTTACAGTGGAATTGCTGAGCCCAAACCAGTAGAAGAAATCAAATAATGCATCGGCTTTGAATTCATAGGCAAAGCTCAAATTTTCTCCATTAAGCACCTCACATCCTGGAGGGAAAAAACTCTTTACTGCCTCTTGAAAATCAAACTGAAAGAGAGAGAAGCATTTGATGAATTTTATGCATATGACGATGATGTTATATCTCAGAATTCTATATTATTATAGAATTTATTATAGCAATAGCAACTGCCCAAATGTCCAAAATGTCAACCTCTTATTTCTCTTCATTCTGACAGATATTTTTAAACAGCTGCCTTTATTTTTTGCATTTGCAGTATATTCCATCTACAGACCTTAAGGTGCTTGTTCAAGTTGACATTCTTCTTTTTCTAATGGTGACATCAAACCATTTCTAATAAGTTTCTAGAAACTCATCTCTTTTATTGGTGGTGATGAAACAACAGAAACCGTCTATGTCTGAATGCAGTTACGTTATAGTTGAACTCCGGAGACTCAGCCAGCACAAAGTGCGGGATCCCCTGGGTGTGTTGCCACCCTGGACCCAGGCAGGCTAGCGCTCACCTGAAGCCGGTAGCTTTCTCCAATCACTGAGGAAATGACCATGTCCATCCCTTGCTCTATTTGTCTTCTTATCTTGGGGTGCCTTGTGTTCACGAGAAACGCATATGTTCTTTCTAGAAGTGAGGAAGCAGAATTCAAAAAGAAGTGTGCATGAGTGACATACACGTACTTCTTAGTATTTGACAAAGCAGCGATTCTCACCATGTTTGGAGATTTTATCATTTATAGCCTCCTTTGTCACAGAGCCTCACTAGATTTCTAGAAACATTTTGGAGAGTTTTGCAGATGGGAAGGAAGCAGGTCAGAAAACCAGCTCCCCTGAGGCTGCACTTTGTCACTCTTGTCTGAGACATGGAAAGTTCCATTCCATCATCATCACAGGTGAGAACAGAGCTTCTGCCTGTGTGCAGCGCAGGAAGCTGAAGTGAGAACACAGGACGGCTGGTTTTCCTGTCCCCTCCTTGCTGGGTGTTTGAACTGTTACTTGATTATCACCAACGTGTCCTCATATTCAAAGCAGAAAATCAGCCAAGTCCAGGGAAGGAGTCTGCCCCATGCCTCCCCTCCCCCATCATCCCTTCCTCCCCCAGGGCCTGGCTTTCTCTGCCAAAGGGCTGCTGGAGGGTACTAAGGATCAGGCAATTCTCCTTCATGCCCCAACAATCCCCAGAGGGAAGGAAAGTCCCTCCTATTGCTTAAATTATACCATGTCGGTGTCCTGCCACAGTTGGGTTTTTGTCATTAATTGTTTGCTTTTTTTTTTTTTGTAGTCTCTTAAATCCCATTCTGTCCAATTCTGTATAATCTAAGCAAGAGAAGACCGTTTACTCATTAGGAAATATGAAATACTATTAACCAATACCCCTTAACTTTTTCAGCCCCCAGGTCTATGGCCTTAGTTACTCAAGTGCTTTTTCTAGGGAAACACGTAACATAGATTGTCCTCTGTTTAAAGGCCACAGACCAGCCATTAGGTGATTTTGAGAACTTGGCATTTTGCCTTGGCTTTGAGCACCAGACCTGTGGTCTGCCAATGACACATGTTAGTACATCTCTGAGGAACACATTTTTTTTTTTTTTGAGGAACACATTTTGAACTAAGCTGTGCACTGTCCTTATTTATTTTCCCTACCTGTCTTTCTTTCCCAAATTATTTTTGGGGCACTCTAGATAGAAATTACTTCATGTCCTCTTTGAGGCAAGATATAATGAAACAAGCAAGCTATTTTGTACCTTGAATTAACTTTCACACAAGCCAAGCCAGGACCTTTAAGTTCATTACCTACTCTAGGCAAGCATATTCCACAGTTGTACTGGTTGCACAGGTTGTGCACTGCACAACTCTGAAGGATGCGTCACATTCATTGACATTGACTATTTGTAAATGTATTATGACAAACTTCTGGGAAGAATTAGTAAATTTTCTTGCATTAATGGTGGATTTTTCTAGCTTGCACAAAAGTACAGTTTACGATAGCAGCAGGGCTGGATGTGTTGCCTTAATCACAATTTTCATTTAATTTAAACTTGACCATCTTAAGCTTTTGTATCACAGAATCTCTCTTCACTTCATGGCTTTCCTCACAATGAACCAGCACTGGGTTTCTGTGTCTCCTTCCACAATAGTTATACAACTGTGTACCTTTTGTAGGCCACGCACACATACCTCCTTGTGCCATTCTCCATACTGTCATTAAAATGTTAAAATGGAGAGGTCTCTATTCTTACGATTCCTCCTGAGAGATGGACTAGGAGGTGTACTTGATGCATCTGTGAATTACATTCCTAGAGAGCTCTCAGGATTCCTGGCCATCATGAAGCCAAATAAGATCAGGAGCTTGGAGGCTCTAATGAGCTGCTTGTTACTGCGTGTGCTGCTCCCGCTGACAGCATCTTGACTTTGAATTAGGAAGTGAGCAGAGAGTCTGAATGATGGGATGAAATGAGCAGATAATCAGCTCCACGAATCTGAATGAGGAAGTTTCTTTAGAACTTGTAGATCATTTCTTATTACCTTGGACTCACTTTAAGAATGCTAGTTAGACGTTAGCTTAAGAAATTCTACTTCTATCATTATGTCCAGGGTTTCCCCCACAAGTCCTCCCGAGCAAGAGGAAGAAGGGGAAATGGAGATATTTCCATATTGGAATTTGAATTAATAAAGTTGTTATCAGTTAGTCTGATCTCTTGGAAGAAGCAATAAACAGACATTTCTAAAACTGAAATTCAAATATCATATCATGAGACATAGAAGCATCTGCAAGTATTATTTTCTCTTCGTTTTTCTCATCTGCAAAATGGGGATGGCATAAGCACCTGACAGGTATGATGTCCACATGTCCTAGTTTGCTTGAGTCAGTCCCAGCATGATTATTAACAGCACCTACTTTCATGCTCAGAAATATTCCCACTTGGATGATAAGCCCTGCCGGGCTACTGTGCCCATTAATGACATTAGAGCATGCCTGGAATACTTGAGTGTTTGATACGTGGTAGACTATTATATAGCATCATCTTCATCACTCCAGTCATTTTTGAAACTGCTGCAGGCTCAGAATGTCAAGTCACTTCCTGCCTGGACAGGAAGTATGAAAGAAATCTTGAAGACAGATGGCCGCAGCCCCGGATCATGTAGAGGTTTGCTCTGCAGACTTGTGCTGTGCTTCAGATGGACTCACACGCCAGGCTTCTCGTTCCCAGCCTTGTCACTAGCCAACATCCACCCTGCTGTCTCCATGCCCAACTGCTACGTCATCAGCATGCCATAGCCCACAGCCCAACAAGACAGAGCCAAACCAAAATATGCATATACCCACCTTCTGAGGTGTCCTTTCTGGTCAATACATTAACAAAGAACAGCATCGGTTTGCTCAATATAGTTTCTCTGTAGTCTTTATAATCGCAGTAGTTGGTCAGTTCCACGTATCTATAAAAAAGGCAGAAGAGGCTACCATATTGTAACCATACAAGTAAATCCCTCTTTCCAGGTCAGCTGAGACCAACATGCAACCCAAAGGTGACCTTCGGGTGGCCTGATTGGCTGCTTGGCTCTCAGATGATGACCAGTACCATCTATCTTTTGGGCTATAAGAGTTCATTTGAAGCTATAAGAGTTCTTTCTATGTCTCTCTGAATTGGGAATGAATTGTACTCAATAAGTGGAATTACGTTGTGTCTTGTCCAGTGCAGCCATCCTGTCTTACTAGTGTGTCTGAAGCTTTCCTTTTCTTCTCTGCTCTTCCCTTCTTTAATCTCAAAATAAACCCAGCCCCCTCCATAGATTACACATAAACCAATATTCATAGAACGAATTCACATCTCCCTGATCCTGAGCTTACATAATTGAGAAACATACAAACAAACAAAAAAAAACAACTAATGTTGGACTTCTACCCAGGACCCTGTTAAGTTCAGTTTCCTTGGTTTTCATTCAGTGTTCCAGCCTGGGAAAAGCTTTTGCATTTTGACTCTGTCATCCAGTATGCCAGTGTTCTCTCCCTACTTTACCAAATTTCCAAGCAGTCTATCTATGTCTCTACTTGCATTGTTGATAAAAAGGCAGATCCAAGTGTAAATTAGCTTCCTTGAAGAAGAGGACTAATTTTCTAACCCAACCCAAGCTCAGGGGCTGTGTGGACATCAGCAGGCTGAATGGCATCCAGTCCAGCCAGCTGCAGGACGCAGCTGCCTCCCTTTCACCATGGAGTTGCTTCCACTGACCAACTAGCTGTGGCCATTTGCACAGGGCGAAGGGGCAGTCCAGTGATAGCATGTCTGCTTCTGACATCTAGTCACAGGCAGAGAGGGCTCCAGTGTTTCTCTCTGGCTTGTTGCCCTTTCAGTTCAGACATGAAAATGACAGCCTTGGAGAGCTCTCTGCAGCAGGGAGCTGTGGCCACACCATCCTTGCTGTTTCCCTTCCCTCGTCCATGTCCCACAATGCACTTGGAGGGGCCAGCACACAAGACCTTGACCCAGGCATAGGTCAAGAGCATATGGAAGAATATCTACCCCCAAGTCAGAGAAACACAGTTTCTGCTTGTCTGTCTCCCAGCTTGGTTTCTTAGAAATATGTGTCATTATCTTTTTCTGGGCTTGTCAGACTAGGTTTTGAGAGCTTTTAAAACCTGACCCTTGGTGGAGCTTCTAAAATGCTTCCTGTCTTCTGACTCACATGCTTTGAACATAGTCTCCACCTCCCAACCCATGGGCACTGGTGCTGGTCAGGTGGCTGGGGTGGGGAGGGGACACAGGGCTGGTGCATTCCAGAGGAGGAAAGGGGGTGCAGGTGTTATGTTCAAGGGTGTGGGTGAAGAATACAGGAGAAGGGGAGAGGAGGGTGAGAGTGGGGAAGGGGACGGGGACCTGGAGGAGTAACGAGGGGGTGGCCTGGGTATGAAAATGCAGGCTGGGGATTTTGTATGGCTCCTCTTCTGACCCTCCCCTGCCCTTGCCCTCACTTGGGCAGAAAAGTGTGGAGAGAGAATGGGGTGAGGTGGGGAAGAAGCACTTGTGTTCCTTATCAGCAGACAGAGAATTTTCCTGTTTTTGTCCCAATTGACCATCTGCCAAAAAGTACTGGAGAAAGGAAGGAAGAAGGAAGGAGAAAGGGGACCACCATTTGCCGGGTCCATTCATTCAGTGATATTCATTAAGCAGCAATAATGTTCTGGGCACCAGGTAGGCATCCACATGGGGCCTTATCACATCTGAGGAGTGCAGGGCCTAAGAAGTGGGGATTGGGTAGAGGGTGGCAGTACAGGGGTCCCCTGGGCTCTCCCACCCCCTCTGCCACCCACCTACCAAGGACAGGCAGGAAAGAATGGCCTGGGAAGAGGGGGTATGTGGTTGCAGGGTGGTGGGGTAGGGTGGGGGAGGGATGCAGACGTAGAAAAGAGGATGAAAACTCATGTAGCAGCAGAAGAAAAGAGCAATGATGGAAGTAAACATCAAAAAGATAGATGTCTGATACTGGGGCAGGAGCCAGGTGCCACCTGTGAGCCAGCCAAGGTGGATTTTCACATTCTCCCACCTTGTTTGTCACAGAGTTCATTTATAGTCATTTGAGCATGTAATATTTTTCTCAAAGTGACTCCTCTGCTTTCTCAACATCCCCAAGTCTGATTGTCACCGTCCAGTGTGAACACCAGGTGGGGGTGAGGTCGTGCAGTCAGGAAATCTGTACTGTCCATTATTATTATTCAGATGACAATACTTGCCTCCACCTACAAAATCGAATGACACCTGATGGGAAGCATCATCGGTAGGAAAAAGGTAAAAATCTCAACTTAGAAATGATTGCTGGTTATGAAAATAATCGGTTTCCCCCAGAATTCTGCAGAAGGCTTTTTGGAATGCTATGGCGAATGCTCAGAGGAAGGGGTGGGCGGGGCTTCCAGATAGCCACATGCTGAATTTAAAGCTTGACCTACACATGAGTTATCCCTTTCTTTTAGAGTCTGAATTGATAAGATGCCCTGAATAATAAAACTATGCTCGACATAATTTAATCCCTCTTTGATGATTTAGAGGCTCTTTTAGGATCTTCACGGGCCTGTAAATATCATCACAGAGCATGCCAGCTATCAGTGTACCACAGATGTGCAAAAATGCTGCTGCTTATGTGAGAGCTCTGATAACAGAACTCACAGTCAAGAGATGGTGGCAAGATCCCTACTTAATAAACTCTATTCAAACCAGGTGGCAAATAAGCAATATCTCCTTCAGTCATCCATTTCCAGCCTCCCAGTTATGGTCCAGCTGTTAAACACCTCTAAATTCCTGTGAAGTAAAGAAATGTGAGCGTTCCTTTGGAATTCACTGTTATAAAATCTGGACATTTAAGTTGCTAAATTAAAAAAAGACTGAGGACAGAATTGTTAAGCCACACAGTTATTTAAGTATCTGACATCCAATCTCTTGTTTTATTTTAAGAGGAGCCTTATTGGACTGCTTTAGGGACTAACTGTTTCATCTTTAATCGTGCACATTCCTGAATTACTGCTCAAATATTGCTTCTGTGTAGTGGGTACTTATTATTTGCTGACGTTATCATTAGGGAGGAAAAGTAAACAGTTGAAGACTGTTCCTTTAAATGCTCATTTCTTCATTGCCATTACCCTGGCCCCAAAATGCTTCTCGGCTGAAACTTTCTAGACCTGGCTCCAGTCCAAAGATCAGAGGGCAGGACACTGTGGTGGAAAGCATAGTGATTCGATCTGATTCATGTCCTAATTGGCTAGTTGTATGAAGTCAGCCCCACAGCCACAACCCACTGTGACATTGAGTGAGTTCTTAACCCGCCTGAACCAGTGCCCTTATCCATAAAGGGGCATAACAGTATTGCCTTCTGTTTGATGACTCAGTGCAGTGCAACCAGCATTGACATATGTACTTGGTCCCGTAGTAGTTGCTCAACAAACATGATTAATCTCTTTAATCCTGGCCAACTCTGCTGCCCACAGAATGAAGTGCTGTAAGGTTCTGATACCCCACCAGAGCTTGGTTCATCTGAGTTACCGGAAAGGAGGACAACATACATGAATATCTGAAAAAAATAAGTGAACAAGAATTTCTCCTTCCTTTCTATCCTTGTCTCTTCCGTTTGGAAAGCTGAAAGGGACAGCTTAATGAAGGCAATATCTGAAAGGTGGGACTGAGAAAGAACATTGTATTGTTGCTTCTAGCAAATCAGAGCTGGCTAAAAGATCACCCACCTTCTAAGACACCTCCTTTTTTCTGGCGTTCCCTTCTGGTTTCATATCATCTCTAGCCTGATCTGAAAAGCTGCTCCAAATTTCCCTTGGCTCTGACAATTTGCTGCTCAGAGACAAATAGGAATTCATACCTAGGACTTCCATCTGAGGGTGTGTGTGTGTTCATTTAAACAAATATGGAGAGAGGAGTGGAGAAAAAGAGGAACACATATTGGAACAGTCCTTGTGCAGAAGGCCCAGAAATTGCTTAGTGTGTTCATAATCCTTTGCTGCAACACTAAGCAAAAGCTTGCGGGGACATTCTGCCCTGGGGAGCACTCAGAATGGCTCTGCAGAGTTTCTAGAATCAACTTGATAGCTTTATACAGCTTCACTCCAAGCTCTCCAAAGTTCCTTCTCCTCTACTTCCTCCTATCCTTCTGTCCCTCCTCTAGTGAAATTAAGCAAAATTTTTATATTTATCACTCTACTGTGTGTGACTCAAATCAAGGATACACACATTCGCTTATTCATTCATTCATCAATTGATGCAGAGTGCAAGTGAAACAGTACATGTGATGGGGCACAGAATCATTCATTCATTCAATTATTCATGCAACAAATGTTTGCTAAGCACTGACAATGTGCCAGGCACTGGGGACACAAGATGAGAAAGGAAATAGTCTTGCTTTCAAGAAGCACATAGTCCATTGAGGAGACAGATAAGAAAGTGCACCATTTCAATATGAGATGATAGCTAAGATCTTGCTGCTGAAAGTGTGGTCCATGGACCCACAGTATTGGCATCATGTGGGAGCTTGTAAAACTACAGATTCCCAGGCCCCTCTCCAGGTTTATTCAACCAGAATGTACGTTTCACAAAATCAGGAGACCTGCATGTGCACTTCAAGTTTGGGAAGCACTGGTCTAAGACATGGTCCCTCCACTCAAAGGCGTACAAACGAATTAGTCGTTCAAACATACAAATGCCAGAGAGATGCATGGTTCCTCACATTCATGTGTCCATGATCCACAGGGTTACACTCCAGTTATTTAAAATAAGAAGGAGCAAAGTGGGAAGGACCTGGGGTTAGAACCATTTATTGAGCTGAGACAGGCACAAGAAGCAGGTTTAGTCTGTCAGGTCCAATATCCTGCCAGTGGGTGGGCAAAGCAGGAGGGAGATGAGGGCCCCTGGGGAGTCACAGCTTAGCCAGGCCTTGGGGACCTTGGGGTGGCCGCACCCAGGCCTCCAGGTGGCCATGTGGCAAGGATCAGGTGAGCTGAGAGCAGAAAGCAGAGCAGAGTGTGGAAGGAAATCCAGGGCAATGCTCCGGGGAAGGAAAGTAGGGGAATTTAGCAGGGCTGCTTGCCGAGACGGGTGGAGCTGGCTCTATCAAAGGCCTAACCTATAGCTTCAGTTAATTCTGGACATTTTTATTTTTCATACTCTGTTCTCAAATACAAAGATTTCTTTTGAAATCGTCACAAATCTGATTTCTAATTCAGTTCCTCCCAGACCCCTGCTTATGGGTTGGAATTTTAAATTCATTAAGAAAGGGAGAAATTCTTGAGGGGAATGGTTTTTCAGACATTCAAAGCCCTTGTTCTCTCTTTGTGTGGACAAACAAGGTTTTGCCTTCAGCTTTGAAGAAGGCATTTTATTTTATTTATTTTTTTTTTTTAAAGATTTTATTGGGGAATTGGCGGAGGGGAACAGCGTTGGGGAATCGGGGAAGGGGAACACACAAGTTGCTGTCTTTTTGTTCTTCAGTTTAGTTGCGGAGGATGTTGCTTCACTGTTGGTATCGTCATTGTGCTCTTCCCGGATGAGGCAGATCGGTCGCTGGCCTCTGGATGTCGCTCACCGCGGCCATTGGCAGCTCACGCTTGGCTGCCGGCTGCTCACGCTGGCTGCCGGCCACTCACTGTAGCCTATGGCAGCCCACTGCAGCAGGGGCTGCAGCCTACACCATCACCGGGGCTCGTACAGCCCAGCTCCAGGTGGAGCTGTTGTTAGCTCTAGAGGGCAGTGTCACTGGCCCTCATGTGGGATCCGAACCGGGGCCGCTGGCATCCCAAAACCAGCGCTTAACCAATGCGCCACTCGGCCGGCCCAAGAAGGCATTTTAAATGTCCTTTTGGTTGCTTGTCCCTCTTGGCTGCACCCCACCCACAGAGCGGCTCAGTGCTGCTGTCTTTTCCAGTAGCAAGGCCTTTGTAACAGCGGCTTCTCATCTCAGGGCCAAGCTCTAAACTGCACTCGCCCACATCCTGGCACTCAGTTTCGCAGCACAGATATGACCCCCCCTTCCCCGCCCCCCCACGGGCAGACGGGCATTACACTCACTTTCCCAGAACATCATCTGCCCACACCACGGTCCACAAGACCCTGGGTTAAATCTCACTGGGCTTTCCTCCCTGCGTGTCTATGGTTGGTTTATTTATTTATTTGAAACACTAAGGGACGCCAAAGATGAGACACTTTGAACTTTCACAGGCTTCTCCGCTGGATCTCTTCACTAGATACAGCTCATGGTGCACAAAACTGAGTATCCCCTCTCTACCTCATTCCCCACCCCACCCCATCTAAAGCCAGGGTGAGTCTCTCCTCTGTAAACACCCCCTAAGGGCGTGAACCCAGTTAAGGAGCCAGAAAGGGAAAATCACCGGCCAGTGACGCACTCCCCACCCTGCGCTCCCCGGCGCCTGCCCGGTCCCCTCCTGGGAGGTTTCTAGCACAGCTGCAAAAATTCAGTGCAAGGAGCAGAAACTCCAGGGAGGGAGAGCTCTGCGCCCCCCAGTGACGTTAGCAATGAGAACAATCTAGACGCGGCACCACAGAGGGGAAGCCAGCGGGGCTCCCAGGGACCCGGCTACCGGGACGCGCGGAGAGCCCACCCACCTCTTGATGTAGCCACCGAGGTGGCAGAGCTGCCCGTCGAGGCGCACGAAGCCGTCACCAAAGACGTTGAAGCCCCCGCGCGCGGCCGCAGTCTCCCTGGGCTCGGGCACCGCGACCAGGTCGCCGCGCAGCTGGAGTGCGCCGGGCAGCAGGCGCAGCAGTTGGGCCAGCGGCAGCACGGCCAGCTGGCAGTCGCATGTCCACAGGCTGCGCAGCTCCCCGGACGAGATGGAGGTCAGGCTGGGCCTGGCCGCGGGCGCGCACGTCGCAGCCGCCATGCCCACCGCCCCGGAGGTCTCCGAGAGCCCAGGCTCCGAGAGTCCTACCCCGGTCGGTCTGCCCCGGCGCCCGCCCGCGAGGAGAGCTGCAGCCGGGCGCAGAAAAGACGGCCTGGCGCCGCGTGGCCTTTTTATCGCCCTGGGTGCGGCCGCCCCGCCCGGCAGCGGGCACGACCCCAGGCCTCCGGGCTGAGTGCGCACCACTCACAACTTGGCGCGCTCCCGCCCGTCCGCGCAGGCCCGCAGCCAAGGGTTACTCATCCCCCCTCGGGTCTCCTGCTTCGCACTCGGGGCTGGGCGGACACCGCCGGCGGGGTGGGGACAGTGGCCCTGGGTGAGGAGAGGGCGTCAGCACCCACCCAGGCCTGAGACACCGAGCTTCTGCGAGCCGCTTGGACCGGGGCGCACCCCTCTCCCGCCTTCCCCTCCTGGGGCTGCCGGGCCTCCGATCCCGCTCCACGCCCCGCCGCAGCTGTCAGGCGCGGTCTCCCGGCCTCAGTTTTCGGCTTTTTTCGCTCCAGATTATACCCTGATTTCTCCCTCCGCCTTGCCTTTCCTCGCACTGATTCCTTTCCCCGGATTCCCCTCCTCCTACAGATCGCACGGATCACGTCACTTTTCCATGAAGACTTCGTGAGTCCCCAGTGGGTTTCATCAAATTGCTTCCCCTGGCTTCTCCGGCAGGGCCCACAGGCCGCAGGGTGCCTGTCCAATAGTGGGGTTGGAGGGGACCAGCCCCCTCCCGCCTCCCTGCCTTCTTGAGTCCAGAGCAAGTCATTTGATCAGGCAATCTCTAGATATGTGAGTGCTCCTGCAGACACACTGGATGGCTTAGTCTCCTGGGGTAGGAAAGGAGGACTGTTTAATTTAATTTAATTTAATTTGATTTAATTAAACGACGATTTCCGAAACATCCAGTACGAGACAGACAATAAGTTAAATGCTGAGAAGACTGGAAGGAATAAAAACAAGACAAGCCGCACCCTTGCCCACCTTACAGCCTGATGGGCTGGTGGGGAGCCCATTCCAGCATTCCAGTATTCCAGCTTGAACAAGGCTCTGAATGAAAAACGCTGCTGGGGGTACCCTGAGTTTATGGGAGGAGGATCGCTCCCAGTTCTGAGTTGCTGAGCAGGCTCCCTGAAGTCCCATAATTTAGGACTCTAAGCTAGTCCTAAAAGTTGAGTACAATTTAGGGAACACCTTTAATTCATTTTGTGTGTCCCCAGCATGGACCTGTACATAAATTTAATCAAGTCCAATGAAGAGTCCTGTCATATCTCACTTAAATCCCAGAGTATAAAAGAATTCCATTCACATGTCCTTTCTGCAGACGTGGATCCCTTAGTCCCAGGCTCCATCCCCAACTTTGGGCTTCTCTGAACAAATCTAGTTCACCCAGCATGCATTGGTCACCACCAAGTCAATCTTACTGGAGGAAAGGCATCTGCCTGTGAACCAAGCACCCAAGGCGATTCTTTCACAAAGTGAAGCCTGTGGACCACTGCACTGCACAAAGGATGGGTGTGGGTAGGCTGAGGCTGCAGGCAGGACCCAGAGTCTGGGGCTGTGTTCCCAGCACACCCTATGCAGGTGTGCATTCTCACCCCAAACATTGACATGGTCACTGTTAAACACCAGGCACCAGCTTAAGCTCTGCAGATATCCCAAACAATAACAGCAAAATGAAGAACCAGTAAGATGAGTGCTGCAATAGATATGTGGAGTAAGTACTGTGAGATCAAGGTCACGAGAGTGGTTGCTGCTACTTGGGAGGCCCCAGGGAGGCTTCTCAGAGGAGGTGACAAATGGGCTGGACTCTGAATACAAGAAAGGAGCTCCCAGGGGAAGGAGCCCCATCGATAAGTAATTGGGAGAGAAGATTCTAGACCAGTCTATGTAAAGAGAGAAAGTACAGTTTATTTGAAGAAGAGTGGGAAATTTTGTATGGCTAAAGCAGACCAGGCCTATTTGGGGTGAGAGGGGTGAGTTTTATAAGAGATGACACCAGAAAGGGAAGTTGAAGCCAGACTGTGAGAGGCCTTCTGAGTTGTCCAAGAATTTGGATTCTAAGGGCGGCTGGATAGCTCAGTTGGTTAGAGCACGAGCTCTGAATAACAGGGTTGCCGGTTCGATTACCACATGGGCCAGTTAGCTGAGCCCTCTACAGCTAAAATTGTGAACAACAGCTGGACCTGGAGCTGGGCTGCCGTGAGTGGCCGGAGCCAGCGTGAGTGGCTGGCTGGTGGCCAGCAACAGACTGCCTCAGCTGGGTAGAGCACAATGATCATAGTACCAACATGGGCCAGTGAGCGGGGTCCTCCACAACTAGACTGAGAAAGATTCTAAGGCAATGGAGAGTCTTTGAATATTTTGAAGGAAGGGAAATAACTCTGCCTAAGTTTAGATTGATACCTTTAGTTAGGGCCTCTTAGAATATGTTTTGAAACAGAAGACTGGAGGCAGAAAGACTAGTTAGAAGATTGATGTCACCATCCATGTAAAAGACGATGAGGGTCAGAGCTAGTTCACATTAGCAGCTGTAGGAATGGAGAGGACAGGATGAATTTGGGATTGTTTGAACCAGAGTCAACAGGATTTGCTGAGCAAATAAGTGGAGAAGGGAAGAGAGTCAAAGGAGTAGGAAGACTTTTAGTCTCTCACTTGGGTACCTACACAGACATTGTAGCTACCAATGGAACAGCCAAGCAGAAAAGCCCAGGAGACAGCTGGTTAGCTGGGTCTAGAGTTTCGGAGAGAAGACAGGGGTAATGATGGAAATTTGAAAGTCATTAGCTCGAAAACGGGTTGAAGCCAGAGAAATGATAGAGTAGGAATTTGAACCCAAGTTTTTAGTGTACTTCCACAAATGTTTACTGGGCACTTGCTACGTTTCAGGATCATGCTTTGCTGGAACTTCAGAGGTGGTAAATAGAGGATGGTCCTGTGTCCCTGCAGGGGAAGAGTGCAGAGGTCAGCACAGCTAGGCTCTGGGCATATGTCTGGACTTGCTGCTGAAGTAGAGTGTCTCTGATCTGCTAATGGAATAAACTCTCAAAAACAACAATGGCTACAAAGTTGCTTTCTTAATTTTAAGGTCAATGAAGGTAGGTCCCCTGCAGACCCAGCCCAGCCCTATGTAGACTGAGCTCAATTATAATGCTGATCTCCCTGCACTATGATGGAGGATTTGGTGTTGTTGAGGATAAAATGTAACATCAGTGTTATGTCAGAGTTAAATAAACTTGGTTAAGATAAACACAGCTGTTCCTCCCATCAAAATCTGTTTCCTTTACTGTAAAATATCAACATTTATTGTCTGAATAGGAGGATTCAGTGAAATTTTTCTTGGCTTCTCTGTAGTTCTCTGATTTTACAATTTTTCTGCATTTTCCAAATGAGTGTGTATTGTTTTGTACAGTAAAATGATGTTGAGCAGAATAAAAACATTTTAAAGATGCTTTCCAGGTGTGTTATTTAGAGGTTTCACTAGATGTATTTTCAGGAAAACGCCTGCATTTCTTTGTAGATAATTTATACACTACCAACATACCAAAGAATGATATGAAAAAATGAACAGAGTAAAACAGCACGCATTTTAACGTCGGCCATTACTAATCAGTGGAGTGCTGTAGAGATCTTTCCAGGTTTCATCTTTTCCATTATCACAGTACCAATCAGGCAAACAAAATTATTGCTAGTGAAAGTATTTTTTTCAGTCTTTTTTATATTGTCGGCTTGTTTACACTGTTGCGTTCATACAGTGGAATTTTTATGCTGCTTTTCTCACTTAACGCTATAGGTATCTTATGTTCCAAAATTGTCTCTGTAAGAAGTATTTTAAGCTACTGTTTATCTTCCATCCAGTGGATATACTATACAGTCCTTTACACCTCTTGAAAACTTAGATTGGTTCCATTTTTCCTTACTATTAACAATGCTGCAGTGAACATCTTTGCACTTTAATTTGTTTCTGTATCCAAATTCTCAGAAATGACATTATTGAGACAACACAATATGACTATGTGTAAGGCTCTTGAAATATGCACCATTGTCTTCCAAAAGAATTTTACCAAATTGTCTTGTCACCAGCACTAAAGACTTACGGTTTCACATCTTTATTATTAGGGGTATGGCACCTCATTCAAGAGAGGCATCACCCTCTTTCCATCCAGAGCCTCGAGGTCATCCTACACTGACTGCACTCTCACTTTCTCCATCCACCCACACCTTCCTCTGCTGTCCCTCCACCCGTCAGCTGGCACACCCCCGCCCTGCCTCCTGATTCTCCTACAAATCTCAGGAATCCCTTGCTTTCTTCCCACCCCTAGTGCTGTTGTTTTCTCAGCCTTCTATCACTCCCCCGCAACCCAGACTATTCCAATAGCAGTGGTACCAGCCTCACCCCCTCAATCCCTCCTCTTCATGGCTTCTGGATGAATTGTGTCCCCCAAATTCATATGTTGAAACCATTTAACCCCCAGTACCACAGAATGTGACTGCCTTTGGAGATAGGGCCTTTAAACAGGTAATGAAGTTAAAATGAAGCTGTTAGGGTGGGGGCCTGATCCAATCTGACCAGTGTCCTTATTACTAGAAGGAGACACACCAGACATGCTTACACAGAAGGTTGGCCAATGTGAGGACATGCAAAAAAAAAAAAGCAGCCATCGATAGGTCAGAGAGAGGCCTCAAGAGAAACCTAAACTGATGATACTTTGAGCTTGGACTTTCAGCCTCAATGCTGTGAGAAATGTCTGCTGTGTAAGCTGCCCTGTCTGCGATACTTTGTTACTGGGGCCCAGCAGACTGAGCTTAGCTCTAGGCTTCTGGGATATGGCCTGCAGCTCTCTGAAGGTGCAGGCTGGCCTTGACCTTCCCTCCATGCTATACATGGGCTGTTCCAGCTACACCCCAACTCCCTCACTGTTCAAAGAAATCCTCATTCACCTTTCGAGGTACAGTTGGAATAGCACCTCCTGGGGGGGTGAATGCCATGCCCTTCCTGCTGGTCCCCAGGACAAATGGTGTCCGCCATGTATGCCCTTATTACAGGCGTTGTGTTATTGATCTGCTTGTCTGTCTCTCCCAAGAAATCCATGAAAGAAATTTAAAAAATTGTATCTTATGCCTTTTTATTCCTAGTACAATGTGGTTTTGCAGAATCTATCCAATTTCTTTTTATTGAATAATGCATAAATGAATGAAAGGCAGCCTTGCATCGTGGTTATATATAAAGTTCTTAGAATGGTACCTGACACATAAATGAGTATTTGTTAAATAAATGAACAAAAATACACTGACCGTTTCAGATCATTTCTTTTCTGCGATTGTATTTGTTGAAGTCCTATGAAAGCTAAAGTAAGAGCATATGGGAAAATAAAAGCCCAGATTTGCGAAGAGATACACCCAGTTAAGTTTGAAGTGACTGTACTGATTCCTGACAACTTTAGTCATGGCTGAGCTAGAATGGAAATGTTTATTTCCTTCCCTGTGTGCTTAGCTCATCAGGCTCTGGCTGTATTCTTCTCTGAGTTCACTGCGTCCTGTCTGCCCAAATAAACAGTCCCTCTCAAGGACAGAGTTCACATGGAAGCCTACCCAGGCCAGTCCTCTCTAAAGAACCAAAGTTCTTCGGCACTTTGGTGACATCTCCTTGATTGCTGGTGGGGCACTGAGGGCGGTGGCACTGAGGCGAATGTGGGTGAGGAAGCTGCAGCAGCCGGGAGCACCTGGCATGTGGGGGGGACTAGAAGAAGTGCAAATGAGAGAGAGGAGAGAGTCTGTTAGTGAGAACCAACTGTGGGAACAGAGGGGTGACTCCATTCTACAAAGGCTGACTGGGTGCTTGCATGGGCTGGGTGCTGGGGACACAAGATGGCCAAGATCTCAAATCAAGCCAGCTACAAGTGTTCAATGACTGCTGGAGGAAGAGCTGGAGGAGGACACAGAGAAGGAAGGCGGGGACATGAAGGCAGCTAGATGTGGAGGAGACTGTCAGGATGGAGGTCTTGAAGCCCAGGAACAGGAGTGTGGATTAGGTACAGGAGACAACCAGTGGCATCGCCAGAACTTTTAACAGGGTTGGTGCAGTGGTGGCTGCAGATAAGATCCCCGCCTGGTATAGGAGGCTGCACTAAAGGCATCTGAGAACCCTCCCACCTTTAAACACTTAGCTATTCTAACATCAGCAAATAGGGAGGCCAAGAGATGGGCCCAGGGAACCCCATCATGCCCTCCAAACCACCGTTGCCTCTGGCAGAAACAGGCATGCCAAGCCACTATTGGGATTTCTCATCTTACTGCATCCCAGTTACAGCATCAGCCACGACAATGACTCCAGTGGTGATGGCTAATATTTAGTGAGGACTTCTCTGTACTAAACGCTCTTCTAATTGTCTTCAGTGGGTTATATCACTTAATTCTCCAAGCTGGTGACAATTTATGTTCCCATTTTATGGAAGGAGAAATCAAGGCACACAGACCTCCATTAACTTGCTCAGAGTTATACAGCTGGTACTATGGGAAAGCACTTGTCATTTTTAGCAGCTGAACTGACTGACCCCTAGATGGAAAGATTCCCTCCTCCCAGAGCAGGGCAGCCAAACTACGGCCCCCAGGCCACATCCAGCCTGCCACCCATCTCTGTATACCTGTGATTAAGACCGCTTTTTAAGTAGTTGGGGACATCAAAAGAAGGATAGTATTTCATGACATATAAAATTATATGAAGTTCAAAGTTCAGTGTCTATCAATAAAGTTTTATTGAAACACAGTCACACTCATTTGTTGACATCTGGGCGTGTTTGTGCTAGAACAGCAGGTTGAGCAGTTGCAACAGAGACCATCAGGCCCTGGAAGCCTGAAAGATTTATTGTCTGGCCCTTTACAGAGGAAACGTGCCAGTTCCTGCCCCTGAGTCCCAACTGCCGTCTGGAGTCAGCGTGGCTCTCCAGTGTCCCTCCTCCTTCTCTAGGCACACAGCCTCTCCACCTCTCCAGGGCTGGTAGTGCCCTCCCATTTAAAAGACCCCAGACCACAAGAGAATAAAAGCCACACCCTCACACCCCCACACCCTCAGTCCACCAAGTCCCTCTCTCAAATGAAAAAGGAGCTTTATCTAGTAGCCATTTCCACATTCATTGGCAAATCAGTAGTGGCTCTGTTTACGCATTCATTTGCCCAATTCTTCATTCATTCCACAAACATTGGTTGACCCCTGAGCCCTGGTGCGGTCTAGCATGGACCCTCAGTCTCCACATAGTCAGCGGACCCTGACCCAAGTAGTCAGGCTTTGATGTGGATAGACCAGGGTTAAGATTCCG
The DNA here is from genome assembly GCA_033961575.1 of Aselliscus stoliczkanus. Lineage (NCBI taxonomy): Eukaryota > Metazoa > Chordata > Mammalia > Chiroptera > Hipposideridae > Aselliscus > Aselliscus stoliczkanus. The sequence continues at coordinate 105,320,262 of CM066727.1, read as the reverse complement.
GTTCTTCCTCTCCTGAGCCCTGACCCACCGCGCCCTGCAAGAAGTGGGAGTGCTTTTACCTCCATCCCCCTCCTGTTAGGAGCCAGCAATAAAATCTCAGGAGCAAAGAACGGGACACAAGACCACTCTCACAGAATTGCTTCCCGGTCAGCACCACGAGTCTATTCAGGCCCGCCTCCCAGGAGATAAAGCCCACACAGATTCAGAAAAAGCAACCTCTAGCGTGTTCACTGTAGAACCAGGAAACACTGTACTATCTCTAGGCCCTTTGTTATTTGTTACAATCTGAAGAGCTGAAATGATTTGAGTCAGAAGGAAAAAACATGAGAATTTTCTTCTCAGCACAGCCCACTGGGACTATGAGAAAACACGGAGCAGAAATAACAAGGCTCTTGGTGAGGCTGGGCTGACACCAGTGGGAAGAGGCCGGACCCTGGGGGGACACCAGGTCCTCGGAATGCTGGGCCCAGTGCCCTCATCCTTTTGGAAGAAGAAGAAAGGAAAAAAAAAAAAGGCAGGCACAGAATATTCAGAAAGAAATGAAATTTTAAAAAGAAAAACACATTTTGTGTTTTTGTGAAGTTTTACAGTCAAGGGCTTAGCAGAGGCGGGTTCAGGAAGCTGAGCTGGTTCCTTAATCCTATTTTGGTCTGTAAGTTACCGAAGCAGCAGAAGGAGGGGGAAAATGAGTATTTCTTCACCATTGGTGAGAATTCTGCAACTTCGAAAAACTTGCAGTTCTTTACTGCTAAATAATATGTGTTAAGTGCAGAAAAAAATCAGAATATATTGATTTAATTTTTTAAATGAATAAATAGGGCCTCCCACCCCCCATCCATCCATCCAATTCCCTGCGCCCCCAGAGGTTGGTTACCCTGTGTCCCCTAGCCTTTCTCTCTCCGTGTAAAGTGAGTGCGGAAAGCATATGTTTTCACCCAGTACAGATGATTAGTAGTGAAAACCAGGTACTTTGGAGCCACAGAACCTGGATTTGAACCCTGGTTCTGCCTTTGCCGGCTGTGTGACTTTACTTTTCTGCCTCAGTTTTCTCATTTGTGAAATGGAGTGCCTCATAGCACCCACTTCACAGGGTGATAGTGAGGATTAAATGACTTATTATATGTCATTTAATATCACTAGAACAGTGACTGACCCTGTGTGTGTGTGTGTCTGCATGTGTGTCTGTGTGTATTTCTTAATATACATGCACTTTTCATAAATAAAATTATGTCAAACTATTCATGTTATTTGTAGACTTTCTTTAAGTAGGTAAATTATAATTCATGATACCATATTGTCAGTATTTTAAGTTGTTAATCATTTTTCACTATTACAGAAAAAAAAAAAGTACTGCCCTTTACATTTTTCCTCTTGGATCTTTGGCAACCTGACCAATTATTTGCTTAGGATTCATCCATAGAAGCCAGATAAGATGTTGTGCTCTTTTTTAAGGATTTAGACACAGAATGCCGAATTGCTCTCCTAAAGGTTGTACCACTTTAAATTCCCAACAGCAAGGTGTGAAAGTGCCCATTTCCCCAATCCCTGTCAACCTTGGGTATTTTCATTCTATTCCATTTCTTTTTCCCATCAGGTTGGGGAGTTTTATTGGTTTAATCTTTATTTTGTTACCAGGAAGTTTAAACATTTTTGTGTATGTTTTTGGCTATTTTCATTTTTTCCACTGTGAATTTGCTGTTTATGTCCATTGTTAAAATATGGATTCATCTTTCCCTTATTGGTTTGTCAGAGCTTTTTATATATTAAAGATATGAACCTTTTTTTTTTAAGCTTTTTAAATTTTATTTATTTATTTTTAATTAGTTTCAGGTGTACAACACAATGCAATAGCTATACTCTTTACCCCCCAAAGTGACAACCCCCTCCCCCAGTTTGCCACCCCACTTCCGCCCCCCATATCATACATATCTATTACAATTCCTTTGACTCTCTTCCACAATATACTCCACATCCCGTGACTATCTATATATTCAGTTACAGTTGGCATACAATATTATACAACATCAGCTTCAGGTGTACAGTGCAGTGATCTAGCCTCTACTCCATCCAAAATTTTTACAACATTATTATATTCCCCAAACTGTGTTTCATACCCCTGTGGCAATATTGCAGTTGTCTATTTATGCTGTCTAATCCCTTCCCCTTCCCCTTTATCCCCACCTGCCTCCCAACTAGCAACACTCAGTTTTTTCTCTATATCTATGAGTCTGTTTACTTTGATTGTTCATTCAATTTTTCAGATTCCACATATAAGTGAGATCATATGGTACTTGTCTTTCTCCGACTGACTTATTTCACTTAACATACTAGTCTCTTCACAACATTATCAATTACATTCCCAGAACTGCCCCCATGTCCCTGCAGCAACATTGTAGTCACCCACCTACGCTGTCCAAAACCTTCCTCCTCTCCCTCATCCCCACTCCCTCCCAGCCAGCAACCATCAGTTTTTCCTTTATATCTGCTTGATATGACTTCAATCTTCTTAAATTTACTGAGACTTGTTTTGTGGCCTAACGTGGTCTATCTTGGAAAATGTCCCATGTGTACTTGAGAAGAATGTATATTCTGTTTTTTCAGGGTGAAATGCTCTAAAAATATCAATGAAGTCGAGCTGGTCTAAAGTGTCATTTAAGGCCCCTCTTTCTGTGTTGATTTTCTCTCTAAAGGGTCTGTCCATTGGTGACAATGGTGTTGAAGTCCCCTACTATGATAGTGTTACTGTTGATCTCTGTCTTTATGTCTGTCCAAATCTGTTATATGTAATTAGGAGTTTCTATGTTGGGTTTATTAGGGTTATAGATGTTTATTAGGGTTATAGTGCCCTTCTTTGTCTTTTATTGTGGTCATTCTAAAGTCTATTTTGTCCAAAATAAGTATTGGTACTCCAGCTTTTTTTTTTCTCTCATTTCCATTTGCACGAAATATCTTATTCCATCTGTAAACAGCATATACATGTGTCCTATTTTCTTATCCACTCTGCCACTCTCTGTCTTTTGATTGCAGCATTTAGCTGCAATCACATTTAAAATGATTATTGATAGGTGCATATGTATTGCCATTTTGTTATTTGTATTCTTGGTCTTCCTGGGTTAGCTTGTTTACCCCTTTCTTTTGTTTAAAAAAGCCCTTTTAACATTTCTTGCAATGCTGGCTTGGTGGTAATGAATTCCTTAAGCTTATTCTTTTCTGAGAAGCTCTTTATTTCTCCTTCAATTTTAAGTGGTAGCCATGCTGAGTAGAGCAATCTTGGTTGTAGACCTTTATTTTGTGTCACTTTGAATATCTCCTGCCACTCCCTTCTGGCCTGCAGAGTTTCTGTAGACAAGTCAGCTGTCAGTCTAACAGGAATTCCTTTGTATGTAACCTGCTGTCTTTCTCTTGCTGCCTCCAGGATTCTGTCTCTGTCTTTAATCTTTGCCATTTTAACTATGATGTGTCTTGGTGTGGACCTGTTTGGGTTCAGCTTGTGTGGAACCCTCTGCATTTCCTGGGCATGTATGTTGATTTCCTTCACCAGGGTAGGGAAGTTTTCAGTCATTATTTTATCAAATACATTCTCAACCCCTTGCTTCTTCTCTTCTCCTTCTGGTATTCCTATGAGTCGAGGGTGGTTGCGCTGCATCTTGTCCCATAGGGCTCTTAAACTATTTTCATTGTTTTTTTATTCTTTGGTCGTTTTGTTGTGCCAACTGGGTGATTTCTGCTATTTTGTTTTCCAAATCGCTGATCTGCTCCTCTGCTTCATCTACTCTACTGGTGATTCCTTCGAGTGTGTTCTTCATTTCAGTTATTGTATTCTTTAATTCTAACTGGTTGCTTTTTATGATTTCTCTATCCTTCCTTACGTCCTCACTAAGTTTGTTAAACATTCTTATCAGTGTTCTAAAGTCTGTCTCTGAAAGGTTGGATCCCTCTGTATGAACCTTTTTTTGAAGTTTATCATTTGCTTTTAGTTTTGTTAAATTCTCAAGTGTATTAGAGTATGTTTTTACCATTCAGAAGTTTTGCATGTGTGTGTGTGAATGAGTGTGTTTTAAGTATTCAAACATAGCAATATTTTTCATTATGAGTTTTGTCCTAGGAGTTATAGTTATCAAGTCCTTTTCTTCCATCACCCCTCAAATTATAACAATGTCCTTTTTTATTCCAAAATATTTAAAATTTAATGTTTATATTTAAAAATTAAATCTATTTCAAACTTATTTTGCAACTTGAACCTAAAAATGTATGCTTTCTCCTCTAGGCTCAGTGATTCTACAAACTAATCATTATCCAAGTTGGTCAACTTCTTTGAACATCAGTGTTCTCCAAAAAGTAAAAATAATGAAATCTGCTCTGCTTGTTATATTGGGAATAAACATGTTTTGAAAAGTATTAAGTGATATAGTAATGTACACAATTTTTACCAAATTCAACTTCAGGATGTCAAAGGAGTAGAAGTGCAAGTTTTGAGAATTTCTTCAAAGACCTTGAGGAGAAGTGAGAATCTTCACTTGTAAGTTCTCCTGATTGTTAACAACTGATAAACTCATTAAAATGTCCTAAACCAGGTATGGGGAGACACTGGGGATTGTTTGGGATAAAGGGATGGTTTAAACATGTCAATGATATTTTATACCTTTAGAATATCACAGCATTGACTTTATAGATTGTCAAAAAAAGTAAAATCAAGTTCTATAATTTTATAAAAAGCAAGAAGTGGTTAATTATCATGTTTTTCCATTTAAAAAAACTTACATTTCCCAAATTGCTTTGATTCTCCATAAACCTCACACCAACTTTATCAGTATTATGTAAAATTCCCACTTCCGTTGCATGCTATTGGCAAACTTACACCTCATCATTTTTCTCTAGTCAGAATAGCAGATAAGGAATAGGTCAGTAGTGGACGGCCAGCCCCCCACCCCACACACACACACACACGCACACACACGCCTCAGTGCTCTGGACTCTGCTCAGAGCCACCCACACCCACACCCACAGCGAGCCTTGCACCAGGATTCACTGTGCTGTGGAGTGATCAGAGGGAGCAATAGTGAGAGCCAACAGCCATCCACCATTCTGCTTCTGCCTATGGTCCTTAACATGAATAAATTGTGCCACTGACAGCTGACATGGACTCAGCTTCAAAGATGACAGACATTACCCAAGGGGAAACAGCACCAAGTCTATGAATGAACAGTTCAGAAACTATTTTTAAAGTTTCTGAAAGGATACCCAGAACCTGCTGAATAATCCAGTCACCCATCTTTTTTATTGTTAGTTTGCTCACGGCCCTGCAGGACATAATCAGAAACATGAGACATTTCGGAGGTGTTCAAGTATAAATGAACACCTTCTCATAGATGAATGTTAGTACATATAGTAATAAGAGATACAAGATGGAAGTGTTCCACCCCATTATTCAGCCATGATTGGACTTTGCATAAGAAATTTTGATTCTCTGGAAAGTGTCATGTGTTCTTCATTTACTTTTTCTATTTTTGGTTGTGTCTTCTTTCAGTTGTCCATCTCACACCAGGGGAATTACAGTTTAGGCTATCTTCCCAACGTCTGGTCATTGCCTCATCCCACAGGGTGATGGTCCCTCCTCTTTCTTGTTACTCTAAAATCTAACAGAGTCTGAAGTCTATATAATGCCTTCTCCCATTGAGTATGGACTTTTGATCTACTATGATACATACTAAAATAGTAAAATTCAATTTTACTGGTTCCTCAAAGATTTGAACGAGCGGGCACCCTAATGTATGTCAGAGAGACTTAGACATTGAGAAGGCTATAATTCAATATTTTTGAGGTATTCAGGCTGCACCGAGCAATTACAACACACAACCACTCACATGTCTTTCTATCTAAGAAGTGTCTATTCTCAAGGTAAATGAGGTGGAAACCATGGATACAAGAAATGGAGAAGAAAGATTTTAAAACACAGGATCATCTTGGGTCGGCCAAGTGGTGTGGTGGTTAAGAGCTGGCTTGGGAAGCCAGTGGCCCCGGTTCGGTCCCACATATGAGGGCCAGTGATACTGCCCTCAAAAAAAACAAACAAACACAGGATCATCTCTAGCAAATCACTGTAGGACTTTAATATAAAGATTCTCTTAACAGTTTGAAACTTTTCGAAGAGCATAAAGATGTTAACAATTTTCTTTTTTTTTTTTTTTTCCGTTTTGCACTGGAAGTGCTGCCACCAAGAATACTTAATTTAAACACCTAGTCTCATGCTTGGTACATAGAAGGCATTTAGTAAATAATCCTTTGGAAAAAAGGAATGAATAATTTAAACAAAGCTCATTACTCATTTTAGCATCCTACTTCTCTTCAATTTAGTTATTCATTCAACAAATATTTATTATATCCAGTTAACAAATACTGTAAAAGACGCAGATACAACTTTAAAATATGTCCACACTTCCTGTGCTCACGTAACTTTTCTACTTCAACACCATGTTTATTTAACCTAAGGCAATGCCTTCACGGTCCCTTTTTTCTAGTAAAATAAGAGAAATAACAAACTGTCTGAATATCTCTGTGGAAATGTAAAAGTGAAGTAGGATAATGTGATTTGTAAACTGTTAAGTTGTATACTAATCTATTATTGATGACCTCTATCAGTTAGAATACAAGAGAAAGCTTTACACACAAAAAAAATGTTTCAAACTATTAAGAGAATTTGTTAACTCAAGTAACTGAAAATGCTGGGGGTTATATTGGCTTCACATAAACCTTGCTCCAGCCACTCAGCAATTCGCCAAGGATCCAATTTCTTTCCAGCTCTACACGTTGCTCTTTTTCGGTGTCACCTTCAAGGCTTACTCCCCTTAAGGTCCCCTATTGCTTCCAGCAGCTCACAGGGCTTGTACTTCCTCGTTCTATTCTAGGAGAGAAAAGACAGCATCCCTGCCCAGCTTTTCCAAGAAAAATCTGAAGATTCATTCTGATTGAGCCTCCCTAGGTCACATGCCCACTCTGCAACCAATGTCTATGTCCAGAGGAATGGAAGGCTATAATTAGCTTAGCCTAGACCACATGCTCCACCTGAAGAAGCGTTCCTGGAACTTCACGGAACCACCAGTAGAAAGTGTGCTGGGTAGAGGATGAGAATGGAGGGCAATGGATGATGAATATACAACCAACAAACTGCCCAATTAGCTGACTTTGAAGCAAGAGTCAACCAATATGCTGCCTGAAATCAATTTTATGGTCCCTGGTGAACTTAAAAAAACAAAAACAAACAAACAAACAAACAAAATACAACACTCAATGTTTGGAAAAATTAGAGGCATGAATACATTCTATGATGTTATAGATATATAAATAGGGTTCTGAAATTTTTTTTTTTTTTTAGCTGAGCCATCCTGCCACCTGTTGGCAGCTCAACGGCAACTCAGCTCAGGCTGGGCATCGAACTGCTGTTGTTGTTCAGAGCTCAGCTCTCACCCTTGAGTGAGCTCTTAACCAACTCGGCCGGCCCCAGGGTTCTGAAAATTAAGATAATTAACAGAATTGTTGATATAACCCACTGTTTTACTCCAAATAATGGCAATATAGTTTAAGAGAATTTTGACATTTATAAAATCATTAGAAAAAATAAGGATCTGCCCATCTGATGAAAGATACTTTCAAAAACTTAATTTTTTTTTCTGTTTAAATCTCTTATTCAAATCACTAGTTAGTCAGATATGATGATTTCTCATTTCTTTAAAGAGATAAAATGCCTATCATCTCTCAATAATTTACCTGGAGAAGGCTGGGACACCCCTAAGCCAGCCTTGTACAGCGAGACACACAAAGGAAAAGAGAACCCAAATCTTTAAAAATTTGGAAAGGATATAAATCTTCAATGAAGGTATTTCAAAGGCCCTAAGGAAGGCCTCACATGGAGCCACACACAGAAAAATTGCCCACGATCCTTTGTACTCAAGCATCCCCCATCCGTGGACCTGAGGCAAATGGGGTTCCTCACCTCATGTGCCTCTAGCATCTGGGCCATACTCACATCCCCAAGACGTCCCCATAGGGGACTTGTAAAGCACCTCTTCTATAGGTGAAATGTGTAGCCATTATTATATTCACTATGTTCTGAAATAGTTTAGTTTGAGGTACAGAGACCCACCTTCCTAAGTCATCAGAGAGAACTCAAGAAAGTAGACAGGCTTAATGAACAGAGCCAGCAATGGCATCATAATTTACTGACCTCGGAAAATGTCAGTTCTCTGCAAATGGACTGAGGTGCTGTCACTCAGGACCAAAAATAGGAATTTCAAGGAAGGTCCAAAGGGGCCCCAAGTTTCTAAATGGACAAAAATGCAATCTGTCACTATGGGAGAAAACAAGCTGTTGGGAGGAGCGCCACTCATCACGGCCATGAGCTCCTGACTCCGCATCACTGTGCAAACGTTAGTGAGTGGTTGTCACACCATGCACCACAGAGCCATTCTCAGGGGCTATTGTGAGAGGGAAGCAAGTAGACCTCTGCAGCCTCCACCCCTGCCTCAACCAAGTGCTTGGCTGTTTTGGATATCGACCCCTTATCAGATGGACAATTTGCTATACTTTCTCTCACTCCTTGGGTTGTCCTTTCACACTGATTGTGTCATTTGATGCACATGAAACCCTCTTTTCAAGGCCTCTCACTGGCACACGACCTCCTCTCTCAGGCTCCCCTGCACCCCTCCCCCGTGGGGTTAGCTGGTATCCTGGGCCCTATCCTACTTCCTCCCAGGTGGGCTCCGTCCTGGAAGAGGGTGGGGCAATGGCGGGTGCTTCAGCCCCCAGCAGTGCTGCCCCAAGCCAGCTCCTTCCCACTTGAAGCTGAAGACAGCATCTTACCATGATGATTTGCTAACGGCTTTTCATTTATTTATTTATTCGTTTGTTTATTTATGTATTTATTAATTAATTTATTTTTAGCTGAGCCATCCTGCTACCTCAGCTGTTGGCAACTCAGCGGCTGCTCAGCTCAGGCTGGGAATCCAACCGGCAACCCTGTTGCTCAGAGCTCGCACTCTTGAGCGAGCTCTTAACCAACTGAGCCACTCCAGGCCGGCCAGCTGCTAACAGCTTTTTAAAAATATGGAAATGCATTGGGAGCTTATTTCAGGGACAATTTTTTTTTGTTTTAAAGAAAAAGCATTCAATTTTTTTTTTTTAATCCATGAATGTAACAACGACTCTGCCCCAGCCTGAGAGAAAGGGCTGTGCTGAACAGTGACGGGCAGCACCAAGCCAGATAAAAAGGCAAGTCTCAGCCTGAGCCTGTGAGGCGAGATGGCCGGGTCAGTGCCAGGTAACCCAGGTCAGGAAGCACACATGTGGGCCTCACCTCAGGCCCACTCGCTCTGGGAAGCCTCTGGGTCCAAGGTGGTCCTGGGCCTCTGTGTGGGCAGGTATCTGGTGCAGGGGAAACATACACAGACCACCGTCTGAGCCCCACCATCTGGGCTGAGCCAAACTGCTGTGATCTGGGGCTGCAGCTTTCCCTCCTGGAGCCTCAGTTTTTTATATGGAAAATCAAATCAGTAATTGTTATGAAATCTTTCTTTTTTCTTACATACAGTGCTTCATATGCATTATCCAATTTAACAAAATACTACAGAGCTGAGCACTGTGAAAAGAATAAAATGCTTAACATATGTAAGGAATTCTTTCCTTTCTTTGAAACCTGCTCTGGGTAGTTCCACAATTGTTTGGTTAAGAGAATTATGCAGTTTTGAGACCTGGTTCCTTATCTTGTGTAGATGGAAAGGCAATTAAACAATTATTCATGTCAGGATCTGAGGTAAGGAGAAGGCTGCTTCAAAGGGCCCACTTGACAACGTGAAAAGCAGTTGATTAGAAACAGAGCGCAGTATATAATTTCCTTCTGGAATATCCACTCCATATGGCCCGAAGCAAGAACTTCAAACTCATCTTTGAGTAGAAAGAGACAGAAATAAAAACGTTAACTTTCTTGCTCCGATTTCTCTCAGCCACTTTCTGAAGAGCCTTGGAAACCACATGTTCCTTAAACAGAAAACAGCAAGGGCCTGTGAGGATGGTTTTTTTCCGTTGGTAGGGATCGCTCAGTCATGAGTCAGTGTCTTGTTCTTAAAAAGAAGATGCCAGAAACAAAAGCTGGTGAAAAAGGACATTAAGCATCAGCATTCTCTGCACTGTCCCCTCCCATTTACAGTTGCCAACACCAGAGACAACCCCTGCCAGGATACAGTGACAGTCCCCACCTTGGCCACCAGGTTGCCAGGAATCCAGCTGTCCTGGTAGAAGAATATAAAGTTAACAGTAAACACTTTTGCACATAAACCAATGCACCCCCTATCACCGCTGCCACTTCTCACCCTTGCCCATTCAATATGCCCCAAACCCCAACGTCCCCTCAGCCTTTGACGTTTCTGGCAGGGCAATTGTTCTTCAGGTCCTGGGGAAACCCTTCTCTAGCTACCCTGTGGAGATGAGGGGTTGTCACCCCCTCACATGTGTGATCTTTATACAGCCTGAACCCCCTGGAGCAGCCAAAAAACAAGGTTTGTTTCCCAAAAAGGGATTTGAAAGTCACTCCAACCATTTACTTCTGTTCCCTCAAACCAGAGAGGCTTTCTAGAGACAGCTCATAACACACTGTGTACGCTTCAGGGTCTCGCTCCACAACTCCACCTTAAACTTGCCCAACCACCCAGCCCCTCTCTTTTCTCGTCCTTTCCTTGCACCTGGCCCCCTCCAGTTTTTACCTTGGTAGCTTGACCAAGTATCTATCGAGCTAGGTCCCACCCCACCCCCACCCCCTCACCCTACTTTGCAGGAGGGCAGGGCAGTGACCGGGTTTGACTGGACAGGAGTGTTTGGAGGCTGTGAACACTGTCCCCACACGTGATTGTGCCTTGGAGTTCCTTGGCCTCATCTAAGCCATCAGCCTGGGAGTAGTGACAGCCTTAAAGCCTTAGCAACTCAGACGTCAGGGTGGAATGGCAGCACAGAGGAAAGCCCGACCTGAAAGAGCAGGAGGGTGCCAAGCAACTTCTGCTTATCGCCTCCCCACTCCAGCTGCAGCCCCTGCCTAGGCTGCCACTGAAACCCACTTGCACCAGCAAAAGCGATGATGTGAGCAGTCTCTGCCAGCGATGAGTGTGTCACCCACTCCATGGCCATGCTGCCCTCAGGGTCCTAGAGCCATCGCCCTCAGTGGAACTCTGCCTGGATGTCACCGAGACGCACCATAGCGCTCACTTCTGAAATCTTCCTCATTGCAGCCCCCGGTAAAGGTAATGGCTTTGAAGAGGGGTGAGGGCAAAGTTGGGACTTCTTTATTTCAATAAATTTAACCTTGGGTTCCGAGCACAGATAGTACGATTTGGAAGTACATCTCCAATGAGCAGTTGCTGTGCCTGAGAAAGCTTGGTGTCAGATGTAGCTTTTAGCATTAGTCATCTCCCTGCTGGGAAAGACAAGTCCAGAAATAAGGATATTGCAGGACTGGACTGAGTGTTTCGCCAAGCCACAGGGGAGAGGGTGGGGAAGCAGTGGGGCCCTGGTTGAAAGTCACGAGCATTCTTTCTGCTGTAATAGTCAGAGTCCAAGGGGAATAAATGCTGAAGGTTAAGATCGAAGTGAAAATTAACCGAGGACAGCTGTGCCATATGGGCTCTCTGAGACGGGCTCGCTGTAGGGAAGACCACCTTAGCTAGCTTTCCATGAGCAGAGATGAGGAAAAGATGGGTGTTAATAAGGATAAACCTATAAAGGGCTAATGATTGGCACAGAATGGCAAGAAAAGTTTTTGGAATTCCCTCCCTGGGGGGTTCACAGAACAAGACAGATGTGCACATTCGGTGCAGGCGGTCCTAGAGAGGATTGCTTCGTGGAGCTGTGGCCTGTACTGTGTGTGATGCAGGCCACCAGTCACGGGGAGTCACTGTGTATGGCACAGTGGCCATGCGAGTGCAAAGCCTTGGCTTCGGGTGCCCACCTGGAAGAGCCGTGCCTCTGACCTCCTCTCTCCTAGCAGCCTCCAGGAGATCATGTCCTCTCCTCCGTGATCAATAAAGATTTCTCGTCTGGACCATAGATCTCTCATGGCCTTCACTTGCCACCACGTCTGTTGCTAAGGGCCACTCTCTTATCCCTATGAGCCTGACCACTCTTCCAGCTGTTGGCATTGGCCTCCCTACAGTTGAAGGAAATCGGAGGGCACCTTCCCCAAGACACCCAGCATATTTGTCTCAATAGCAGCACACCGTGTTTCCAGGTGGAGGCCATGAACACACCAGGCCTACACCGAGTACTTTGTATCCACTAGACACTGTGTTAAATACTTCACATATTTCATTTCCTTTGATCTTAGCTTCAACCCCAAGAGCTGGGTGTTATTTTTGTTCATGTCCCACAGAAGAGGACACAGATGTGCAGACAGCGAGCACCTCGACTCTCTGACCTCAGGCTGAGGGGTGGGGATGGCCTGGTCGGCTCTTCGTGTTTAAGAGAGCTTTTCACTGTGACCAACACTCACTTTTATCATTCTGGCATGTCAAGTGTCCATTGGATCATCAAGGAAATAGTTCTCCAGTGGGTAGCTCTGGTACCTGATGTGTATGTGGACAAGATCTCACCACATGACACATGCCGAGAACTCTTGGTTTTCGTTTAGTTACAGTGCAATTCAAAGTTGTGAATAAAGGCTCAAGAAATAGGAAATGCAGCCAGAACACAACAAAAGCTACGATACTGATATTTAATATGGCCATGCTCTGTTCTGAGAGGATGCAGTCTTCCTAACAACCCTAAGAAGTAGGGACTATGATTTTTCCTTTTTATAGGCACAGAGAGGTTAAGTAACTTGCACAAGATTGCACAGCTCTTAAGTGGAGATGCCAGCTTTCAAATCCAGCAAGAGTATGGACCTGTTCCTTGCAAATGCCAAATACAGCAAGGCTTTCAGTCTCCCTGTATGCTTGTTTCTTATCACACTTTAGAAAACAATACGCTCAAAAGACCAGAATTAAAATAAGGAGTGAGAAATAGCTAAAACGAGGGGCTCACATCCAGTGAGTACTTCAGAGTCCCCTCTCTCAGTTCGGCAGTGTTCACAGTGAACACGATAGTACACATAAAAGTGTAAAAAACCAGAAAGAGGCACGTGCCCAAGGAGGACACAAGTACAGCCCTGTGGGAGGTCAGGTGACAAAAAGGTTCCCCACCTGCTCCTCCTTCATGGAAGAGGCCCGTTGAGTTAGGTCTTGAACAGTCATTAGGACCTTCATGGATGGAGGTGGGGAAGACAGGCAGAAGCATTGTAAGCTGGGAAGGAACTTCGTGGTGGAAGGGTCCTGGGGTCCGGAAATGGTGAGTTACTGAGATTGGATGGACCAGGGAGGCAAAAATGGGATGATACTAGGAAGAAAAGATGCCCAGATTTATGAGAACGATCAGCAGGTGACGTTTAGCATCATTCCAGCACACACGGGAACTTCAAAAGCCCTTGGTGATAGTCCGGGGGGCAGAGTTCCATCTGTCTGAGGGAACCTACGTGCCTGTTTGAGGGGATGTCCTGGCATTCCATCCAGGTGGCACCCCGCCTACTCTTAGGACAGTACTCACATGGACAGTAAATTATATGGATACCCTGTATCTGGCAGATTAAAAGAGCTGACGGGTGGAGCCTGACACTCAGGTACTGAAGGTGCATCAGCCTGTATCACAGGGCTAGCTAAGCGTGGTGACGGAGATGCAGTCCCGGCGCTGGTGCTCTTATGCAACCACTGTTAGTTTCCAAAGCCAGAGTCCGTTGTTCTTCTGCCATCTTATTTGGTCTGGGCCCGGTTTCATGCAGAGTCATCCCAAGCAGCATCTATCACAAAAATATGCAAGAAAAACCAGCCCTTTGACTAAAAACGTAATAATAATGTCCTATCTTTCTGCTGCCAGTTACAGCAAAGGAAAAGTTCACCACACGTTTAAACCACACACTGACACAAGCAGATAATGCTAATTTTTATCCAAAAGCACTTTTGAGTTGAAAACAACTGAATTCAAAGGAGTTAATTAAAACCACATAGAGTTGTCAGGGAGTTTAAAAATCAAACACAAAGCACTTTGAAACAAGGAGACTCACTAGCTCGGTGGTAGAGCAGTTTGCACAGAGGAGCCAGCCTATCTGCATATGAGCTAAAATACTTCCAGAAAAGAAAGAAAATTACGAAGTGCCCTCAGAGCAGAGCATGATGAGGATGAGGCAGCTTTAACTGTCCTTTCAACTTGAATGTGGAATCCGTCTACAGGCTTCCTTCAGGGGTGATGGGCAGACTCTCCAGTGAGGTTCTCTTTAGTTAATGGATGCTGTGCTGCTGCTGGGTTTTATTACTATGAGAAGTTGAAAGGCCCCCTGTTAATACATCTGAAACTGCAAGACTTGCCACGCACATGCCCCCGTAAACCCGGCTGTTTGCTGGGTGTCCAGTGTGCATGTTTCTGCCGTTCCCCGAAGCACGTGGTAGGCTTTGAGTGTTGCAGAGAGGGAGCCCTCTTTTCTCCTGGCTCTCCTCTGAGTCTTCTGTGGCTTGTTCATTGAAAAATGGATAAATGATGATAAAAATGATTAATAAAGCTCCCCGCCCAAAGCCTGATATTTCAAAGTATGTGGAATGAAAACAATGAGAATAAAGCAACTGGAACCGGTCTGCACTATGAATTGGAAACAAAGAATGTGGGCCTTGTCTAATTTTGGATTCCAGATTCCAAGCATTTCATAAATAAAGTATGACTACTTGCATGAAATTGCAAGGTATGTATGTACTGTGTGAATTACAAACACAGGGGGAGGGTGTTTGAAAAAACTCCTACTGGCAAAACCAGACTTCTCATTGCCATTTTTACCCTTGTCGGAGAGAAGCAACCCAGATAGTGAGGCTGGGGAGACTTCACGGTGCATTCTAATATGAAAGCCTGAGCTCCAGAGGACGGGAAATCTCTGCTCACTTATCTCATCAGGGGCGTCACGCCAGCTGTATTTTAAAGAAAGGAAAAGCATGTCCCTTCCTACGTACATGTGTCATCTTAGTGAACACTTGGAAATCGATGTTAGGTGTCAATGAAATACCTCATGACACAAACAAGACGAACTCTATATAAATACATAGTTGCACTCTTATAAATGCATAGCTTTTATCCTTGTAAATATTATAAAATATATACACAAAAGATTGCCTCATAAATAAAATCTGGCTTATCTTCAGAGGCTGTGGTTTGAGAAGACCCCCAATTCAGGGGGAGAAAAAAGGCCTTCAAACACACTTGTTGTATTCCTAGATAACTCCTGCCTGCTTAAAAACGTGCTAAACTGAAACAATGGCACAAAATACCCTAACAGAAATTCCTAAGGTAGAGCAAGAAATGATTTCCTCTAATTAGTCTGGCAGCTATTTTCATAGTCCAGAAAGACACTGGGTGTATTTCAAACACCTTTATTCAGAATCGAGCAGACAGAGCACCTGGGTGAAAGGCTAAATTCCAGACCGTCAGACCAACTGCGTGACCCTACTGAACTCTGACCGCGTGCTGGGCACTTTCAGATGCTGGGGATATAAATGAGCAATACAGTAGTGGGTTGAGTGGTGGCCCCTAAAAGGGTCTGTCTGCATCCTAATCCCTGGAACCTGTGATTGTGACCTGATTTAGAAAAAGAAAGAAAGAAAAGAAAGAAGGAAAGGAAGGAAGGAAGGAAGGAAGGAAGGAAGGAAGGAAGGAAGGAAGGAAGGAAGGAAGGAAGGAAGAAGAGAAAGAAAGAAAAAGGTCTTCACAGATGTTATTAAGGATCTTTAGATGAGATCACCCTGGATTTGCCAGGTGGTCTGGTCCCTAAATCCAATGACAAGTGTCCTTATAAGAGACACTCAGAGGAGATGCACAGAGGGGAAGGCATGCGAAGGTGGTGGCACAGACTGGAGTGACACTGCCACAGCCATGGGCTATCTGAAGCCACCAAAAGCTGGAAAAGGCAAGGATTCTAGAGCCTTCAGAGGGAGCGAGGCCCTGCTGACACATTGATTTTGGACATCTGGGCTCCAGAACAGTGAGAGACTATTTTTCTATTATTTTGTGATCATTTCTTACAGCAGATACCATCCCAACATCCAGGAGATAAGGACAGCATGCGAGGCAAGGGAGCTTTAGATAAAGTTTACTTGATAATGAACTTCTCCACAACAAAGGAAACAATAGCCAGAAAAATAGAAAAAAATTAATGTATGTGTGATTTGTCTTAAAAATTCAAGTGACATGAGGACCCCCATGCAGATCTTTGGGCCATCTACCCCCAAATGCTTGGTCCTGGGCTGTCGGGTTTGGCAGACACCCTTTCCGGGCAGAGCTGGACCCTCCTTTATAAGAGGCTCTGAAGAGCAGGCACCAGCAGGAAGACCTTCTTTTGACATACTCATTTGTCTCCAGCATCGGTGGAACAAGGGGTTTGAAACTGGTGTGCGTGTTGTGGCCACAGCAGCGAGCCAGGCCACCCCTGCTGGTGCCAGCACGGTGCTCAGAAAGTTCTGGTGAGGAAATTTGTCCTTAGGCAGGATTCTTGCCCAGAGGCCCAGGCATCAGCATCCAGGGTCCAGGACTTCGAGCTTGTCTGGGAAATGTTGTGTGTGTGCACTTGGTTCCTTTGAGAGGGCTCCAGGCTTTCATCACCTTTTGAAAAGGCTCCAAGAGCACCTCCCCCGCAACCCCCACCCCCGCAAAAAAAAAAGTTAAGAAACTCTGCCTAAGAACCCAGAGGAGACTCAGTGAGATGGCCCAATAGCAAAGCCTCAATTGTCAGAGAAAAGCAGGCATTCTATAAACAAAGATGCAGCTTCTACATGAGGGGCCCTGGAGCAAGGCTGGATCTGAGGCCCTCAGAGAAGACTGGTCCCTGGAGGCCCGAGCAGCGAGCTCTGGGGGCCCCATCTGAACTCGCAGAGCAGAGAAGTTATTGTCCAGCTCTCCACCCAGCACCCTGAGAAGGTGCCACACACTGAGCCTTCAGAGCCCCCTCGCTGGGAAGAACGAAGCATCCTGCAGAGCAAAGCGTGCGCGCGCATGCGCGCGCGCATGCGCGCGCGCGCACACACACATACACACACAGGTGCCCTGGGGACACCCAGAAACCTGGGGCACAGCTGCGGGGGGCTGTGTGTCCTGGGACAGGGGTAGATCATGTAGTCAGCAGAGTCCAAGTTTTGATGTTTTATAAACTCATTTCCACCCCCAGACACTGGAACCTTTGAGAGGCACACCAGTATGACACAGGATTTGTCCCCCCAAACAATTATACAAATATATGGAGATGTTGATCAGTTCTCATTACACTGCTAACCAGTTTGAACACAGAGTCCTTTTTGAAAACATCCCCTAGTTTCCCACTCAGAACCCTGTGATGGAGGGTTGGGCTGGTTCCGTGACGTGCCCAACCACCAGCCTCCTCCTGAGCATCACAGAATGAAGAACATGGGCTCTGACCCCCGGGACGGGCGATTTCTACGGATGCTTGGGACCCTCTGGTGCTCCCATGGCCAGTGGAGAGGCCTTCCACCCCCGAGGGAGGATGTGGCCACGTCTCTGTTCCACGGGTCAGCTACCCAGCCTTTTCACTGAGGTAAACAGGAAAGTCAGATCCTTCCTCAAAACACTTGTAAAAAATAAAAAAATAAAAAATGAAAAACAAAACCTGCAAATGTAGAGTTTTTGTTTTGTTTTATAGTCTCAACAGAGGCAGGTAAAGAGTAGAATATGAATTGCTATAGAACGCTTTTGTGATAAATAAAAAAAAGGAGTTTCCATTTTGTGACTTGCTTAAAAAACAAAAAAGCTAAGCCTCAGCCCTAGTCTCTATTGAAAAAGAAAAAAAAAAAATCAAAACGGAGGAATGTGTCTGGAAAGTGGAGTGAATGCTGGCTTCTTCCCTTGGCCCCCTCAACCCCGTCACCATGGAGACTCCTGAAGGTGCCAGGAGTGACTCAGGATTGCTGGGGACGCCTTTGAAATGGAAGCAGCACCATGCACAGGGAGTAACTCGGTTTGCAGCCCTTGAAGAAGGAGCCTCTGACTCTGAGACCCAAGGGTGTGGGTGCTGGGGGAATGGGGGTGCTGCAGAGAAGGCCTTGCCTTCCTCAGGGTCTCACTGCTAAGGGACACTGGCTCCTTGGAGCAAAGGTCAGGAAAGACTTTTCCCTGTTGGAGAAAGCAGGACCATGAAAATTTGAGGGGCAGGCTGCAGTGAGGTGAGGTGTGGGCCCCTGGGGAGACTGGGGAGGTGGTTCTCAGAAGCATGGAGCTGGGGACGCTGCTGCATGGACCCTGGCTGCCTTCTGGCTGTGTGAACCTTGCTGGTGCAAAAAGTCCTTGGGTTTCATGTCTACCTGGCAGGGATGTGACACAGAGCCACAGGAAGTAGCTCAGAATAAGGAGCTACTCTCTGCCTGGTTTTATCTGCTGAACATTTCTAGAATCACCATGCAATGAGCAGTGCTGGGAAAGCCACCTGCCCAGGGCTGTGACCTGGGCCAGCTTTGGGGACCCACATAGGATACACACAGGTGTGACCAGTGCCACACACACACACACAGGTGCTTCTTTCTCAAGGGCTTCACCCATGTAGCAGGGTCCTCTGGCTTCCGGGCACAAAGTGTACCTTAGGGCCATGTTAGCACCTCAACTCAATAGGTACCACTCACCAATGCTCCCCCAAGTGCCCTGTGCTCTCCCTGTCAGGGAGCTTGTCCTGGGTGTCACCCTCCCACGGGCAGGTGTGTCAGGCTATGCTGTCGCTCATTCATAGCACAGCCAAGCCCACCATCCACAGTGGAAAACAGACAGAGGGAGAGGGTCTTGTCGGTCAGGCCTGGCCTTGTCTCAGGCCGGGCAGAAGCTCTGAGTCTGATGTTCATGGGAATTTCCCAGTTTTGCCTCCACAGCACTTTTCAAAACCAGCGTTCACCAGAATTCCAGTGTCCAAAATGCATGGAAATTTCCCCCCTTTTTTCCCTGGAAGGGGAGAACCTCCTCTACCCTAAATCCACACCTCTAAGACTGCAGACCTGCTTAACCAGGAAAACAAATGAAAAATAGAGACTTGAGAGAAAGCCGCAGTCACCTCCTTCCAACTATTTATTCTAATTTCTTGACAAGCCAGTTAATTGCATGGGCCCCCGTGACAGACATTCCATACTAAAATTCATAGCATTCTGCCAAAACAACACATTGTGTGCTGCTATATTTTCCACGTTGGAGTCTGGACCTGACGTGGGCCCTGAGCATCTTTGTGTGGGGAAAGGGAGATGGAAGGTGCAGCGACTACCATAGGGGCTCCAGGGGATCCCCACTGGCCTGGGAAGGAGAGCCACCAGCCTGTCCCCTGCCCCTCACAACAGCACCTGCTGCCTTTGCAAGGTTCCAGTTCAGTGGGAGTCCCAGGGAGGGGGAAGGTGCTAGTTCTAAAGCATCCCCAGCGGGGCCCCCCTGAGGCTGGGAAGGACTTGGGCTGCGTGGCTGCCCCTGGCAAAGGCAGGTCCCTCCAGGCGGCCCTGTCCCAGGACTCTGTCCCAGGAGCCCAGACACAAGCACACGGGTCTCCCGGGCAGCACGGAGCCCCTCCGCCTCACTGGCCCTCAGCAACCCCGCTGCAGCCTCCAGAGTAGTCTGGTGGGTTCCTCGGCCTTTCAGCAAAATTTCCCAGCTGCCTCCTATGATGCAGTGATGCTTCCCCTCTGAAATCTCTTTTCATGCTCTGGATTTTCCATCCCTCTGTGCATTCCATCCACTTGTCACAGTCCCTTAGCAGCCCCAGCCCCTGCCTGCAGGCCCCTTCTCCGGTCCCCTCACCTTCAAGGAGCAGTGCACAGTGATGCCGAGGCCCCTGCTCCCCTCCCAGGGCTCAGGGCTCCCCCATACCCCCTCCTCCACTCTCTGAAGCATGTGCCTTCAGCAGGAGACAGGCCCAGAAAGGCAGCTTCCTCCCAGAACAGGGCAGCCTGGAGCCTTTGTTTCCCCTGCAGGCCCCGAACATACACACAGCAGTGAGCATGGGATGCCACCTGGTGTGCACTGGCTGGAGGCAAGCCCGACTGCACCCCGCAAAGCTCCCCAGCTCACTCCCCAAACCCTGCCTCAGTTTCCCTTTCCCCAGGACCCCCCCCACACACACACACACAACCTTATGTAGTGGGCTTCTCCACAGCCCAGGAGCACCTCATGCCTCGCCTCCACCCGCAGCCAGGGCCTTGATTCCTGTTCTTCCCGGCGCTCTCAGAGGTGCCAGCTACAGAAAGTCCTTTGGTTGTTGCAAGTGTTTGTTCTGGTTCCTTCATCAGGCTGTCCACCTCTTGAAGATACAACCACATCCTCCATTTCTGCATTGGTTCCCAGGAAACTTCTTTCTGGAACTTCCTCCCTCCACTCCCCCGGATGCACCACTGAACCTCTGATTTGGGGGCCTCAGTCCTCTGTGGTCCCTTCTCCCCTGAAGCTACACTCCCTCTGGGCAACCTCACTCATGCACAGTTGCTGCTGTCACTTCCAAGTTGAGACTATCCCCAATCAAGAATCCAAACCCACATAACTTCCTACTGGACCTCTCTACCTCAAGTTCTGAGGTGACAAATTCAGTATAAACAAATTACCTGTCCCCCAACTTGCTCTTTCTCTGGTGTCAGCTATCTCGATTAACCATTCCAGTAGCCACCCAGTCACCCAGGAAGCTGGGCTCACCCTAGACTCCTCCCTCCCATCATCACCACCAGGCCAGCCCATCACCTAGGTGGGACCTTCCAAACTTGCCATGTACCAGGACGTGAGCTAAGCACTGGACTTAGAACATTTCATTTAGTTCTCACCACAAACCCATGGGGCCAGTACTATTCTAATCCCTACCTTAAAGATGACACCAAGGCTTAGAAGGTTAGGAAATTGGCCCCAGACCCCACAGAGAGTAAGTGTGACACTGGGATCCTCCTGCAGCAGCCAGCACCTGCTCTCCATGGAGGGCCCCAAGGCAGAGAAATATGGCTGCATAAAGGAGAACATGGAGGCTCTGAGCAGTCGGGGACCCGTCTGAGCGCCCCCACAATGACCCCTAGAGCCACCATCTTCTCAGTGTCTGCAGCACAAGCTGCCTTTGAGGGAACAAGACTCCCAAGCACTGGATGGGGGCTCCTTCTGTTAAATGGCAACTGAGCTTCACATCTTCGTAAATTGTGATTAGTCCAGCGATGATGATAAGCAGTTGTACTAAATTTCTGTTGATTGAGAATTTTAAAAAGGGTTTTAAGTTGCAGCATGAAAGATCTAAATATAAAATTTAAAAAGCCCTTCCAGATCTGGAGAGCTGGTAGACTTTGTATTCCCCTGCTCAGGGGGTCCATGAAATCTCATTCTCTCTCTCTCTCTCTCTCTCTCTCTCAGAAAGCCTTTAAAACTTGCTCAGAGACCTGGTGGAGCTGGAATGACTTTGGAGGGATCCAACCTGAAGGCGGCCCTACCACTCCACACCAGTGGTTGCTTTTGGCCGGTAGGATGTGTTTGATTTGGCGCACATCGTGTTTCGTGAAAACCCTGATTTCGGGCTTCCTTTGAAACATCAGTTGGTATGACAACCTGGGCTCTGTGTCCCAGTTGGCAACAACCCCTGTGGAGCAGGGTCAGCCAGCCTCCTTGGATGGCCGCACACTCCAGCTGGCCTCTGGCCTTCCAGCCAACTTAGCTACTGATGCCACCTTGCTGGCCTCTTCAGGCAGGTGCGTTGGTGACCACAGATGACATTAGTAAGGTCAGCCTTTCAAACGTGTCTCTTTCCACTTAGCCAAAGCCGGAGCTGTGCCGGGACTCTGTTAGACAGCATCAGACGACAAGCTGAATTGCTTTCACAGGGGAAGGTCTGAGTCTCACACGCCTATTTTATTTCTCCATGAAAACACTGCCAAATCAAGCTACGTACCTGCTTGCCTTGTGGGGAAATCAGAAGTACTCACCGGGTGTTGAAATACAAACTTATTTCTCAGACTTGCCAACTTCGCTGCACCGAGTCACGTGCTGACTTCTACCGAATGAAAACTCCAGAGCAGGCTGGAGACCGACAGAGAGAGCCCAGCCAGCATGTACTCTGGAGCTAATCACAAGCCTGTTTACAGGAAAATGCCCTCATCTGCTTCCAGCAGCTCCAGCCACTGAGCCGTGTGAGAGCCGTCTTCAAAGTCAATTGCCTGTCATTTTGCTGATTTATGTTGAGCAACTGTGAGGGCCCCTCGAGGTATTTGTAGCGAGCTTGATGGTTCCTGGCTTATAAAGGGGCAGTGGGCACAGTGTTTCAGTTCAAATTCCCATCAAGACAGAATTTAAACCCCCACTTCTGCTGCTTGCATTTGTAATGTGCGTGAGCCCTCGAGCTTAGCAGAAACCATCGTGCCCTAAACGCGGGGGGAATACAACCTGTACTATGTCACATGGACCCTGAACCCCCACCTCCTGTCAGACCTAGGCCAAAAGAATGATTCCAGCAGCCTTGAAAATTGTGATCACATATGCTTTTTTCTGAGACGTGTTGACTGAGGCAGGATGGGAACTACCAAAGAAGATGGAGGAGCCTGGAAATGTGTGTCTCTCCCTGCCCACTTGGGTTCATACATTTTGACTGGCAGAATCTGATTTCTTTGGAAGAAGTTGCCCTCTAATTGAGATTTTCTTTGGAAAGTGAAAATATCACTGAAAGGGATGACCTATTAAATGACCAACTCAGTGGCTTCTGGTTTAGCTTCAATTTAACAGAGAAGAGAACACAGCCTCTCTTCTGTGCTGATTCCCTCTCAACTCTTCCCCACACCCCCATACACACAGAGAAAGTGCTGGAAGGTTCCGGATCTCAGTGTCAGGGAGCTGGCCTCCACTGCTGAGGCTGGAAGGTGAGATGGCAGGTTATTTCTGAGAATGGCTCTCCTGAGATGCCTTCCAAGCCCTGTTCCAGCACCAAACCACTAAGAGGTAAAAATGGATGCATCCTTTATGTTTCTCCTGACTGCATTTGATTGCGTACGGCTTACATGGCCTGCATTTCTACATTGCTGGTTCCCAGATAATAGTCACACAGTGTTAGGACTGAAAGGAGATTTAGAGGTCTAGTTCACCCCTTCAGGTAAGGAAACTGAGGTCCAGTGGTGTCCCCTGTCAGCTGAGCCCAAGGATCCTTAAGAACCCAGACATGTGAGAGACTGAGTCATCCAAATGAACCAGCTCCAAAGAGAGTTCCATTGACTCATCTTCCTGTCTTCTTTTCTCCTCTCACTTAGAGAAAGTGTGCATTTCTTCCATTTAGCAAAAGATAGCTCACACATGCCATCATTAGGTACCTCCTTTATTCTTCTCTTTATATTCTAGTCGCCTTCCTCCGTGTTCCTGTCACCTGCCCATCTAGGCAGTTCCAAACTAGCTACCTGTCTTTGTGCCTTGGATCATGCTTTTCTGCAGCTTGTTTCTGTCCTAGGCCACCTTTTGCGTCCTCTCCCTGTGTCCTTTAGCTGGTAAAACTGGGTTCCCAGCTTTCTTGCCATGCCCTGCTATGCCTCAGAAGTGCCACTGGGTGGCAGTGTTTCAGAACATTCCTGAGCCCAGCGCAGGGCTCTGGGCTGGGCTGGTGATTAGTCATGTGCAGCACAGACAGGGTTGTGCAAGCCCATCCAGCCAAGGGGGCCTGGCCATGGTGTTCGGGAAATGGACCATCAGTGATTATGATGACGGGGACAGAGGTCTGCGTACCGTCTGTGTACTTTCAGAGGTCGCTCCCTTCCCAAAGCTAACATCTGCCATCATTCTAACAAAGGAGCCTCAAATCCTATATGGCTGTTTGGGAGAATGACTGTAACCTTCTGCCCTCCTTGTTTTAATTTCTCTACTGACTATCGGGCCCTGACTCAATCATGAAAACAACCACCAAAGGGAAAAAAAAGGCAATCCCCACGAGCATTCTGTGTTTGCTGGACAGGACAGAAATGGCCTAATCCTGCTAATGGCTTTGGTCACTATAGGCTATTAGCTATTAGAAGGGTCTGTTTAAAGGTGTGTGGGGGGGGGTGGGGGGGGTAGGGGAAGGTTGGGCCATCTGCTGATTACAACACACCCGAGGAATGCAAAGAACATTTAAAGAGACACCAGCCCGCTGCTTGGACACAAGTCATTCGTTCGTTGTTTGAAAGATATATTCAGGGCTTGAATTTTAGCACCTGAGTTATTTGCATGGCTCAAACTCTAAATGCCGCAATGTCTCAGAGGTTGGGCCATTCCCAGGAACTACCCGTTCTGTTTTCTAAAAAGAATGTCTCAGGGGACTAGAAGGAATGCGGCCTGAAATGCGTTAACATTTACATCGTGTTTTTTGGGGGTTTTTTTGTTTTGTTTTTTTATAAACAAGTCAGCTCAAGATCAAACTGTGAAATACCCGTTTGATTTCCAAGAGTCCACACAGGAATGGTCCTCTGTGTCCCTCCCAGGGGCGGCCCCTCCCTAGGCCGTCTCTCAGCTCTGTGAGTTGCACTAGCCCTCCCCTCCCAGGCCTCTCTGGGACCCAAAGAAAGCAGAACCTTTCTGAGTATCAGGAAGCATCAGGAAAACCAGTGGCCCTCCCAGGTGGCCTCCCAGGTGGCTTCAGCCCAGACCCAGAAGTGAGCAGATCCCTGGCTTTGCCTCCTGGCCGGACCCTGGTTCAATAAGACCACACTTGTTGTCACATCTGGGGGGTTTATTTTCCAACTTAATGAGAAGGAAGATGTTCAGGACGCATTTGATGTTGTCACACCAAATCAAACATTTGATCCCTGAACCAAGAGTGTGTGAAGGTTTAGGGACAGAGAGCTCCTGGGTACAGTTTACCTTTAGTAAAAGGAATTGAATCCAGGCGGGAGGGGTGAGGAGGGAGGAGAGCAGGGGCAGCCACACTGTGAAGCTCCCCAAAGGCAAGAGTGTTAGAAATATAGAAAATAGAAAATTTGAGGTGTAGGAGGTAGGTCAACAGAGCAGGAGACAATGGCTATTGAAAAGACAGTTTGTTTAATCAGAGTCCCCAAGGGGGCATACCACACAGTGCCACACAGAGTCACATTAGGAAGACCCAGTGCCAGCCAGGGCACAGAGGGAGGGGGAGGAACTTGGCTAGAGTTCTCATTGTGGTGTGAGCCAAAAGGAATGGGGGAGGCAGGATAAGCAGGTTTAGGATCGGCTTGTTTGGGTCATTTTAGAGGGCTCTGAGGCATAGGGCTGTCGGGTTGTCTGGTGCCTGTCTCTGGGGTTATCGGGGTGAGAGGGGAGGGATGGCCTGGAGGGTGAGAGCCAGTAGAGGAGGTGGGTGGTGGTGGTGGTGGTGGCATGGGCTTTGGACTGGTGGGTTTGCATATGAAAAGTATGTTGCTGGGTTGCTTACAGCTGGGCAGGTTTTCATGCCAGACCACCCAAGCACATTGCCCATGAATCAGGTGCCTACTGGTGAGCTAACGCGTTTACCGGTAGTACCCAGGGCATGGCCAGCTCAGCTTAGACCTTTCTGTTAGGAGGCCTGGGGGTGGGGACAGACCCCCTGAGGATTCCCAGGAGAAAATACCACCAGCCAGCTCCTCTCTTGGCTTTTCCCATATAACACTTCTGAAAGGCCAGAAATGAATCTGAGCTCCAATGGCAGAGGCACCAAACGATTTTGAACAGGGTGGCTACAAGTGAAAGCAGCATTTTCATAAGGAAGGCTAATGTGGTGAGAACATATGAGGATGGACTGGGAAGGGAAGGGCCTGGACACTGGAAGAATTGTGAGGATCCCAAAATAGGTCCTTACAGGTCCAGACATCTGGAGTGGGTGGTGGCCATGGGAACAGAAAGGAGGAGGCAGTTTCCAGAGTCAGGCTGGAGGAAGCACTGGCAGAACTTAGCAACTCACTACCCGAGGAAGGGGAGGCTTTGGACTTGGAGGGCAGATATGAGAGGAGCTCTTGTAGATACATAAACTTGTCGGGTGAGGGGCACCAAGAGCCCCCACTGTTGCTAAGTAGCAACAGTGTGGCCCTAGCAATGACACACCTTGCTGAATAGACAATTTAGCGACATGCGTTTTTACTCCTGAGTCCAGTAACTCCATGAACACAACTGCCACCTTCCTTGATGTCCCCCGAGTTTTTCAAAGTCCCAGGTCTGCATCCACAGTAAGTAAGGACCAACCACACTTCTCAGGTCTCTTCCACCCACCCCTGCCCAAGGATGATTTTCAAATAATTTTTAAAAGCATGACTCTCATACAAATATGCACTAAGCATCTGCTAAAGAGCTATTTTACTCACTAATGAGGAAACCAGTGGGATGGTTTCAAGGAGCATTTGTGGGACAGACATTGACATGATTTCTCAGGAAAGGAATGGTGGGTGAGATAGGTTTGCTAAGCTCGATGCAGGGTAAGTGACTGTCCTACAGGGCAGACAACTGTAGCCTTTTGGGTTGTCTTATCAACCAGACAGAAATGTTTACGCCTCAGCTGGATAAGAGAGCATCTGCACCTCAGCAATGGGCTGCAAGTTGGCATCTAACTTGAGCCCTAATTGATGGTGAATAGTTGGTTGAACCAGGTGTATGAAGGTCAGCCAATGAAGATCGCGAATCTTCCACTGTGTAAGTTCATGAACTTAATTGTCCAACTCGTATTCCTCCACAAAGTTCCAATTTGACACTAAAATGTCATACAGTCACCCTCTTGCTTTACTTCCTAGTTTTGGACATTTTAAAAAAATCATTTGTTTTCCATCTTGTAAGACATGAGATCTCATCTCAAGCATCACTTCCTCGGGCAGGCCTCCTTTGACTTCCTGGACAAGGTTGGAGCTCCTTGTGTTCATTTGCTTCCACATCATGAAGTATTTTCCCTTCCCAGAAGCTAGGTAAAAGAAAAAAATCACTCTGACACTTGCTAAAACAGCGAGGAAGACTGTATTCAGGACTATTGCAAAAGGTGTCAAGACTACTGCAACAAGGGAGAGAGATGGAGCTCAGCTCCCAGTCAAGAACCACGGGGATGTCTTTTCTTTTTTTTTTTTTTAAGGTTTTATTGGGGAATTGGGGGAGGGTAACAGCGTTGGGAAATCGGGGAAGGGGAACAGACAAGTTGCCGTCTTTTTGTTCTTCAGTCTAGTTGCGGAGGACGTTGCTTCACTGGCCCATGTTGGTATCGTCATTGCACTCTTCCCGGATGAGGCAGATCAGTCGCCGGCCTCTGGATGTCACTCACCACGGCTATTGGCAGCTCACACTGGCTGTCGCCCATTCACTGTAGCCCATGGCAGCCCACTGCAGCAGGGGCTGCAGCTTACACCGTTGCTGGGGGTCACACAGCCCAGCTCCAGGTGGAGCTGTTATTAGTTGTAGAGGGCAGTGTCACTGGCCTTCATATGTGGGATCCAAACCAGGGCCGCTGGCATCCCCAAACCAGGACTTATCTAATGTGCCACTCGGCCGACCCAAGAACCATGGGGATTTCTAACCCATGAGCACAGTGAGGGGCCCATGGATGGACAACTACTAGAGGAGACATCATGGCAGGGGGATGCTTCCGAAGGCAGGCAGGGGATCAGGTGTCAAGGCCGGGGGATGAGGAATTTGATCAGATACTGAAGGTGACTAGATATCAAGGGTGGGGAGATTCTCACTAAATTGACTTAGCAGGATTCTTGCTAAGAGTGGGCAATGCAGGCCCAGCCAGGACAGGACTGAGGCCAAGGTGGAGGGCTAGTTGAGAAGAGGGCTCAGAGGAGCCTGACAGGAGTTGGGTTGAGCAGAGCGTTCTTGTCAGTTACCACTACTCTACCTTTCATGGACCTGTGTGGGCCTGTGATTCACATCTGCATCCTCTTCTAGGTTAAAAGCTCCTAGAGGACAAGGCCATGGTCAGCTGTGGTCTTCTTGCAGTTACATCCCAGCACCTGCCCTAGAGGCATGGAAGGTGCTCAATAAATATTTACTGAGTGAATGAATGAATCAATGAGTGAATGGACACTCAGCATACTAAGCTGGGGGAATGCCCTGGAAAGCAGAAAGCAGTCGTCCACAGGCGGCAGCTAATTCACTGCCTGGCTGTCCTTATTCTCTTCTTTGTTTCTATTTGCTTAATTGCACCTTTTCTCATTTGACAGCCTGGCTGGTAATTCAGCTCTAGGGGGACTCGGAGCAAAGTCAAATGTTTGCTCCGCAGCTCACTGGTGCTGACTCAGCCGGACATCCCTCTGCAGCCTAAGCACACTGATCAAAGTCCCTGGAACAGCTAGTCTCTTTTTCTCTTATGCAGATGCTTTCTGGTTTGCACAGGCTGCCCTCTGCCTCGAGATTCCTCCCCATTTCCTGGGGCTTAGGCCACCCCAGCCTTAAGCTAAGAGCAGACCTGGGAAGACATGATGACCACCTCACTGTCCCATTATTTAATTTGGTATTAGTGGGGAGAGGAGGAGGGGAGGTTTGCTGAGCTCCAGGATTGAGAAAGGGCCCACCCCCACCCCGTTTAGTAAGCAAAACACTGAGAGTATGATTAGGGGTTGTCTCTCTCCCCTTCTTCCTGTCCTCCTTATTGGTATGTTATTAGCATCCCCAGTCCTTTCACTTGCATTTCCCCTTCTTCCTATTCATTTTTAACCAGCCCAGCCCACACCTCCTGCCAGGCATCACTGGCCCTCCTTCTCTCACTCCTTTTTTTCTTCCTGGATTCTGATTCCTAAAGGCTGAGGGCCCGGGGCTCAGGCCTCAGAGATCTCTTCGAGCACAGACATTCGCTCCGTAGTGTCTCACCTCTAAAGGGCCTGGCAGCTCCTGAATGGCCACGTGCAGCCCAGCCGTCTCCCAGAAAACCAGCTAGCATCTCGTGGCAGGCAGCGTCTTGGGGTACCCCACTGATGCCTTGGTGTTCATGCCTGCTTCTGAATGTAGGCTGGATCTAGTGACTTCCTTCTAGGCTGGAGTGATGGGATATTGTCTTCAGGATTAGGTGTTGGCCTTGCTGGCCCTCTCCTGTTCTGTCACTTCTCACTGGAAAGGAAGCCAGCTGCCATGCTGTGAGCTGCCCAATGCCGAGGCCCACACGGCAAGGGACTGAGAGTGGTATTGGCCAAAAACCAGTGAGGACCTGAGGCCCTCAGTCCAACGGCTGTGCAGAACCGAATCCCCCCGACAGCACGTGGGCGAGCTTGTAAACGAGTCCTCCCGTAGATCCCTCAGATAACTCCACAGCTCCTTGATGGCAGCCCAGGAGAGACCCCAAACTAGAGGACCCAGCCAAGCCACGCACTGACGCCTGACCCATGGAAACTGGGAGGTACTAAATGTTTCTTATTTTACGCCATTAAGTTGAGGGGCAATTTGTTATGCAGTAATAGGTAGCTAATACTGTATCTAACTGCCGACTCTACTTGGATCTTGAAAGACATCTCAAATTTAACACGGTTAAAGCAAATCTCAAATTCCCATCCTGGGGCCGGCCGAGTGGTGCGGTGGTTAAGCGCTGGTTTGGGAAGCCAGCGGCCCTGGTTCGGGTCCCACATATGAGGGCCAGTGACACTGCCCTCAAAAAAAAAAAAAAAAAGTCAAATTCCCATCCTATGAGGAGAGAGAACAGAATACACCAGAGGTAAGGAGACATGGACATGGGCAGGCTCTCTGTACTGCTTAGTGCCGAGGGGCTGTGGGGCTCCAGGCATGGGCCTTCTGTCAGATGGATCTCACAGAGGGGCGAACCATGCATGGGAGAGTCAGAAAACAACGATTGCCCTGTAGATGTGGGTGGGCTCCAACACAGGGACAATTCAGTCAGACGAACTGTCAATTATCTGCTAAGTTACGTGGATTGTTGAAGGGGCGAACTCTGATGCTGCCCGCACTGACACTGTCCTGTGAACGTGCAGACAGCCTGGGCTGAGGAAGGGAGGACAGCATAACCACTGTGACAAAAACCCAGGGAACCTCAACACCAGGTGCACATCATTTGAACATTTTTTAAAAACCACCCAAATCCAGTCACGCTGTTTAAATTATTAAAATGAAAATCTGACTTAGCATTAACTGTGTTCAGGAATGCCTTCAGCTTCCTGCTTATATGAGTAATTTTGAAATTTTATTCCAAATTTCTGTCAATAAAAATGGCAACATTTGAGCTCCTCCCCAGGACACCTCCATTCCAGGTAGAGATACGGGGAGAATCCTAAATCTGAAAATGTAGAGATGAGCTCCCGCTGTGTGTTTTATGTTTTTTAACACTTTCTGTTGAGAGTGTGTGTTTCATAAGGTATGTTCTTTCACATATGTTAGCTCCTTTGAGCCTCAGACAACCTGTGGAAGAAATAGAAAACATGACTTTATTGCCATTTTGAGTGGAAATTGAGGTTCAGAGAAGTCAGAGACTTGCCTAAAGTTACACTGCCAGTCCATTCTGGAATGTGCTCTGGAGTCAGGGTTCCTGACCCCTTGGGACCAGTCTCTTTGCAGTGGAGGCCCAGTCCGACCTTGAGTTGCATCCACCCTGGGCTCACCCAGTGGGTTGGGGGACAGGACCATCACCGTGACCATGTGCACTGATTCACTGAAGAACCCACCAGGAAGAAGAGGAGCCAGACGGGCCTCTGTGGCCAGGGGAAGTCAGGGAAATGTGCTCCTGCACATGGCCTGGTGACAGACACCCGGTCTGTCTCCCAGGCCAGCATCACCGGCAGGGCTGGATGCTGAGCCAAACCTCTGCATGATGTGAGCACACAAGGAGTGGGGCCCAGTGCCTGTGCGGGATGTGACACAAAGGAGCAGAGAGGAACGGCCTGCGTGAGAGCAAACATGGTGTGCAGGGATGGGGTGCACGCCTGGCAATGGGCCAGGCATTGTTGTGGGGCTCCAGGGCTGACAGGTGCCACCACAGTGCCTGGAGCCCCAGGTGGTTCCGAGAGCAGGACCAGGAAAGAAGGGACATGGCCGTGGATGCCCACCTCTGGTCTGAGAGTGGGGTTCTGGGAAACAACCAAAGATGCTGGGCCTAGGGTCCAAGCTGGTGCCCGCCGAGAGGGAGGCAGCCCCGCAGGAAGGGGGAGAGAGAGAACCTGAGGTCTGGGGCTTTGCACACACTTGGCAAGGGCTTTGGACATCCCAGCTGTCCAGGTAGAGGTTTGAGGCAATCCTATTCTAAAATCTAGGGAGGTCCCTGGTGACCAATTATCCTGATCATGAAATTAAGGCCTACAGGGCTTAAGAACTTGTCCAGATCATCAAACTCCCAAGCCAGGGCTCTTCTTACTATACCATGATTTTCCATGTCACCAGACTCGACTCTGAGAATTCCCCAGCCAATGCTGGGTGACAGCCTGATAGTCACGTGGGGCGCCCAGCTCTCCCTCCCATCAACCCAACTTGCTCAAGGCTGAGTACAAGTTTCTGTCTGTCCTGCGAGTGCTGATTGAGTCTAAAGAAATGCTTATTTTCTAAAGGCTTGCTCTTGTTACATATTCAGACAGGGCCCTGCCAGTGCCTCCCTAGCTAATTGATCCTGACAGCATGCACCAAGCAGCATGCAGTGAGCATGGATTTCCTGGGTGAAGACCACCCGAAGCAGTGTGGATGGGTTCTGGCCAGTGAAGGCACAGGGCAAGGCCTCACTGACAATGGGCGGCAGGTTGTGTACTCATTGTCTGGCAGCTAATCCAACAGCTGAGATCTAGGTCTGTAAGGACTGAGGTCCTGGGGCCATTGGCCCGTTTTCAGCACTCCCCCCAGATGGAGGTTGGAGACAAGTTCAAATCGCCCTGCAAAGTGCAAACATTCACAGTAGCCGTACATGACTTTCTTCAACACATGCTTATCAAGTAGAAGCGTGTGCCAGCCCTGAGCTGCAGGCCAGAAGTTCTCTGGGGAGCAAGAGTAGCACATGTTCCTGCCCTCAAGACAGAAAGCTGGGGAAGGCAGACAAGCAAGCAGTTGTGCTGGGTACTGACAGAAGAGCAGGGGCCCGGGCACACAAGGCTAGCTTTGATGAGAAAAGTTTGGGAGGGCCAACACAGCCGCCAGTTGGTTAGTGATGTCAAGGCTGTGAAGAAACTGGTTGTCTGAGAATTAAAAGTCATTCTTCAACCCAAACTCCTGGGAAGCCCGCAGCACAAGACCTCAGAGCTGACATGTACTTCAGCACTCATTTCCCCAGAGCTCCCTGGCTGGGCTTCTTTATTTCAGCTCCCCTGGGGGAGGTCATGGATTGTGGCAGCTAAAAGCACAGACTTTGAAACAGACAGACCAGCTATGCCTTTTACTAGCTGAGTGACTTTGAGGATGTTCCCCAAATCAACATTTCTGAGACCCAGCTGCAAATGAAGATAATCATGGGGTTGTTACAAGATGAATCAGTCAGTGTTCTCCAGAAAAACAGTATCTATCATCTATCTATCTATCTATCTATCTATCTATCTATCTATCTATCTATCTATCTATCTATTATCTATCTATCTATCTATCTATCTATCTATCTATCTATCTATCTATCTATCATCTCCTGTCTATTGCTCTATCTATTATCTATCTATTTATCTATCTATCATTATCTATATGTATCTTTAGATTCTTCATATATATGAAGAGATTTATTTTAAGGAATTGGCTTACACGATTTTGGGGGCTGGCCAGTCAGAAACCCAAAGGGCAGCCTGGAAGGGCAGGCTGGAAGCTCAGGCAAGGAATTGATACTGTAGTCTTACGGCAGAATTTATGCTTCTCTAGGAAACCTCAGTCTTTGCTCATTCAACTGATTGGGTGAGGCTTACCCATTTTATGCAAGGTAATCTACTTTACTTAAAATCAGCTGATAGTAGATGTAAGCTACAGCCACAAAAGACCTTCACAGCAAAACCTATATTAGTCTTTGATTAAATAATTGGATCCTATAGCCTAGCCAGGGGGACACATAAACACCAGTCACAGAAGGACTGAAATGATGTGGGGTAAGTGTAACACTTAGCCCCATCTCTGGCACAGAGAACACTCAATAGATTGAAACAATTCTGATTTGTAATGTATTCAAAACGATCTGAGCACCTGCTACAACTGGTGTCAGTACATCTAATTCCTTGCTAATTGTGAGAGAGATTTATAGCACACCCAAGTACCACCTAATGTGGGTCTCCAGGTCCCAGTACCTTGGTTCCCTCTGAGTCAGCCCCTATCTCTGAGGACCTGTCTCTGGCCAGAGATCATCTCTTTATCACAAACATTGCTGCCACAGAAAGCTATCATTAAAGAACTCTGTGGATGCTTCCAGAATTTTAATTTTTCTTCCAGACACTTTGGTGCACCCAGGCTTACATCTCTCTATATGTGTTAGAACTGCATTAGTGCTTTATTTTTAACTAAGACCTTATTATCATTCTCATGGGACATAGCTCCTTAATGCTTTAAAGGACCACTGAATCTCATTTCTTCCTATCTAGTAAATTCCTTTTCTACAAAAACTTTTGGCTGATGGAGTTGGGGTGAGGACTAGAGAAGCCAAGGTACATAAAACTGGAAATACAATTAACATTATTATACTTTTGATAGGACTTGGAGGTAGACCAGTAGCCTATCATCAAAACACATATATGCATCTGGAACAATGGGCATAATAATGATGGCTTCAAGTCCTTTTTACAGAATCTTTTTTCTTTTTGACGTTTTGATCTAGAACCCAAAGATATTCTTTGGAAATAGATGATGGCTGCCTTTACTCTATAGCATTCCTATATGGTTAAAATCAGAACAAATACAAGCAAATACAATTTACAGAGATGATGACAACCTAACTTTAGAGAGGTGGTAAGAAGTGATCAGATTTGCTCCCAAAGACTCAATAGGAAAACAATATGTAACTTGATTAAACAATGGACAAAGGGTTTGAATAGACATTTCTCCAAAGAAGACATGCAGAAGGTCAATAGGCACATGAAAAGATGTTAAACATCAGTAATTATCAGGGAAATGCAAATCAAAACCACAATGAGATATCACCTCACACCCATTAGAATAGCTATTATTAAAAAAAAAAAAAAACAAGTGCAGTAAGGATGTGGAGAAATTGAAACCCCTGTTTACTGTTGGTGGGAATGTAGAATGGCACAGCTGTTGTAGAAAGCAGTAGAAAGGCTTCTGCAAAAATTAAAAATAGATTTCCCATATGATTCAGCCATTCCACTTCTGGGTATTTATCCAAAAGAATTGAAATTGGAGTCTCAAAAAACTATTAGCACACCCATGTTCACTGCAGCATAATTCACAATAGTCAAGACATGGTAACAACATGAATGTCCACTGCCAGATGAATGGATAAAGAAAACGTGGGCGTATATGTACAATGGAATATATCCAGCCTTATAAGAAGAAAATCCTGCCATGTTTGACAACAGCAAAAGACATCTTGCTAAGTGAAATAAGCCAGTCATAGGACAAATACTACATGATTCCCCTTAAATAAAGGGTTTAAAATAGTCAAAATCATAGAAATAGAGAGTGGAATGGTGGTTTCCAGAGGCTGGGGAGGTGTTGCTTTCAAAGGATGATTAAATTCTAGACTCACAACACTGCACCTGTAGTGAACAATACTGCATTGTGCACTTAAAATTTTGTTAAGAGGGTAGATCTCCCGTTAAGTGTTCCTCCCGCAACAATTTTAAAAAATTGGTCACATTTGGATGGATTTGAAGGTAGAGCTAACAGGACTTGCTGCTGAAGTGGACGTGGGGTGTGAGAGAAAGAGAGGATATAATGAGCACTCCAAGCATCCAGGCCCAGCTCCCATCTCCTGGGCATACGCTGTGTGCCAGGCATGGTGGCATTCTCTGAAGCAATGGGCTGAGGCTGTTTCTTTCCAGGCTGCTTTAGGGCTTTGTGTCCACTGTGTTGTATAAAAAAAATGTTTTAAATTTATGTTTCATGCGTATACATGGGTGCACAAAGAACTCAAATTATATCATAAAATGAGATAGAAAGGACAAAAAGACTGAAATGAGGCTATAGAAATTGGAGATGGGACTAAGAAAGAAGTACAGAAGACGGGCCTTGAGCAAGAGAGCAGGCAGGAGACACAGGAGGGGGACTCTGACAACCAGGAAGATAAGGAGAAGGGCAATGAAGCAGATGGAGCCCGACCATGTACGTCAAGTGCCAGCATCTATCAGTGAAACACACTTCCCATTCCATCCTTCACAAGGCCTACCCATGGTGCGTGGCTTTTGTCACATCGTAAAAGTCCTCCTAGAGCAGCAATAACTGTCTTTGCGTTTTTTTCAACTCTGCTCTCCCTCACAATTAGGAAAAGAAGTGCCACAGTGCAAGCAGATGGGGCTGTGAGGGTTTTTGTTGTTGTTGTTTTCCCCCTTGTAAAGATATTTTAAATGACTACATCTGCACAAACATGCAGTCTCCTATTGCTTGGTCTGAATGTTTATGTGTCCCCCGACCCCCATTCATATGTTGACATCCTAACTCCCAAAGGTGATATTGCTAGGAGGTGGGGCCTTTGGGAGGTGATTAGGTCATGAGGGTGGGGCCCTCACAAATGGAATTAGTGCCCTTATGACAGAGGCCCCAGAGAGCTCTCTAGCCAGTACCCCCATATGAGGACACAATGAGAGGCCTGCAATCTAGAAGAGGACCCTTGCCCACCATGCCTGCACCCTGATCTCAGACTTCCAACCTCCAGAACCGCAAGGAGTAAGATTCTGTTGTTTATAAACCTCCCAGTCTGTGGCACTTTGTTACAGTAGCTCGAGTGAACTAAGACACTGACCTGGCTTTCCACTAGCTGGCCTCATTTTGAACTTGGGAATGACTAGCCACATCCAGATGCTTTCATTAGCAAGCTTGAGA
Organism: Aselliscus stoliczkanus; assembly: GCA_033961575.1. NCBI lineage: Eukaryota > Metazoa > Chordata > Mammalia > Chiroptera > Hipposideridae > Aselliscus > Aselliscus stoliczkanus. Next base: position 105,284,352 of record CM066727.1, on the reverse strand, counting down.
CTGACAAGGGAAAGGGCTTGAAGTATCCCTCCACCGGGGGCCTGTCTTCCTCTCACAACCACTGCCTTCCCACCAAGATGTGAGATCTGAGGGACTAGTGGCTGAAGAGAGATGTGAGGCTGACATTCAACACAAGTGCCCTGGAGTTGTCCTCAAAAGAGATGGAAAGAAATGAGGAACCATCTGCATTCTGCTCACCATAGTTAACAGGAAGTCAACCATACTCCGTGGTGATGGAGGGACAGTCACTGCTAACTGACAGCTGCTTCAGACAGGAGGGTGCAGGGCAGGCAGCTCAGGGCAGCCCACCCTCCACCCATTACCATTGCTCCCTCCAACAACCTGCTCCATAAGTGGAGCACAGACCCTGGGGGTGGAGGTGCTGACTGCAGGGGCAGTCCTTCCTGGCCTCAAATGGAATTCACCAGGAGGCTAGCCACCAGTTCCAAGTGTGTTTTCATCTCAGGTAAATCACCCCACATATCATCACTAAGCTTCTGTTCTTCCTTTCCAGGGACCCCTTCTCACCACAGGAGTTTTCATTCTTAAAACAAAGTGTTATTAATTTCCAGGAACATTGTGATTATGAAAAATGCTAAAAAGAGGAGTTCTGACTACATTTTGATTCTTTCTTTCAGATTGATGTCACCTTATGCCCAACAACCTAAGATTCAAGTTAAATAGGAGCTGGCCTCCTCTGTTCAAACAGCCATTCGTGTTCGTTGCCAGGCATCTTTCCCACCAAAGCACAAGGCCCTTTGGTCAGTGGACACTTTGTAACACACAGTCATTATGCCTGAATATAACAGCTGCATGCTTATGTACGGACAGACAGAGGGCCTGAGACTTCACCTCTCTTGGAACTAAGATGTTTCATGGATGCTGACAGAAGACATGAGATTCCTGGTTCAGAGATGAAAAACTTTATTATTTACAGCAGTGTCACTTTACAGAGTCAGCATTTGCACTGGTTTCCCTGCCCCAAATCCACAGAACAACATGACGGGTCCAGGTGGGTGCTGAGCACGCAATGGGTTGTACTGAGATGAGCAGCAAACATGGTGGCAAGTAGCTGACAACTCATTCCCCCTCCTCCTAGGGAGTGAACATGGTAGTGACACTGTGGGTACCTATACCTACTTAGGTATCTATGTGACTAGCCCAGAAATTGTTCAGCATCAGAGATGGTATGCCCTGCAGTCTGGCAAATAATGCAGGAATGTGCTGGAGGCACACACCTGTGCGATGCCTCTCCATCTCTGTTTATCAAAGTGCCCTGTTCTCCAATTATCCCACTGTATGACAACTTTAAAATAATGTCCATGTTACTTTGTAGACAATTGAAATTCTGGCCTGAGAAATTTCATGAGAACATAACACTTCTCAGAAGGGCAAATTAGAATTAAATATAAAACCAAGGCTTTTCCGTCATTCTCATGTGTTTGGCCTACGCTGACTTTATTTACAGAATCTCTGAGGCCAAAAAGATATTTGTTTTGGCATGTGGGGGGATAGGGAATATATACGCCCTGCTATTATATATGTAGTGCTTAGAGCGGATGACTACCAAATGTGTGGTGGGTAAGTGTTGGAATATCTCTTAACAACACAGCTCACAAATGTTCCTTAAAATGTCATTAAACATTTCTCCTCTAAGCATGATTGAACTGAGGTTACCTGGAGGAGCAGTGTGGGATTCCATTATACAGGTCATTAACATGACTTTTAGTTTCTATATTCTCATGTGGGGCCTTGCTGGCTAGTCAAGTCCTAGAGCTAGTAAGCAACTAGCCAGGAAGATGGTTTTCCAATGCCACCCAGCTAATCCAGAGCCCACACCCTACACTCCATTTCCCCAGCTGCATGCCTGCTCTGTCCTCTGCACTCATGGCAGTCTCTCCCAGGCCCTAATGTCACCCCATCATGACCTTTGGTCCAGTCTGTGCATACCTCCACTTAGATCTGTGGTTCCTTGGCCTCTTGGATTAGATGCCCACATTGTAGCCTGGCCTGTTGGGCCCTTAGGCTAGGCCCAGCTGGCCTCTCCATCTTCGTCTCTCACCTCTTGTCCCTTACACCCAGCATTCTGGCCACATTGGACCCCGGCATTTTCAAACCCTGTACTCCCCCATCCTGATAAGGAATTTTATCATATGTGAACACATTCCTCTTCAGGGAAGAACTGACTGTTCTTAGCAAAATTCCTAGATAACTGCTCTGCAATAGGAGATAAGGCTCTAAGATATGGTTAGCAAGACATAAATAAGAGAGAGCTGAGCCACACCACATAAGAAAGAAACAGGAAGTTTTTCCTTCTTTTGTTAATGAAAGATGTATCTTTCATACAGAAGAGTGAGTGAACCATACATGTTCAGTTTAAAAAGTAATTATAAAGTAAATATCCATGTAACCATTGCCAAAGCCAAGGCCAGGATCTCAGAAGCCCTTTCCTCGGTCACAACCTCGTGTACGCAGGAGTTTGGGGTGGGGAGAAATTGGGGGTGTGGACATGGGAAAAGGGAGACAGAGTGACCTAGGGCAAGAGGATTTGTAAGCACAGAACACCTCATCTTTGTGTTTCCATTATCTAGCATGTGGTGCTACAAAGCAGACCTTTTTGCCTCTACCCCTCAATTTCCAGTAGAAATTCTTTGTGTATCTGATTGATCAGGGGTCAGGGTCACTGCAGGGGAATTGAGGTAGGTGGGTCTGTCTCATGTTTAGCTGGCGGACCCTGGGGCAGAGATCAGGGAATATCTGCAAGATGCAAAGAGGGAGATGGAAATTCCAAAGAAACGGGGAACCAGAGTCAGAGGAGATCTGAAACACCCAGTGAGGCATAGCCGAGCTCTGGGCTTTTGCCTATATTCACACCCTGATCTCAACACCCAAACAGGTTCTTTTCAGTAACAAGGACAGGTGAGCCCAGGAAAAGAAAAGAGCCTAAGGGAAAATGCTCTTCCTTCCTTCCTTCCTTCCTTCCTTCCTTCCTTCCTTCCTTCCTTCCTTCCTTCCTTCCTTCCCTCCTTCTTCCTTCCCTCCCTCCCTCCCTCCCTCATTCATTCCGCAGCAGGTGTGATTTGCATGGCAGGTGCTGCACTGGGGTTGGGGATGCAGTGGGCACCTTGCCCTTGAGGGTCTATTCTCCAGCACTTCTGCTCCCTAAGCCCCTTCCCCTGGGGCCTTGTGGGAAGGAGTGTTGGCTACACTGCAGGAGGAAGCTATGGGAGGCCTGTTTGGGTACTTTGGTTCCTTTGGTTTCTTTGGGAAGTGACTTTGTGCTAATTCCACTAGGTATAATAACATGACATTGTCACTGCTTTTTATCTTTTATGAATGTATGGGGGAGAGAGAAACTAGAGAGGGTAACTAGAGCTAAATTCTCCTCCTTCCCATGTCCGTTTATAGGGCTGTGTATTCTGGGAGTTGCATTGTTCATGCATGATGCATGGATGTTGGCTGTTGGGAGACATTCATGTGGACCTAAGTACCAAGAATGTTGGGAGCCTCTAGATCCATTTGGGCCCATTTGGGGGCTAAATTCAAGTGCCATACCTCAAGGGCCTACAAGAAAAAGATAAGAAACCCCCATAAAGAAATACCAACAGCACCCTCCTTCCAGTTCTGTTGCTGTTTATTCTAGGGTATAGGTTGTTACGGAGAAGAGGAGAACTGAATTAGCATGAATCAGGGAGACATACTGCAATGCAGAGAAATTCATTGGCAGCATAAACTTTTATGAAAATGCACTCCTTTCAGTTGGGTTTGAGGTATCAGACTGGCTACTGCTGGCAGTGGTGGTAGTCAAAAGTTTCATAAGGTTATAAAAACCGGGTTAGTTTCCACCTTCCCCACAATGCCTGGAACTCAGGGGGAGGACTCAGCAGGGAAGGGTGTGGGAGGAACTCAGGGCTGGTTACAGTCTGTGGTTGGAGCCTGAAAAGGAGCTTGAAAAGACACAGCTGCGAGGCCTGTACTCAGCCCAAGCCCAGGCTGAGAAGGAAGACTGAGACACACATGAAGTCAGCCTTGGCAGTGAGAAGCGAGGGAGACATCTGCTCTCGGGATGGTGACACTGCTCTAAGGGCTAAAAGGCAGAGCCTGGAGGAAGTCCAACCTGCAGGAACCTCACGGACTCCAGCGGGGGTTGCAAGGCTGAAAAGGTGGGGGACGGGGGGGGGGTAGTGTGTTCCACCAAAGGCACTGCCCTCAGCCCATCAGCTTCCCCATGTGGTCACCTGTAGCTTCATGCTCAAGGTTCTTTAGTAGAAACTGTATCAACAGAGGCGCCTCTGGGGACCAGCCTGCTGCTGGAGGCTCAGGAAGGCCTTGGGGCCTTTGACCCTCCATGAAATGCTCGCTTTCTGAGACAGTGCGCCTCCCACCCCCAGGACATAAGGGTTTGCTGTTCACCTTCCCAGAGCAGTGTGGGGACCCTGGAGTTGCTGGTCGGTTTCCTGCACAGGGTCTGCTAGGAAAGGATGAGCACAACCTGAAAAAGAAGTCCAGCTTTGCACTCCACAGTCTCGACAAGATGTCAAATGCTAGACTCGGCTAACATTTGGCAGGAAGCAGGAAAATGGAAAAGGACGCAAATGTTTCATGCTTTGTGGTTTTGATTTTTTTCCTTGAGTACCCCGAAAATCATTTTGTCACATCAAAACCAACTTCGTTGAATTAATACTTGAGCTGTGTGAGGGGAGTCTGGGTTGGGTGCTGTGGAAGACACAAAGGTGTGCCCTCAAGAGCCCCAAGTTCAATGGGGCAGATGAAACGTGGCCATGACTATAGCAATATCAGTGGCACATGGTAACTGAGCTCAAATGCTCTGTACTGTAGTTTAGAGGAAGAAAGCTTTATAAATAAGGTTGCCAGATAAAATACAAGATCCCCAGTTAAATTTGCATTTCACATAATGTGTATTTTTTTTTAAGTATAACTGTGTCACAAATATTGCTTGGGACATACACTAAAAAAATTAGGTGCTGTTGGGCATTGTTCATCTGAAATTTGAAGTTAGCTGTGTGCCCTCGGTTTTCATGGGCTTACTCTATCCCATTTATTGAAGACTTGATGTTGTAAAGAATATTTCATCTAAGTTTTCAGAGATGGGTGAGATGTGGGCAGGTGGAGAGCTGTGGCCACTGCAGAGACGTCCCTCTGCACCCTCAACAAAGAGAAGCCATGCAGGCTTACCAAGGGACAGGAAACTGTATTCCCTGCCTGTCACTGGCTTGCAAGGAGCGGGGCGGGGTCAGAGCTGCACTCTCCCTGGGCCGGGTCATGATGAGGTGGCTGAGGACCCAGCCAGCATCAGCTACTCATGTTCCCACTCCAGGACCCAGATGAGGAGCCGCAGGAAGAAGCCCCAATCTAGGGCATTGCCAGTTACCATGGCAAATAGAGAGACTGCTGCAAAGCAAGGCCGAGGCTTTTAAAAGATACACACTCAGACCAGACGCAGTCACTGCCACACAAACGCCCGAGTTCATCAAGACAAGAAAATGCCATCCCACCGTATACCTGGGAGGAGAGAAAACACAAATCTCTGTGAACAGCCCCAAAGACTGCCTCAGCATGCTCCAATTTTCAGTTTCAAATCCTAGTGCCAGGGGTCCCCCAGTACCAGAGTCCCCCAAATTCCAGAACCTCCCAGTGCCAGAATGCCAGGGCCCCCAAATTCAAATTCCAGGAACCCCCAATGCCGGGATCCCCCCGCTCTGATGCTGTGTTCCCCCAGTGCTGTGCTCCCCCAGTGCTGTGCTGGAGAAGAATGCCTCATTCAGGATACATCCTGACATGCTGGGCAAGTGGTTTCACTCCTCTGTGCCTGTTTTTGGCAACCATGATCCCGTGTCCCTCCAGATGGCAGCCCGGGGCGGGGGGTGGGGGTGGCAACGGGGCTAGGAAAGCCCACAGCACTGTACTGCTCAGCCTCGCAGCTAGAGGGCAGGCAGCATCCTCCTGGGGGACAAAGGTGCCCGTTCAGGGTAGTTCTAAGCGGCCAGGGGAAACCTGAGGATCTGTGTTCTTGTTTGGAGCCTTCAGCTGGGGGGAGGGGGGGGAGGCGCGGGGGAGCAGTGGCAGCTCATTGGTCAGCTCTTCAGGGGACCATTGTGATGACCATCCCCTCCAGCCAGAGCACAAGGGAACTGGCTCAAGGCTGACCCAGAGAGTCTCTGTTTGGCACCCAAAAGCAGCCTGCATTTAAAAATCAACATGGAGCGGAAATGAAAAACACCCGCCCAGGGCCGCCCAGACGGAGGAGCAAAGAGAGGTTCCTGAGGCAGTTTCTGGAAGAGGCGTGACTAATGTTGTTACTGCTGAAAGTGCCCTGGCTGCCTGCCAGCAGCACTGCCACCACCTCCGAGGTGCCGCAGTCAGGTGTGGGCTGCAGACAAAGGGGCCTTCTGTGTGCCTTGGGGACCGGGATGCTGTGGGAGCCAGACAATTGTGTCAGTGAGCCAGGGAACGGGCTGGGAGATGAAAGGGGATGAAAGGGGAAACCTGGAGGTGTCCCTGGGCTGCCAAGAAGTATTCACACCTAAAAAGAGAAGAAGCAGAACCCAAACCTGCGGGGAACAAAAGGCCCAGCTTGGGGGCCTGGCCAGACAGCCATGCCTGTCTGCGCCGCGAGCCAGCTGCTCCCTCTCAGCAGCCCTTTACAGAGCGCTCACCCTGCCGCTGGGCCCTGAGTGACCCGTGGCATTTACACCCGCTTAGTTAATGTCACCCTCACAGCAACCCTCCAGCAGGGGGATTTCTTATCCTCAGGTTAGAGTGAGTGAAAGGGAGGCTCAGAGATGGTAATGGCCTGTCCAAGGCCACACAGCTGACGCTGACATTCGAATCCAAGTCTGCCTCACCCTAAGCCTGTTTCCATACCCAAGCTGCACCCAGGAGAGCTGCCATAAATGCCACTTGCCCTATCCAGAGCAGGGCAACGAGAGTGAGGTGAGCCTCCTGGCTTCTGGTACAAAACTGAATGCAGTGCAGAAAAACTCAGGAAACACGATACGTAGTATTTCAACACAATATTTTTAAAAATAGAAATTAAGGCAAAACCTCCATGATGAACAAAATATCAACAACGGAAGGGCAGGGTCCAGCGTGCATCTGTGTGACCTGAGGGCGAGCCCTCCCTTATGGCACCCTCAGCTGGCCCTGCCCCAGAGGGTAGCTCCCTCCACAGCATCGGACACACATTGTCCAAAACATTTTCATGCAATAGACAGGCACCCCCGACCCCTCTGCCCATGCCAGCTGGGTTACAAGGCAAAGGACAAAACTGTAAATCTTTGGCCTCCCAGTTTCCCCTCTCAGAACTGATATCCACACCCACCGCTGGCACCAGTTCTGCTCACAGCTGGCTGTCAATGAACAGACTTAGCCAGTGAAGGTGTCAGACAGTGAGCTCGGCCCTGACTGCACTTGAGGATTTGAACACACAGCAACCTGAGCCCCGCCTGGTGGGGATGGCCCAGCTATCTGCATTCATAAGGGCCCAGGAGGCCATGGAGGCCAATAACGCTGCCCAAACCTTACTTTGTTCACTGGCTAATCTCCTTGAAATGCCCACAAGGAGCAAAGTGACGACTTGCTCATCTTGGTATCTCCACCCCCAGCACTGTGCTGACTACAAAAAAACGAAGACCTGAGCTAAGCAAGCATAGAAGTGGACCTCCGCCTGAAAAATTAATGTGCCCACAGCCAGTCAGGCTGGGAAGCATCCAACCCTGCGACAGAAGAGGAGGGCTGTGGTGAAGGAAAGGTCCTTTTCGCTTCAAAGCCAGAGGTCCCCTTGGCCCTGATTCTGAGGCACACAGATTTGGGAACCACACATAACGGCCCTTTGGAGGCAAGTTTGGAGGAAAGTTGGAGGCCTGCCCATAGGAGGTGCCAGGGTGCATCTGGGTCTATAAGACAAGGGTCATGGTGTCCCCTCCACTGACCCCTGTTTACATATTGAGGCTGGCCTCTGCTCTGTGGAGGGACAGGAGAACAGTGTCCCCTCCCCACTCTGGTCAGAGTAAGGGAACAGCGTGCTGTAGCACAGCGGTCCCACAAGGGGCCTTGGTAGCAGGGTGGCAGGATGAGGAGATGGAATGGGGGTCCTGAGACCTCTCCCCAGGAACATGGAGGCACACAGCAACTCTCAGGACAAAGGGTGGGAGAGGAAGTCGTGCCAGAGTCCAGCTAGAAAGCCACGGGGTGAAATGGGAACACACAGGAGTTAAAGGGCCCATAAAGCCCCCAAATGGATCATCAAAAATTGACCACATTCATCCTACTTGGCTGCCTGATACTTGACAGATGTTTTTCTCTTGGTTTCCTGCAGTCAGAACAAATCTCTGATTTTCCCAAACCCAGAATTTCCACCCTTCCAGTCCCTCACCCCTTGGGCCTTTTATCAGTGTTTTCTGCAAACTTTAATGACCATGGAAGCCCCATTAAAATGGAAATTCTTGGGGAATCTCAGACTCTGATCTAGTAGGTCTGAGGTGGCCTTGGGGTGTGAGTGTGAGCAGGCTCCTTGCAAACTGCAAAAGCAGGAGGGGAGCCCATGGTCTGGGGGAGGGGGGGTGGTGACCAGCATGGAAACACATGGTCACCAAGTGAGGGCAATTGGAGATGCAAGGACAAAGCGCCCAAGGGAGCCTGAGGCAGCTGTAGCAGGGACACCTGAGCTCTAGAGACAAACAGGCAGGTGAACACAGACTATGCATCTGGAGCATGGGCAGGGCCCAGTCCTTACTCTGACTTCTTGTGACCACAGGGCCTGGCCTCATCCGGCAGAGCAGCCTCAGGACTCAGGAGGTCATTTGCTGGCTACTGTTGGCACTGTGCTGGAGGAAAGCCTGTTGGCAGGGACTTTGCAAGTAGAATTGTTTTCAAGCTGGGGAACTAACTGGTTGTTCCGGAGACAAGTGACATCGACCAAATCGAACAGAGCCAATTCTATCACAACCACTGAGGTGCTGATTGGCTAGGCCTCAGCTTTTGGGGTTTCAGGATGCCTAAATACTGAGGAGCTAGCCCACCTCTGCAGGATAGTGATAAGGATCACAGACCAATGCTGGACTCTGAGATGGGGCATGATAACATTATGCAGAATCTCCCAGAGTCCAGGGGACTGTGAGGAAACCAATACCACAAAGACCAATAGATAGGTGATAGATAGATAGATAGATAGATAGATAGATAGATAGATAGATAGATAATAGATAGATAGATAAGAGATAGATAATAGATGGATAGATGGATGGATAGACAGATAGATAGATAGATAGATAGATAGATAGATAGATAGATAGATAGATAGATGATAACCAAGCTGGGGTATATACCCTAAGATTTCTAGGGTCTCTTAGAGTGACCCAGTTTCTAAAACAAAATTCTCAGCACAGACTACTATCATTTTATTTTCCTGATTTATCAGGTTTTACAAAGTTATAAAAACGAAGTCTTGTTTATTTTGTGATATAAGTACTCTTACTGAAAACATTTAATGACATCAAATCAGGAAATTCCACATGTCCAGGTGGTCAGAAATCCAGGCTGGACTCTATGCAGGGACAGGTCTGACTTCTGCCATGGTAACTGCAGTGGCACCTACAATCAAGGGAACCAGAAAATCAACACATCCAAATATATTTGGAGCATGATAATATAAAGCAGCTTATTTTCCTTCCCCTCCCAGCCCTACCTCAATCCTACCTCATAGGATAGACCATTTGTTGAAACTGAACCTTTTTTCCTTTTTTACTGATGCCTCAAACTAATTACCAAAACCTCACCCACATGCCTTTGCTGGGAAGAGTGACTTGGACTCCTGCAGGAGAAGACTTAGCTGAAGCACCAGGGGTTCAGGGGGACGAAGACCCATGCCAGGGACTCCAGGAACAGCAATAGAGCATGTGGCTTCCATTAGGGATGCCAATGAGAAGCAAGTTGGTGGTGTCATTTGGATAGCAATTTGCCCAGACAAACTAGCCTTCCCATATGACAGTCACTCCTTCACTCAGGGATGACTACAGGGTCAAAACAACTCACTGGTCTTCTGAACGAATTCATTGGTTGCCTTCTTTGATAGTACAAAGCTACCCAAACTTAAGGTTCTCCCATCTTCCTTCTACCTTTCCTTCTCATCCTGATAGTTACATTAATTTCTCTCCCTCTGTTTTCTCATTCATGTCTCACTCCCTTTCTCTCTTTTCCTAAGATTCATTCCTACTTGAAAAGACCCTGGACTTCAGAACAAGTGCCTGCCACAATGTTTGTAAAATCCTGTTCCCCACAGTGACACTGACAGCCCGTGGAACTTCTCTGGGCCTAATTACCAGCAGTGGGAGTCTCTGTGGGCCGCCTCTCCTGCCATCAGTCCGCTGGGCAATTACCACAAGCCTGACCGAAGGATGCACTGGGGAGGAAAGGGTGGCTGAGGGTCGGGCTGAAAAGCCTGGGGCTGACTTCCGGGTGGACACAAAGTGATAATGCCACTAGGTGACCTATAAGCACAGATCCAACCACTTTGAAAACCAAAGTCATTTTGAATTGAAAAAGAGAATCCGTTTCTGCAAAACTAATACTATGACTTCTATAGACCAACTCTTGAGTGGTTTCTGATCAACTTGACTAGAGTGAGGTCTTGACATCTTGGCTCTAGAATTCTGTCACACAAGGCGAAGACATCAGGGGACATCAGTGACCAAAGGGCAAGACTTGGCCATGTCCGGCTCATGCCGCCAAAGACCCACTTAAAATGCGTGACAGTGCCTTATTTGCAGGACCCTCTAGTGCTGTGAAAATGTGGTGAGGAAAGCTCCGGAAGGGAAGAAAGCCTGTCCTCACTGTGGCTCTGTCCACTTCTTTGAACTATACCACATAACCCAGTTCCAGGCCCTGGATTGTCAGCCTACGCTTCTCTGAGTTCTGACTATTACTGACTTGGTCTCTGTCCTGTTTCTCATCATTTCCAGGAACCAGAAGAGCAATTGCATTCTCAAGAGCCTTAAACTTGCCTTCCTTAAAAGTTAGCATGTAGTGCATGATAAAGGACATTCGTAGCTGTAGCCCCAGCACCCCCGTGACAGGCACATGGGAGGCATTTGGCGCATATGTATTAAATGTTGATTGAATGAAATAGAATGAAGCACTTTACAGGGTGATTTGTTTTCAGGCCATAGTTTTCTAACTCAGTATTCCAATAATCATTCAATAACAATTCATTCATTCAACAAACATTCATGGAGAACCAACTTGGTGCCAGTGTGGGGCTGTGGGGCCAGGCAAGCAGCCAGCCTCGTTAAAGACGCTGTGAGAGAACCATGGTCTCCAGCCTTGAGCTGCTTGTAATAGGGTGAGGGAACAGACAGATCAGAAGCAATTAGAAAATAATTAAGTATTAAATTATATGGCTCTGCCTAGCCCAGAGGACTCTGGGGAAGGGTGGAGAAGCAGACATAGCACTGCTGTTTTCATGGTGGGTCTTTGGCTGAGCCCTGAAGGGTGGTCTGGATTCGGGTGAGCAGGGCTGTGTGGTTAGAGGAGGATGTCCCTATCAGGAGGTAGCTACCTAGAGTCATCTGAGGAAAACTGAAGACTGAGTGACCAGTAACATACCACACCAGGATGACTCCCAAGTAAAGAACCCCTCGTCTGATGTGGACTTGGAGCTAATATTCAGTTGCTGTCACAAAGGTTAACTGACCTTCCTCTAAAATGCTAGACCATGACCGTGTGATTATCCCCTTCAGGCCACTAGGAAAAGAAGCTGAGGCGTCTTTTAATTGCTGACCTGGGCCTACTGCATCAGAATCCTCTGGGGACCTTTTTCACTGGCCCCACCACCAGAGGCTCTGACTCAATATATCTGGGATGGGATCCAGGAATCTGTATGGTTTTAAAGCTCCCGTGTGATTCTATTAATCAGCTTGGTTCAGGAGCTGCTCTCTTAGATTTATTTCAAAGACATTCCCTTTCTGAGATAAGATGAAAGGGTAGGCATGTAATAACCAAGGAAATATGTATGACTTAGGTCTGCAAATCCCTGTAGCCGGCAACCTGGAGAATTCACAGGGGAAAGAAATCAGTCTCATACATTCCACTCCCCTGACCTCCTAAACAAGTCAAAGTGGCCAAAATTTGGCCAAGATGAATTAAATTTGCTTTTATGGCATAGGCACAGCCTGATGAATGAAAAAGAGATTTTATTTACTAGGGAGATGACGCTGTTTATGAATTGAAGCTAAACTAGATTAATGCACTAACTTTCCTTATTTAGCTATGTCACTTTGTGTCTCCAACTCCAGAAACATGTCCAGTTGTATATAAGATGTTTCCAGCATGAAAATCAGGAACTGGTCACACATACCACTTAGAGATTAATGCCACACTCCTCAGCATTAAGAGGGCTGAAAGGATGGTTTGGTACCCATGTGCACCATGTTCCATTTCTCAGTCCCTCTGGTTTTTAATGGGCAGTGCTTATTAAGATTCAAGATCTTTTCCTCCTCTTAGCCTCGCCTAACAAATGCCTGGCTCCATTTTCTCTTACATAGCTAATTTGTACTCTGCACTGGGGATTGGTGTGCATTTTTTCTCTTTGCCAAGGTGTGAAATTCCTGTTACTGCCAATGAGGATTATGTTCTCACATTGAAGGCTTAAATATACCTGTGAATTCCTTCTTAGCCAACATACATATATGCACACCACACACACGCATGTACACGCACACACACATGCCTCCTCTTCCCACTGTGTTCCTGACCCCTGCTTACTTAATCCTGGCCACCAGTGTTCAATTTATTTGTGACATTTCTAAAACCTGACTGAGGCTCCCCTGCGGTCCCCACAGTACATGGCATTCACAAGTCTTCATTGGGAAGCAGTGCTGGTTGCAAAGGTCTTAATGGCTCT